>LR738709.1:210194095-210275618 GCA_902687465.1 Secale cereale | reverse complement strand
GGCGCGCCCTGGGCAGGGGGCGCGCCCCCACCCTCGTGGACAGGGTGTGGGCCCCCCGGTGAGGTTCTTCTTGCAGATATTTTTTATATTTTCTGAAATAATTCTCCGTTGATTTTCACGTGATTCTGAGAACTTTTTATTCTTCACAAAAACAACACCATGGCAGTTCTGGTGAAAACATCGTCTGTCCGGTTAGTTCCATTCAAATCATGCAAGTTAGAGTCCAAAACAAGGGCAAAATGGTTTGGAAAAGTAGATACGTTGGAGACGTATCAACTCCCCCAAGCTTAAACCTTTGCTTGTCGTCAAGCAATTCAGTTGATCAACTGAAAGTGATAAAGAAAAACTTTGACAAACTCTGTTTGTTCTTGTTGTTGTAAATATGTAAGCTAGCATTCAGGTTTTCAACAAGATCATGAACTAACCATATTCACAATAACTTTCAGGTCTCAAGACTACTCACATCAATGGCATAATCAACTAGCGAGCAATAATAATAAACCCCATATGACAACACTTTCTCATAACAATCATGATATGATATAACAGGACGATATCTCGCTAGCACTTTCTGATATCGCAAAACATAAATGCAGAGCACCTTTAAGGATCAAGGAGTGACTAGACATTGTAATTCATGGTAAAAGAGATTCAGTCATGATGATACTCAATGCAAATTAATAGTATTACATGCAACGACAGAGGTGCTCTCCTACTGGTGCTCTTTTGATAAGGGGATGATGACTCTGCATAAAAGTAAATAGATATGCCCTTCGTAGAGGGAAGCAAGGATTTGTAGAGGTGCTAGAGCTCAATTTTTAAATAGAGATGAATAACATTTTGAGCGGTATACTTTCATTGTCAACATAACAACCAAGAATCTCGATATCTCCCAATCTACGCACATTATAGGCGGTTCCCAAACATAATGGTAAAGTTTATCCTCCCCCAACCACCAACAAGCACACTCCACGGCTAGCCCGAAACAACTGGTACCGTCCAAACCAGAACAGCCCTGGGGAAGTTTTGTTTAATTATTATGATTTGAGCATGGGACTGGGAATCCCGATTACCAGCCTTTTTCTCATGAATGATGAGCGGAGTCCACTCACCGTGAGAATAACCCACCTAGCATGGAAGATATAGACAGTCCTAGTTGATACATGAGCTGTTCGAGCATACAAAACATAAATTCATTTGAAGGTTTAGACTTTGGCACATACAAATTTAATTGGAATGGCAGGTAAATAACGCATATAGGAAGGTATGGTGGACTCATATGGAACCACTTTGGGGTTTATGGAAGTGGATGCACAAGCAGTATTCCCGCTTAGTACATGTGAAGGCTAGAAAGAGATTGGGAAGCGACCAGCTAGAGATCAACAACGATCATGAACATGGATTAAAATTAATCAACAATGAATGCAAGCATGAGTAGGATATAAATCACCATGGACATAAATATCATGAAGGCTATGTTGATTGGTTTCAACTACATGCGTGAACATGTGCAAAGTCAAGTCACTTAAATCGTTCAATTGAGGATACCACCCATCACACCACATCACAACCATTTTAATGTCATGTTGGCATGCAAGATAGACCATTATAAACTCTCAGCTAATTAAGCATGGCATAAGCAGCTATGATCTCTAATTGTCATTGCAAGCATGTTTCATTCATAACAAGCTGAATCAAGAACGATGAGCAATCATATTTACAAAAACAAGAGAGGTCGAGTTCATACCAGCTTTTCTCATCTCAATTAGTTCATCATATATCATCCTTATTGCTTTTCACTCGCACCACCGAACGGTATGAATAATAATAATAGTTCACGTGCATTGTACTAAGCTGGAATCTGCAAACATTTAATACAAGAGAGAAGACAAGGTAATATGGCGCAAGGTTAAATCAGCAATAGAGCATATGAGAGCCACTAAGCATTTTTATCATGGTCTTCTACTCTTAACCCCTAAAGAAAAGAAAAGAAACTATTTACACGGGAAAGCTCCCAACAAGCAAAAAAAGAATGGGAAATCTTTTTGGGTTTTCATTTTTTTAACTACTACTACAAGCAAAGAAAGTAAACTAGCTAGAAGCTACAACTAATATTTTTTGTTTTTCTGGGTTTTTCTAGCACACAAGAAAAAGACTAAGAAAAAGAAATTGAAACTAAGCATGGATGGAACAGTGAAGAGTGTGAGCACCGACGACTAGAATAAGTGTGAGAATGAATGTAAGTCGGTGAGAAACTCGTACTCCCCCAAGCTTAGGCTTTTGGCCTAAGTTGGTCTATGGCCACGGATCGATGCCGCTACCTCCAGTGTACTGAGATGTGTCCTCTGGATGCCACTAGTTGGCGAGCTCATCCAGCTCCCACCCATAAACAGATTGACGGGAAGGATCAAGTGCTGGTTCTGGCTCGGGCTCTGAAGCTTGTGCCTGGCCTTGGTACTTGTAAAGGCATCTGATGTAATGAGATACTTGCCTATGGACAGATCAAACAAAGATGGCGCGGGCAAGGTAACAATTTCACAGTATATTTCATCAAATCTTAATTTATAATTGAGCTGGTTGGTGATTTTTTGGGAGGAAGAAGAAGAGCATGGGTGCAGGAATAAGTGGAGGGGGGCCACGTGGGTCCCACGAGGCAGGGGGCGCACCCTAGGTAGGGGGCGCTCCCTGCACCCTCGTGGCCACGTGCTGGCTCCCCTCGCTGTGTGTTCAGTGCCATATTTTCTTAAATATTCTAGAAAAAAATCATATTTCTTTTTCATGGCATTTGAAGAACTTTTATTTTCGGGATATTTTTTTGTTGCATGGATAAGTCTGGAAACAGACAGTAATGCTATTTTTTTATTTAACCTAATTAACAGAAAGTAAAAGGAGGGTACAGAAGGTTGTGCTGTCTAGATTCAGCTATCCCATGCTCATCAAAAGGAATCCATTAACAAGGTTGATCAGGTCTTGTTAATAAACTATTTCCGAGTAACATGAAACCGGAGAATTTTTTAATAACACTAGGTTACCTCAATGGGGATATGTATGTCCCCAACAATAAGTATTTCATATGCCTTCTTGATAGTAGGAATAGGAAACTCAAAACCTCCAATAGTAATAGTTGATGTTTTTCCAATATAATTGATACTGTGGACCTGAGGTTGTTTCCTCGGAAAGTGTACCGTATGCTCATTACCATTGACATGAAAAGTGACATTGCCTTTGTTGCAATCAATAACAGCCCCTGCAGTATTCAAAAAAGGTCTTCCAAGAATAATAGACATACTATCATCCTCGGGAATATCAAGTATAACAAAGTCCGTTAGAATAGTAACATTTGCTACTACAACAGGCACATCCTCACAAATACCGACAGGTATAACAGTTGATTTAACAGCCATTTGCAAAGATATTTCAGTAGGTGTCAACTTACTCAAGTCAAGTCTACGATATAAAGAGAGAGGCATAACACTAACACCAGCTCCAAGATCACACAAAGTAGTTTTAACATAGTTTCTCTTATTGGAGCAAGGTATAGTAGGTACACCTGGATCTCCTAATTTCTTAGGAATTCCACCCTCAAAAGTGTAATTGGCAAGCATGGTGGAAATTTCTACTCCAGGTATCTATCTTTTGTTGGTAATAATATATTTCATATACTTAGCATAAGGATTTGTTTTAAGCACATCAGTCAAATGCATACGCAAAAAGATAGGTCTAATCATTTCAGTAAAGCGCTCAAAATCCATGTCATCCTTTTTCTTGGATGGTTTCGGAGTAAAAGGCATGGTTTTTTGAACCCATGGTTCTCTTTCCCTACCGTGCTTACTAGCAACAAAGTCTCTCTTATCATAACGTTGATTCTTTGATTGTTGGTCATCAAGATCAACAGCAGGTTCAATCTCTACATCATTATCATTGATAGGTTGAGCATCCTCATGAACATCATCATTAATATTATCACTAGGTTCATGTTCATTACTAGATTGTGTCTCAGCATCAGAAACATAAATATCATTGGGATTCTCAGGTTTGTCAGCTACAAGTTCACTAGAAGCATGCAAAGTCTTATCATTTTTCTTTTTCTTCTTCTTAGAAGAACTAGGTGCATCTAAGTTAGCTCTCTGCGAATCTTGCTCAATTCTCTTTGGGTGGCCTTCAGGATACAAAGGTTCCTGAGTCATCTTACCACCTCTAGTAGCAACTCTAACAGCATAGTCATTATTCTTACTCCCTCCGTAAACTAATATAAGAGCGTTTAGGTCACTATTTTAGTAATCTAAATGCTCTTATATTAGTTTACAGAGGGAGTACCATTTAATTCATTGAGAAAATCTTTTTGAGCCTTAAGTAATTGTTCTACTTGAGTGGTAACCATAGAAGCATGTATACTAATGAGTTTCAGTTCACCTTTAGCTCTAGACAGATAATCACTCAAGAATTCAATCATATAAGCATTGTGTTGTAATTGTCTACCAACATAAGCATTGGACTTTTCTTGTTTCACAATAAAATTGTCAAACTCATCTAAGCATTGGCTAGCAGACTTATAACGAGGAATATCACCTTCATCAAATCTATAAAGAGAATTTACCTTTACTACCTGTGTCGGGTTATCCAGAACATGTATTTCTTCAATAGGTGGTAAATTCTTAACATCTTTAGCTTTAATACCTTTTTCGTTCATAGATTTATTTGCCTCTTGCATATCTTCAGGACTGAGAAATAGAAAACCTATTTTCTTCGGAGTTGGCTTAGGGGCTGGTTCAGAAAGTGTCCAATTATTTGCATTGGCTAGCATATTATTCAATAGTAGTTCAGCTTGTTCAACTATTCTTTCCCTGAAAACACAACCAGCACAACTATCCAAGTGGTCTATGGAAGCATCGGCAAAGCATTAAGTAACTGGAGAAGCCTCCCCCAAGCTTGTGGGAGACTCTCTTCTTCAATATTCACAAAGTTATATATTTCTCGTAAGGCAGCTTGTTTCTTATGAGCGGGAAAATATTTAGCAGAGAAGTAATACATCATATCCTGGGCACTACGCAGACAACCAGGATCAAGAGAATTAAACCAAGTCTTAGCATCACCCTTTAATGAGAACAGAAACAACTTAAGGATATAGTAATAACAAATCTTTTCATCGTTGGTAAACAGGGTGGCTATATCATTCAACTTAGTAAGATGTGCCACAACAGTTTCAGACTCATAGCCATGGAAAGGATCAGATTCAACCAAAGTAATTAACTCAGGATCAACATAGAATTCATAATCCTTATCACTAACACAGATAGGTGAAGTAGCAAAAGTAGGGTCATGTTTCATTCTAGCATTCAAGGCCTTTTCTTTCAGCTTAGCTAATAATTTCTTCAGATCATATCTATCATTGCAAGTAAGAAAGTCTGTAGCAGTTTCTTCATCCATAACATAACCCTCAGGCACAACAGCCAATTCATATCTATTGGGAGTAGTTTTATCATCACTTTCATAAATATCATCAACATTTGCACTATCCCTAACCTTAGCAATTTGTTCATCTAGAAATTCACCTATTGGTACAGTATCAGGCATAGAGGTAGTTTCATCATACATAGCAGAAGTAGCATCATCATGAACATACGACATATCAGATTCATTAGCAGGAGTAGGTGTCGCAAGTTTACTCATAACAGAAGGAGAATCAAGCGCAGAGCTAGATGGCAGTTGCTTACCTCCCATCGTAGTTGAGGGTAAGATCTTGGTTTTCGAGTCCTTCAAATTCTTCATAGTGATAAGCAGATATAAATCCCAAGTGACTTAAAGAATAGAGCTATGCTCCCCGGCAATGGCGCCAGAAAATAGTCTTGATAACCCACAAGTGGGGATCGCAACAGTTTTCGACGGTAAAGTATTCAACCCAAATTTGTTGATTCAACACAAGGGGAGCCAAAGAATACTCTTAAGTATTAGCAGCTGAGTTTTCAATTCAACCACACCTGGAAACTTAGTATCGGCAGCAAGATAGTTTAGTAGGAAAGTAATATGATAGTGGTGGTAGCAGCATTAAAAGTAACGATACTGTTTTTGTAGTTTTTGTGATAATAGCAAGGGAAAAGTAAATATGCAACAAGCAATATAGGTAAAGCTCGTAAGCATTGGATCGGTGATGGGAAATTACATCGGATGCAATTCATCATGTAGAAGTTATAACCTAGGGTGACACAGAACTAGCTCCAGTTTATCAATGCAATGTAGGCATGTATTCCGAATATAGTCATACGTGCTTATGGAAAAGAACTTGCATGACATCTGCTATCCTACCCTCCCGTGGCAGCGGAGTCCTATTGGAAACTAAGGGATATTAAGGCCTCCTTTTAATAGAGTACCGGACCAAAGCATTAACACATAGTGAATACATGAACTCCTGAAACTATGGTCATCACTGGGAGTGGTCCCGATTATTGTCACTTCGGGGTTGCCAGATCATAACACATAGTAGGTGACTATAGACTTGCAAGATAGGATCAAGAACACACATATATTCATGAAAACATAATAGGTTCAGATCGGAAATCATGGCACTCGGGACCTAGTGACAAGCATTAAGCATAGCAAAGTCATAACAACATCAATCTCAGAACATGGTGGATACTAGGGATCAAACCCTAACTAAACTAACTCGATTACATGATAGATCCCATCCAACCCATCACCGTACAACAAGCCTATGATGGAATTACTCACACAAGGCGGTGAGCATCATGGAATTGGTGATGGAGGAAGGTTGATGATGATGATGGCGACGATCTCCACTCTCCAAAGCCCCAAAAGGACTCCATATCAGCCCTCCCGAGAGAGATTAGTGCTTGGTATCGGCTCCGTCTCGTGAAATGCGATAATTCCTTCTCGCTGATTTTTTCTCCCCGAAACGGAAGATATAGGATCTGGGGGCATGTCGGTGGAGCATCGGGGGCCCATGAGGCAGGGGCGCGCCCCCCACCCTCGTGGACAGGGTGTGGGCCCCCCGCTGAGGTTCTTCTTGTAGCTATTTTTTATATTTTCTGAAATAATTCTCCGTTGATTTTCAGGCGATTCCGAGAACTTTTTATTCTGCACGAAAACAACACAATGGCAGTTCTGCTGAAAACAGCGTCTGTCCGGGTTAGTTCCATTCAAATCATGCAAGTTAGAGTCCAAAACAAGGGCAAAAGGGTTTGGAAAACTAGATACATTGGAGACGTATCAGGCCCTAGCATTTTAAGCTTCATGTACCCGTAATGGGGTATAGCTTGAAAGTGTGAGAAAGCGTCTCGTCCTAGAAAGGCGTGGTATCCGCTGTGAAAGGGCACAATGTGAAAGAGTAGTTCTTCTGATCTGTAGTTGTCGGGTGAGCCGAATATTACATCGAGCTTAATGCTTCCCGAACACTTGGCCTCGCGGCTTGGTATAATTCCCCTAAAGGTTGTGTTGGTGTGCTCAATGTGGGATTTTTGGACCTGCATTTTTGGAAGCGTTTCCTCATATATGAGGTTTAGTTCGCTTCCTCCGTCCATAAGTACATTAGTGAGGCGAAAGCCATCTACTATTGGGTCCAGTACAAGTGCTGCTGATGCTCAGACCGGTCGGACTCGGGGTGTGTCTTCGGCAGAAAAACTGATTGCCGTGTCGATCCATGGGCTTGCAGAGCTAATTTGGTAAATCTTGACAAGTTTGCGATTTGCTCTCTTGTGACGGTTATCTGAGGAGAACGTCTCGAAAACAGTGAAGACATTGGTGTCATTCTCCCTTGGTGCGGTAGTGGCAAGAAGTGCCATACCGCCTTTTGCTACCTGCGGGAGTACCCAGCATGCTCTAAGGCGATGGTTTGGGACATTATCCGATGTTGCGTGTATTTGGCAAGGTGTATCAAGTAGTTTGTCCAGTATGGACATGTGCCTTGAATTAGGTTTGTTCTTCTTGCCAATAAGAATGCTATCGGCTGACCAACTAGGGTAAGTCTGTTTACCTTTGGTAACGTACTGTCCGGAGATGGACCGTTCCAGAGGTGTATTCTGGGCTTTCCAAGTGCTTTCCATTGCGCAGTACTTCTCTACTAACTGTGATAGTTCTGTGAAACTCAGAACACGATGTCGGTTGAGGGCGTTCAAGACTCCCTCGTCCGTGCAATTGCGGTGAAATAAAGAGACCACTTTGTCATCGCAACAGTCCCTGATCTTGTTTTTGACAAGGGAGAATCTGACCCAGAAGTGGTTGACCATTTCCACGGGCTGCTGCTGTATGTTCGTGAGATCATCTATCCGGGATTTTGGATTTACTTGAAGAGTTTTTCCCAGGGTTGGTGGGTGTTGGTAATTTTAACTCCCAGCCCAGAGTGATATTCGGGGTTTTAACAACCTCCATCGGTGACAATCCTGACTTGATGGGCTCTAATTTCCCTTTGGGTCTGGCGTCGGTCCCAGAGCTCAAGGAACATAGTGCGTCTCCTGATAAGGAGGTGTTTGACTGGATGGGTTCGGAGATCCGGACTATGACGGTCTCCGGCTGGAGAGGAGAAGTCTTTATGGCTTCTTCCTTGACTGCTGCTACTAGATGAGTAACCAAAGAAGGGTCGATCACATGATGGTCGCTTTTATGTCCAATCCGATCTCCTAGCGATGAGAACCGCAGGGCGGCGATGCGATCCAGCAGCTCGTTTAAGGGCGAGAGTTCTGCTAAAGTCGCGTCATCAGAATAGCCGGAATCAGCGTAAAGGTGATGCTCGACGGCCGCATGGGGTGCGGCCGGCCCCAAGGCTATGCGGGCGCATATGGTGAACCCGCCGAGCTGGAGAACTTGACCGATAGCCAAGTTGTTTCTGAGGGTGATCTCGTTGTTGATGATGAGGCGTGCCATCGATCTCTCATTGCGAGCGCACAACGGAGCTCTCAATGAAAGCACCATTGTCGGTGTCAAAACCGGCAGATCTTGGGTAGGGGCGGCCCAAGCTGTGCGTGTGAAGATCGATGGTAACAGGAGGCAGGGGACATGATGTTTACCCAGGTTCAGGCCCTCTCGATCGAGGGAAAACCCTACTTCTTGCTATATTAATATGGATGAATATGTGTACAAGAGTTGATCTACCACGAGATCGTAATGGCCTAACCCTAAGTCTAGCTAATGGGGATATTGTAATGACGATGATCCCTCTACAGACTAAACCCCTCCGCTTATATACACGCCTTAGGAGACCTAGTGTTACAAGGGTGGCTTGGGGAGGAAGTAATTGACACATTCGGACTCAAAACCTGCCTTTCTACATACATAGGAGTTGTGACCGAATACGGGGGAAGGTGTTCTACTTCTTCTTTGTGCGGCCCACCAGTGCGGCCCAGCTTCATTGACTTAGATGCGTGAGGACCCCTGAATACAGGACTCCCTCAACAACCCTAGGGACGCGGCAAGGAATAAAATGGTCCAGCGCACATTGTACTTCGTCATCTCCTTGTTATAGGGGGATAGATCGAGGTACTCTGGTGTGAAAAAGTTGAACTTTGGTCTCATTATGGCCTTAAGGAAACTGCGCCACTACATCCAAGCCCATGATATCACGGTTGTTACTCATTTTCCATTGCAAAGGATACTCCGAAACCCCGAGGCACCTAGCAGAATAGTGGAATGGGCTTTGGAGCTGTCCAGGTTTGGTTTGAAGTTTGATGGCACAACAACTATTCAGAGCAGGGCATTGGCAGAGTTTATTGCAGAATGAACGCCAACCCCAGATGAGGAAAAGACAGAGACAACCATCTGGGAAAGGAATCACCCCAAGAATGGATCAAGTTTTCCGTTGGTTCTTTTTCCCTACAAGGTGCAAGGGCTGCCATGCTTCTTGTTGCCCCCTCCGGGGAGCACTAGAAGTATGTCGTCGAGATGCACTATGCCCGGGAAGAAGCCACCAACAATATAGCTGAGTATGAAGGGCTCCTTGCCAGACTTAGGATTGAAGTAGAATTGGAAATTAAGAAGTTGATCATTCATGGACATTCACAACTTGTTGTGAGACAAGTCAACAAGGATTATCAAAGCCCATTGATGGAAGCATATGTCGAGGAAGTTAGGAGATTGGAGGAGCACTTTGATGGGTTGCAAATAGAGGACCTACCCCATGCGGAAAACAGGATAGCTGATCACCTATCTAAGTGTGCTGCGCAAAAGCTTCCTGTGCAACCAGGAACTTTTCTTCTCCATATCTCCCAACTCTTTGTATCACCAGCCACAATGGCCAAGAAAAGGAGAAAGTTGGACTATGGAAAGCCTCCCCTGGTCAAGCTATCTGCTCCCCATAGAGACCCTGCCGGAAACAACTCCTCACAGCCTGCCGGACCACCCCCTCCAGCCGGGCTTATGGACCTCGCGAACGTGGCTGGTGCTTCGGCAACAGAGGAGGTGCTGCTAATCTAGTAATCCTTGTTGCCATGCCCCAGGCTCCAACTAGGGCAAGGCACATTGTCCACTTCCTCCAAACCAGAGAACTCCCTCGCAATCAAGATGAAGCTGAAAGAGTAGCCCGGAGGGCTAGTATGTATCAGTTTGTCGATGACACTCTATATAGAAGGAGGCCAAAAGACATGAAATTGAAGTGTGTTTGCGGGGAGGATGGAAAGAAACTGCTGGCTGAGATTCACAAAGGAATGTGTGGCTCCCACATTGGATCAAGGGCATTAGTTGGGAAAGCATTCCGGCAAGGACTCTATTGGCCCACAGTCCTCCAAGACGCGGTTGAGTTAGTCACGAAAGGTGAATCCTGCTAGTTCCATTCCAAGAAAATACACCTGGCTGCCCAAGCTCTTCAGACAATCCCTCTATCATGGCCATTTTCGATCTAGGGGCTCGATATCCTCGGCCCCTTCTGCCGAGAAATCAGGGGCTTTGAATTCTTGTTTGTTGGCATCGACAAGTTTACAAAGTGGCCAGAAGTGACTGCCATGAGAAAGGTGACTTATCTGTCAGCTATCAAGTTCTTGAAAGAATTGATGTGTCGTTTGGGAGTTCTGGCAAGGATCATCATTGACAATGGCACCCAGTTCACGAGCCACGCCTTCATGCAATATGTTCATACCCTCGGATGAAAAATCTCATTCAATTCGGTGGCACACCCCCGGAGCAATGGACAAGCTGAGAGGGAAACGCTGAAGTGTTTCGTGGACTCAAGACACGAACTTTTGATACGCTGCAGAAGCACGGTATGCGGTGCATCGAGGAGCTACCGGTAGTTCTCTGGTCCCTCAGAACGACACCTAACTGAGCTACCGGGTAGCCTCCCTTCTCCCTGGTTTACGGGTCAGAAGCAGTTATCCCCATGGAACTCATTTACAGGTCCCCTTGAGTGCTTGCCTACGACGAAGTAGCGCAAGATCAGCACCGGCGTGACGATGCTGTGCTACTCAAGGAAAACCGTCCTCGGGCTGCTACGCTTGCTGCATGCTACCAGCCAGCCCTGCATTGCTATCATAGCCGCAGGGATCATGCCCGGTGCATTGAGGAAGGTGACCTTGTCCTTAGGCGTGTTCAGCCCGCCAAGGGTACACACATGCTGTCGCCGAAGTGGAAAAGGCCCTTACCGGGTGGTACGAGTCACCAGACCTGGCGCTGTTTGTCTAGAGACTGGGGATGGCACTCAGTTGCAAAACTCATGGAATATTGAGCATCTCCGTAACTACTACCCGTAAGGTGTGAGGCTGCCGGGCAGTGCCCGGCAGCCACCCTTTTGTACAGGCCTTGCCTCAGCTGCATGTAACCCCTTGTACAAAGTCGGGGCCATTACCCCTTGCAAGAGAAAATAAAGAAGCACTGAGAGGGGGGCCCTCGACCAAGATCACCGCATAAGAATTTCATGAGCATTTGCATATGCATATAGATAGGATTTCATCCTGCATTCATTCTCATCTACATGGAGTTGCAGGTTCCTGCCGCGAACTTGGCTTCGATAATGAGTTGAGAAGATGCCCCTGCACTACGATCCCCGGCAATCCAAAACAGATAAGTTCAACCCTTTTTATCCATTAGTGTTTTGTAAGGCTATAACTTGTGCATAGAGAAACCTAACCACTCTCTTGGAACTAGGGTGCTCCCATCCTTGGCTCGAACGTTGCTTCGGCCTGGGGCTGTCGCAGTGGCCCTAGGTAAAAGGGAGTGGGCGGGGGGCTAGCACCTCAGTCTGTTCCTCGGCAGACATGGTTCTTCGACAAACAAAAAGGGTGCCGGCAGGATATCCTGCCGGGGAAATACTCGTTTAATTAAAGTAAAGAGGCATGCCACCTCTGCATGGACATATACATGCATGGGTTCCCGGCAAGGTTTATCTCTTTCATTGACATGCAGATACTAGTACAACCATTACAAAACGCAAACATAGATGAAAAGATTACAATATTTGAATTAAAATTTGGTAATTGCATACAAGTTTAAGATTGAAAAAAGATAAGTGCCCCGTGATCCCCTCTTTTTATTTTCCCTCCTTCAGGCACTGCGACGGAAGGAGGAAAAGATGAGAAAAGGAGCACCCAAACAGGAACCCACTCATGGTCCCATCAGGGCCCGCCGAGCGCGTCCTGACAAAATCGGGAGTGGTGAGGCTGCGAAGGAGGAGTGTGGGGGACATGGCGGCGTCCTCTGGTCACCACCTCCAGAGCCAGCAAGAAGCCTCGGCTTGAGCGCCGGTGGAGTCATCCACCAAAGCTCACCTGGAAGACTGCTCGATGGGAGGTGAAGGCACCACGAGATCATCCCTCCTTGGCCACCACCCGAAGAGGCTGGTGACGATAGTGCCGGGGAGGGAGAGGAGGAGCGGAAAGACGAGGCGACAAGTCCCCAAAAGGGGACGAGCGCGTCGGGGTCACCATATTCTGTCCTGACCTCGTGCCATCCGCCTTCTCTGTCCTCCCTCACTTTCTCTTCATCAACGCTGCTCCCGGGAAGCACCAAGACTCCAGCCTAGTACCCTGAAAAGAGAAACAACAAGCAACCAGAGCAGCCAGGGGGCTGGAAGTGCGCCGCTCCCCACCTTGGCAGGCAGGAAGGCGCGCCCCTTGTCAACATCAGCCCCAAGGCTCCCGGGAAGGACGGTGCTAGGATTACCAACAATCTCTAGCCCTGCCTCCCGTCCGAGATTTGAAGAAACCGAAAGGTTCACTGTGGCAAGGACCAGGGTCACTCCCCAAGCATCAACACCAACTTCAGGCAACGATAGCCCCAAGCTGGAGCCCGGGGGCTGGCCCCAGGCTCTCTTCTTCGACATAACTAGCAAAGGAGAAGAGGAATGCAAAGATGGATGGCCTTGCACTCCTCCATGCCTCCCTTTTATTGGCAGGGCAAGGAGGAGAGATGCTCCATCAATGAGCGGCCACCGTCCTCCTCTGCCAATTCAATCGACCGGGCCCTCGCCATGATGCTCTCCCACACCACGCGGCTCCGTCACCTACCCCGCGTGATGCATGCCGCATACGTGGCTAAGGATAAGGGCCCGATGGGAAGTTTAAATTGGTAGTTTCCACCCCGTGCGTTAAAGTCATTCACGGGCCATTACTAGAGCGGCCCCACCACTATTGGCTTTACGCAGCACACGGGGAAATTGGAAACTGGCCAGGATTCAAGACTCATGAAGAAGAAAAAAGAGGACCACAAGAGAACGGCCTCTTTAGCAACCCTGCCTGTGCACTTATTAGGCCCTACACAGACGAAGCTCAGCAGCGCGATCGGGGCAGGCCCGGGGGCTTCTGTCAGTGCAACAAACCATGGGTCCGTTGCCCAGACTATGCACATGCACAAAACCAATATTGAAGCACCAGCCCCAGCCAAAGAACAAGGAATCAAGAGGAACGAAGAACCAACTCAGAGCAGAGAGAAAAATCCAAGCCGGAGAAGCAAGACATCACCAAGAGAAGGGCCTACCTTGCCCGGCGGGTGAGCCCAGCGAGGGTGAGGCCACCCCTGAAGCAGATAGCAGAAACACCCCGGCAGGGCCTGTCGGGGGTTCGCGGTGGCCAAACCGCCCCACCGAACACTCAAAGCACGACCCATGTAATCAATAATTGCGGTGTAAAGCCGTGAGATGATTAAGTGGCAGCCATTAGCCACATGGCAGCCAGTTCCTACAAGAAGAACCCGCAGATGACACCCGTCGTGCAACGTGTCAAGCAGGAGGACATGGAGCTGGCGGGATAGCCCGACAAGGTTTGTTGGGCAACCAACGATGTGACGTTAAGCAGCACATTTAATGCACTTTGTCAGCCTACAGAGTTAGGTATGATAGCACTGTTCGCTATCTTATTAGTGCATAATGACTACTTTGCCATTGTGGTAAGCCCTTAATCTATAAAAGGAGGCTCATGGACACTATAGAAAGGGGTTGGAAAGTTGATAAACCCACTCCGCCATATGCGTGTAGTCGCTGCGGCCCTGAGGCAAACCCTGCCGGACAAGTGTACCTCTCACCACCCCACTCATTCCACCATCAATCCACCAAAACAGGAGTAGTGTCTTACGCTTCGTGGTGGCCCGAAACTAGGTAAATTTCTTGTGTGCTCTCTGTCGTGCTGCCGTACGCTAATCTACTCTTTTTGCAACACGACGTCCCCCTTGCCGAACCACTAAGGGGCCACTCGGTCCCATAGGTGGCAGCAGATATCCCGCGACAATGTGTGGAGTAATAGTAGTAGATGCAGGCAGGAGTTTGTCTACTAATCTTGGACGTGATGCCTATATACATGATAACTGTCTTGGATATTATCATAATTATTTGCTTTTCCATCAATTGCCCACCATATGCTATTTTCTTGAGAAAAGCCACTAGTGAAATCTACGCCCCGGGTAATTTTCCTTTCATATATTTTCATATATGTTTTTCCAAAAATCCAAAAATACTTTGCTGCATTTTATTTGCCTTTATTTTATTTGCATCTATCAATCTATCTATTTTGCTTGCCTTGGAGGGATTGACAACCCCTCTAAGCGTTGGGTTGCGTGGTTTCGTTGTGTGTGTGTAGGTGCTATTTACATAGTGTTGCTTGGTTCTCCTACTGGATTGATAACCTTGGTTTCATAACTAAGGGAAATACTTACGGCTGCAGTGCTTCATCATCTCCTCCTCTAAGGGGAATTTACCAATGCAGATCACAAGCAGCAGGAAGGATTTCTGGCGCCGTTGCCGGGGAGGATCAAAACAAGATTGTCTCTTGTCAACCTCTGATGTGGTTCTCGGGGAGGCATCATCAACATCTATCAGGTTCCTATGTCGCGGGAACAGATCTGATAGTAGAGATGGGGGGTACGTAGGAGGATGCAGTGCCTAGCTACGGCAAGGTTGTACACTTGGATTTACGAGTTCAGGACCCTTTCGGAGGAGGTTACAACCATACGTCTCGATGCCGCGGAGGCTTGTTGATTGGAGTGTTGAGTTACAAGGGGTGCGAACCCTTGTGCTTGAGGGGAGCGACAACTTATATAGAGTGCGTTGACCCCTTGCCGCCTTCAGTTACACAAGGGTTCAATGAGGGAGTAAATGCCATGAATGTTACTGGTAACGCCAACATTCAATGGAGTTTAAAGCTACAGAGTGAATGTCCGACTGTTGCCATTCAAGGTGACTTTAGGCCTTCTATCCTCCCATTGATTTCTCGTGTTCTGAGTGGAATATGATTGTCGAGTGGAATTGGGATATCCGAGTCGATCTTACTCTGTGATTATTTCAGTTCGTATCTTCTCTACGCCTTTATAGTCCAAGGACTCTCGTGCAATGTCCTTGGGTAAGGCATATAGGTCAGGCCTAGGACCCTACCCTAGGTACATGCCCTCGTCATTAGCCCCCGAATGGATCGAGGATCGACTGAGGAAGGGTTGAAGTGAGCCTCTATCTGACTCAATGTCTCAAGGGCTCTTTCTTGGGGATTCTGAAGCGTGACAACAATTCTAACTCCTCATCAGTTGCCTTGATCTATTCTGGCCTCTTGAATGCCCGCGTGAAGTTGGACGTCCGAGTGAAATAAGCTCCATAATACCTAGCTGTTTTTGCTAGCACGTCTCTGACGTGATCGAATGGTTTGTCAGACCCAGATTCTGCGAGTTTGAAATTTTGGGGGAGCGCGCGGGTCGCCTGCCATGCGGTAAGTGGGGCAAAACTGTAGGGACTCCTCGATCTTCATGCCACCTTTCTTGCCATGTATCAGGCTGGCGCTGGTTGCGAGATGTGCTAAGATCACGCAGGCCCATGACTTAATCACTCGAACACGCGGGTATAAAGGTCGACGAGGGCGATGCGTGCAACGGTGTACGCCATTTTTCCCCTTCTCTTCTCGCCTCCCCTGCTCCGCCCGCATAGTGCAGCGCCGCCCCCTCGTTCCCATCAGCAATCGAAGGGATGCCGAAGGACATGACAAAGGTGCTGGAGCACGCTAAGAAGACCAGCAAGGGCAAGAAGGTGTCCAAGGGGTCGACCTTGCGATCCAAACTACCGCTAGGCTGGATCCATGGGGACTGGATTCCCACGTCGATCTCAAAGGATGACCTTAAGGGGCTCGCCTCCAACGGCCTAATAGAGCACGGGTCTTGGAGGATGCCATGGGGAGAGTTCGAACCCACGCCTTGCGATGGCGAGCAAGTTCTTCTGACGACGCACGTGGAAAGAGGTCTCTCTCTGCCCCCGCACCCATTCTTCTGTGGTTTCCTGAATTTCTTCAGTGCACAGATCTAAAACTTCCCTCGAACACCATTTCATACCTCGTTGATTTCATTTCAATGCGTGATAATTTACTTGGATGCCACCCACGCTGGGGGTTATTCAAGCACCTCTTCAACTGTCGATCCCAGTCAGTCAAGAAAGCTAACCCGACTTAGGAGAAGACTCATGTGATCCATATGTGCGTGGGTTTAGGCATCCCAGTGAGGGGTAGAATCTCTTTCTCTCCCATGAGAGTCAGTTATGGGATGGTAGTCGACCTGGTTCTACTATAGAGACGTTCCGACGCCAGGGGTGTCAACTAGTCTTCAACCCTTCTCTCTGTAGAGACTCAGGGCCCCTTATTTGTTGGTCATAGAGGAGGAGGAGAAAATTGAGGTGGCAACCTTAGTTGATGAGGTTGTTGCACTGATCCGAAAGTGAGTAATAGGCATAGACTTGCTGGAGGCGTTTCTCAGTCGACACATCCAACCCCTACAAGCCTCCAACCATCCCATGTGGTTGTACATAGGTGCAGACGACACCGCTCGGACCCACCCGGAGGAGGTCATGGAGGAGACGGTGGCGCAGTGGCTCCGGAGCATCACTGGAAACAAGGATAACGCTCGTGGAACAAGACGGGTCTTGCCATACAACATTGAGAATTCCTGCAGGAGAGGTGAAGCATACCTTTGTCGAATGAATTACTTTTCTTTTTCAGTATGTAATAGCATTGGAATCTGCCTGATCTTTGGATCTGTGTTTTCCAGATGTTCATGAAGATGCTCTCGCCCATCCCAAATGGCAAATATCTCCTCGAATGAGTGGGAAACGAGGGCGGGAACGCCAATATGAGTATACTGATGATAGCGAAGACGAACGTGATGACTCT
This sequence comes from Secale cereale, assembly GCA_902687465.1. NCBI lineage: Eukaryota > Viridiplantae > Streptophyta > Magnoliopsida > Poales > Poaceae > Secale > Secale cereale. The sequence continues at coordinate 210,258,057 of LR738709.1, read as the reverse complement.
GACGACAATGAAGAGGTCGAATCGCCACCACGTACTGAACATCGATCCAAGGAAACTCACAACCCTGTGGCTGGTAAGGTTGTAGCGTCGAGCACCAGGGTGAAGTGCTTGGACACCTACTCCCGAACCAATCGAGAAGGCAGCTGATACGTCCAAAACGTATCTATAATTTCTGCTTGCTCCATGCCACTTTTGGGTGATATTGCTATGATATTCATACACTTCCATACACTTTTGATCATATTTGGACTAACCTACTAATCCAGTGCACCCCGGTGCCAGTTTCTGTTTTCGGCTGTTTTTGTATTTCAGGTTTTCACGTTACGAGAACTGTCAGGAAAAATCCAGAAAAATCATATAAAAAATCAGCGTTCCGAAACCTACCTTGCGCTCGAAGGACAGCCAGGGGGGGGGGGCACCAGGGCTCCAGGCGCCCCCCCATGGGCCGCGTCGGGGGGGCGCCTGGGCCCCTCGAGCCCCGTCTGGTGCCCCCCTTCGGCATATATTTAGAGCGTCCTTCGAAACCCTCGGGACGGGAACTCTTTTTCGCGATCTCATCTCTGTTCCGCCGCCGCCGCCGCTTCCAAGATCGGGAGCACCAGGAGAACTCTTCCCGGCACCCTGCCGGAGGGGAGGATCACCATCGGGAGCTTCTCCACCACCATGGACGCCTCCCGGATGAGTTGTGAGTAGTCTCCCTTGGACCATGAGTCCATGACCAGTAGCTATGTGATGTTCTCCTCTCGTTCTTATGCTTCACTAATTAGTCCTCGTGAGCTGCCCTACATGATCGAGGCACATATGTAATCCTTATGCTGTTGCTATGATGAGTTTGCTGGGATCCGATGGATTATGAGATTATGTTCAGATTGTTCTTGAGTAATATATTTGATCTACCTCTTTTATATTTATGTTCATAAGTAATTCTTGCATGTTCTCCGTTGTTATTTATTGCTTTGGCCAAGTAGTAGGTAGTGACTCCAAGAGGGAACGTTATGCTCGATTGTGGGTGCATGCCCCTCGATGACTAGCTTGAGTGACAGAAACATGAGTCTAGGGGATGTGCTGTTGCCACAAGGGGGAAAACAACGGTGATTGTGCCCGCGGGTGCAAGGATTGTTTACTTTACGCAAAGTTCTTTTAATGCAGTTGTCTGTTGCATTGAGTTTACACTATGGGTGGGGCTCGCAACTTAATACCAGCGAGATGTTCTGGATAGATATCTCAAGGTGGATGATTAGTAGTAGATATTGATGGATTTCGGTCTACTTACTTTGGTGTACCGCCCATGCTTTGAACCTCAACCTTTCTTGCAATGTAGTCAGCATTGGTTTGCGTTCGTGGTCCTGTCAATTGCCCAGCTGTAATTCGTTTACCTCACATAGCTGTTTTACCGTCTTTTGGGAGAGAGACATCACTAGTGAACATCATGAGACTCCGGTCCATATTACCATCATTGATCACATCCGCAATTTATTTTCCGCAATTATTTACTATTGCAAAACATTATCTATCACTACTATCATTTGCGTTTAATCCTTTGTGAACTACAAGGCCGGAGGGATTGACAACCTTTCTGTACTCGTTGGGAGCAAAGTTATTTGTATCTTTGTGCAGGTCCACGTTGATTGCTAATCCGGCGCCGTTAGCAGTTGACACCTACTTGTTGAACCTAGGAGTCTCTGGGGATTCGATCCTTGGCATCTTTGCTAAGGGAAAAACTTCCACAACACTGCATTTTACACCTTCCACTTGGGGTAACCAACGTGGGGTTAGAGGCCTATCAAGGAGTATTTTCTGGCGCCGTTGCCAGGGATTCCACTCTTCAGGATAGGGGAGTTGCACGCTATCTTTTACCTTTGCTTTTAGTCTTGTTAGTTTACCTTTTAGTTTTTGCTTTAGTACCTTTTATCGAAAATCACAAAAATAGTTATCTTGCTTGCTTGCTACTATGGGTTCCACCGAGAACACCAAGTTGTGTGACTTCACTAGTCACAACAACGATGACTATCAGCACACCTATCACTACACCTGCCACTTCAGCACCTTCATATGAAATTAAACCTGCTTTATTGAACTTAGTCATGAAAGATCAATTCTCCGGTGCTGGAGATGATGCTGCTTTACACTTGAACAACTTTGTTGAACTTTGTGATATGCAAAAGTACCAAGAAATAGATGGTAATATTGTTAAGCTTAAGCTTTTTCCTTTCTCCTTGAGAGGAGGAGCTAAAATTTGGTTTCAGTCTTTGCCTAGAAATAGCATAGATTCATGGGACAAGTGCAAAGATGCTTTTATTGGAAAATACTATCCACCTCCTAAAATTATCCAACTTAGAAGTAACATAATGAATTTTAAACAATTGGATAATGAACACGTTGCCCAAGCTTCGGAACGTATGAAGTCTCTTATCAAGAACTGCCCAACTCATGGTTTGACTACCTGGATGGTTATCCAAACTTTTTATGCAGGCTTGAACTTTACCTCGCGGAACTTGTTAGATTCAGCCGCGGGAGGAACTTTTATGTCAACTACACTTGGTGCTGCCACGAATCTTCTCGATGAGATGATGACCAACTATTCCCAATGGCACACCGAACGCGCTCCAAAAGGTAGGAAGGTAAACACTGTCGAGGAGATTTCCTCCTTAAATGAAAAAGTTGACTTGATCATGTCTCTACTTTCGAAGCAATTTACTGTTGATCCTCGCGATGTTCCTTTAAATTCTTTGATTTCTCAAGAACAAGTAGATGTGAACTTTATCTCTAGAAACAATTTTAACAACAATGCTTATAGGAGTAACTTTGGTAGTAATCCTAGACCGTTCCCCTCTAATTCCTATGGGAACAACAATACTTATCCTAGCACCAAGAACTCCATCCAAAAAGATAGAGATTTGCCTGGCTATGAGAAACTGCTAGAAATAGAGAAGGCCACTAAGAATTACATGCACAACCAATATGAACAAAACAAAACCTTCTCGAGGCAATTAAATGAGCATACTGCTATCTTGTAAGACATTAGTAGACGATTAGAGAACACAAATATTGAGATTTCTAACCTCCAGACTAGACTCACTATCACTGAGACCCAAGTTTCCAATATGTCCCACACAAAAGCCACTTTGATAAACCAAATGGCAGCTAAACCCGAAGTGGTTGCATCCCTAAGGGAGGAAGAAGATAGAATTAAGAGCCTTCCTACCCACCACACTGTTGCTACTATCCAAGTTGTTGAGGATATCCAAACTCTTAGCACCCAATGTACTCCTGGTCCCAATGGACCTATTAATGGTGATGCTATGACTATAGAAACTACCAAACAAGTGAACCTAAAGGACACTACTACCACTTTACTTGATGCTCGTGACTTTGATTTTGATAATTGCACTCTTACCGAAGTTATTGATTTCCTTCACAAGATGTCTAGAGACCCCCGCACTAGCACGCTTAATCTTGCCTTCACAGAGCATATCACTAATGCTCTCATCAAAGCTAGGGAGGAGAAACTTAGAGTAGAAGCCTCCATACCTAGAAATATAGAAGATGGTTGGGATCCTATGATAAAAATAAAATTGAATGACTTCTCTTGTTATGCATTATGTGATGTTGGAGCTAGTACTTCTGTTATGCCCAAAAGAATATATGATATGCTTAAATTGAAACCTTATGATTCTTGTTCTTTTGGTGTTCGTCTCGTTGATTCTTCCATAAAGAAACCTTTGGGGAGGATCGACGATGTTCTTATCGTTGTCAATGATAATTATGTTCCCGTTGATTTCACTATTATGGATATTGAATGTGATCCTTCATGTCCAATTATTTTGGGACGTCCCTTTTTACGCACCGTTGGTGCTATCATTGACATGAAAGAGGGTAATATAAAATTTCAGTTTCCTCTCAAGAAAGGGATGGAACACTTACCTCGAAAGAAGATCAAGTTACCTTTTGAGTCCGTTGTACGGGCTAGCTATTCTTTTACTCTTGATAAAACTTGATCTCTATGCATTATGCCTAGCTCAAAGGCATAAAAGAAAGCGCTTTTGGGAGGCAGCCCAATGAATAAATTTATTTTGCTTTTGTTGTGTCTTGATGTTGTTTACTACTGTAGCATCATCATTGTATCTTTGCTTTTCATATTTGTGCCAAGTATAGCCTCTGATTGCTAGAAAGTTCAAAAGTTGTGAGGTGCTGTCCAGGAAACAGATTCTGTCATTGGATAGAAAAATTCGTATAAAATCACCGGATCATCTTTTTGGTCTAAATTGTTTCGACATCGTTCTCTATATAATTGTCTTTTGTGCGTCTGTTCTGAGTTTTTTGATTTGAGTTGCAGAAGTGCCCCGAAGAAATCGATTACTACCTGTTGTTCTGTTTTTCACAGATTCTGTCCTGTTTTGCCTTTCCTTCATTTTGCAAACCAAGAGCTTGCTTTTTCTTTGCAAAAACCTTTTGGCAATCTTGAGAAACAGTAGAACTTCAAGAATATCTTTATTTCCAGCAAGGTATAATTATTTTATTAAGGGTACTAACCTCGCTAATCAGATTATGATGAGTTATGTATGAAGGGAGTTTTCAAGTGTGCGAGGGAAGATGATAAAAAGATTCAGGAGTGTCAAGCGCTCAAGCTTGGGGATGCCCCCGTGCACCCCCAAGAAATATTCAAGGAGACTCAAGCGTCTAAGCTTGGGGATGCCCCCGTGCATCCCCTTCTCCATCAACATTATCAGTTCGTCTTTCGTTCCGCTATATTTTTATCACTTCATGTGTTATGTGCTATGCTTGGAGCGTCTTGCTTTTAGTTTTCTTTTTAGTTTTTCATAACGAGTCGGAACTCAGCGTTCTTTATGTGGGAGAGAAACACGCTCCACTTTTACCTAGAACATAACATAGAATTTTCATGTCTATCTTTGCTGTGTGTGTTCTTTGTCTTTTAATAGCTACTATCATGCTCTGCTCTTAGTATTCATGCTTATCTTTTCAAAGAGCTTTTGTTTAGTTGGTTGCTTGAACTCTCTTTAATTATCATGCTCACCTTATTAAGAGAGTTTGCTTCCGTTGCATTGGTTAATATGTCTATGATAAAGATGCTACGTGCATAATGGCACTTAGTAGTTCAGGTTTTCTTATGGTTAGTCTCAAATAGCTGGGGGTTTCCCAATGTGTTATTGGAGTACCAACTTGATTTTTTGCCGATGATGTGGTATGGTTTAGTAATATCTTCCTTCAAGAATTTATTTTGATTGACTTGGCGTATGCTCACGCATATTTAAGACTGTAAAGAAAGTCTGTCAAGCCTTGATGATCTTTTATTTCTTAGTAGCGATATAACTACCTTGCCTGATTCAATATTGCTTTGTCGCTTTGCATGATTATGACCGTCATTGCTCTCTTAGTTGGTCGCTTCCAGTCTTTTGCTAACCTCCACCTGTACTAAGCAGACTAACTTTGCAATACATAGCTCATGGGAAACTAGCTTAAAAAATATTGTGGTAAAGAATATGTTGCTTATGTATCTTATTTCTTAGAAGTTGCTTGCTGAGCGGTAACCATGTTTCTGGGGACGCCATCAACTGTCACACTTTTGTTGAATATCATGTGAGTTGCTATGCATGTTCGTCTTGTCTGAAGTAAGGGTGATTTGCCATGGGTTGAATGAGTATGCATATTGTTAGAGAAGAACATTGGGCCGCCAACCAAAGCCATGCATCAAGGTGGAAGTTTTAGCTTGGACATTAATCTTCAATCTCTTATGAGAATATGCTTATGCATTAAAGAGGAGTCCATCATCTATTTTGTATGTTGTCCCGGTATGGATCTCCTCAAGTTGAGATCTATCAAAAACGAGAAATCAAATGCGATTTATCTCCTTGGACCTTTGTACAGGTGGCATAGAGGTACCCCTTTGTGACACTTGGTTGAAACATATGTAATGTAATGATAACCCATGGAAATCCGAGCTAATTAGGACAAGGTGCGAGCACTATTGGTATTCGATGCATGAGGCTTGCAACTTATAGGATGTCTTATGAATGACACATATGAAGTACTACTACCGTTGACAAAATTGCTTCTATGTTTTCAAAATAAAAAGCTCTAGCACATAACCATTCTTTTACTTTTATGTTGAGTCTCCACCTTCTTTCTTCAAGCACCAACTACTGAGAGCATGATTGTCATTCTGAGTGTAATGTGCATTGTCCCAAAGTAGCATTGTCTTTTGCATGATTGTGATATCGTTTATTTTGAAATCATTGTATCTAGTCATCACTTAAACCTTGAAGGTGCCCCTGCATTTATGTTTTGCTTCACTAAAGGGGGCAAGCTAGATATCACTTAATCATATTTGCACATCATGTTCATTGTAAATCTTTTTGATGCTTCAATGTAATGTTGTAAAACTTTCAGTCATTTGTGATTTTCTCATGAGGCAACTTAATTACTATAGAATCATTGTCTCAGCAAGCTTTTGTCATATGACTATAAAAAGTCCTATATGGTTAACAGCATGTCACCACAGAAATTATTCTAGTTATCATTTACCTACTCGAGGACGAGCAGGAATTAAGCTTGGGGATCTTGATACGTCCAAAACGTATCTATAATTTCTGCTTGCTCCATGCCACTTTTGGGTGATATTGCTATGATATTCATACACTTCCATACACTTTTGATCATATTTGGACTAACCTACTAATCCAGTGCACCCCGATGCCAGTTTCTGTTTTCGGCTATTTTTGTATTTCAGGTTTTCACGTTACGAGAACTGTCAGGAAAAATCCGGAAAAATCATATAAAAAATCAGCGTTCCGAAACCTACCTTGCGCCCGAAGGACAGCCGGGGGGGGGCACCTGGCGGCGCGCCCCCCCTGGGCCGCGCCGGGGGGGCGCCTGGGCCCCCCGAGCCCCGTCTGGTGCCCCCCTTCGGCATATATTTAGAGCGTCCTTCGAAACCCTCGGGACGGGAACTCTTTTTCGCGATCTCATCTCTATTCCGCCGCCGCCGCCGCTTCCAAGATCATGAGCACCAGGAGAACTCTTCCCGGCACCCTGCCGGAGGGGAGGATCACCATCGGGAGCTTCTCCACCACCATGGACGCCTCCCGGATGAGTTGTGAGTAGTCTCCCTTGGACCATGAGTCCATGACCAGTAGCTATGTGATGTTCTCCTCCCGTTCTTGTGCTTCACTAATTAGTCCTCGTGAGCTGCCCTACATGATCGAGGCACATATGTAATCCTTATGCTGTTGCTATGATGAGTTTGCTGGGATCCGATGGATTATGAGATTATGTTCAGATTGTTCTTGAGTAATATATTTGATATACCTCTTTTATATTTATGTTCATAAGTAATTCTTGCATGTTCTCCGTTGTTATTTATTGCTTTGGCCAAGTAATACGTAGTGACTCCAAGAGGGAACGTTATGCTCGATTGTGGGTTCATGCCCCTCGATGACTAGCTTGAGTGACAGAAACATGAGTCTAGGGGATGTGCTGTTGCCACAAGGGGGAAAACAACGGTGCTTGTGCCCGCGGGTGCAAGGATTGTTTACTTTACGCAAAGTTCTTTTAATGCAGTTGTCTGTTACATTGAGTTTACACTATGGGTGGGGCTCGCAACTTAGTACTAGCGAGATGTTCTGGATAGATATCTCAAGGTGGATGATTAGTAGTAGATACTGATGGATTTCGGTCTACTTACTTTGGCGTACCGCGCATGCTTTGAACCTCAACCTTACTTGCAATGTAGTCAGCATTGGTTTGCGTTCGTGGTCCTGTCAATTGCCCAGCTGTAATTCGTTTACCTCACATAGCTGTTTTATCGTCTTTTGGGAGAGAGACATCACTAGTGAACATCATGAGACTCCGGTCCATATTACCATCATTGATCACATCCGCTATTTATTTTCCTTTATTATTTACTATTGCAAAACATTATCTATCACTACTAACATTTGTGTTTAATCCTTTGTGAACTACAAGGCCGGAGGGATTGACAACCTCTCTGTACTCGTTGGGAGAAAAGTTATTTGTATCTGTGTGTAGGTCCACGTTGATTGCTAATCCGGCGCCGTTAGCAGTTGACACCTACTTGTTGAACCTAGGAGTCTCTGGGATTCGATTCTTGGCATCTTTGCTAAGGGAAAAACTTCCACAACACTGCATCTTACACCTTCCACTTGGGGTAACCAACGAGGGGTTAGAGGCCTATTAGCGGCTAAGCAAGTCAAGATCAATCCACCTAATCCTCGGAAGGCCTTGCCTAGGACCAAGGTTGACATGCCCATTGCTTCAGCGTAAGTGCCTCTGCTTCAATTTTCTTTATTGTTGACTCGGTGGTCAGCTGATACTTGAGGATTTGGTATTGGTTGAGCTTGTTCTTCAATTTTCTTCATTGCGGACTAGGTGGTCAGCTGATACTTGAGGATTTGGTATTGGTCAAGCTTGTTCCTACCAGGGGTGCTAGTCTTGGGTTATACAAGGGCATTGGTGTCCCTAATTTTTTGTCTTATTGCTTCAAACTTTCATGTTTCTTGTTGATTGAGTTAACTTATGGACCCCTTGGGTCGCTACTTCTATGACGTCCGCGATGGAGATTCATGATGAGCGCGTACATGCAAAGACATCGGATGTTGGGGATATAACTATTTTATATGACCCGCCCAGGAGGGGCCGGGTTAGCCAATGGCGGTTCATGGGCCAAGCCAAGAAGCATGTTGAAGATGGCGGTTTAATGAGAATAATTAATAAAGGGCCCAAAACCCAGAGCGGCTTGAGGCCTGGAAGTGTAAACCGCCATGTATGTTAACTTGTATTGTAAGGCATGTAACAATGAGTCACCAAGCCAGACAAGTTTGTATGAGCCGGCCGGGACTTCGTAGGCCACAGGGCATCAACCCGTGTATATAAGGGGATGACCCGGCAGTGGCTTTGGTCAGGAAACAATAGATCTAGAGCCAGGCAAGCGTATTTGCTCCCTAGCAATCGACACCCCAGCAATTCCACCTCAAACTGGATTAGGTTTTACCCTCACCTCAAGGGGCCGAACCAGTATAAACTTCTCATGTCTCTTGTCCCGTTTTAACCCCTTTAAGCTTACCACATCGCTATGGCTCCAGAATTAAGTCCTTTCCTTAGGACATCTGCCGGGACAACTCCACGAGAGTTGGCACCCATTGTGGGGTCTACGCACGGTGGTTTCGAGTTCTTGAAGGGCAACTTCGATGGGCTCAATGGATACACTGTGGGCCAGATGACCAAGAGTCATCGCGGCAAGCTCTACATCGACGATGCAGATTGGGGTCCCGAGACCGGCTCCATTGAGTACGTGTACCGGGTCCCCTGCGGCGGAATCCACGTTTTCATTGGCAAGATCGGCGAATCGGGCCCTGAGCCGGACACCTGCACCGACATCATCAAGACGGCTTAGCATGCACGACTCGCCCGAGTTCAGCCCGCCGTCAAGCGTGCCTTTGTTGGATACGTCTAGGGCGCTGGAGGTTCTGGATCTCATGGTCAGACGGCCGTGCTATATAATGGTGAGTCCTCCACGGCCGAGACTAATTCAATGTATCTGATGCAGAGCGGACGACTTGGGGGCTGGTCCGATGGTAATAGCATTCCAGACCGCTGTGAGCCGCCGAGCGGGGCGGCAATTTTTATGACTAGCACCCAGCCGGCTCTCGGCTCGACAGTCGCCAGGGCCATAACACCTGGGGCAACAGCGACTACGACAGGTGCGGGTGGACCAACGCGCCCGCCGACTCAAGTCTTGACAGATCTGTTGGATGCTCTAGCGACTCTGATGGGAACGGAGGTAACCCCAGAGAACCAGGAGCAGCACAAGGCAGATGTGGATAAGCTACGATAGGACGCAAACAAAAGTAGACCTGGCGGTAGAGAATGCCAGGATGATTGCAGAACGGGTTGTTCAGGACGCCCAGGCACAGCAGATTCAAGCAGATTCGTACTGACACTCGGTGGATCAGAACGCTGCTAATGAGGTCATGAGGAGGAAGCAATGGAGTCATCTTCCTTTCGTTTACGAGCCGAGGAATCTTTTCAACACAGCCGGAGCAGGGGCAATAACCCACCGGGGGCAAACCGGACGGCTGAAATGCCTAGGGCCGAAGGGCCGGTTCAACCACGTATGACATGTTCTCTGTATGCAAATGAAAACCGCCCAACACCTCATTATTCAGCGACACCTGCGGGTCATTATTCCAACCCTCTAGATAACATGATAGCAGGGGCGATGAGATTGGCTGCTTTGCCAGTTGAGGGCAAAACTCCAGTGGCAGTGGAGATCCGGAGGGCCCAGGAACTTCTTCAGATGGCACTTCTGCAGCAACAGTCTTATTTTATAGTCCGGACCGGATTGGCTCAACCCCCCGTCCAAGTGTCAGCTACAGCAGGCATGCTGACTCGCCAGAGGTTTCAAGCATAGAGGGGCACCATGACCCGCCTCGTGTGCATGACCCGGCGCGGCATGGCGCCAATGTGCCGGACTTAGTGGATCAAGGCAGGATGCGCCGAGAGGCCGAGCTGGCGGCTCAAGCGGCAGATCATCAGCCAGCGCCGTTTTATCGGGCGGCTTCAGTAGAGACTAATACGTCCAAAACGTATCTATAATTTCTTCTTGCTGCATGCCACTTTTGGGTGATATTGCTATTATATTCATACACTTCCATACACTTTTGATCATATTAGGACTAACCTACTAATCCATTGCACCCCGTTGCCAGTTTCTGTTTTCGGCTTTTTTTGTATTTCAGGTTTTCAAGTGTCGAGAACTGTCAGGAAAAATCCGGAAAAATCATATAAAAAATCAGCGTTCCGAAACCTACCTTGCGCCCGAAGGACAGCCGGGGGGGCAACAGGGCTCCAGGCGCCCTGGCGGCGCGCCCCCCCCTTGGGCCGCGCCGGGGGGGCACCTGGGCCCCCCGAGCCCCGTCTGGTGCCCCCCTTCGGCATATATTTAGAGCGTCCTTCGAAACCCTCGGGAGGGGAACTCTTTTTCGCGATCTCATCTCTGTTCCTCCGCCGCCGCCGCTTTCAAGATCGGGAGCACCAGGAGAACTCTTCCCGGCACCCTGCCGGAGGGGAGGATCACTATCGGGAGCTTCTCCACCACCATGGACGCCTCCCGGATGAGTTGTGAGTAGTCTCCCTTGGACCATGGTCCATGACCAGTAGCTATGTGATGTTCTCCTCCCGTTCTTGTGCTTCACTAATTAGTCCTCGTGAGCTTCCCTACATGATCGAGGCACATATGTAATCCTTATGCTGTTGCTATGATGAGTTTGCTGGGATCCGATGGATTATGAGATTATGTTCAGATTGATCTTGAGTAATATATTTGATCTACCTCATTTATATTTATGTTCATAAGTAATTCTTGCATGTTCTCCGTTGTTATTTATTGCTTTGGCCAAGTAATACGTAGTGACTCCAAGAGGGAACGTTATGCTCGATTGTGGGTTCATGCCCCTCGATGACTAGCTTGAGTGACAGAAACATGAGTCTAGGGGATGTGCTGTTGCCACAAGGGGGAAAACAACGGTGCTTGTGCCCGCGGGTGCAAGGATTGTTTACTTTACGCAAAGTTCTTTTAATGCAGTTGTCTGTTGCATTGAGTTTACACTTTGGGTGGGGCTCGCAACTTAATACCAGCGAGATGTTCTGGATAGATATCTCAAGGTGGATGATTAGTAGTAGATATTGATGGATTTCGGTCTACTTACTTTGGCGAACCTCCCATGCTTTGAACCTCAACCTTTCTTGCAATGTAGTCAGCATTGGTTTGCGTTCGTGGTCCTGTCAATTGCCCTGCTGTAATTCGTTTACCTCACATAGCTGTTTTATTGTCTTTTGGGAGAGAGACATCACTAGTGAACATCATGAGACTCCGGTCCATATCACCATCATTGATCACATCCGCTATTTACTTTCCGCTATTATTTACTATTGCAAAACATTATCTATCACTACTATCATTTGCGTTTAATCCTTTGTGAACTACAAGGCCGGAGGGATTGACAACCTCTCTGTACTCGTTGCGAGCAAAGTTATTTGTATCTGTGTGCAGGTCCACGTTGATTGCTAATCCGCGCCGTTAGCAGTTGACACCTACTTGTTGAACCTAGGAGTCTCTGGGGATTCGATCCTTGGCATCTTTGCTAAGGGAAAAACTTCCACAACACTGCATCTTACACCTTCCACTTGGGGTAACCAACGAGGGGTTAGAGGCCTATCAAGGAGTATTTTCTGGCGCCGTTGCCGGGGACTCCACTCTTCAGGATAGGGGAGTTGCACGCTATCTTTTACCTTTGCTTTTAGTCTTGTTAGTTTACCTTTCAGTTTTTGCTTTAGTACCTTTTATCGAAAATCACAAAAATAGTTATCTTGCTTGCTTGCTACTATGGGTTCCACCGAGAACACCAAGTTGTGTGACTTCACTAGTCACAATAACAATGACTTTATCAGCACACCTATCACCACACCTGCCACTTCAGCACCTTCATATGAAATTAAACCTGCTTTACTGAACTTAGTCATGAAAGATCAATTCTCCGGTGCTGGAGATGATGCTGCTTTACACTTGAACAACTTTGTTGAACTTTGTGATATGCAAAAGTACCAAGAAATAGATGGTAATATTGTTAAGCTTAAGCTTTTTCCTTCCTCCTTGAGAGGAGGAGCTAAAATTTGGTTTCAGTCTATGCCTAGAAATAGCATAGATTCATGGGACAAGTGCAAAGATGCTTTTATTGGAAAATACTATCCACCTGCTAAAATTATCCAACTTAGAAGTAACATAATGAATTTTAAACAATTGGATAATGAACACGTTGCCCAAGCTTGGGAACGTATGAAGTCTCTTATCAAGAACTGCCCTACTCACGGTTTGACTACTTGGATGGTTATCCAAACTTTTTATGCAGGCTTGAACTTTACTTCGCGGAACTTGTTAGAATTCAGCCGCGGGAGGAACTTTTATGTCAACTACACTTGGTGCTGCCACAAAGCTTCTCGATGAGATGATGACCAACTATTCCCAATGGCACACCAAACGCGCTCCAACTGGTAGGAAGGTAAACTCTGCCGAGGAGATTTCCTCCTTAAATGAAAAAGTTGACTTGATCATGTCTCTACTTTCGAAGCAATCTACTGTTGATCCTCGCGATGTTCCTTTAAATTCTTTGATTGCTCAAGAACAAGTAGATGTGAACTTTATCTCTAGAAACAATTTTAACAACAATGCTTATAGGAGTAACTTTGGTAACAATTCCAGACCGTTCCCCTCTAATTCTTATGGGAACAACAATGCTTATCCTAGTACCAAGAACTCCACTACTGAACTAGAGATTATGCTTAAAGATTTCATCACTACCCAAAAAGCCTTTAATAAGAGTGTAGAAGAAAAACTACATAAACTAGATGATCTTTCTTTTATGGTAGACCATTTAGCCAATGAGGTAAAATTGCTAAAAATTGAAACTTCTCCTCTTGAGGAGAGGAAGGTCATTCCTATTAATGCTACTCAAGTGCAAATTAATGAAAATATTAGGATGATTGCTAAACTTAAAGAGAGATGGGCTAGATAAAGGGAGGAAGAAGATAGAATTAAGAGCCTTCCTACCCACCACACTGTAGCTACTATCCAAGTTGTTGAGGATATCCAAACTCTTAGCATCCAATGTACTCTTGGTCCCAATGGACCTATTAATGGTGATGCTATGACTATAGAAACTACGAAACAACTGAACCTAAAGGACACCACTACCACTTTACTTGATGCTCGTGACCTTGATTTTGATAATTGCACTCTTACCGAAGTTATTGATTTCCTTCACAAGATGTCTAGAGACCCCCGCACTAGCACGCTTAATCTTGCCTTCACAGGGCATATCACTAATGCTCTCATCAAAGCTAGGGAGGAGAAACTTAGAGTAGAAGCCTCCATACCTAGAAAGCTAGAAGATGGTTGGGATCCTATGATAAAAATTAAATTGAATGACTTCTCTTGTTATGCATTATGTGATGTTGGAGCTAGTACTTATGTTATGCCCAAAAGAATATATGATATGCTTAAATTGAAACCTTATGATTCTTGTTCTTTTGGTGTTCGTCCCGTTGATTCTTCCATAAAGAAACCTTTGGGGAGGATCGACGATGTTCTTATAGTTGTTAATGATAATTATGTTCCCGTTGATTTTACTATTATGGATATTGAATGTGATTCTTCATGTCCAATTATTTTGGGACGTCCCTTTTTACGCACCGTTGGTGCTATCATTGACATGAAAGAGGGTAATATAAAATTTCAGTTTCCTCTCAAGAAAGGGATGGAACACTTCCCTCGAAAGAAGATCAAGTTACCTTTTGAGTCCGTTTTACGGGCTAGCTATTCTTTTACTCTTGATAAAATTTGATCTCTATGTATTATGCCTAGCTTAAAGGCATGAAAGAAAGCGCTTTTGGGAGGCAGCCCAATGAATAAATTTATTTTGCTTTTGTTGTGTCTTGATGTTGTTTACTACTGTAGCATCATCATTGTATCTTTGCTTTTCATATTTGTGCCAAGTATAGCCTCTGATTGCTAGAAAGTTCAAAAGTTGTGAGGTGCTGTCCAGGAAACATATTCTGTCCTTGGATAGAAAAATTCGTATAAAATCACCAGATCATCTTTTGGTCTGAATTGTTTCGACAATGTTCTCTATATAATTGTCTTCCGTGCATCTGTTCTGAGTTTTTTGATTTGAGTTGCAGAAGTGCCCCGAACAAATCGATTACTACCTGCTGTTCTGTTTTTCACAGATTCTGTCCTGTTTTGTCTTTCCTTCATTTTGCAAACCAAGAGCTTGCTTTTTCTTTGCAAAAACCTTTTGGCAATCTTGAGAAACAGTAGAAATTCAAGAATATCTTTATTTCCAGCAAGGTATAATTATTTTATTAAGGGTACTAACCTCGCTAATCAGATTATGATGAGTTATGTATGAAGGGAGTTTTCAAGTGTGCGAGGGAAGATGATAAAAAGATTCAGGAGTGTCAAGCGCTCAAGCTTGGGGATGCCCCCATGCACCCCCAAGAAATATTCAAGGAGACTCAAGCGTCTAAGCTTGGGGATGCCCCCGTGCGTCCCCTTCTCCATCAACATTATCAGTTCGTCTTTCGTTCCGCTATATTTTTATCACTTCATGTGTTATGTGCTATGCTTGGAGCGTCTTGCTTTTAGTTTTCTTTTTAGTTTTTCATAACGAGTCGGAACTCAGCGTTCTTTATGTGGGAGAGAAACACGCTCCACTTCTACCTAGAACATAACATAGAATTTTCATGTCTATCTTTGCTGTGTGTGTTCTTTGTCTTTTAATAGCTACTATCATGCTCTGCTCTTAGTATTCATGCTTATCTTTTCAAAGAGTTTTTGTTTAGTTGGTTGCTTGAACTCTCTTTAATTATCATGCTTACCTTATTAAGAGAGTTTGCTTCCGTTGCATTGGTTGATATGTCTATGATAAAGATGCTACGTGCATAATGGCACTTAGTAGTTCAGGTTTTCTTATTGTCAATCTCAAATAGCTGGGGGATTCCCAATGTGTTATTGGAGTACCAACTTGATTTGTTTGCCGATGATGTGGTATGGTTTAGTAATATCTTCCTTCGAGAATTTATTTTGATTGACTTGGCATATGCTCACGCATATTTAAGACTGTAAAGAAAGTTTGTCAAGCCTTGATGATCTTTTATTTCTGAGTAGCGATATAACTACCATGCCTCATTCAATGTTGCTTTGTCGCTCTGCATGATTATGACCGTCATTGCTCTCTTAGTTGGTCGCTCCCAGTCTTTTGCTAACCTCCACCTGAACTAAGACTAACATTGCAATACATAGCTCATGGGAAAGTAGCTTAAAAACTATTGTGGTAAAGAATATGTTGCCTATGTATCTTATTTCTTATAAGTTGCTTGCTGAGCGGTAACCATGTTTCTGGGGACGCCATCAACTGTCACACTTTTGTTCAATATCATGTGAGTTGCTATGCATGTTCGTCTTGTTTTAAGTAAGGGTGATTTTCCATGGGTTGAATGAGTATGCATATTGTTAGAGAAGAACATTGGGCCGCCAACCAAAGCCATGTATCATGGTGGAAGTTTTAGCTTGGACATTAATCCTCAATCTCTTATGAGAATATGCTTATGCATTAAAGAGGAGTCCATCATCTATTTTCTATGTTGTCCCGGTATGGATGTCCTCAAGTTGAGATCTATCAAAAACGAGAAATCAAATGCGATTTATCTCCTTGGACCTTTGTACAGGTGGCATAGAGGTACCCCTTTGTGACACTTGGTTGAAACATATGTAATGCAATGATAACCCATGGAAATCCAAGCTAATTAGGGCAAGGTGCAAGCACTATTGGTATTCGATGCATGAGGCTTGCAACTTATAGGATGTCTTATGCATGACACATATGAAGTACTACTACCGTTGACAAAATTGCTTCTATGTTTTCAAAATAAAAAGCTCTAGCACATAACCATTCTTTTACTTTTATGTTGAGTCTCCACCTTCTTTCTTCAAGCACCAACTACTGAGAGCATGATTGTCATTCTGAGTGTAATGTGCATTGTCCCAAAGTAGCATTGTCTTTTGCATGATTGTGATATCGTTTATTTTGAAATCATTGTATCTAGTCATCACTTAAACCTTGAAGGTGCCCCTGCATTTATGTTTTGCTTCACTAAAGGGGGCAAGCTAGATATCACTTTATCATATTTGCACATCATGTTCATTGCAAATCTTTTTGATGCTTCAATGTCATGTTGTAAAACTTTCAGTCATTTGTGATTTTCTCATGAGGCAACTTAATTACTATAGAATCATTGTCTCAGTAAGCTTTTGTCATATGACTATAAAAAGTCCTATATGGTTAATAGCATGTCACCACATAAATTATTCTTGTTATCATTTACCTACTCGAGGATGAGCAGGAATTAAGCTTGGGGATGTTGATACGTCCAAAACGTATCTATAATTTCTGCTTGCTCCATGCCACTTTTGGGTGATATTGCTATGATATTCATACACTTCCATACACTTTTGATCATATTTGGACTAACCTACTAATCCAGTGCACCCCGGTATCAGTTTCTGTTTTCGGCTGTTTTTGTATTTCAGGTTTTCACGTTACGAGAACTGTCAGGAAAAATCCGGAAAAATCATATAAAAAATCAGCGTTCTGAAAGCTACGTTGCGCCCGAAGGACAGCCGGGGGGGGCACCAGGGCTCCAGGCGCCCTGGCGGCGCGCCCCCCCTGGGCCACGCCGAGGGGCGCCTGGGCCCCCCGAGCCCCGTCTGGTGCCCCCCTTCGGCATATATTTAGAGCGTCCTTCAAAACCCTCGGGAGGGGAACTCTTTTTTCGCGATCTCATCTCTGTTCCGCCGCCGCCGCCGCTTCCAAGATCGGGAGCACCAGGAGAACTCTTCCCGGCACCCTGCCGGAGGGGAGGATCACCATCGGGAGCTTCTCCACCACCATGGACGCCTCCCGGATGAGTTGTGAGTAGTCTCCCTTGGACCATGAGTCCATGACCAGTAGCTATGTGATGTTCTCCTCCCGTTCTTGTGCTTCACTAATTAGTCCTCGTGAGCTGCCCTACATGATCGAGGCACATATGTAATCCTTATGCTGTTGCTATGATGAGTTTGCTGGGATCCGATGGATTATGAGATTATGTTCAGATTGATCTTGAGTAATATATTTGATCTACCTCTTTTATATTTATGTTCATAAGTAATTCTTGCATGTTCTCCGTTGTTATTTATTGCTTTGGCCAAGTAATACGTAGTGACTCCAAGAGGGAACGTTATGCTCGATTGTGGGTTCATGCCCCTCGATGACTAGCTTGAGTGACAGAAACATGAGTCTAGGGGATGTGCTGTTGCCGCAAGGGGGAAAACAACGGTGCTTGTGCCCGCGGGTGCAAGGATTGTTTACTTTACGCAAAGTTCTTTTAATGCAGTTGTCTGTTGCATTGAGTTTACACTATGGGTGGGGCTCGCAACTTAATACCAGCGAGATGTTCTGGATAGATATCTCAAGGTGGATGATTAGTAGTAGATATTGATGGATTTCGGTCTACTTACTTTGGCGTACCGCCCATGATTTGAACCTCAACCTTTCTTGCAATGTAGTCAGCATTGGTTTGCGTTCGTGGTCCTGTCAATTGCCCAGCTGTAATTCGTTTACCTCACATAGCTGTTTTATCGTCTTTTGGGAGAGAGACATCACTAGTGAACATCATGAGACTCCGGTCCATATCAACATCATTGAACACATCCGCTATTTACTTTCCGCTATTATTTACTATTGCAAAACATTATCTATCACTACTATCATTTGCGTTTAATCCTTTGTGAACTACAAGGCCGGAGGGATTGACAACCTCTCTGTACTCGTTGGGAGCAAAGTTATTTGTATCTGTGTGCAGGTCCACGTTGATTGCTAATCCGCGCCATTAGCAGTTGACACCTACTTGTTGAACCTAGGAGTCTCTGGGGATTCGATCCTTGGCATCTTTGCTAAGGGAAAAACTTCCACAACACTGCATCTTACACCTTCCACTTGGGGTAACCAACGAGGGGTTAGAGGCCTATCAGAGACAGGCAGGACTTCTCGAGCGTGGGGCGTACCGTGCTTAACGACAGCTATACATAACGAGCATTTACCCAAGGACTTTATGGACCCTCGTAAGGGGCCTAACTACACAGCAGATCAACCCCGCGAGGCTTGGGTGGAAAGTTACGAGATGGCTATAGAGATGCTGGATGTTAGCGAAGCCGCATGTGCTAAGTATTTCACCATGATGCTGGAAGGCACAACCCATAACTGGTTGAAAGGATTTCCCGTCAATTCCATTGGGTCATGGGCAGAGCTAAAGGCCAAGTTTATCAAGCATTTCAAGGATACATGTAAGGAGCCGATGGAAATTGTCGAGTTAGCCTCTTGTGTTCAGAACGAGGGTGAGTCAACAACCAGCTGGGTGCGCCGAGTCTCAAACATTATATATTCCTCAGACAAGATCAATGCCGGGTCAGCAGTGTTAATGTTGGAAAAGAATTGCCGTTTTCTTCCACTCAAACATAAGTTAGGGCGGCTTACGCGTCATTGCGATCACATGGGGGAGCTTATGGCGGCTCTCGTCAAATATGCTGACTCTGATAGTACCAAGGACCCTGAGTCTGAGGCTGAAAGAACAGGAAAGGGAGAGAGGAGTAATGAGACAGAAGGACAGCTGTTTAACCCGGCCAATCAAAGCAGTGGCAATAAGCGCAAAGCTGATACTTTTGTAGCTAATACTGGGACAAGGAATTTTAATCAGCGTCGCAAGGGGAAGATGTGGGGACCCCGATCCTAAGTCACACTGGTCTAGCATGTAACACACCATATCACTTTGCGGCCTCACGCACGATATCCCACGGGTGCCACCTTACCTGGCCCGGGACCGTTTGCGCATTTTGGCTCATGTATATGATAGTGTCGCTAGCATCCATATGACAGAGAACCCGGGCCGACATGGCCAGTTATAAACCAAAAGTGGCACTAAATTACAGAGACAGGCATACATGACCCAGCAACGAACGTGTCGGTCATCAACGTACGAACCCAAGTCGTAGCAAGCTAAAAGGACTTAAAGGAACAACGCGTGACATTTCCCCTAAGGGACAGACACAGGAACGAAGAAGGACACATGCCGGTCAGCCTAAGTGATCCAGAGCAGTAGCAAGCTACCAAGGCTTAGTGGAAGCACTAGGAGACATTTCCCTGTAAGATAGGCTACCAAGGGTAAACAACTAGGTGTCGGATCCCACACACACCAAGCATTTCAATAACATACACACAATATGCTCAATATGTGCAAATACAACATGGCATCACAACAAGACTCTAATAAACAAAGTATTTATTCATTAGGCTCCGAGGAGCCAAATATTACAAACATGGGTCTCACGACCCACCATTCAGAGCATACAAGCAACAAGCATAAACACAACATGTCTGAGTACAGACATCTACAAATGAAAAAGGCTGAGTAGCCTAACTAACTACAACACTCGTCCAAGAACGTAGCTGAGGTACAAGCTACTTGTCGAAGTCCAAGCGGAACTACTAGTGAGACATCAAGCTCATCTGCAAAACATAAATTAAGCAAACATGAGTACAAAGGTACTCAGCAAGACTTACATCAGATCCTATCATACATGCACTTGTATCAAGATGGCAAAGTGGGGTTTAGTTGCAGCAAGCCAGCTTTGACTTAGTGGCTATCCTGTACTACGATTGCTGGTAACTTTGAGGTGGCGCACACGAGTCCACTAAGCACCACACAATACACCACTATGGACTCACCCCCGTCTCCCTACGAGAAGGCCATCCATAGCACTCACACTTGTCTTGAGTATTTTAGAGTATCCACTTCAAGTTGTCTATGTACCACGTAAGCATCCAAGAAGTCCATCACCGTGGACCCGGCTATTCGAATAGATCATGTTAACCCTGCAGGGGTGTACTTCTTCACACACGCTCTCGCCACTTACCGCCATGTACATCTCGTGTATCTCGGCAACCTTCAAGCGGAAGCCTGGCGAGGGTGTCGGCCACGACCTGACTAACCACACAAGTCTCTCGTCCAGGTTTATCGCCTATTCGGGTTCCATCCGTGGGGAGATCCGGCCGGGGTGTCGCTCACGGCCCCAAATGATGTGCGCAGGGTTCCCAAGACCACCTCGCCGAGTGGATCTACGCTTGGTACACCGTGCCACGGTGCCTAGTCTGTCCCAAGCCCACTAGCCGAGTGCCACTTGGTAGACTACTAACACTATCTACAAACACCAGAATCTAGTTGCAACTCCTGGACAGAGATCATGTTGATTAATAAGTCGAGAGGGGTCGAATTACCGGAACCCAATGTGTGGTAGTAGCTAGTCATTGGACAACATACTCGGAACTCAGTTCTTAGGGACGGTTCCAGTGAGAAAACCCACCATGTACTCCTACATGGCCTCTCACCACTACCTTTACCTAATCGTGTTCACACACTTAAACCTCAGCATCATAACATATCATTGCACTCCAATTCATTCCCGATGAATCATACCTGACACACTTTAAGCAATAGCAAGCAAGGCATGGTAAGATCACAAAATGGCTTCAATCAACTCCTACACATGCTAGTGGGTTTCAACTATTTACTGTGGAATGACAGGTCATGCAGAGGAATGGGTTCAACTACCGCAGCATAAAGTAGCAGTTGAAGTCGTTGTTGTCCTAATGCAATAACAGGGAGCAGGAGTGAGAGAGGGGTTGTATCGGAATGAACAAGGGTGTTTGCTTGCCTGGTAAGATAACGTGCAGAGCACTCCTTCTCTAACAGGTACTCTGGATCGGTCTCCGGAGCTGGACCTATCGAGAAGAACGGTGCCGACAATAAAACACAAGCATATGCAACAATATGATGCATGAATATGGCATGAAGATATGATGTTGTTGAGCTAATGCAACTAGCATTTTAATTGGTTGAACTCCATTTGAACCAAGGGTTCAAATGCAACTCTAAAATAAGTATTTTTAAATGCCAATTATGTGTTTTCATATAAACAGCAGGTTTAACTTCATTTGTCATGCATGAAAATGGTACAGATGGATAGATTGAATTTTTCAGATAATTTTTCTTATATAAATTATTTCATTCTGAGCTACGGTTGAATTTCTGTGATTTTTTTGAAGTTTAAACCAATTTTTGAAATAAATAAATCATTTAAGATTTATTTAAATACCAGAATTGGAATACTGCGTCAGCATGACCCAAGCATGACGTCAGCAGGTCAAAGGGCTGGTCCAGAGTCAAACCTGACAGTGGAGTCCACTGGTCAGTGACTCAGTTAATTAACTGAGTTAATTAACACTAAACTAATCCTAACAGAAATGTCAGCAGGGCAGGGCCCACATGTCAGTGGCTAATCTAATTAACCAAAAATTACTTAATTAAACTAAACAGTCAACTAACTCAAATGGGTGGGGCCCGCCTGTCATTGACCCAGGGGGTCAAATCCTGGTCAAACCCCAGCTAACACGCCGGCGTTTAGCCGCCGGCGGCAGCAAACGCGGCGGAGGGCATCGGGATTTCCACTCCGGTGGTCTTTTGCGCCGCGGAGACCATCTACGGGGAGCTGGAGCTCACCCGCTTCCATTCCAGCCAACGGCAGCAGCTAGGGCGGCCGGAGCTCGCCGAAAACGAGCTCGCGGCGGCGCCGGAGTTCGGCCCTCGTCGAATATGGGGCTACAGGGTACGGGAAGGCCAACGGAGGGGTGCTACGGGCTCCTGGTGAAGCGGCGGATACGGTGGCGTGCTCAGTTTGGAGCTTGCATGGCTGTGGCCACGGCAGCGGCATCGCCGGCGGCGGTGACCTTGCGGTCACGGAGGGATTCGGGGCTACAGTACGCGCGAGAGTGAGGGGACAGGGGGGGGAAAGATAGATGAGCTCACGGCGAGTGCAACGCGACGGACGGCGAGCTCGGGGAGGTCCTGGAGCGGCCGAGGCGGCGAGAGGGATCCACGGCGGCCGGCGGTGAAGATGAGGTCGGGGTCGAGGCCTTAGGGCGTCCGGGGATGATTTCTTTGGCTTGGAGATGCACCGCAAAGAGGCGGAGCTCAGGGGATCGTCGGAGGGGCGAGGGGAAAGCAGTGGCTACGGTGGTTGCGATCGGCGGCGACGACGGCGGTCAGGACCGAGCGCGAGAGGGAGATAGAGAAGGGAAGGGGCGACGAGGGAGAGTGCGAGAGGGTCGGGGAGGTCGCGTGGCTCCTCCAGAAGCGACCAGGCGGCGAGGGGGATGAAGCAGGCAGGAGGCGTGGCGCCCTCGCCGTGAGCGCGCGCCGGACACACGCCTCGGCCTACTGGCGCGAGGTTGGTGGTGACTGGCTTGGCCAGTGGGCCGGGCCAGCTCTGCCTGTTTGGGCTGCAGGTAAGTCAGGTAAGTTCTTCCCTTTTATTTTCTTTTCTATTTTTCTGACATTTTTTTGATATAGTTTCTAAGCTAAATCAATTATTTTCTTCTGACATTTTTATTTTGCAGGGACCTAGGAATTAATCCAAACCCCTCAAAATAAAGAATCAAAATTTTGGACATATATAAATATATGGTAAATATATATCCAAGCAAATAACTATTGCATTAATTCCAAATGCCTAAAATAAATACTTATGAGCTCCTAATAATATTGGTTTGATTTTTACCTCTAACCAATATTTTCAGAGGGCCACATGAACATTTTCTTGAACCTTTTAAGAGCAATTTTTATTTGGGTCATTTTCAAAAAGGGTTTCTGAGGGTTTCACAAGTCCTCAATTCAATTTCATTTGAAATTTAAACATGATGCAAACAACAAGACTAACCTAGTGCATACCAGAACTAGGGTTGTGACAACTCGCCTCCACTCGAAAGAATCTCGTCCCGAGATTCAGGAGTAGGCGGAAAGAAGGTGGGGTACTCCAGTCGGAGACGATCTTCTCGCTCCCAAGTAGCTTCTCAGAAGACTCAGGCGGGTCTCTGGGCCTTGACGACTCCTCTTCATCCTTGGGGAGTTCTCCACCACCGCCAAGTCCTCCGCCTCAACCGAAGAAGCGTCTCCATAAGGCTGCGGACACGGCGAAGCAGCCGGCGGGCCAGCAGCCGCAGCGTCGCTCGACGCGCGCCACCACGACGAGCAAGGCCGTCAAGGGGGCGCCTCACGCCTCCGCAGCGGCTGGGGGAGGATCTTCCCGCACGGGCTCCACCACTCCTTCCGCCCCTCGGGCCTCGGCTACGACCGGAGCGGGGTCTTCGCATACCACCGACCCCGCTCCCGGCAAGCGGCCAAGGGCGCCTACTCCTCCAGCTCCTCGCGCCGGACCGCGCGAGGCAGACTTCAACTTTTCCGTTCTCAGTTCCGACAAGGAGGAGGAAGAGTAAGTACTTGCAATTCTTGTTTCCTTCGTTTGTTGCTCTTTGTTTTGAATCTTCTTTGTCTGATTCTGTTTGATGTCTGTCTTCCAGGACCCTGGCCCAAAGGGTGGCGAAGAGGGCCAAGATCCCGGTGGTGGACCTCGAGGACGAGCCCATCGCAGCAGCGGGGGATGCGCCAGCGACGAACTTGCCGGACCAGCCGGCTGCCCCGCAGAGCAGCCCCCAGCGCAGCCCCTAGCGTAAGTCCTCTGTTTACTTTTTTGCTTGTCGGGCGCGCGTGGGCTTCTCATCCTTGTTAATCGTCTTGTTTGCTTGTTGATTTGTGCAGAAGCAGAGCCGCAGCCTCAGGAGTGCCCCAAGACTGCTCCCGACGAGCCGCTCGTCTCAACCTCCCCGCCAAGGAGGAGCTCCCCGGCGAGGGAGGGTACTCCGCCAAGGGCGGGTACCCCGCCAAGGGCGAGCACCCCGCCAAGGGTGAGCACCCCGCCAATGGAAGGCGCCAGCGGCCCTCCGCCGGCGGGGGCTACTACCACGTCACCGAGGGAGGACCCTCCGGCGAGGGACCTCGTCGAAGAAGAGGCCCGCGCAGGTAACCCTTGTAGTTTTCTTCTTTTGATTCCTTCTTTTTGGATATTTGCTTAACAATGTTTTTCTTCTTTCTTCTTCTTGTCTTCAGACTCGTCCGCTCCAGAGCCTATGGAGACGGAGGCCACCACCGAGGAGCCCGCGCGCGGCAACGCTGGCGATGCCGTGGCTACCGAAGAGGCGGTCGGCACCGAGGAGCCTGCCGCCGAAGAGGCAACCAGGGACGCCGACGCGGCGGCTGAGGAGGGGACCGGCGGTCGCACTGACGGCCCTGAGGCCGCAGGAGCGTTTGACGCTGCGCCGACCGCCGACCCTGCCGCCGCCACGGCCGGAACTGGCGCCTACTTGGAGGCCGGAAACGGGGTTTTCATCCAACTTCCATGGGCTTCTTCGTCAAGGGCGCCCGCGGAGGGGGAGGTCTTTGATGGGGAAGTCCTCGCCTCCGCGGGGCTGAAGTTCGTCGATGCGCCCGGCAGCAGCAAAGAGCCCGAGGAGGAGCAGCTTCTGCGTAGGCTTCTGGCCTTGTACTGTGCCAGGCAGGCCAAGCTGGAGTCCCGAGAGGCTCTGGCTGCCAAGGCAGGCATCGATTTGGAGAAGCGCGTCGAGGAGCTCCGCGCCGCCAACTAGGCGGCCCTCCGGTCCTTGGCGGAGGAGCGGGAGGAGCTCGCCGAGGCGCACCAAGCGTTCATCCTCGAGAAGGCTGAAGCGGAGGAGCAGCAACGGCTCGCCGCCGAAGATCTGTCTCGGCGGGAAGGTGAGCTGAGGCAGCGGAATGTCGACCTCGATAGCCATGAGGACGACCTTACCGCGCGCGAGCAGTCCCTTGGCGGGGCTCTGTAGGAAGCGAGGGATGCTGCTGCAGCTGCAGAGACCGCCAAGAGAGACTTGGAGGCGAGGGTGGCGCAGTTGGAGCTTAACTTGAGGACGAGCGAGGAGAAGGTTGCCGCACTCACATTGGAGAGGGAGAAAGACGCCCACAGCCATTCAGAGCTGCAGGTCCGTGTCTCCGACAAGGGCAAGGAGCTCGCCATCGCCAAGGACTCCGTCGCGGACCTGGAATTGAAGCTGTCCACCCTCACTGCATCACTTGACAGCGCCAGGAACC
Organism: Secale cereale; assembly: GCA_902687465.1. Lineage (NCBI taxonomy): Eukaryota > Viridiplantae > Streptophyta > Magnoliopsida > Poales > Poaceae > Secale > Secale cereale. Next base: position 210,232,356 of record LR738709.1, on the reverse strand, counting down.
GGGAGACGAAGCTGAAGGAGGACCTCCGGGCTGAGAGGGCACTGCTGGACAGCGCCGCCCTCACGCAAAATAACTTCAGGCAGACGGTGGAGCAGTGGACCGAGGAGCTTGTCACCGCCGCCGCTGACATCGACAGAGAGTTGGCGGGGCTGGGGACGGAGCACCTCGGGTACTCCCCCGACGCGAACCTCCCTCACAGCGCCAAGCTGAGCTTATTCTTCAGGGGAGTGGCGCCGGCTCTCGAGAAGCTCCATGAGAGGATTCCCACGCAGCTGGCGAACGAGGTGCGCACGCTTTGCACGGGAGTTGTGGAGAGGGTGCTGACGAAGATAGTCTACCGCAACCCCGGGATCAATCTTGAGAACATCCTCAGGACCTTGCCGCCCGACGCCGACCAGGAAGTGCTGAAGGCTCTTGTCGCCTCCATCGTGGCCAAGGTGGGCAAGATCAGGAGGGTCGACGGCGACCGCATGGACTAGACTGTCCTCCTTTCTGCTTCTCTTGTCGCTGCCAATCACGTTATGGACAGTAGTTTATTAGAACAGCGACAAGTCATCTTGTAATATAACTTTATTTTGAGTTGTTAATGCAGTGTTATTTCCTTTACTCAACCTCTTTACTTTGTATACTTTTACCCTACGCTTTTAGGGAACTTGCCGGCAATGGGACCCTTGCCGCGAGCGCTGAGTGCGGGACTTCAGCAGCCTGATGGCAATGCCTATACCGGCAAGAAACCTTGCCGTAGCTAGTCGCAGCACACTTAGGTTGTTGAGCGAACTCGAAAACGAAGTAAGGGCGCGACACTTGTCGCAGCTCACTTAAACCGTTGAGCGTGCTCGAAACAAAGTAAGGGTGCGGCTAGCCACGGGAAGGTTCCTCCACGCACAGGTTTTCCATACAAAGTGCGGTCGTTCAAGGAGGATAAATTTAAAAATTTAAAAATTTGAATGCTCAAACTTTGGTAACTTAGCTTTTGTGTATGGTCTGCTTCCCGGCAAGGCGTGGCTTTCTTGAACGACACTTGGTCCATACCATTGTCTCCTTCCCCCCCGGCAAACTTGTGCGTGAGGAATCCTTCTTCTGCTTGAGAGAAAAAAGAAAGGGAGGAAACATAGATATGGAGCCTTGCGGCTCGTTATTGCTTACCAGAGGTGTGTGCTGCACGAGGTGTCATATAATACATGCAAGTAAAAGAGAAAAATGCATGAAACGACAAGTTGTGCAAGGCACAAAAGCTTTACTGATGCACGGGGTCTGCGCCCGGCTTTGTACAAAGGTTTACATGCAACAGCGGCAAGACTTGTACAAAAGGTGGTTGCCGGAGCGGATCACGGCAACCGCGCCTAATGGGTGAAACTTGCGAAGGTGCTCAATGTTCTAGGAGTTGCTCACCGGTCTCAAGGAGGACAGTGCCGGGCCTTGTAACTTGTCTCACCCGATAAGGGCCTTCCCACTTCGGCGTCAACTTGTTGGAATTCTTGGCGGACTGAACGCGCCGAAGAACAAGGTCGCCTTCCTCGAGACTTCTGGCCTTAACTTTGCGGCTGTGGTAGCGGTGCAAAGCTTGCTGGTATCGAGCAGCTCGTACAGCAGCCTGAAGACGGTCCTCCTCGAGGAGCAGTGCATCATCTTGCCGCAGCTGCTATTGCTCGAGCTCATCATAAGCGAGCACTCGAGGCGACCCGTATACGAGTTCCGTGGGGAGAACTGCCTGTGCTCCATAGACAAGAGCAAAGGGTGTCTGCCCGGTGGCTCGATTTGGTGTCGTCCTGATTGACCAAAGAGCCGCCGGCAACTCCTCAATCCAGTTTCTTCCGCACTTGTGCAGCCTGTCGAAAGTTCTTGTCTTGAGTCCGCGCAGCACTTCAGCGTTTGCCCTCTCTGCTTGACCATTGCTCCTCGGGTGAGCAACAGAAGCGAAGCAGACCTTGGCGCCAAGGTCTTGGACGTATTGCATGAAGGTGCGACTTGTGAATTGCATGCCGTTGTCGGTGATGATCCTGTTAGGGATTCCGAAACGGCAAACAATTGACCTGAAGAACTTGACTGCTGACTGTGCGGTCACCTTTCTCACTGGCTCCACTGCCGACCACTTTGTGAACTTGTCGATGGCGACGTACAACTACTCAAAGCCCCCGACTGCGCGGGGAAAGGGGCCGAGGATGTCGAGCCCCCAGACCGAAAATGGCCAGGACAAAGGGATCGTCTGGAGAGCTTGAGCTGGTTGGTGTATTTGCTTGGCATGGAACTGGCACGCTTCACACTTGGTTACTTGTGCAGTTGCATCTTGGAGGGCTTCTGGCCAAAAGAAACCTTGTCGGAATGCCTTGCCGGCAAGCGCTCTTGCGCCAACGTGGTGGCCACATATGCCTCCATGTATCTCTGCCAACAGCTTCTGCCCATCTTCCCGGGGAATGCACTTCAATCTAACACCATTGAGTCTTCTTCTGTACAGTTCATTGCCGACGAACTGGTACATACTTGACTGCCTGGTTATTCTCTCTGCCTCTTCTGGCTCTTCGGGAAGTTCTCCAGTTTGGAGGAAACGAACAATTTGATGTCCCCATGTTGGAGCCGGAGGCTCAACAACAAGGACTAAAGGCATCATTGCTGCTGCGGGAACGTGAGCTTCTACGGCAAGAACCTGCGGCTCGGCCGGAGCTGGACGTTCCCCGGCAAGCTTGCCGGGACAAGACTTGTCGGGAACGCCTGCTTCAACTGTACGGACCCTTGGGTCCGTAGGAGCAGACTGTTCCTCAGCAACTTGGGCGTTGATCTTGGGGACCTTGGCGGCGACTTCAGGGAGATCCGCCGGCAAGTAGTCACCGGAGACAAACTTTCTCTTCTTTCTTTGCCCAACTGATGGTGTAACGGATGGTTGAGTTAACTTGAGCACAAAGATCCCTGGTTCCACAGGTAGCTTTAGTGCAGCACACTTTCACAGGCCGTCTGCGATGTCATTTTGAGCTCTTGGAACATGCTCCATCTGCAAGCCTTCAAAGTGTTCTTCAAGTTTCCTCACTTCGTCGACGTAAGCTTCCATCAATGGGCTCTGGTAGCTTTTGTTCACTTGACGGACAACCAACTGCGAATCTCCCCGCACAATCAGCTTCTTGATCCCAAGTTCCGCTGCAATTCTGAGGCCGGCAAGCTAACCTTCATACTCTGCAGTGTTGTTTGTTCCTTGTTCCTTGGGAAAGTGCATTTGGACGACGTACTTGAGGTGTTCCCCGGTGGGTGCGACAAGCAACACACCAGCTCCGGCGCCTTGCATCGAGATTGCTCCATCGAAGTAAATTATCCATTATTTGCTCGCTTCTTTGACGGGGATGCTTTTCTCTGGAATCTCTTCGTCTGGCGTTGGTGTCCACTCTGCTATGAACTCTGCCAATGATCTGCTCTGGATAGTTGAAGTACTTTCAAACTTAAGACCAAAGCTTGACAGCTCCAGTGCCCACTCAACAATCCTGCCTGTTGCTTCTGGATTTTGCAATATCCTCTTTAGCGGAAAGCGAGTGACCACTGTTATCTCATGTGCTTGGAAGTAGTAGCGCAGCTTTCTCGAGGCCATGAGAAGGCCGAAAAGCAACTTCTACACCCCAGAGTATCTTGACCTAGCCCCCTGCAAGAGGGAACTGACAAAATAGACTGGGCGCTGCACCATCTTCTTCCGCACTTCTTCTTGCATCTGCGCAGACTCATCCTTGTCGGGGCCATAGCTTGTCGGGAAAGCCCCCTGCTTGTCGTTGGATGTGCTTGTCGGGGCTGCGGGCTCCTCATCTGCCTCCCTTTCCGCTACCAACGCAGCACTAACCACTTGATTGGTCGCTGCCAAGTACAGCAACACTTCTCTTGTGGCCTAGGTGCGACAAGTATTGGGGTGGAGGACAGGTATCCTTTCAAGTCCTGCAGCGCTGCCTCTGCTTTCGGAGTCCATCTCATTGGACCAGCCTTTTTCAAGATTTTGAAAAACGGCAGGGCGCGTTCTGCAGACTTAGAAAATAACCTGCTGAGGGCAGCCACGCAGCCGGCAAGCCTCCGTACATCCTTACGCGCTTCGGGGCTTCGATCTGCTCGATGGCTTTGATCTTGTCGGGATTGGCTTCAATCCCCCTCTGGGACACAAAGAACCCGAGAAGCTTGCCGGAGGGGACTCCGAATACACACTTCTCGGGGTTAACCTTGAGTTGTATCTTGCGCAGATTCGCAAAAGTTTCATCTAGGTCTTGAATCAGGGTATCCTTGTCCTTGCTCTTGACCACTATATCATCCATGTATGCTTCTACATTCCTGTGTATCTGTGGCTCAAAAGCAGTGTGGACCACCCTTGCAAATGTTGAGCCCGCATTCTTCAATCCAAAGGGCATGCGTATAAAGCAGTAGGTGCCGCATGGAGTAATGAACGCGGTCTTCTCTTCATCCTCTTCAGCCATGAATATCTGGTGGTACCCGGAGTATGCATCAAGGAACGAAAGCAACTCACATCCAGCCGTGGAGTCAACGATCTGGTCAATGCGCGGCAAAGGAAATGGATCCTTGGGACAAGCTTTATTCACATCAGTGAAGTCTATACAAAGCCTCCACTTCCCATTAGCTTTGCGCACGACAACAGGGTTGGCCAGCCACGTGGGATGAAGTACACCTCTAACAAGGCCTGCTGCTTCCAACTTCTTGATTTCCTCCGCAATAAACTCTTGAGGCTCCACCGCTTGCTTTCTGACCTTCTTCTTGACGGGCCGCGCGTGAGGACAAACGGCAAGCTTGTGCTCAATCACCTTCCTGTGAACACCGGGGATGTCAGACGGTTGCCACGCAAATACGTCGGCATTCGCCCGCAGGAAAGCAACGAGCGCGCTTTCCTATTTAGGATCGAGCGTGGCACTGATGGTGAAAGTACCACCAGTGCCGTCCTCCTTGGCGGACACCTTCTTGGTTGCAGGTGGAGCTACCATTCCCTTCTTGCACTTGCCGGTGGAGCTTGATGGTGCGTCCTCGACGGCAGCGCAGCACTACGAAGAGGTGCGTTTGCCGGAGTGGGCCCCAGAGCTCTTGCCGGACTTGGTCTTGTTCTTCCCCCCGGGAGCTTCAGCGGCAAGTGTTTTGCTATCCGTTGTGGCTGCTGCATCCCGGTAGATCTTGTCGGCGCAGATAAGCGCGTCCTTCTTGTCGCCGGGGACAGAGATGACGCTTATCGGGCCTAGCATTTTGAGCATGTTGTAGGCATAATGAGAGGCTGCCATGAACTTGGCGAGCGCCGAACGGCCAAGTATCCCATTGTATGGCAGTGGGATATCGGCAACGTCGAAGGTGATCCTCTCAGTCCTGAAGTTTAGCTCTCCGCCAAAGGTTACTAGCAGTGTGATCTTCCCCTTCGGCATGCTCCTTCCCGGGTTAATTCCTTGGAAAGTTCCGGTTTCTTCGAGCTCGCTGTCGGGGATCTGTAGCTTTCGGACTACAGGAGAGGAGATCAAGTTCAGGCCGGCCTCGCCATCAACCAGCATCTTGGTGACCTTAAGGTTGCGGATGGTTGGTGAAACCAACATCAGCAAGCACCCGACCGCAGTTGTGCGGTCAGGGTGATCCTCAATGTCGAAGATGATGGGCGGGCTGGACCACTTCAGGAGCTTGCGTGACTCGACGGGCGGCTCTGCTGCATTAACTTCCCGCACCCAATGCTTGAGTTGGTGATGGGAAGTATGCAGAGAGGCACCTCCATCGACGCACAGAACTTCTATGGCCTTCTGGAACTTCTGCTCGCTGTTGTCTCCATCGTCCATGTCCTCGTCGTCGTCTTCGTCTTCATCCTTGTCGCGGCCGCGGGAAGGTCTATCTCCTTGCTGCTGCTTGGCCTTGCCGCGGCGTCCTCCCCGACCATTGAATGGCCGCTTCTTGCCGAACTCTCCTCCGCCTCCCTGGGCCTTCTCTTTGTCGCGTCGCTCGTACTAAGCCTTCTGCTGTTCGACGAGGTATTCGACCCTCTTGCAGTTCTGGAGATCGTGGCCCTTGGTGCGGTGGATCTTGCAGTACTGCTTGTCGGAGCCGTCCTGCTTGTCGGCGGCCGCTATAGTGGCAGCTTCCTTGCCGGAGCCACCAGCCTGAGCTTTCTTGGTGCCAGCCTCCTTGCCGGACTACTCGACGGCCAGTACTTCCTTGTTCTTCTTCTTGTTGTTGTTCCGCCGCCGGTTCTTCCTTGCCGGGGCGGCATCCTCACTGTCCGTTGCTCCTGCTCTAGTATCCTCTCCGGGGAGTCTCCTCCCCTCTTCAGCGCGTGCGCACTTGTCGGCCAGGTCATAGAGCTCACTGACGTCTCTTATCTTGCACATCGCCATTTCCTCCCTCATCCGGCGGTTACGCACGTTCTGATGGAACGCGCTAATAACCGCGACAGGGTGGACGTCCGGGATGTTGTGCTGAACGCGGCTGAATCTCTGGATATACTTTCGCAGGGACTCTCCTTCCTTCTTGGCAAGTATATGAAGATCGCTCTCCTGGCCATGGGGCTTGTGGCCGCCGGTGAAGGCGCCGACAAACTGGTGGCACAGGTCGGCCCAAGAAGAGATGGAGTTTTCCGGCAAGTGCATGAGCCAAGATCTGATGTTTGGCTTGAGCACGAGCGGGAAGTAGTTCGCTAGTATCTTCTCGTCGCGTCCCCCGGCAGCCTGCACCGCGATGGTGTAGATGCTGAGGAACTCTGAGGGATGGGTCTTGCCGTCGTACTTCTCGGGTACGTCGGGCTTGAAGTTCTTCATGCTGGGCCACTGGACTTGCCGCAGCTCGCGGGTGAACGCAGGGCAACCTGCCGCGTACGGCAAGTCGCCCGGTTCTCCAGGCGCGTGCATGTCGACAGCGGTCCCAGCGCGCTGGTCGGACTGTCGTCGCGCTTCTCTTCGACGCTCGATGCGGGTTCGAGCGTCTTCTTGTCGTCTGTCGTCGAGGACTTGGCGATAATCGCGGCGAGCTCGTGGATCCGACGACGCGGTGGAGTCGTCGTCGACGTTGATCCGACGAGTCGGCGATTTCGGCCTCCGGGGCGGGGAGTGCACGGTTGTTGCACCCCCGGCGGTCTTGTCCCCGGCGGTCTTGTCTCTATCAGCCCGCGCCTGGCTGACTTGCCGCGGCCGCGACGTCGCCGGCTGCTGCGGCGTGTCGTTGTTGGCGAAGGCGATGAGGCTTTGGATGGTGGCCCTCCAGTCTTCGGCCTTGTCTGCCGCTGGAGGGAAGTCGAGGAGTAGCTGAGCTCTAGCTAGAGCTTCTGCCGGAGTGGAGGGGAGCGGTGGCAAGCGGTGCGAGGAGCGAGATATGCTCAGACTTCTAACTGCGTTAGAAGGAGCAGGGTCTCGCCCCGGCGACCGCGCCTTGCTCGTGCCAGCACGTTGGCCTTGAGCGTCCCGCGACCCGCCAACTTGTCCTTGGCCCAGCAAGCGGATGGTACCCTGCGTACCACGACGCTGCCGTTCCGGCACCTCCTGAGAGGGGCGCGGTGCGTGCACGGACGCCGAGGTCTTGGAGTGCGCTCGGTTGTCCGTTTTGTCCTTGGATTTGGCGGCGCCATGAGTTTCCTCGCCGGCGTCCGTCCTTCCGCCAGTGTCTACCCCACCAACCGTTGGTTCTGGTGGTGGTGGGATCGACGCAGACGGGCCTCCCACCTTCGAAGCTTTCTTCTTCAGCGGCATGTCGATGAAGTTGACGAAGTTGGTGAAGCAGCTGAAGATTCCGCCCGCGTGAACGCCGGATCAGGTTCGCACAACCTCGACGCCTCCCCTACCTGGCGCGCCAAAGATGTCGGGGAAACTGGACGCCCACGAACACCTATGGGACCGGAGCCCCTTTTCGGTACGGCAAGGGAGCGGAGGGAGCACAATGAGCAGATCGAGGCGAGCACACAGGCAGTTTACCCAGGTTCGGGCCGCACGGATGCGTAAAACCCTACTCCTGCCTTGCTTGTATTGAGTTCTTGGCTCGGGAGCAAGAAGAGCTACAGTGCTAGTTGCTAGCTACACCGAGCATGAGAGTGATCGAAGATCCGAACCCCCCTTACGTTGTGCATGGGCCTCCTTTTATAGGCCAAGGGGTCACCAACAGGTGGCAACGTAGGTGAGGGTAGAATCGTAAAAATGGTGGTAGTTGTAACAGTGTATGTACAGTGTTTTGTACCTAACCCTGACGGTGGGGGACAAGGGCATTGAATGCCCGTCACCGTCGCCCCAAACAGTGCAAAAAGCATCCGTCCGAGCGTCTTCGTTCGGCACGACGGTAGCCTCGTCATCGTGGCTTGCCACCGTGTCCCCCAGGCTGCACAGCCTTTCGCCACGTGCCCCTGGAAGGGCCCCAGGGCGACGCGTGGACAGATGAGCTGGAGCGCGGGCAGACAGTGGAAGCTTGCCGCGGCAAGTGCCTTGCCGCGGTCGCTACCTTGCCGCGCCCGGAAGCTTATCGCCCTCCGGGACTTGCCGGGGCGCGCGATGCGCCACGGCGAGTCTTCTGAAATGCCATGCTTTGGCCTTCCTGGCAAGCTCCTCTTGCCAGGGTCTTGTGCTAAAGGTATGGTTTTGAGCCTAGAGCGGCCTTCCCGGCAAGCTCCTCTTGCCGGGGCCCTGTTTCATTGACTTGAATACTTTGTTTTCGAATGGATCCAAAGGAACCAAGGCGGGCTTTGGCGGGCGCGTGGCAAGCCCTGCCACGGGACACTGCTACTGCCCGTGCACAAGTCGGGATACTAAGGTACCCCTACTTTAGTACACTGACACCTGGTGAAGCGACGGATGCGGTGCCGTGCTCAGTTTGGAGCTTGCATGGCTGTGGCCACGGCGGCGGCATCGCCGGCGGCGTTGAGCTTGCGGTCACGGAGGGATTCGGGGCTACAGTACGCGCGAGAGTGAGGGGACAGGGGGGAAAGATAGAGGAGCTCACGGCGAGTGCAACGCGACGGACGGCGAGCTCGGGGAGGTCGTGGAGCGGTCGGGGCGGCGAGAGGGATCCATGGCGGCCGGCGGTGAAGATGAGGTCGGGGTCGAGGCCTCAGGGAGTCCGGGGTTGATTTCTTTGGCTTGGAGATGCACCGCAAAGAGGTGGAGCTCAGGGGCTCGTCGGAGGGGCGAGGGGAAAGCAGTGGCTACGGTGGTTGCGATCGGTGGTGACGGCGGCGGTCGGGACCGAGCGCGAGAGGGAGATAGAGGAGGGGAGGGGCGACGAGGGAGAGTACGAGAGGGTCGGGGAGGTCGCGTGGCTCCTCCAGAAGCGACCAGGCGGCGAGGGGCATGAAGCAGGCAGGAGGCGTGGCGCCCTCGCCGTGAGCGCGCGCCGGCCACACGCCTCGGCCTACTGGCGCGAGGTTGATGGTGACTGGCTTAGCCAGTGGGCCGGGCCAGCTCTGCCTATTTGGGCTGCAGGTAAGTCAGGTAAGTTCTTCCCTTTTATTTTATTTTCTATTTTTCTGACATTTGTTTTGATTTAGTTTCTAAGCTAAATCAATTATTTTCTTCTGACATTTTTATTTTGCAGGGACCTAGGAATTAATCCAAACCCCTCAAAATAAAGAATCAGAATTTTGGACATATATAAATATATGGTAAATATATATCCAAGCAAATAACTATTGCATTAATTCCAAATGCCCAAAATAAATACTTATGAGCTCCTAATAATATTGGTTTGATTTTTATCTCTAATCAATATTTTCAGAGGGCCACATGAACATTTTCTTGGACCTTTTTGGAGCAATTTTTATTTGGGTCATTTTCAAAAAGGGTTTCTAAGGGTTTCACAAGTCCTCAATTCAATTTCATTTGAAATTTAAACATGATGCAAACAACAAGACTAACCTAGTGCATACCAGAACTAGGGTTGTGATAGAAGACGCCTCCGAGATATAATCTTGATGAGGTGATGAGTCAGCCATGTCCAAAACATGGAACAAATGAAAGACCGGCTACCCATATGTGGAAGGATTGCGGCATTATGAGACACTACAGGGAGTCTATCTAGAACAACCATGGACCGAACGGCAGGTCAGGTTCCGGATCACATGGTCTGGGTTATGGAGGCGGCGGCTCAAATTCCGGGATTCAAGGCCAAGGAAATCAAGGCGGCAACAACCAGCAGAACAATCAAGGAAATCAGCAGCAGTCCTGTTATCAGAGTAACCCGAAGCAGCTGAGCAGTGGGAAGTACCACGTCTTTAACACAAGTCTGTGCAAGCGATATCAGAAACTTTATAAAAGGGCAGTGAATGTTATTGAGCCGGCAGTTCCCTGTTTCTTGTGATGGTCTGAGCAGCCCATTGTGTGGAGCCGCGAGGATCACCCGCGCGAGTCGATAATCTGGGTGAGCTGGCTTTGGTGGTGGCACCTTAGGTTGGAGGATATAAGTTCACTAAGGTACTCATGGATGGAGGCAGCAGTATCAATATCCTTTACTATAATACTTTCCGCCGTATGGGTTTAACCGACAAGAATCTTAGACCATCCAATACCGTTTTCCATGGAGTGGTGCCTGGTAAGTCGGCGTACCCGGTGGGCAAAATCAGTTTGAAGGTAACCTTTGGGGATGAATATGATGCCAGAACGGAAACTCTAACATTTGAATTTGTTATGATCCACAACCCGTATCATGCTCTGTTTAGGCGGCCGGCTTATGCTAAATTCATGGCAAGGCCGTGTTATGTTTATCTGCAACTTAAGATGCCGGGTCATAAGGGGACCATCATAGTGCATGGGAGTCGCACGATAGCCTTGGAGTGTGAAGAAGGTGATGTGGCTTACGCAGAGTCAGTTTTAGCCACAGAGGAGCTGAAATTCTACAAAAATAATGTTGACCGGGTAGATATGACGTCTTTGAAGAGGCCAACCATAGAGCATGACCCTTTGCTGAAATTTAAGTCGGCGGACGACACCAAGCTAGTTGACTTCGTTCCTGGTGACTCATCTAAGCAGTTCATTATCAGTGCTAATTTGGATCCGAAATAGGAAAGCGCGCTCATCGAGTTCATCCGTGAGAACCGGGACATCTTTTCATGGAAACCTTTAGACATGCGGGTGTACTGAGAGAACTCGCTAAGCACACTCTCAGTATTGATCCGAAGTATAAGCCATTCAGACCGTTTCTTCGCCGTTTTAACGATTAGAGGCGGAAGGCCATTGGTGAAGAGGTGGCCCGGCTCTTGGCGGCCGGGTTCATCGTTGAAGTTTTTCATCCTGAGTGGTTGGTTAACCCGGTTTTGGTGCTCAAGAAGACAGCACTTTGCGAATGTGTCTGGATTACACGGACTTAAAAAAGGCTTGCCCAGCTGACCCGTTCTCCCTCCCTTGCAATGACCAGATCATCGATGCTACGGTGGGTTGTGAGCGTTTGAGTTTTTTGGATGCTTATTCTGGATATCATCGGATCAAGATGGAAGATAAGGACAAGGAGACTACTGCTTTTATCACTCCGTTTGGAGCCTTCTGCTATGTGTCTATGCCCTTCAGGCTCAAGAGTGCCTAGGCGACTTACCAGCGGTGTGTACAGAATTGCCTTCACGGCCAGATCGAGCGTAATGTTCATGCTTATGTGGATGATATTGTCGTTAAATCCAGAAACAAGGAGACCCTGATCGACGATTTGAAGGAAACATTTGACAATCTCCAGGTGTACAATATGATGCTTAACCCGGCCAAGTGTGTTTTTTGTGTTCCAGCAAGCAAGCTTTTGGGTTTGGTCTCTGAGTGAGGCATCGAGGCTAACCCGGAGAAAATCAAGGCTATCACCTCCTTGCAAGGTCGAAATGTGTCAATGATGTCCAGCGCTTGGCAGGACGGATAGCAACTTTGAGTCGGTTCATAAGCCGCCTAGGTGAAAAGGCTATCCCTCTGTATTAGATGATGAAGAAGACATATGACTTTGTTTGGAGTGAAGCTGCCGATGAGGCATTCGAGGCACTCAAGAAGCAATTGGTTGAGCCGCCGGTTCTTTCGGCTCCCATTGACAAGGAGACTTTGTTATTATATGTTGCTGCAAATAGCAGGGCTGTCAGTGTGGCCATTGTTGTGGAAAGGAAGGAGGCGGGCAAGGAGTGTCCGGTTCAAAGGCCGGTTTATTATATCAGCGAGGTGCTCAACGAGTCCAAGCAGAGGTATCCGCATTGGTCAATGCGGGTATATGGGGTCTTCATGGCAAGCCGGAAGCTGAAGCAATATTTCCTGGGTCATCCTATTACGGTGGTGAGTTCTGCTCCCTTAGGGGATATCATCCAAAACAGAGAAGCCACAGGTCGAGTGGCCAAGTGGGCCATTGAGCTTGGGCCTCATGGGTTAAATTATGTATCTCGAACGACCATCAAATCACAAGTGCTCCTAGATTTTATCAATGACTGGACAGAATTGCAGACGCCTGAGGAAATGTCGGATAACACATATTGAACAATTCAATTTTATGGGTCCAGGCAATTGGAAGCCTCGGGGGCTGGAGTTGTCCTAACTTCCCCGCGAGGTGATAAGTTTTCTTATGTTCTCCGGTTAATGTTCCCTTGTACTAATAATGTAGCTGAGTATGAGGCCTTTTTCCATGGTCTTCAGATGGCTAAGGAGATGAACTTAAGCTGGGTGAGGAGATTCGGTGATTCAGATCTGGTAACTCAGCAGATTTCTCGTACTTGGGATTCCAAGGATCCAGTCATGGCGGCTTATAGACGAGAGGTTGATGCTATAGCGGGTCACTTCAAGGGTTACCAAGTTGAGCATATTGATCGGAGGAAGAACGAGGCGGATAATACCTTAAGCCGATTAGGATCTCAGCGTAAGCCGGTACCACCCAACACTTTCTTGGATGTTTTGGTTAACCCGTCTGTCAAGTTGCCTACAGAGGAGGACATTGCTATTCCTGACCTAGAGGCACAGTTGGTGGCGGCTCTTCATGTTCTACCTGGTTGGACGGTTTTGTATTTGGCTTACATGACCCGGGGTGAGTTACCTGAGGATGAAATAATGGCCAGACAAATAACACGGTGGTCTAAGTCAATGACAATTTGATGTCTACTACACGCTTCTATTCCTGTAGACAGTGTTGGGCCTCCAAGAGCAGAGGTTTGTAGGACAGCAGCAAATTTCCCTTAAGTGAGTAACCCAAGGTTTATCGAACTCAGGGAAGTGGAGGTTGAACGTACCCCTTTCAAGCAACCCTGCAATCAAGATACAAGAAGTCTCTTGTGTCCCCAACACACCTAATACACTTGTCAGATGTATAGGTGCACTAGTTTGGCGAAGAGATGGTAAAATATGGGTGATAGGAGTGGCAAAGCAAAGTAATATAAATCTGTAATAAAAAGTGCAGCAAGCAAACAAGTGGTAAACGTGAGCACAAATGGTATTGCAATGGTGGAAACAAGGCCTAGGCTTCATACTTTCACTAGTGGCAACTCCCAACAACATTAACATAATCGAATCACATGATATTTCCCATAAAACATGCAATGGAGACGCACCCGGAGGTCATTCCTTTGTGGTCAAGAGAGGATGAGAATTATGTAGGGCTACAAAAGCACACCTCAAAGTTCGTACTTCTCAATCTATGGATTTCCCAATGTCACCACGGCCATCCAAAGAGAATACCACAATCACCACAACATATCTCAAGGATAGTCAAAGACAAGCACCAGGAGACTCTCAATCTTCAATCAACACACAAAAGAGGAAATCACTCATGAAAATATTCTTCTAATCCATGTCCAATAGACCGCTGTCACCTTGGTCTCGGAGATTATACTAGATAAAGACAAGTGAGTACATCAATCCAATACATAGAGGAAGGGGAAATATCATGGGATCACCCTAGATTAACATAGCCTATGATCACAACGAAGATCACATCATGGGAGAGAGAATTGACCACATAGCTACTGGTAAGAACCTCAGCCCCGAGGAGGATCTACTCCCGCATCATGGAGGGAGGAAGCAACGTCGATGGAGATGAATCCGGGGGCACTTCCCCGTCCCGGCAGGGTGCCGGCACAGGAATTCTGGTCCCCCGAAACTTGGTGGTGATGGCGGCGGAGATCGGAATTGCTTCTGGAGAAAAGGGCTCTGGACTCGAGGGTTTCGGGACGCGGTGTAAATATATGCCAAAGGGGGGCACCAGCGGAGGTAAGGGGGGCCCAGGCGGCCTGGCGCGGCGGCTAGGAGGGGGGCCGCCCCCTCTGGTCCCCTGGAGCCCCTGTGGGCCCCCTCTGGCCCTACTTTGGCCGCATGGAGCTTTCCATATCTACTACACGCTTCTATTCTTGTAGACAGTGTTGGGCCTCCAAGAGCAGAGGTTTGTAGGATAGCAGCAAATTTCCATTAAGTGAGTAACCCAAGGTTTATCGAACTCAGGGAAGTGGAGGTTGAACGTACCCCTTTGGACACAGAAATAGCTTGATATCTACTACACGCTTCTATTCTTGTAGACAGTGTTGGGCCTCCAAGAGCAGAGGTTTGTAGGATAGCAGCAAATTTCCATTAAGTGAGTAACCCAAGGTTTATCGAACTCAGGGAAGTGGAGGTTGAACGTACCCCTTTCAAGCAACCCTCCAATCAAGATACAAGAAGCCTCTTGTGTCCCCAACACACCTAATACACTTGTCAGATGTATAGGTGCACTAGTTCGGCGAAGAGATGGTAAAATATGGGTGATAGGAGAGGCAAAGCAAAGTAATATAAATCTGTAATAAAAAGTGCAGCAAGCAAACAAGTGGTAAACGTGAGCACAAATAGTATTGCAATGGTGGAAACAAGGCCTAGGCTTCATACTTTCACTAGTGGCAACTCCCAACAACATTAACATAATCGAATCACATGATATTTCCCATAAAACATGCAATGGAGATGCACCCGGAGGTCATTCCTTTGTGGTCAAGAGAGGACGAGAATTATGTAGGGCCACAAAAGCACACCTCAAAGTTCGTAGTTCTCAATCTATGGATTTCCCAATGTCACCGCGGCCATCCAAAGAGAATACCACAGTCACCACAACATATCTCAAGGATAGTCAAAGACAAGCACCAAGAGACTATTAATCTTCAATCAACACACAAAAGAGGAAATCACTCATGAAAATATTCTTCTAATCCATGTCCAATAGACCGCTGTCACCTTGGTCTCGGAGATTATACTAGATAAAGACAAGTGAGTACATCAATCCAATACATAGAGGAAGGGGAAATATCATGGGATCACCCTAGATTAACATAGCCTATGATCACAACGAAGATCACATCATGGGAGAGATAATTGACCACATAGCTACTGGTAAGAACCTCAGCCCCGAGGAGGAACTACTCCCGCATCATGGAGGGAGGAAGCAACGTCAATGGAGATGAATCCGGGGGCACTTCCCCGTCCCGGCACGGTGCCGGCATAGGAATTCTGGTCCCCCGAAACTTGGTGGCGATGGCGGCGGAGATCGGAATTGCTTCTGGAGAAAAGGGCTCTAGACTCTAGGATTTCGGGACGCGTTGTAAATATATGCCAAAGGGGGGCACCAGCGGAGGTAAGGGGGGCCCAGGCGGCCTGGCGCGGCGGCCAGGAGGGGGGCCGCCCCCTTTGGTCGCCTGGAGCCCCTGTGGGCCCCTTCTGGCCCTACTTTGGCCGCATGGAAGCTTCCGGAACGCTGATTTTTTATATATTTTTCCCGGTATTTTTCTGGCAATTTACGTAATGGGAAAACCTGAAATACAAAAACAGCAGAAAATAGACACTGGCACTGGGGTGCACTGATTTAATAGGTTAGTCCAAATATGATCAAAAGTGTATGGAAGTGCATAAATATCATAGCAATATCACACAAAAGAGGCATGGATCAAGCATAAATTATAGATACGTTTTGGACGTATCACAATTGTCAATGGAGAATTTCACCATCGCAGTTTTATAGGGGAGTTTCAACATTGCGTCTCTCCTGAGGATGGTTGTGAGATCCTGCGAGAGATCCATGAAGGAGATTGAGGTCATCACGCCGGCTCTAAATCTCTTGTGGCCAAAGCTCTGCGTCATAGGTTTTCTTGGTTGATGGCTCATGCTGATGCTGAAGACTTGGTCAGCAGATGTGACGGTTGTTAGAAGTTTTTACGGCATGCTCATGTTCTGGCTCAAGAGTTGAGGATGATCCCAATAACTTTGCCGTTTGCGACTTGGGGGCTTGATATGGTTGGGCCTTTCAAGATGTGCAAGGATAAGAAAACCAACCTTTTTTGTGGGACTGGACAAGTTTACCAAGTGGATTGAGGTAGAGCCAATTAGCAAGTGTGATGCTGAAACAGCAGTTCAATTCATCAAGAAGGTGATTTTCCGTTTTGGTTTTCCCCACAGTCTCATAACAGATAATGGCACTAATCTGTCCATGGGTGCCATGAGGGAATTTTGTCAACGTTAGCATATTCGACTTGATGTTTCTTCTGTGGCTCACCCCCAGTCTAATGGTCAAGCGGAACGAGCTAATCAAGGGATTCGGCGAGGGATCAGGCCATGGCTTATGGTTCCTTTAAAGAGAACCCCGGGTTGTTGGGTAGAGGAGTTACCTTCTGTGTTATGGAGCATCAATACAACACCCAACAGATCTACAGGTTACACACCCTTCTTCATGGTCTATGGAGCTGAGGCGGTTCTTCCTAGTGATATCCATCATGTCTCACCTCGAGTGGCGGCTTACGTTGAAACTAATAATGAGAAGGCACATTAGGATGCATAGGATTTGTTGGATGAAGAGCGTGATCTCATGGCGGTCATTCAGCGATCAATCAACATGATTAACGATGATATCACAACCGCTAGGTCAAAACTAGAACCTTTCTTGAAGGCGACTTAGTGCTCCGGCTCATCCAAGATAAAACTGATATGCATAAGCTTTCACTGCCTTGGGAGGGACCTTTTGTCGTCAGCAAGAATCTGCACAACGGGTCATACTGTCTGATTGATGTTCGAGAGCACAAGGATTCACACACATCAGAGGAGGAGACTAATCGACCGTGGAATATTTCTCATCTTCGGCCTTACTATACTTAAGCCTCTAGCTCTTATGATGTATATAGTTCGATGGTGTAAATATTAGAACAATATAATAAAGACGGCATCCCTGATAATTCGGGGCCTCTGTCGTTTTCACTTCTTCAAAGCTGAGTCCTTGTCATCATCCTACATGTTTACACAAGAGGCTTAACTCCCAAATTACAAGGACCAAAGAAAGTTGGATGCATAGCACAACTCAAACATAGGCCCTTGATGAGAATAATTTGTAAGTATATCACTTGGGGGCTTCCTATTCAAACATAGGCATATTCGACCAAAGAGAACACAACTTTACTACCCATTTGACCGGGTTATGTTCAAACATAGGCGTATTCTACCAAAGAGGACATAACATGTGGGTCATCCTACCTGTACCGAGCTGCTTCAACTCCATCAGGTCATCCTGATTGACCTGGCGAACTTTTGGCAATCAGTCTTATATGGCGTATTCGACCAAGACCTTTGCTAAGGTTCAAACATCGGCTGTCATGCGAGAGGACGGCTTACAGATAGTCAGGATAGATCCAGGCTCAAAATGCCGCCTTCCTTGAAACTTGGATAATTCGGCCTGTGATGCAAGATGCAACTCTGACCCCGCGTACTCTAGGCATGTCTATCTTTAAAGCAAAGACCTGCACTTATCTAGGTTCAAATGTCGATTGGGTACTGCAGGAGCCGGCTCACAGCACGAACGTACCTTCCACTGGCCAACATGCTAGTTTCATTGAAGAAAAACATTTGCCTTAGCGGCCTGCAAAAGCCTCGGATCTTTTTTGATCACATTTTTCTCTGGTTCTTTTGTTATTTCTGATTTTTTTGAGCTGCGTTCTTTGTAAGTTCGGCCAAGATGCTTCTACTTATGGCTCATATTTGAAGCCTCTCCGGGTCTCTGCAACCCAACCCAATGAATGGCTTTAAGCCGCCAGAAAGTAACAATCTTACTTCTGGAGCGATAGCTCTACAAAACTTTAACTACATGAAGAGTGATAAAGCCAGCAGTTTTGACATATCTTCCAGGTATGATTATTTTCCATGATAATTAAGCCAGCCCTGGTTATAGGACATCTTTCCCCAGTGGCACCGGTTAGACATAATGACCTGCCGGGCGGTAAGCCGCCAGTGCATTTGTTTTCTGTTTATGGGCAGGATAAGGTTTCAATTGATGTACACAACAGAATACTATCACAAGCACAAAGTGGTGTTTCGACAACTGGTAGATCAATAATATTATGCATAAGCAGAACCGTGCATGATGGCATGACAGATTCAAGTTTTACTACCCTATTACAAGACTCTGAGAGCCAATCAAAATAATGTTTCTCTATGGGACCAAGTATGTAAATCGCCAAGGCGATGCACTCTTCTTGACCTTGGTGCGTTGAAGTCTCCGGATTACCCTTCCCCGGTTCTTTGTCCTCCTCTGTCTGAAAGTTCTGTGCCAACCAATTGAAGCCAGCCAAAGCTTCAAATTCAGCCTCTTCATCAATAAGTTCAAATGGATCAATTTCAGGGGCGAAATTATGCTTATTGATTGGAGGGATTAGCTCCATCACTTTGTAAGACGGAGTGGGCATCTTCTGGTTTTCAATGCTGTAAGCCGGCTCATATTTAGACAAGTCTGTTTTATTATCAATCAGGCTAGCCAGAGGGCGGATATTCTTGACGCAGGCAGCAAATTCCTTTTGATCAAAAGTTGTGCCGTCTTCCTTTAGGCCTGGATAACCAGTGGCTAAGTCGGCTGGGTCTAACTCTAGAAGCCACGCCTTAGCCCGGCTCAAAGCTGTCACGGCACCGGCTCGCATAGACGACCGCTTCATTTCATCAATTCTGGCAGGCAGAACAAAAAGCCTCCTTAAAATATCCACAAAAAACCTTGGTGCCTGGTTGGACGAAGAGACGGTAGCCAATGCACGCTGAGCTCCAGTGTATAACTGTTCCGCAAGGGTGTAAATAGCTTTAACCTTCACAAGAGGCTCTCTGGCAAGATTACTGCTCCCGCTACCTACATAATTGGTTAGTGGCGGTTTATGTTACCTAAGGAAAGATTCAATTTGCAACATGGCGGCTAACCGAAGATAGCTGAAGTCATTTGAGACACACAATGCTTTAATCTGGTGAGTTCAGTTGTCACCTTTTCAAGGGTTGCTTCTGCTTTTGCGGCTCTCTGCATCAAGGTGGTTCTCTCTTCAGCCCAAGCAGACTTCTCCGTTTCATAGTCAGCCTTCAGTTTCTCCGTTTCAATCAGACTAAATATAAATTTCGATTCAGCCTTTTGGATCTCAGTCTCTTGAAACTTAAGCCGTCCTTTTGTGTCATCTAATTGCACTTGCAATTCAGCAATGGTATCCTGTATCAACAAAGGGATTATGAAGCAAAATATTTTCTGGGTTACAAAAGTTGATGTCCCAAGCCTTTTGCAAGCAACAACACTTGGCACTTGGGGGCTAATGGATGCTCAAGTGTTCTTTCAGTGTCAGTTCATATCAATAAAGTCCCAAGCACTTTTCAAGCAAGAGTAATTGGCCCTTGGGGGCTAATGGATGCGGAAGTGTCTTTTAAGTGATGTTTCATATCAATAAAAGTCCCAAGCACTTTGCAAGCAAGAGTACTTGGCACTAGGGGGCTAATGCATATTGCTTCTATCTTATCATTCGTTTACATTAACCCGGTGGCATTCTTATCATTGACCGCCGGCTTATGAGGGGAAAACAGTCAAGTTCTATAAAATGAAGAATAGGACCGACTCATTCATGCTGATTAAGCCGACCCTTGGGGGCTACACATGCAATGTTCATCAAACTCAGATTTCCTATTAAGGATTCAATTCTTATACATGATATTCTAAGTCTATAACATATTCAATTCTATCATATCCAATATACTTGGGGGCTGGAAGGATGTATATAATTTGGTTAAGGTTTATACCTCCAACTTCTTATGCATTTGCTTCACCATGTCAATTTCGGGGTCACGACTGCTGTGGACTTGACTGAGATATCCAGAAAGCACTTCTGTAGGCGTCCCGGGAACTAGGGTACCCAGACTTGCATGTCTGCGGGCCGCGACACGCTCCTACAGCGGCCTGGTACAGGCCAGCTGATCAACCAGCTACCCAAGACCCTTGCGAGGGAGCTAAACCTCGCGAGGAGAACGATGTCAAAACCTCCTCAGGAGCGGCCTCAGCAAGGCGCTCCGGAAGGGCGGAGAATCCAAGGCCAAGCCTGCCTCAGGAGGAGGCAGTGATGTCAATAGTGACGCACCGCGCCAGTGGGTGCCAGCGCTTGCCAGTAGCGTAGTTGCCATTTCGGTGCAAGGGGGACAGCGCAGCCGCAGGTTCCCGAGGAGCGGGGCAAAGGTTTCCCCATTGGTGCAACAAGACCGAAGACCGCAAGGATGATAAGGAGGATGTCGTCGTCGAGCCCACCACCGCGTCACCGCCTGGTCCTTTTGCAGGCGCAGACTGCTTTTGTAAGGGCAGGAATGTCCTTGTGTTCCCGCTCAAAAATGGCCATTGTGGGATCCCTTCCCGCCTAAACATTTCGGGGGAAGAGGACCGTGGCCGCCTATATAAGTAGCTAGGATCCGTACTATGAGAGGGAGACACACTCTGCCACCACGCAAGGAGCAAGAACACTTGCCTCCTGACACTCCTGAGCTCAGGAACATTGTACTAGCTCATATTCCAGCTCTCCCGAGGCTAATCCACCAAAGCAGGAAGTAGGGTCTTACACCACGCGGTGGCCCAAACGTGGATAAACTCTTGTGTGTTCTATCTGTTGTTTTCTTGAATCTCTTCACCGACGAGGGCGAGGCACTAGGTAGACGCGAGTGGGAGAGATCTTCATTCATGCCCCTGTGTTCGAACTTCTTAGGTTTTGCGGAGCCCTAAATCCGACATTGGGCGTGCCAGGTAGGGGGCGTGTCGAAATCTCGCCTCTCCGACGACCTCGCTTCCCCTCTCCTGTTCAGCGCCGCTACGATGACTGCGGCCTGCCACATCCGTGCGGGGGCTGACTCCTTCCCCGTCGACCGAGCAGTACCAGCGGACCGCCCCACGCATGGGAGCTCCTCCTCCTTCCTCGACCACGCTCCTGCCGGCCAGGCCACCGGAGGGCGGCCTGCACCGCCAGTCCCGCCTCCTGTGGCCTCGCCGGTCACGCTCTTGATGGTGCGATGGCTGACCTAGCACCAGCCGTCTGCCGGGAATCGCGGCACGCAGACGTCCCACAGCTGCGAGCTGCGGGGCGTCGCCAGCAGGGAGCGGCCTTTTCACGGGGTCGCCTACATCCTCGGTGGGTCCCAAGCGCCGGCGTCTGCCCGACACGTCAATTCGCACTTTCGGCAGGTTAGGGCTGCCGCCCAGCCGTGGGAGGCCTTGTGGGCACAGAGCGAGCGGGGGCCCGCGAGCACGTTTGGCCCCGGCGACCTCGCCTCAGAAGCGGCCGGCACTAGCACTCTCCCCATAGTGTGCATGCCCACCATCTGTGGGGTGGCCGTGATGAGGACCCTCATCGACGGTGGTGCCGGCCTCAACATCCTCTCCCCCTAGGCCTTCGGTCATCTGCCTGTGTCCTACAGGCAGCATCTTCCCACCAAGCCCTTCTCAGGGGTCGCAGGCTCCGCCGTTTGGCTAGGCCAGATCCGCCTCCCGATCACCTTCGGCACACCGGCTAACTTCCAGTCTGAGCTCATCGACTTTGATGTTGCGCCCATCCACCTTCCCTACAACGCCATCCTCGGTTTCCCAGCCTTGGCAAAGTTCATGGCGGCGACTCACCCGGGCTACAACACCGTGAAAGGGGACCCCAAGGCCGCCCTTCAGGTCCTTGGGCGCGCTTATAGGGCTGCTGCCGCAGCCCACCCAGGGGCGAAGGGGGCTCCGGAGGGTCCGTAGGCCGAGTCTACCAAGAAGAAGCAACTCTTTTGTCGGGACCCCGCCGAGACGAAGCAAGTGTCCGCCGATGAAGAAGGCTCAGGAGCCACCTTCACCATCGGTACGGGCATTGATCCAGAGCAAGAGGCGGCGCTGGTCAGCTTCCTCAAGGCCAACAAGGACGTGTTCGCCTGAAAGGCCGCAGATTTGGTCGGGGTGCCTAGGCATGTCATCGAGCATCACCTCACGGTGTTCCCCAATGCGCGCCCTATCAAGCAGAAGGCGCGCAGACAAGCCCCGGAGAAGCAGGCCTTCATCGTTCAGGAGGTTAGGAAGCTAGAGGAAGCAGGCGTCGTACGGGAAGTACGGCACCCGAAGTGGCTAGCCAACCCCGTCATAGTCCCGAAGAAAGGAGGCATGAAACGCATGTGCGTCGACTTCACGAGCCTCAACAAGTTCTGCCCTCAGGACCCCTTCCCTCTTCCGCGCATCAACCAAATCGTGGATTCAACGGCTGAGTGCGACTTACTCTGCTTCCTTGACGCTTTCTCGGGCTACCAACAAATCAAGATGGCGGTGGAAGACGTGGAGAAAACGACGTTCCTGACCCCATGTGGGGTCTACTGCTACACCAGCATGCCTTTTGGGCTGAGGAACGCGGGCGCCACCTTCTAGCGCCTGATGCACATCACCCTCGGCCCTGAGCTCAGGAGGAATGCGGAGGCCTACGTCGATGACATCGTGGTTAAGACTAGGGAGGCCACGACCCTCATCCAGGACCTAGAAGAAACGTTCGCCGACCTACGCAAGGTGAAGCTGTGCCTCAACCCGGAGAAGTGCATGTTCTGCATACCTTTCGGCAAGTTGCTAGGGTTCCTGGTTTCGCACCGGGGCATTGAAGTTAATCCGGAGAAGATCAAGGCCATCGAGAGAATGAGGCCGCCGACGAACCTGAAGGAAATGCAGAAGCTCGCCGGATGTGTGACATCCCTGGGATGCTTCATCTCTCAGCTTGGGGAACGCGCCCTTCCATTATTCAAGCTCATGAAGAAGAAGGGGGCTTTTGAGTGGACGCCAGAGGCCCATACCGCCTTCCGGGACCTCATGGAATACCTCACTAGCTTGCCGATTGTGGTAGCACCACGACCCGTGGAGCCCATGACTCTCTACCTCGCTGCAACGCCTCATTCCGCGAGTGCAGCACTAGTCGTGGAGCACGAGGAAAGGCCCTGAAGCTCAAGGCCACTGGGCGGCTCGGCACCTTCAGGGCCCGCGCGGCCCCCTGACACGGCCTTAGGGGCAGATTCGACCACGGGCACTGACGGCCCTACCACTCAGCAAGAGGCACCTAAGGTTCCTGAGGCACCCGCGTACCCTGCTGTGCCGACCTTCGTGGAGCACCCGGTGTACTTCATCAGCACAGTACTGCGCGACATGCACTCGCGCTACCCGATGCCCTAGAAGCTGCTCCTGGCGCTCCTCGTCGCGTCCAGGAAGCTGCGCCACTACTTCCAAGGCCATCCCATCAAGGTTGGTTTGTCATATCCTCTCGAGAAGGTATCGCGGGGCCCGAATGTCGTCGGGAGGGTCGCCGAGTGGAACATTGATCTTGAAGCGTTCCAGTTGGAGTTCAGCAACACGCAGGTGATCAAGGGAGCAGCTCTGGCAGACTTTGTGGCGGAGTGGACTGACCTGCCAGAGCGGGGGGGGGGGGCAGCAAAGACCGATCACTGGCCCCCAGCGATGAAGCCCCAGAAGGATGGGTAGTATACTTCGACGGCGCCTTCTCACGCCTCGGTGCGGGGGCTGGCGCCGTGTTAGTATCCCCCACTCAAGATAAGTTGTACTACGCTTTGCAGCTCTGCTTCCATCAAGGCGAGAAGGTCTCCAACAACATCGCAGAGTACGAGGGCCTAATTGCCGGGCTCAAAGCCGCCACTGTGCTGGGGGTCAAGCGTCTCACCATCAGGGGCGATTCGCAGCTCCTCGTCGACTTCTCCAACAAGAAATACAAGCCCAAGGACGACCACATGGAGGCATATCTAGAGGAGGTGCGCAAGATGGAGAAGCGATTCTAAGGGCTGGAGGTGCAGCACGCGCCAAGAGGCACCAACAAAGAAGCAGACGATATCGCCAAACGAGCCTCCAGACGAGAGCCTTAGATGTCGGGCGTCTTTGAGGAGCGGCTACTCAAGCCGTCAGTGACACCGCCAGCCCCTGAGCCGGCGTCCCCTCAGCAGGGGTTGCCAGCGGCGCCTCCGGATGGCGCCCCGCCCTGCAGACCACCCTCCGGAGCCCGCCTGCTGCTCGCCGCGGACCCCGAGGAGGGTTGCTGGACCTAAGAGCTCAAGATCTACCTGTAGCACGATGCCCCGCCGAACAAGGAACAAGACGCAGAGCACGTGGTCCGACCGGCCTCAGCTTACTGCATCCAAGACGGTGAACTCTACGGGAGGCGTCCCAACGACGTCTCGCTAAAATGCATCTCGAGGAAGCAAGGGCACGAGCTGCTGGCTGATATCCACTGTGGAGACTGCGACCATCACTTGTCGTCCCGCACCCTCGTGGGCAAGGCCTTCCGCAGCGGCTTCTACTGGCCCATGGCGCTCAACGACGCCATGAAGCTCGTGCGGGCTTGCGAGGCATGCCAGTTTCACGCCAATCAGATCCACCAGCCGGCGCAGGGCCTCCAGACGGTTCCGCTCTCCTGGCCCTTCGCGGTATGGGATTGGACATCCTAGGTTCATTTCCTCGGGCAGCAGGGGCTACCGCTTCCTGTACGTCCCCATCGACAAATTCACCAAGTGGGCGGAGGTGGAGCCTGTTCGTGCGATCCCAGCCGGGTCGGCTGTCAAGTTCATCCAGGGCCTCATGAGGCGCTTCGGGGTCCCCAGCCGCATCATCATGGATAACGGTTCGCAGTTGGCAAGTAATCTCTTCAGGTCGTATCATGCTATCCTTGGAACACAGATCTGCAACGCTTCGGTAGCACACCCCAGGAGCAACGGCCAGGCCGAATGCGCCAACGCGGAAGTCTTGCGTGGCCTCAAGACGCACAACTTTAAGAAGAAGCTTGAGGCTTGTGACAGGGGCTGGATCGACGAACTCCAGTCCATGCTGTGGTCAATCTGAACCAATTCCACCAAACCTATGGGGGAAATTCCTTTCTTTCTCGTCTATGGGGCGGAGGCGGTCTTCCCTCACGAGGTCAAGCATCGCTCCCCACGGGTCTTGGCCTTCAATGAGGAATGCTAGGATGCCGCCTGGCGGATGGACCTCGTGCTCGGCGGGGAGGGCGGCCGCCGAGCTGCCCTCGGGGCGGTATGTTATCAGCACGCGCTGCGGTGGTACCACGGCGGCGACGTCAGCGCAAGAACACTAGAAGTTGGTGACTTGGTCGTGAGGCGGGTCCTCTCCCGTGAGGGGTTGCACAAGCTCTCGCCCATGTGGGAGGGCCCGTTCAGAATCGCCCGTGTCTCTCGGCCTGGTGATGTGCGCCTAGAGACGCAGGATGGAATACCCATCCAGAATTCCTGGAACATCGAACACCTCAGGAAGTTCTATCCGTAATCAAGGCTCCATGCCCGTGAAGGTCTCCGCCCGTGACACTCTCACGTAATAATGAGTTGGGGATGTACACGCCTAGGAGTCTCCTGTGCGTTGCCTACGGGCCCTCAGACGGGGCTCCCACCCACGCCCCAGTGGTAGTCCTTAGCTCTGCGCTGGGAAGAAGACGTAGTGTATGGGTCG
Source organism: Secale cereale (assembly GCA_902687465.1). Lineage (NCBI taxonomy): Eukaryota > Viridiplantae > Streptophyta > Magnoliopsida > Poales > Poaceae > Secale > Secale cereale. Next base: position 210,206,721 of record LR738709.1, on the reverse strand, counting down.
GACGTGACCTTTTTTTTCTTTTTTGCCTTGGTGTTTGGCTCTCAGCCTTTTCTACTTCCTTGGCTATCAGTCCTTCCTCTACCCCATGTTATGAAGTTCTCGTGTTTCTTGCGCTTCCTGCTTTTGGTTGAATGTTTTTGTTTGGGATCTTTCTCGCCAGTTTTAAGTTCAGCTGCGCCACTCGTTCTTCTTCGCGCGTCTCGCGCGTGGGGGCTGGGGCGCGGTCGGTCACCGGCCCTCGTCTGCCGTGGCCCCGTGACCTCGCCTGGCCAAGCCTGCTCAGGCTGTGGCGCCGGGCTTCTCAGTCCGCGCAACCTATCATACCGAGCCGACTCTGGCTTTGGTGCTCTAACCCATGCTCGACGCTCTCAGCTGATCTCAGCGGCTCACCCCCGCTCGGGGGCTGTACGCGCCCTTCCGATTCGGCCACCTCGTCACGACCAGATGGGGCTCATGATGCCGGAGTCAGGAGGACTCCGCCTCAGGACGACGCGATGTATAAAAGCTAAGTGATTTATCCCAGGTAACAAAAAAACATGACAACGAGTTCTCGCTTCTTACATATATCACAGCCCATTACACGCCTCCACGGGGCAACTTTAAATTTTGATGCAGAAAGGACATGAAGGAAAGGAAAGGAGAAGAAGTAGAGGCCGCTCCCGCTCAGTCGGAGTCTTCCAATTCCTCTGGCTTCACTGAGACATAGCGGCGCGGCAACCCCCTCCCTTTGCCGGGCTGAGCTCGGCGGCGTGGTGGTTCGTCACCACCGCCACTGCTGGAGGAGCTGCTGCTGCCACAGAGGGGGGACCCACGGCGCCCCCCAGGACTGAGATCGTCTTCGGAGGAGGAGCTGCTCCTCCGGACGCCGTCCCCATCGTCCTCTTCTTCATCAACCTCGGGACAGCACCCAAGGTGCCTCCCTTCCTCCGAGAAGACCCTGACGAACAGTGTGGAGACGCCATCGTACCTGAAGTGCAGCGCACACCTCCCCCGCAGCCGGCATGCGCGAGGAAATGACTGCCAACCGTGCTCCAAGAACACATCGCCCAAGGGAGCCACATCAACCTCCACCCAGGACGCACCACTACAGCAAACATCAGCCTGCAGGCAGATGCCGCCGAGGCCTCCTACTGGTAACACGTCGCCGAACGAGTGGGGAAGCTGGAGCCACGGGCCGCCGAGCTTCTCCGCCCACACCATGAACTCCGACGACACGTCGAAGGAATGGAGCTACGGGCGTGGAGGACGCGCGACCAACAGGCACTATTGCACGCCTCCTCTCCCTCAACGGCCACGACCACCTTCACCACGGGAGGACGTCCCGCGCCTTTCACCAGCGGCCACGGCAGAACTCAGAAGGTCGCGCCCGCCTCCCCGAGAAGTTGCTGCAGGCGCAGCGGCATGCTTACCCGGACGACTGCGGCCCCTCTTCGGCGGCAGCGGGGCTGGATCCTTCGGGGCCTTCTCCTTCTCCGTGCCGGACGACTTCCTCAATGGCGCCATGGTGATCTCGTGACAGGAGAGAGGGCAAGGAACAAGCAAGGGGAAGATGGCGTTGGCTTGGAAACGGCTTGGGGGCTCCCCCCCTAGTCCCATTTATAGGGCCGAGGAGTCCAACCGCCGGCCACTGGCATCGCAACCATAACGCCTACGTCGTCTGCGCCAAGGAGTTGTCAAGTCGTACGATCACTAAGACTGTGTGAGAAGCGGAGCCGCCACGCCCCATCCAACCATCACACGCCGGCCTGGCCCGTAGCCTTTTAGGGCCCGCCGCGCTTCGTCCCCGACTAAGGCTTCACCCCAAAGCCAACTCCGCGCGTGCCTTGGGCCAGGGGGTTACTGTCGGAGTCCTGGGAACCAGGGTACCCTCACTTGACTGTCTACGGGCCGCGACGCGCTCCTACAACGGCCTGGTATGGCCCAGCTGATCAACCAGCTGCCAAGACCCTCGCGAGGGAGCTAAACCTCGCGAGGAGAACGACGTCAAGGCCTCCTCAGGAGCGGCCTCAGCAAGGCGCTCCGGAAGGGCGGAGAATCCAAGGCCAAGCCTGCCGCGGGAGGAGGCAGTGATGTCAGCAGTGACGCACCGCGCCAGCGGGTGCCAGCGCTCGCCAGTAGCGCAGTTGCCATTTCAGTGCAAGGGGGACAGCGCAGCCGCACGTTCCCGAGGAGCGGGGCAAAGGTTTCCCTATTGGTGCAACAAGACCGAAGACTGCAAGGACGATAAGGAGGATGTCACTGTTGAGCCCACCATCGCGTCACTGCCTGGTCCTTTTGGAGGCGAAGACTGCTTTTGTCAGGGTAGGAACGTCCTTGTGTTCCCGCTCAAAAATGGCCATTGTGGGAACCCTTCCCGACTAAACATTTAGGGGGAAGAGGACCGTGGCTGCCTATATAAGTAGCTAGGATCCCCATTATGAGAGGGAGATCGACACACTCTACCACCACACAAGGAGCAAGAACACTTGCCCCTGACCCTCATGAGCTTACCTCCCTAGCTTAGGAACATTGTACTAGCTCATATTCCAGCCCTCCCGAGGCTAATCCACCAAAGCAGGAAGTAGGGTCTTGTGTGTTCTATCTGTTGTTTGCTTTAATCTCTTCACCGACGAGGGCGAGGCGCTAGGTAGATGCGAGTGGGAGAGATCTTCGTTCACGCCCCTGTGTTCGAACTTCTTGGGTTTTGCAGAGCCCTAAATCCGACAACTTCACCGCTGCTCAATTGTGCATATTGAGCCATATCAAACCTTACTCTCGGTTTCTCAACAAGTTCTTGTTTGGCAGTGTGTTTGGCCAGAACAGTTGGATTGCCCAGCTCTCTAAAGACGGTGCCAGTGATTGTGACATCTTCAGTTTGTTTCTCTTATGGTTTAGATGGGGCCGGCGGTTCAACAATTGCAGAGATGACGTTGGCAGGATCAAGAGAGGTGTCAGGAATTTTAGGAGGAGCATCATGAGTAGATTCCTCCGTTGGCATCTGAACATCTGTCGCCAAGATTGGATGTGTCGGATCAACGGTTTATGGATCAGACGCTGGCTTAGTTGTTTTTGCCCTCTTACTGGTTTTGGCTTGGCCACTACACAAGATAAGGAAAGTCAGTATGAATTTATAAAAAGACAAGGAAGAGCAGAGCAAGGAACAGTCATTACCCAGGGGCAGTCTTGAAAGCCGGTAGTTGAATTTGAGATGAATCGCCAGACGAATAGCAAGAGGCCTCCTGATAGTTTGAATCAGAAGAGTTCAGTGGTTGATGAATAAGTCCCGCCAGTGGGTAAAGAGAGTTTGAGGATGGAAATACCTCATTTCGTTTTTGACGAACCGGAGTGTTTGGTAAGCTGGAGGACAGTTCATCGTCTCCGGTGTTCTGAGTCTGACGTCGTTTCTCGTGTTGCTGTTGCTTCAAAAGAAAGTGAGGATCCAAATAAGCTAAAGGGTGTGAAAATCTTACTTTTCGGGTTACTCGTCGAATTTTTTGTCTCGGCAAAGATTCTGAGCTGGAGGAAATAGTAATTACCTCTTCATCAACAGCCTGGCTGGCCTCCGTGTCATCCTGGCGATAATCAGTGTCAATAAGATAAATGAAATAGGAGCCAAGAGAGTCAAGAGCTGTCACAACCCTAGTTCTGGTATGCACTAGGTTAGCTCTTGTGGTTTGCATCATGTTTAAATTTCAAATGAAATTGAAATGAGGACTTGTGAAACCCTCAGAAACCCTATTGAAAATGACCCAAATAAAAGTTGCTCCAAAAAGGTCCAAGAAAATGTTCATGTGGCCCTCTAAAAATATTGGTAAGAGATAAAAATCAAACCAATATTATTAGGAGCTCATAAGTATTCATTTTGGGCATTTGGAATTAATGCAATAAATATTTGCTTGGATATATAATTGTTATATGTTTTTATATGTCCAAAATTCTGGTTCTTTATTTTTAGGGGTTTGGGTAAATTCCTAGGTCCCTGCAAAATAAAATGTCAGAAGAAAATAAATGATTTAGTTTAGAAATTAAATCAAAAAAAATGTCAGAAGAAAATAGAAAAGAAAAATAAAAGAAAGCAGCTTACCTGTGCTGGCCCATCACAGCACGGCCTGGCCGGCCCAGCTGGCCAGCCCAGCCCGCTCCTCCCTGTCGTCTTCCTCCTCGCAGAAGGACGAGCGTGTGCTCGTCGCGCGCCGGCCACGCGCCGCGCCACCTCCTGCTTCCCGCCGCTGCCGACGCGCCTGGACGTCTCTGGACGACGCCACGCACCCCCCTGGACCTCTCACTCCCCCTCGGTTCCGTTTTCCCCCTTCCTGGCACTCTCCCTCGCGAACGCCTGAACGCCACCGTCGCCGCCGCTCGCCGTAGTCGTGGCCACCGTCCCCCTCTCGCCTCGCCGGAGTGCCCAGAAGCTCCGCACCGCTCCTCTCCTTCTCCTCTCCGAGCTGTCCGACGCCAGAAGCCCCTGGAGCGCCGTCGACGACCTCGTCTTCAACCTGCGGCCGTGAAGATCGCCGGCGACCCTGCGCCCGCTCCGACGTGTCCCCGAGCTCGCTGACGACGCCTTTGAGATCGCCGTGAGCTCCTCTATCTTTCCCCCCTTCTTCCGTGCTCGCGCCTGCCCCCTAGCCCCGATTCCTCCCGCGGCCGAGAGCTTCTCGCCGCCGGACATGGAGTAGCCGTGGCCACAGCCGCACGAGCTCACATCGGAGCACGTCATCGTGCTCAGGAAGCTCCCAACAGTCGAACGCACCCACTAGCCCCTCCCCTAGTGCACCGTAGCCTCGTTTCCGTCGAGCCCGAACTCCGGCCGCCGCTGGGCTCGACGCCGGCGACGATTCCGGCAGCTCCAGCTGCTGCCACCTAGCGCGTTGGATGCGCAAGAGGCTGCGCATCCCGTAGCTGCCTTCCGCCGCTCGAATGGTCGACGGAGGCGAGTTTCCGACGCCCTCCGCCGCATTCGGCCTCGCCGGCGGCTAACCGCCGGTGGGATTTGACCCAAACCCACTGGGTTTGACTTCCCTGAGCCTATGACATGTGGGGCCACCTTTGACTAATTTTTAGTTTAGGGTTTAATTAACTTTTAATTACTGACATTAATCTAATTAGACAGTGACATGTGGGCCCTTGTCTAATTAGTTTAGTTTTAAACTATAGTTATTTAACTGAGTCACTGACCAGTGGGACCCCACTGTCAGGTTTGACTCTGGACAGCCCCTTTGACCTGCTGACGTCATGCCTATGTCATGCTGACGCAGTAATCAAGTTCTGGTTTTTAAATAAATCTTAAATGATTTATTTATTTCGGAATTTGGCCTAAACTTCAAAAAATCATAGAAATTCAACCGTAGCTCAGAATGAAATAATTTATATATGAAAAATTATCAGAAAAATTCAATATATCCATCTGTACCTTTTTCATGCATGAAAAATGAAGTTAAACTTACTGTTTATATGAAAACACATATATGGCATTTTATAATTCTTATTAAAGAGTTGCATTGAGTCCTTGGTTCAAATGGAGTTCAACCAATTAAAATGCTAGTTGCATTAGCTCAAACAACATCATATTTTCATGCCATATTCATGCATCATATTGTTGCATATGCTTGTGTTTGATTGTCGACACCGTTCTTCTCGATAGGTCTAGCTCCGGAGACCGATCCAGAGTACCTGTCAGAGGAGCAGTGTTCTGCACGTTGTTTTACCAGGCAAGCAAACCCCCTTGTTCATTCCGATACAATCCCTCTCTCGCTCCTGCTCCCTGTTATTGCATTAGGACAACAACGATCTCAACTGCTACTTTATGCTGCGGTAGTTGAACCCATTCCTCTGCATGACCTGTCTTTCCACAGTAATTAGTTGAAACCCACTAGCATGTGTAGGAGTTGATTGATGCCATGATGTGATCTTACCATGCCTTGCTTGCTATTTCTTAGAGTGTGTCAGGTCTGATTCATCGGGAATGAATTTGAGTGAAATGATATGTTCTGATGCTGAGGGTTAAGTGTGTGAACACGTTTTGGTAAAGGTAGTGGTGAGAGGCCATGTAGGAGTACATGGTGGGTTGTCTCACTGGAACCGTCACTAAGAACTGAGTTCCGAGAATGTTGTCCAATGACTAGTTACTACCACACATTGGGTTCCGGTAACTCGACCCCTCTCGACTTATTAATCAACATGATCTCTGTCCAGGAGTTGCAACAGTTTCTGGCGTTTGTAGGTAGTGTTATTTCTCTACCAGGTGGAACCCGGCAGGGTGGGCTTGGGACAGACTTGGCACACGTGGCCCGGTGTACCGAGTGGCACCCGGATGGTGGGCTCGGGAACCCTGTACACATCGTTTGGGTCCGTGATGGAAACCTCGGCCGGACTCCCTTGCGGATGGAACCCGAATAGGCGATAAACCTGGACGAGAGACTTGTGTGGTTAGTCAGGTCGTGGCCGACACCCTCGCCAGGCTTCCGCTTGAAGGTTGCCGAGATACACGACGTGTACCTGGCGGTAAGTGGCGAGAGCGTGTGTGAAGAAGTACACCCCTGCAGGGTTAACATAATCTATTCGAATAGCCGGGTCCGCGGATATGGACTTCTTGGATGCTTACGTGGTACATAGACAACTTGAAGTGGATACTCTAAAATACTCAAGATAAGTGTGAGTTCTATGGATGGCCTTCTCGTAGGGAGACGGGGATGAATCCATAGTGGTGTATTGTGTGGTGCTTAGTGGACTCGTGTGCGCCACCTCAAAAGAGTTACCAGCAATCGTAGAATAGGATAGCCACTGAGTCAAAGCTGGCTTGCTGCAACTAAACCCCACTTTGCCTTCTTGATACAAGTGCATGTATGATAGGATCTGATGTAAGTCTTGCTGAGTACCTTGTACTCATGTTTGCTTAATTTATGTTTTGTAGATAGGATTGATGTCTCACTAGTAGTTCCGCTTGGATTTCGACAAGTAGCTTGATACCTCAGCTACGATCTTGGACAAGTGTTGTAGATAGTCAGGCTCTTCAGCCTTTTTCATTTGTAGATGTCTGTACTCAGACATGTAGTGCTTCCGCTTGTTGATTGTATGCTCTGAATGTTGGGTCATGAGACCCATGTTTGTAATACTTGGCTCCTCGGAGCCTAATGAATAAATACTTTGTTTATTAGAGTCTTTTTGTGATGCCATGTTGTATTTGCACATATTGAGCATATTGCGTGTATGTTATTGAAATGCTTGGTATGTGTGGGATCCGACACCTAGTTGTTTACCCTTGGTAGCCTATCTTACAGGGAAATGTCTCCTAGTGTTTCCACTGAGCCTTGGTAGCTTGCTACTGCTCCGGAACACTTAGGCTGACCGGCATGTGTCCTTCTTCGTTCCTGTGTCTGTCCCTTAGGGGAAATGTCACGCGTTGTTCCTTTAAGTCCTTGTAGCTTGCTACGACTTGGGTTCATACGTTGATGACCGACACGTTCGTTGCTGGGTCACGGATGCCTGTCTCTGTAATTTAGTGCCACTTTTGGTTTATAACTGGTCATGTCGGCCCGGGTTCTCTGTCATATGGATGCTAGCGACACTATCATATACGTGAGCCAAAATGCGCAAACGGTCCCGGGCCAGGTAAGGTGGCATCCGTGGGGATACCGTGCGTGAGGCCGCAAAGTGATATGGTGTGTTACATGCTAGATCGGTGTGACTTAGGATCGGGGTCCCGACAGCGTTGGTATCAGAGCCTGACTGCCTGTAGGATTACCAAGCCAAAATGGTCGAAGTTGAGTCTAGAGCTTCCTTAGTTATATAAGGGAATTGATTGTGGAAGGGAACGTAAGGCTCTTTTTACTCCTTATACCTCATGTCTTCTGATCTGAGTCATCATACCTTTTCCTACAGGGTTAAGGAACTAGGCTTTCTTTTTCGTCTATCAGGATCACGAGTTACTACTCCGTAGTCCCTTAGGATTGGTTGATCAGAGTCCTACTCCTGTTTTCAAGTTCCTCCGGTGTAGTTGTCCAGTACTATCACAGTACCTTGAGTGATGATGATGAGATGTTGTACTACTCTTTTCTAGCAGGATGTCTCATTCTGAGCATTTTACTGCCGTTATGCTGCCGGAATTATCCTAGTAGTTCGAGAGATACTAAATCCTCGTTCTACCTTTATGCTTCCTATAGTTGTTGATGTTTCCGTCTTCGGTTTCGCTTCTCAGGATGTCTTCAGTTAAGCGAAACTCAGCTGCTCATAGTCAGAACCACGGAAGTGGTAGGGATAAGGAGGATCCTCCCGACCAGCCTTCGTTGGCAGAGTTAATGTTAGAGATGGAGAGAAACAAGCGTGAGTCTAACCGCTTGTTGGCACGTATTGAGGAGAACACCGCACATCAGTTCAAGGAATCGGCAACCATCCATGACTTCATTCGTCTGAAACCACCCACCTTCCATCATCCCATTGAGCCACTCGACGCAGATGACTGGCTCCGTAGTATCACTCATGTCAGGCTCATTTCTGAGAAATAAATCACAGAATAGCCTTAGGTCACACTGGCTCCCAAGCACAACCAGTGGACAACCTTGATATAGATAACCAGTACAATAATATTACACAGGGTTGAGTCAGGGTGACTCAATAATTTATTACAACAACTCAACACACTAGGGTGGCGGAATATGACAGTGGGTGGTGGAACTCAACGCTGAAAGACTAGCATAGAGTCAAGCGTCAGTGTGAGGCTTGACTATTTTATTGGTGTGGCGGAAGCTTGACGGATGATACAAGTGATAGACTCAAAACACAGGCGTGCTGACTGGGAACCTTCTAAGCGTCGGCCTCGCTAGCGCAATTCTCCTCCACGGGCTCGTCCTCCTCCAAGTCTGGCCAAGTAAATAGCCAGGGACAAGCCAGTGAGTACTTTGAATGTACTCGCAAACATTATGACTATGAGGTATACTGAAAGCACATGCCATGATAAATAAACTTCATGTATGCAACAATTGACAAGACTTGGCATGGTGGAATATGGTTAGTACACGATATTATTAATAATATAAGAAGATAAAAGAAATGCCGGTCGGATGTCAAGTGACATCACGGTAGGACTTAAAGAGAAATGCCAGTCGGGTGTCCACAAGAGTAGTGGCGTGATAAACCGCCTGACACTCGAGGGACGCCTCAAAAAGGACTTTAAGAGAAATGCCAGTTGGGTATCCACAAGAGTAGTGGCGTGATAAACCGCCTGACACTCGAGGGACGCCTCAAAAAGGACTTTAAGAGAAATGCCAGTTGGGTATCCACAAGAGTAGTGGCGTGATAAACCGCCTGACACTCGAGGGACGCCACAAAAGGTCTTAAAAATAAAAGCGAGTGTCCGGGGTAGTCTAGCCAGCCCCTGAGACACCCTTGAAGGTAACAACAAAATTATCGGGTTAGTCCATAAATATAATATTCATCATAAATAAATTCATGATAATTCTGACTATGTCGAAAGCATCATGCAAACATAACATACTCAAGTATATTATTTTCCTCCAGAGACTGACACCGGGACCGATACTTGACCCACCCAACTAAGTCCTTGACCGTGGACGCGGCTATTCGAATAGATATATCTCTGCAGAGGGTGTACCCTTTACCCACAAGTATAGGATCTAGACAGCACCGTGCACTGACTAAAACCTAATACGGACTTTGGGTTGAAAACACTCCTGACGCATACCCGCCCACCGGATGCTTGGATTCACCCACAGCATCACTCCAGACACCTTAAGTCAGGGAGGCTACAACCTCCGAAAAGCATGGGATCACTATTAAACGCGCGGATTACAAGGGGTGCCCCCCTCTCGGCTACAACCGGTAACACCCATGCCCCTGACCCGATGACAGGCTACAACCTTCATCGCAGTTATCTGGGTGGCGTGTACCCGTCCAGGGGTTAACAACTTACTAGGCCGTACCCTCCTTTCGGAAGGACCCGTGGCAGCACGGTATACAGCTAGGTGTAAGAGCAAGACTCGATCTAGGCAGACTCAGGAGGTACTGTTAAAAATATCATCAGTGTTCTTTTATCAGTATCGCATGACACCACTGTGTCAACAAAGGACCATGCCCACTAGCATGTCCCAACCAGCAGCAACATCTCTGCCCTCACGTAACCACTTGTATGCCAGACAAGCTAGTGTGACATGCAAGCCAAGGTAAAACAAACATGACATGACCATGCATGCACATGTGATATAACATGCTACGTATGTGATGCACTATCATACTATGTAACCAAGCAAGGAAGCAACATCATATCTCAAGTTCAATAATGCTTGCCTTGTCCAAAGTAATCAGGAGAAAACCCTTCTGAAAATCCAGCAAAAGTTCCCTCTTCTTTCTCTGAAAAATTCAAATTTGAATTCGAATAAGAAAACCAACACAGAACAGAAAAAGTTCTCAAAATATTTTTAAATAAATCTTAAAATAAACTAGAGCAGAAAAGAAAATTTTAGCAAAAAGAATCAACTCATTTGGGTTTATATTTTAAAAGTTATTAGCTTTTCAAAACCAGGGGTTTTTCTGTAAAACAGAAGTCCCAGAGTTATTTTAAAAGAAAACGTTTCGGGTACGAGTACGTCTTCCTGTGCAGAAGGCGTAAAGCGCAGAGTGCGCTTCCACTTAAAACAGAATAGAGAGAGAGAGAGCTGACGGGTGGGGGCCACCCGTCAGGTTTAAATTCAAACGCGCTCGCGCGCGAGTACAGAGAGGCGGCGGCGATCGCCGGCGACGATCGCCGGGGTCTCAGGGCCCGGCGCTGGTCGCAAAATGACCAGCGTGGACTTCCGCAACCAGGGGTGGTGGAGGTGGCCACCGGCGGTCACCTGAACGGCGGTGAGCTCGTCGCCGGCGGACGGTGATTCGGGTGAGGTGGTGGCTCGTCGGAGAGGGCTCGGGGAGGGAAATTGACTTAGGGATTCGGCATGGTGGTGGAAAAGGAGAGGATCGATGGAGTTTGGGCTGCTCTGGTGGTGTATGTGCTCGGTTTGGTTCGAGGACAGAGGCGGCGGAGCGGTGGCCGGAGAGGAAGAAGACGACCCCCTCGGGGCCTGGTGGGTGGTTAGGAGGAAGTGTGAGAGGTGGTGGAGGCGAGTGATGGCGCAAGAGGGGCTCGGGGACCTCTTTATATAGGCGAGTCGGAGATGGCCGAAGCGGGTGGAGCTCGCCGGGGTTAATGAGGTCGCCGGGGTTGGTTCTGGCCGGTCGTCTGGGTGTCGGGGCAATCTAGAGGCCCGTGGCGTTCGTCCGAAGCCTCCGCGTGGTCGGGCTTGCGCCTGCGCGACACGTTGGCGATGTGCTGTCCGCACGGACGCGGCGGAGCGGCCGGCTCCGGCGACTGTCAGACGGGCCCCGTGCGGCGTGGCCGGTGTGTCCTTTGTGCGGAGGTGAGCGAGGGAGTGACGCGTGTGCGAGGAAGTAGGTAGGGCGCTGCTGGGCAGTGAATGGCGGCCTATGGCCGTGGCGTGTCCGCTCGGCCCCGCCGTGGACGCGCTTGGGGAGGCTGCACCGGCCCGGTGCCACCTCGCCGGCGTGGAGTGGCTGGGCGCTGGGCCAGGGAGTGCTACGGCACTGGACACAAGCAACATCGCCGTGCGGGAGGGGAAGACGATGGATGCACGGCATCCCTGTCTCTGTCGGCCGAAGTAAATTCAGTTAACTGAATTTTAGTTCAGTTATGAACAGTACCAGCAACCTGTTTGATGAAATGCTTTGAGGGTTTAGGCAACTAGTTTGATCATGGGGTTTTGTGTGGTGGTGTGTGGTTACTCAAAAATGAGTTTGCCAGAAGGCCAAGAATTTTGGTGAAGTTTAGAAATGGTTTGGGGCAAAAACATGATTTCTGGACCAAATTTGAATTGAATTTGATTTGAAAATTTTGAACTGTGGGACCAAATGTTTTTGGAGAAATGGGTTGAGGGTACCATATATATGTAGGGATAATTTTGGTGGAGGCAGAAGAGTCATAGAAAATATAGTTCCTTTGTAAATGTCAAGAAACTATGATTAATTCAAATTCCCTTTTTGGAATTTAAAATATATATAGAAAGAATATTTTTGTGGAGTGGGGAGGAGTTGAAAAATATCACAGAAGGTGTGCATGACTTGAGAGGTAAAACTTGGAGTGGCAAAAAAAAAATATTTGGGAATTTTTATGGTGCTAGAAGAGGTGGAAAAGATTTTTTTTTTTTTTGCTTTTGAAAATAATTAACCAAAGCCAAAGATTCTTAAGAAAGAAAAGTTTTTAAGACCTCCAAAATAATCAAATAAGTCCACCCTTCAAAACAGAACCCTCCAACCAAAATTTTAAAACTTAGTTAAAGTTTTGCAAAAGTTCTCAAAACTCCAAAGGAATATTTTTGGGGTGTGACAGCACCTACCCCCTTAAGAAAAATCTCGTCCCCGAGATTCCAGCTGTTCCTCAAACAGGTACGGATACTCAGTCCTTAAATGATCTTCTCTTTCCCAGGTTGCCTCTTCCTCGGTGTGATTGCTCCATTGGACTTTGCAAAATTTTATTACGTTTTGCCGGGTTCTCCGTTCAGACTTCTCCAAAAATTTTATAGGACGCTCCCGATAGGTAAGATCGGGTTGAAGGTCTAATTCCTGGTGCTGCACTTGTTTTT
>LR738709.1:210168269-210191403 GCA_902687465.1 Secale cereale | reverse complement strand
TTTTTTTTTTTGCTTTTGAAAATAATTAACCAAAGCCAAAGATTCTTTAGAAAGAAAAGTTTTTAAGACTTCCAAAATAATCAAATAAGTCCACCCTTCAAAACAGAACCCTCCAACCAAAATTTTAAAACTTAGTTAAAGTTTTGCAAAAGTTCTCAAAACTCCAAAGGAATATTTTTGGGGTGTGACAACTCACAAGCTGCGTTCTGTGAACGTAGCTGAAGATGACAAGGTTATCTATGCCACTTATCACCTGGAAGGTCCTGCTAGTCTTTGGTGGCAGAACTATGAAGCCATGATTCCAGCTGACCAAATCCCTACCTGGAGAGATTTCACCGAGGCTTTTCGTGAGCATCATATTCCTCAAGCCCTTATCGATCGTAAGAGAGAAGAGTTCTGTAGTCTTACACAGGCTAAGATGACTGTTGATGCTTATAGTCGAGAATTTGAGAACCTCGCCCGTTATGCTACAGAAGAAGTGTCCACGGACGCCAAGAAGCAGGCTAGGTTCCGGAAGGGTCTCAACCCCAAACTGCGTCGTGATCTCCACTTGCATCATTGCAACACGTTCCAGGCTCTTGTGAACAAGGCCATCAATGCAGAGACGGCTCTACTCACTTACGAGGAGTCCCGTAAGCACACCCTTGATTTGGGATCTTCTTCCGGTTCTAGTTCTCAGAAGCGTCGGATTTGGGTTCCGAACTCTGTTCTTCCACCCACTTATCCTCCGAGGGCATCTCATATGGTACCTCTTCCAGTTCAGCAGTATGCTCCACCCAAGCCTATTGGCAAACCGCTTGTCAATGCGGGTCCACGCTCAGGGACTTGCTTTACATGCGGAAAGCAAGGACACTATGCACGTGACTGTTCTCAGGCCAGTCTTGCTCCACCCCAGCCCGAAAAGTCCGTTCTTCGTAGTAAGCCACCACGCAAGACTATCATTGCCAATCCAGCTCCCACTAAACATGGACGTGTGCATCACGTCTCAGCTAAAGACGCTAATGATGATCCAAATGTCGTTCTTGGTACACTCCTTGTCAATTGCCATCCGGCTTCGGTTCTGTTCGATACCGGAGCATCTCACTCCTTTATCTCTGAAGGCTATGCTCATTTGCACGACATGTCATTTTGTGACATGCCAACTCCGCTTGAAATCCAAACCCCGGGGTCTAGATGGCAAACTACCAGAATAAGCCATGGTAATGGAATCCTTGTTGACAGACTTGTATTCCTTGCCTCACTAATAGCCCTCAAGTCTTCAGATATTAACATCATCTTGGGTATGGACTGGATGACAGCTCACCATGCCAAGATTGATTGTTACACTAGATCTGTTCAGCTTACACACCCATCTGGCAAGTTAGTCACTGTCTCCACTAGAGTTGCAAAGCGTCAACTCTATTCTCTTAATGCCAGCCCCCTTCCAGACCTTGAAGATATCCCGGTAGTCCGAGACTTTCCGGATGTCTTTCCAGAAGAACTACCAGGTGTTCCACCTGATAGGGATGTAGAGTTCGTCATAGATCTTATCCCAGGAACAGTTCCAATTTCTAGGAGACCTTATAAGATGGCACCCCTAGAACTAGCTGAGCTTAAGAAACAACTTGATGAGTCCTTGCAAAAGGGTTTTATTCGTCCTAGTTCTTCTCCTTGGGCTTGTCCCGTCCTCTTCGTCAAGAAGAAGGATGGCACGGAACGGATGGTGGTAGATTATCGTCCCGTTAATTTGGTCACGATAAAGAACAAGTATCCGCTCCCCAGGATCAACGACCTGTATGATCAGCTCGCTGGATCCTCAGTCTTCTCCAAAATGGATTTGAGGTTAGGCTACCATCTAATCAAAATTAAAAATGGAGACATTCCTAAGACAGCTTTCGTTACTCGTTATGGCCAGTACGAGTACACCGTCATGTCTTTCGGTCTAACCAATGCTCCAGCCACTTTCTCCCGCTTGATGAACTCGATCTTCATGGAGTATTTGGATAAGTTTGTCGTGGTTTACCTCGATGATATTCTTATTTACTCGAAGAACGAGGAAGAGCATGCCGAACATCTTAGACTTGTTCTAGAAAAACTCAGAGAGCACCGCCTTTATGCCAAGTTCTCCAAGTGCGAATTTTGGTTGCCAGAAGTGACCTATCTCGGCCACGTAATCTCGGGGAAAGGCATTGCTGTCAATCCTGAGAGAGTTCAGGCCGTCCTTGATTGGACTCCGCCTGAAACAGTTAAACAAGTTAGGAGTTTCCTTGGTCTAGCCAGCTATTGTCGCCGCTTTGTTGAAAACTTCTCGAAAGTGGCCAAACCTCTCACAGAACTTCTTAAGAAAGATAAAAAGTTTGAGTGGTCCCCACAGTGTGAACACAGTTTTCAGGAACTGAAAAGACGCCTGACCTCTGCTCCCATACTTGTGCCACCGGATATCACTAAGGACTTTGTTATCTACTGTGATGCCTCACGTCAGGGACTAGGTTGCATTCTTATGCAGGATCGTCGTGTGATTGCCTATGCATCTCGACAGTTGCATCCACATGAGGAAAATTATCCTACACATGATCTAGAGCTTGCAGCTGTGGTCTATGCACTTAAGACCTGGCGGCATTACGTCCTTGGTAATCGTTGCGAGATCTACACCGATCACCAAAGTCTCAAGTATATCTTCACCCAACCAGATTTGAACCTTAGGCAAAGACGTTGGTTGGAGTTGATCTCAGATTACGACTTAGGAATTACCTACACCCCAGGCAAGGGAAATGTCATGGCTGATGCACTAAGTCGTAAGACCTATTGCAACAATCTCATGTTGCAGCAGGGCCAACCACTTCTCCATGAGGAACTATGTAAGCTTAACCTTCACATTGCTCCTCACGGATTCCTTTCAACTTTGGTGGCGAAACCTACTCTTATGGATCATATCATAGAAGCCCAAAAGCATGATACCGGAATTACCCGGATCAAGAGAAACATTAAAAAGGGAGTTGGTGGATGTTTCTCTATGGATGATCGAGGTGTTGTTTTCTTCGAGAATCGCCTGGTGGTTCCCAAGAAGCAACATCTTCGGCAATTGATCCTTAAGGAGGCTCATGAATCTCCTCTCACGATTCATCCCGGTAGTACTAAGATGTATCAGGACCTACGCCAGAGGTTCTGGTGGACTAGGATGAAGAGAGAAATTGCTGAATTCATTGCTAAATGTGACGTTTGTCGTCGCGTTAAGGCAGAACATCAAAGACCTGCTGGCACCCTTCAGCCTCTAGCTATTCCTGAGTGGAAATGGGATAAAGTTGGTATGGACTTCATCACCGGCTTTCCCAGGACCAAGAGAGGGAATAATGCTATCTTCGTAGTCATTGATCGTCTCTCCAAAGTGGCTCACTTCCTACCTATTCAAGAGAGTATCACTGCTAGCCAGCTTGCTGACTTGTATATTTCTCGAATAGTGTCACTTCATGGTGTCCCACTAGAGATCAATTCAGACCGTGGTAGTCTTTTCACTTCTCATTTCTGGGAGAGTTTCCAGACTGCCATGGGCACCCATCTTTCTTTCAGTACCGCTTTCCACCCTCAGTCAAGTGGTCAAGTAGAACGGGTTAACCAAATTCTCGAAGACATGCTTAGAGCTTGCGTTATCTCTTTCGGTATGGATTGGGAGAAATGTCTTCCTTTCGCCGAGTTTGCTTATAACAATAGCTATCAATCTAGTCTCAAACAAGCTCCTTTTGAAATACTCTATGGACGAAGATGTCGAACACCTTTGAACTGGTCAGAAACCGGCGAAAGACAATTCTTTGGACCGGATATGATCCAGGAAGCAGAAGAGCAAGTTCGTATCATTCGTGAGAATTTGAAATCAGCCCAGTCTCGTCAAAAGAGCCAGTATGATCGTCATCATGAGGAAGTGGCTTATGAGGTTGGTGACAAAGCATATCTTCGGGTTACTCCTTTGAAGGGTACCCATCGTTTCGGTATCAAGGGAAAGTTGGCTCCTCGTTACATTGGTCCTTTTCGCATTCTTGCTAAACGAGGAGAGGTTGCCTACCAATTGGAACTACCCCCACATCTTTCTCGAGTTCATGATGTCTTCCACGTCTCTCAACTCAGGCGTTGCTTCTCGGATCCTATCCGCGGAGTGAACCACGAAACGCTTGATCTCCAAGATAACCTCACATATCGAGAGTATCCCGTTCGCATTCTGGATCAAGCAGAGCGTGTCACTCGACGTCATAACATCAAGTTTCTCAAAGTTCAATGGTCTCATCATTCCGAGAGAGAAGCTACTTGGGAACGAGAAGATCGTCTCAGACTGGAGTACCCCACCTTCTTTCCGCCTACTCCTGAATCTCGGGACGAGATTCTTTCGAGTGGAGGCGAGTTGTCACAACCCTAGTTCTGGTATGCACTAGGTTAGCTCTTGTGGTTTGCATCATGTTTAAATTTCAAATGAAATTGAAATGAGGACTTGTGAAACCCTCAGAAACCCTATTGAAAATGACCCAAATAAAAGTTGCTCCAAAAAGGTCCAAGAAAATGTTCATGTGGCCCTCTAAAAATATTGGTCAGAGATAAAAATCAAACCAATATTATTAGGAGCTCATAAGTATTCATTTTGGGCATTTGGAATTAATGCAATAAATATTTGCTTGGATATATAATTGTTATATGTTTTTATATGTCCAAAATTCTGGTTCTTTATTTTTAGGGGTTTGGGTAAATTCCTAGGTCCCTGCAAAATAAAATGTCAGAAGAAAATAAATGATTTAGTTTAGAAATTAAATCAAAACAAATGTCAGAAGAAAATAGAAAAGAAAAATAAAAGAAAGCAGCTTACCTGTGTTGGCCCAGCACAGCACGGCCTGGCCGGCCCAGCTGGCCAGCCCAGCCCGCTCCTCCCTGTCGTCTTCCTCCTCGACAGAAGGACGAGCGTGTGCTCATCGCGCGCCGGCCACGCGCCGCGCCACCTCCTGCTTCCCGCCGCTGCCGACGCGCCTGGACATCTCTGGACGACGCCACGCACCGCCCTGGACCTCTCACTCCCCCTCGGTTCCGTTTTCCCCCTTCCTGGCACTCTCCCTCGCGAACGACCGAACGCCACCGTCGCCGCCGCTCGCCGTAGTCGTTGCCACCGTCCCCCTCTCGCCTCGCTGGAGTGCCCAGAAGCTCCGCACCGCTCCTCTCCTTCTCCTCGCCGAGCTGCCCGACGCCAGAAGCCCCTGGAGCGCCGTCGACGACCTCGTCTTCAACCTGCGGCCGTGAAGATCGCCGGCGACCCCGCGCCCGCTCCGACGCGTCCCCGAGCTCACTGACGACGCCTTTGAGATCGCCGTGAGCTCCTCTATCTTTCCCCCCTTCTTCCGTGCTCGCGCCTGCCCCCTAGCCCCGATTCCTCCCGCGGCCGAGAGCTTCTCGCCTCCGGCCATGGAGTAGCCGTGGCCACAGCCGCACGAGCTCACATCGGAGCACGTCATCGTGCTCAGGAAGCTCCCAGCAGTCGAACGCACCCACTAGCCCCTCCCCTAGTGCACCGTAGCCTCGTTTCCGTCGACGCCCGAACTCCGGCCGCCGCTGGGCTCGACGACGGCGACGATTCTGGCCGCTCCAGCTGCTGCCACCTAGCGCGTTGGATGCGCAAGAGCCTGCGCATCCCGTAGCTGCCCTCCGCCACTCGAATGGTCGACGGAGGCGAGTTTCCGACGCCCTCCGCCGCATTCGGCCTCGCCGGCGGCTAACCGCCGGTGGGATTTGACCCAAACCCACTGGGTTTGACTTCCCTGAGCCTATGACATGTGGGGCCACCTTTGACTAATTTTTAGTTTAGGGTTTAATTAACTTTTAATTACTGACACTAATCTAATTAGACACTGACATGTGGGCCCTTGTCTAATTAGTTTAGTTTTAAACTTTAGTTATTTAACTGAGTCACTGACCAGTGGGACCCCACTGTCAGGTTTGACTCTGGACAGCCCCTTTGACCTGCTGACGTCATGCCTGTGTCATGCTGACGCAGTAATCTAGTTCTGGTTTTTTAATAAATCTTAAATGATTTATTTATTTCAGAATTTGGCCTAAACTTCAAAAAATCATAGAAATTCAATCGTAGCTCAGAATGAAATAATTTATATATGAAAAATTATCAGAAAAATTCAATCTATCCATCTGTACCATTTTCATGCATGAAAAATGAAGTTAAACCTACTGTTTATATGAAAACACATATATGGCATTTTATAATACTTATTAAAGAGTTGCATTGAGTCCTTGGTTCAAATGGAGTTCAAGCAATTAAAATGCTAGTTGCATTAGCTCAAACAACATCATATTTTCATGCCATATTCATGCATCATATTGTTGCATATGCTTGTGTTTGATTGTCGACACCGTTCTTCTCGATAGGTCCAGCTCCGGAGACCGATCCAGAGTACCTGTCAGAGGAGCAGTGTTCTGCACGTTGTTTTACCAGGCAAGCAAACCCCCTTGTTCATTCCGATACAATCCCTCTCTCGGTCCTGCTCCCTGTTATTGCATTAGGACAACAACGATCTCAACTGCTACTTTATGCTGCGGTAGTTGAACCCATTCCTCTGCATGACCTGTCTTTCCACAGTAAATAGTTGAAACCCACTAGCATGTGTAGGAGTTGATTGAAGCCATGATGTGATCTTACCATGCCTTGCTTGCTATTGCTTAGAGTGTGTCAGGTCTGATTCATCGGGAATGAATTAGAGTGAAATGATATGTTCTGATGCTGAGGGTTAAGTGTGTGAACACGTTTTGGTAAAGGTAGTGGTGAGAGGCCATGTAGGAGTACATGGTGGGTTGTCTCACTGGAACCGTCCCTAAGAACTGAGTTCCGAGTATGTTGTCCAATGAATAGTTACTAACACACATTTGGTTCCGGTAACTCGACTCCTCTCGACTTATTAATCAACATGATCTCTGTCCAGGAGTTGCAACTAGTTTCTGGCGTTTGTAGGTAGTGTTATTTCTCTACCAGGTGGCACCCGGCAGGGTGGGCTTGGGACAGACTAGGCACACGTGGCCCGGTGTACCGAGTGGCACCCGGATGGTGGGCTCGGGAACCCTGTACACATCGTTTGGGTCCGTGATGGAAACCTCGGCCGGACTCACTTGCGGATGGAACCCGAATAGGCGATAAACCTGGACGAGAGACTTGTGTGGTTAGTCAGGTCGTGGCCGACACCCTCGCCAGGCTTCCGCTTGAAGGTTGCCGAGATACACGACGTGTACCTGGCGGTAAGTGGCGAGAGCGTGTGTGAAGAAGTACACCCCTGCAGGGTTAACATAATCTATTCGAATAGCCGGGTCCGCGGATATGGACTTCTTGGATGCTTACGTGGTACATAGACAACTTGAAGTGGATACTCTAAAATACTCAAGACAAGTGTGAGTGCTATGGATGGCCTTCTCGTAGGGAGACGGGGATGAATCCATAGTGGTGTATGGTGTGGTGCTTAGTGGACTCGTGTGCGCCACCTCAAAAGAGTTACCAGCAATCGTAGAATAGGATTGCCACTGAGTCAAAGCTGGCTTGCTGCAACTAAACCCCACTTTGCCTTCTTGATACAAGTGCATGTATGATAGGATCTGATGTAAGTCTTGCTGAGTACCTTGTACTCATGTTTGCTTAATTTATGTTTTGCAGATAGGATTGATGTCTCACTAGTAGTTCCGCTTGGATTTCGACAAGTAGCTTGATACCTCAGCTACGATCTTGGACAAGTGTTGTAGATAGTCAGGCTCTTCAGCCTTTTTCATTTGTAGATGTCTGTACTCAGACATGTAGTGCTTCCGCTTGTTGCTTGTATGCTCTGAATGTTGGGTCATGAGACCCATGTTTGTAATACTTGGCTCCTCGGAGCCTAATGAATAAATACTTTGTTTATTAGAGTCTTGTTGTGATACCATGTTGTATTTGCACATATTGAGCATATTGCGTGTATGTTATTGAAATGCTTGGTATGTGTGGGATCCGACACCTAGTTGTTTACCCTTGGTAGCCTATCTTACAGGGAAATGTCTCCTAGTGTTTCCACTGAGCCTTGGTAGCTTGCTACTGCTCCGGAACACTTAGGCTGACCGGCATGTGTCCTTCTTCGTTCCTGTGTCTGTCCCTTAGGGGAAATGTCACGCGTTGTTCCTTTAAGTCCTTGTAGCTTGCTACGACTTGGGTTCATACGTTGATGACCGACACGTTCGTTGCTAGGTCACGGATGCCTGTCTCTGTAATTTAGTGCCTCTTTTGGTTTATAACTGGTCATGTCGGCCCGGGTTCTCTGTCATATGGATGCTAGCGACACTATCATATACGTGAGCCAAAATGCGCAAACGGTCCCGGGCCAGGTAAGGTGGCACCCGTGGGGATACCGTGCGTGAGGCCGCAAAGTGATATGGTGTGTTACATGCTAGATCGGTGTGACTTAGGATCGGGGTCTCGACAAGAGCTACCTCCGACTCAGAGTTGTAGTTCATTTCCAGCAATTCAGAAGTGTTGGTTTTCTTCTTTGTCTTCTTCACAGCCTTGTTGGCGGCTTTGTTAACAATTCTGGCCTTTTTAGCAGCTTCGTGGTCGTAGGTTTTCTTCCAGAAAGCCGACTTAGCCTATGAGGGGCAGCAAGTTTGAGCTGGCAGGAGAATCAGAAAGATAAAGAAAGGACAGTTAAAGTTAAGACTCACCTCTCGTACTAGGTTAAGTTTGCATAAAGGGCTCAGACCCACTTTGCTGCAGTCTCCCAGGCTTTCATTTAAGAAGGTCTTGGTCATGTCTGTGATTACATCCTCAGTCAAGTCCTCAGGGCTATGACGTAATGGATCTGCGGTCTCACCAGTATAGTTGCACATTATGTCGGTCCTACGGCTCAAGCGAATGATTCGCCAGGTGACCCAACACCGGACCAAATCAATTACGGTTAGCCCATTTCCCCGTAGGGCTTTGACCTTTGCAAGAGTGGGAGAAATTTTCTTGCATTTTGCGGCAGTAAGTTTCTCAGCAAGAGGATGCTTGGTGTCTAAATGCTAGACACGATAACCCGGCAATGGATTCTCATCAGACAGGGAGGTGTCTTTGCTGTAAAACCAGGTTTGATTCCAGTCTTTGGGGTGACTCGGCAGACAGGCATAAGGGAAAATAGAATCTCTTCATCTTTGAATTGAGACGGCTCCAAGTTCCAAACTGGGTCCGTTGGTGAATTCATTCTAGCAGTTTAAATAAGAAACTCTCTGAAGAGCTCGAGGCTGGGTTCCTCTTGAAGATACACTTCACAAAAGACCTGGAAGTTGCAGATATTTGACACGGAATTGAGTCCGATGTCTTGATGATGGAGCTTGAAAAAGTGCAGAACGTCCCGGAAGAACTTAGAGCCGGGTGGTGAAAAAACCCGGTTCATGTGAACAAAGAAAATAACTTCATCATCCTTTGGATGAGGTTTCTCTTCGCATGGCTTAGGGGCGCAGTAATGCATAACTGATTTTTTTTGGTAAGTCAGCAAGTGTATCCTCAGTAACAACAGAAGGACCCAGTTGCACATGGTGATTGTCTTCGGCGGCATTGTGAACAAAGAATCCTAAAGAAATAAAAATTATTACTGGTTCAAAATTGATTCATTAAACCAGAAAGTCAGGTTACAGTACAAGTTCTACATGGCGGCTTAAATGGGGCCTAATGACATAAGAGTGGTTGTAAACCAGAGATTTAAGCCGCCATGACAAGCCCGGATACTTAGGAAAGCAGATTTTACTAAGTGTGGGGACAAACAGTTTTCACATATTGAAGCTGCAACTTTGGATCTACAGCTATTCAGAAAATGAAGCTAAAATGGCGAACAGGTAGACCTAAGATCAGTATGACGCAGTTAATGGAGGTGAATCGATTTTTTCGCATAGATGAGACTTTACGGTATTTGCAAGGAGATATTATGAACCTCATCGCGCGGAGGTGTATCAAGTTCAAGAGAAAAACCATAGTTGCAGAAGAAGGAGATGAACTCCTGCGAGTTTTGCGATAAACCTAATGGATCTCAGGGGGGAAGAAAGAGAAGAATGCACCTAGGCGAGTGAATGGCGGCGGCACGCGGAAGAGATCTGGTTGTGTCAGGTTGATGCCGCGGCCGCTGTTGAGGACGATGCAGAGGATGATGATGCCGGTGGAGCTTGGGTGCGGGAGCATTGCGAGGAAGGAGTTGAAGAGGAAGAGGCAAAGGGAGAGAATGGAAAAGAACTCATGGCCCTATTTATAAGCCGAATGGATAAAGGTCACGCGTGAAAATCGAGGAGACAGAAAAATAGATAAGTAACAGTGCAGGCGCCTCGATTATCAGAATCCCAATAAATGCGGAGATTTGTTAAGATTTGGGTAGTTCGAAAATAAGTAGCTAGTGACGTCATGGTGGGTTACCACAATTTCAAGGGCTGACGTCATGGCGGGTTATGATTTCTCGTGAGAAGATGAAGAAAGATTGACATGAACAAGTTCAAAACAACCTGGGCCTATATGTTGGGGATATAACTATTTGATATGACCCGCCCAGGAGGGGCCGGGTTACCCAATGGCTGTTCATGGGCCAAGCCCAGAAGCATGTTGAAGATGGCGGTTTAATGAGAATAATTCATAAAGGGCCCAAAGCCTAGAGCGGCTTAAGTCCTATAAGTGTAAACTGCCATGTATGTTAACTTGTATTGTAAGGCATGTATCAATGAGTCTTCGAGCCGGGCACGATTGTATGAGTCGGTCGGGACTCTGTAGGCCGCAGGGTGTCAACCCGTGTATATAAGGGGACGAACCGGCAACGGCTTAGGGAAGAAACAACAGATCGAGAGCCAGGCAAGCGTATTCGCTCCCTTTCAATCGACACCCCAGCAATTCCACCTCAAACTGGATTAGGTTTTGCCCTCACCGCAAGGGGCCGAACCAGTATAAACTACCCGTGTCTCTTGTCTCATTTTAACCCCTTTCAGCTAACCATGTCACTATGGCTCCACAATTAAGTCCTTTCCTTAGAACATCTGTCATGATAACTCCACGACAGCGGACGTAGCCACTTTGCCGCTCTCTTGGAACTAGGGTGCTCCCATCCTTGGCTCGAACGTTGCTTCGGCCTGGGGCTGTCGCCGTGGCCCTAGGTAAAAGGCAGTGGGCGGGGGCTAACACCTTAGTCTGTTCCTTGGTAGACATGGTTCTCCAGCAGACGAAAAGGGCGCCAGCAGGATATCCTGCCGGGGAAAAACTCGTTTAATTAAAGTAAAGACGCATTCCACCTCTACATGGACATATACATGCACGGGATCCCGGCAAGGTTTATATCTTTCATTGACATGCAAATACAAGTACAACCATTACAAAACGCAAACATAGATGAAAAGATTACAGTATTTGAATTAATATTTGGTAATTGCATACAAATTTAAGATTGAAAAAAGATAAGTGCCCCGTGATCCCCTCTTTTCATTTTCCCTCTTTCAGGCACTGCGGCGTGAGGAAAAGAAGAGAAAAGGAGCACCCAAGCAGGAACCCACTCCTAGTACCGTCAGGGCCTGTAGAGCGCGGCCTGACAAGCCCGGGAGTGGTGAGGATGCGAAGGAGGAGTGTGTGGGACGGGGCGGCGTCCTCTGGTCACCACCTCCAGAGCCAGCAAGAAGCCCCGGCTTGAGCACCGGTGGAGTCATACACCAAAGCTCAGCCCAAACACTGCTGGAGGGGACGTCAAGGCGCCAAGAAAACGTCCATCCTTGGCCACCACCCAAAGTGGATGGTGACGATGGTGCCGGGGAGAGAGGGGAGGAGCGGAATGATGAGGCGGCATGTCCCCAAAAGGGGACGAGCGCATCGGGGTCACCATATTCCGACCTGACCCCATGCCATCCACCTTCACTGTCCTCCCTCACTTTCTTTTCATCAACGCTGCTCCCGGGAAGCGCCAAGACTCCAGCCTAGAGCCCCGAGGAGAGAAACAACAAGCGGCCAGAGCAGCCAGGGGGCTGGAGGCGCGCCGCTCCCCACCTTGACGGGCAGGAAGGTGCACCCCTTGTCAACACCAGCTCCAAGGCTCCCGGGAAAGACGATGCTAGGATTACCAACAATCTCTAGCCCCGCCTCCCGTCCGAGATTTGAACAAACCGAAAGGTTCACCGCGGCAAGGACCAGGCTCACTCCCCAAGCATCAACACCAACATGAGGCAATGATAGCCCCAACCTGGAGCCCAGGGGCTAGTCCGAAGCTCTCTTCTTCGACATAACCATCAAAGGAGAGGAGGATTGCAAAGATGGATGGCCTTGCCCTCCTCCACCCCTCCCTTTTATTAGCAGGGCAAGGAGGAGAGCTACTCCATCAACGAGCGGCCACCGTCTTCCTCCGCCAATTCAATACGATCGCGCCCTCGCCATGATGCTCTCCCACGCCACGTGCCTCCGTCACCTACCCCGCGCGACGCATGCCGCATAAGTGGCTAAGGATAAGGGCCCGGTGGGAAGAGTAAATTGGCAGTTTCCACCCCATGCGTTAAAGTCATTCATGGGCCATTACTGGACCAGCCCCACCACTGTTAACTTTAGGCAGCACAGGGGGAAGTTGGAAACTGGCCAGGATTCAAGACTCATGAAGAAGCAAAAAGAGGACCTCAAGAGAACGGCCTCTTCAGCAACCCTACCTATGCACTTATTAGGCCCTACCCAGATGACGCTCAGCAGCGCGATCGGGCCAGGCATGGGGCTTCTGTCGGTGCAACGTACCCTAAGTCCGTTGCCAGACTGTGCATAGGCATAAGACTAATAGTGAAGCAGCAACCCTAGGCAAAGTACAAGAAATCAAGAGGAATGAAGAACCAACTAATAGTAGAGAGAAAAAGCCAAGCCTGTGAAGCAAGACATCACTAAGAGAAGGGCCTCCCTTGCCGGGTAGGTGAGCCCGGCAAGGCGCAAGGCCACCCCCGAAGCAGATAGCAGAAACACCCCGGCAGGGCCTGCCGGGGGTTCGTGGTGGCCAAACCGCCCCATCGAACACTCAAAGCATGAGCCACGTTATCAATCAATGTGGTGTCTAGCCGCAAGATTAAGTGGCAGCCATTAGACACATGGCAGCCCGTTCCTACAAGAAGAACCCGCAGATGACCCCCGTCCTGCGACGTGTCAAGCAAGAGGACATGGAGCTGGCGGGATAGCCCGGCAATGTTTGTTGTGCAACCAACAATGTGACGTTAAGCGGCGCATTTAATGCACCTTGTCAGCCTACAGAGTTAGGTATTATAGCACTGTTCGCTATCTTATCAGTGCATAATGACTACTTTGCCACTAAGGTAAGCCCTTAATCTATAAAAAGAGGCTCATGGCAACCATAGAAAGGTGTTGGAAGGTTGATGAACCCACTCCAACATACGCGCGCAGTCGCTGCGGCCCTGAGGCAAACCCTGTCGGGCAAGTGTACCTCTCACCACCCCACTCATTCCACCATCAATCCACCAAAGCAGAAGTAGGGTCTTACGCCTCGCGGCGGCCTGAACCTGTGTAAATTGCCTGTGTGCTCTCTGTCATGTTGCCGTACGCTGATCTACTCTTTGTGCAACGCGACACCCCCCCTGCCGAACCAACAAGGGGCCACCCGGTCCCATAGGTGGCAGCGGATATCCTGCGACAATGTGTGGAGTAATAATAGTAGATGCAGGCAGGAGTTTGTCTACTACTCTTGGACATGATGCTTATATACATTATAACTGTCTTGGATATTATCATAATTATTTGCTTTTCTATCAATTGCCCAACAGTAATTTGTTTACCCATCGTATGCTATTTTCTTGAGAAAAGCCACTAGTGAAATCTACGCCCCGGGTAGTTTTCCTATCATATATTTTCATATATGTTTTGCCAAAAATCCAAAAATACTTTGCTGCATTTTATTTGCCTTTATTTTATTTGCATCTATCAATCTATCTATTTTTCTTACCTTGGAGGGATTGACAACCCCTCTATGCGTTGGGTTGCGAGGTTTTGTTGTTTGTGTGTAGGTGCTGTTTACATAGTGTTGCTTGGTTCTCCTACTGGAGTGATAACCTTGGTTTCAGAACTAAGGGAAATACTTACCGCAGCTATGCTGCATCATCCCCTCCTCTTAGGGGAATTTACCAATGCGGATCACAAGCAGCAGGAAGGATTTCCGGCGCTGTTGCCGGGGAGGATGAAGACAAGATAGTCTCTCGTCAACCTCTGATGTGGTTCTCGGGGAGGCATCATCAACATCTATCAGGTTCCTATGTCGTGGGAACAGATCTTGCAGTAGAGATGGGGTGTACGTAGGACGATGCAGTGCCTAGCTACGGCGAGTTTGTACACTCGGATTTACAAGTTCTAGCCCCTCTTGGAAGAGGTAACACCCATGCGTCTGGATGCCGCGGAGGCTTGTTGATTGGAGTGTTGAGTTACAGGGGTGCGAATCCTTGTGCCTGAGGGGAGCAACAACTTATATAGAGTGCGCTGACCCCTTGTCGCCCTCAGTTACAAAAGGGTTCAATGAGGGAGTAATTGCCATGAATGTTACTGGTAACACCAACATTCAATGGTGACTCTAGGCCTTCTATCATCCGATTGATACTGGTAAAGCTATAGAGTGAATGTCTGACTGTTGCCATTCAAGGTGACTCTAGGCCTTCTATAATTTGATTGTTCTCGTGTTCTCGCGACCCCATTATTGATTAAGTTAAAAAAACACTATGAGTGAAGATCAACCCTCTCACTCGGGGGCTTAGCCACGACCCCGTAATCGCCTAAGTTACAAAAATCCTCCGAGTGAAGAGCAAGCCTCTCACTCGGGAACTTAGCTGTGACCCGTAATTGCCTAAATTTCGAATACACTCCGAGTGAAGAGCAACCCTCTCACTCGGGGGCTTAGCTGCGACCCCATAATCGCCTAAGTTACAAAATCACTGTGAGTGAAGAGCAACCCTCTCACCCAGGGGCTTAGCTGCGACCCCGTATTCGCCTAAGTTACAAAAATACTCCAAGTGAAGATAAACCTGATAACCCACAAGTGTAGGGGATCGCAACAGATTTCATGGGTATAATATTCAATCCAAATTTATTCATTCGACACAAGGGGAGCCAAAGAATACTCTCAAGTATTAGCAGTTGAGTTGTAAATTCAACCTCATCTGGAAGACTTAATATCTGCAGCAAAGTATTTAGTAGCAAAGTAATATGGAAATAACGATAATAGTGGCAAAAGTAAATGTAGCAGTTTTGTAGTGATTGTAACAGTAGAAACGGAAAAGTAACTAAGCAAGGAGCAATATGTGAAAAGCTCGTAGGCATTGGATCAGTGATGGATAATTATGTCGGATGCGATTCCTCATGTAATAGTTATAACATAGGGTGACACAGAACTAGCTCCAGTTCATCAATGTGATGTACGCATGTATTCCGAATATAGTCATACGTACTTATGGAAAAGAATTTGCAGGACGTCTTTTGTCCTACCCTCCCGTGGTAGCGGAGTTCTACTGGAAACAAAGGGCTATTAAGGCCTCCTTTTAATAGAGTATCGGACCAAAGCATTAACACTTAGTGAATACATGAACTCCTCAAACTACGGTCATCACCGGGAGTGGTCTCGATTATTGTCACTTCGGTGTTGCCGGATCATAACACATAGTAGGTGACTACTGACTTGCAAGATAGGATCAAGAACTCACATATATTCATGAAAACATAATTGGTTCAGATCTGAAATCATGGCACTCGGTCCCTAGTGACAAGCATTAAGCATGGCAAAGTCATAGCAGCATCAATCTTCGAACATAGTGGATACTAGGGATCAAACCCAAACAAAACTAACTCGATTACATGGTAAATCTTATCCAACACATCACCGTCCAGCAAAACTACGATGGAATTACTCACGCACGTGGGGGCGCGCCCAGGGGTTCCCCCACCCTCGTGGACAGGGGGTGGGCCCCCTAGTATGGATTCTTTTGCCAGTATTTTTTATATATTCCAAAAATAATCTCCGTTGATTTTCAGGTCATTTTGATAACTTTTATTTCTGCACAAAAATAACACCATGGCAGTTCTGCTAAAAACAGCGTCAATCCGGGTTAGTTCCATTCAAATCATGCAAGTTATAGTCCAAAACAAGGGCAAAAGTGTTTGGAAAAGTAGATACATTGGAGACTTATCAAGTCCCCCAAGCTTAAACCTTTGCTTGCCCTCAAGCAATTCAGTTGAAAACTGAAAGTGATACAGAAAAACTTTTACAAACTCGATTTGCTCTTGTTCTGCAAATATGTAAAGCCCGCATTCAAGTTTTCAGCAAAGATTATGAACTAAACACATTAACAATAACTTTCAGGTCTAATGTTTACTCATATCAATGGCATAATCAACAATCAAGTAATAATAGTAAACCTCGGATGACAACACTTTCTCAAAATAATCATAATACGATATAACCAGATGGTATCTCGCTAGCCCTTTCTGAGACCGCAAAACATAAATCCAGAGCACCTCTGAAGATCAAGGACTGACTAGACATTGTAATTCATGGTAAAAGAGATCAAGTCACAATCATACTCAATGTAAATTAATAGCAATACATGCAAATGACAGCGGTGCTCTCTTATTGGTGCTTTTAAATAAGAGGATGATGACTCAATATAAAAGTAAATGGATAGGCCCTTCGCAGAGGGAAGCAGGGATTTGTAGAGGTGCTAGAGCTTGAGTTTTGAAATAGAGATAAATAATATTTTGAGTGGTATACTTTCATTGTCAACATAACAACCAAGAGATATCGATATCTTCCATGCTACACACATTATAGGTGGTTCCCAAACAGGATGGTAAAGTTTAAACTCCTCCACCACCAACAAGCACACTCCACAGCCATCCGAATCCACGGGGTACCGTCCATGCCAACAACAGCCCTGGGGGAGTTTTGTTTAATTATTTTGATTTGATTTGAGCATGGGACTGGGCATCCCGGTTACCAGCCATTTTCTCGTGAATGATGAGTGGAGTCCACTCATCGTGAGAATAAACCACCTAGCATGGAAGATATAGATAGCCTTAGTTGATACATGAGTTGTTCGAGCATACAAGACAAAATTTCATTCGAAGGTTTGGAGTTTGGCACATACAAACTTACTTGGAACAGCAGGTAGATACCGCATATAGGAAGGTATGGTAGACTCATATGGAATAACTTTGGGGTTTATGGAAGTGGATGCACAAGCAGTATTCCCTCGTAGTACAAGTGAAGGCTAGAAAGAGACTGGGAAGTGACCAGCTAGAGAGCAACAACAGTCATGAACATGCATTAAGATTAATCAACAATGAATGCAAGCATGAGTAGGATATAAATCACCATGAACATAAATATCGTGGAGGCTATGTTGATTTTGTTTCAACTACACGCGTGAACATGTGCCAAGTCAAACCACTTGAATCGTCTAGAGGAGGATACCACCTTATCATACCACATCACAACCATTTTAATAGCATGTTGGCACGCAAGGTAAACCGTTATAAACTCCTAGCTAATTAAGCATGTCATGAGCAACTATAATCTCTAATTGTCATTGCAAGCATGTTTCATTCATAATAGGCTAAGTCAGGAACGATGAACTATTCATATTTACAAAAACAAGATAGGTCGAGTTCATACCAGCTTCTCTCATCTCAATCAGTTCATCATATACCGTCATTATTCCCTTTCACTCACACGACCAAACGGTGTGGATAATAATAATAGTGCACGTGCATTGGACTAAGTTGGAATCTTCAAGCAGTTAATACAAGGGAGAAGACAAAGTAATATGGGCTCTTTCTTAAATCAACAATAATGCATATGAGAGCCACTAAGCATTTTCATCATCGCCATCTCCTCTCGGCCCCCAAAGAAAAGAATTAAAACTATTTACACGGGAAAGCTCCCAACAAGCAAAAGAAGAACGAGAAAACTTTTTAGGGTTTCTTTTAATTACTACTACTATAGGCATGGAAAGTAGACTAGCTAAAAGCTACAACTATTTTTTTTGTTTTCTTAAGGTTTTTCTGACACACTAGAAGAAAGCTTAGAAAAGAAGATAAACTAGCATGGATAGTACAATGAAAAAGTATGAGCACAAACTACTGGAATAAGTGTGTGAACATGAATGTAATGTCGGTGAGAAATATGTACTCCCCCAAGCATAGCCATTTGGCCTATGTTGGTCTATGGCCAATACTGGCCCGACGAATATCCAAAGTCGTAGTTGGGGTTGTACTGCAATGTGGCGGTAATCGCCTAATGAGCTGCAGCTTGGAGGCGAGCCGCCTCCGTCCTCTCTTCATACTCGTTTGCCTCCTCCCTGGTTATAACATATCTTTTTTTTGCCTGAAAGTCAAATAAAGTAGGAGCAGGGAGAGCAATATGGACAGTGCGACGCCTGTCATAGATTAGTCGGTACTGGAGGGATTATTCATCCTCTTGACAAACTGATGGCGAACCATAGCATTATATTCTAGATACGCGGGAGGCAACTTCACATTGTTCTCATGTATGGGTATATGAAGATAATTAGCCACACGAGTTGCATAACTTCCACCAAACAAATCTCCATTTAAACAGTTAAGATGTAACCTTCGTGCAATAATAGCCCCCAAATTATACTGTCTATCACCTAGTACAGTGCTTTTGAGGACACTCAGATCTGGAACGCACATGTGGCAAGCCTCATCTTCACCGTTAATGCATCTACCAATGAAGAGAGCAAAATAATGTATGGAAGGGAAATGAATGCTCCCTAAGGTAGCTTGTGTGATTTCTCTAGACTCCCCCCACAGTGATACTAGCTAGGAAGTCCTTATATTCAGATTTTTGAGGTTCACTAACATTTCCCCACGACAGAAGTTTACAAGCATCATTAAAATCTTCTAAGTCCATGGTATATGATTTATCATAAAGATCAAATAATACAGTGTGAGAATTACATGAGGATATAAACTTAAACCTTCTCTCAAAGGAATCAGTTAAGTAGTGGTACTGTGGGCACTTATGTGACATGAAGTCCTCAAGATCAGCATTACGCACATATGTGTCAAATTCTTCCTTGATGCCTGCCTGGACCAGAAATTCCTCCGACGGCCATTCACAAGGCCGTACTTGAGCTTCCCTCTGTAGTTCATCGTCCGGCTCATGTATCGCGAGCCTTGGTCCTTGCTTCCTTGAGGAACCTACTTAGTAAATTTTCCTATGCATTTTTTCTGAAAAAATTCTGAAATTTTTAGTGACTCAAAATAAAAGTGAACCAAACTCAACAAGATTGATAGCAACTACTCCCACAAGTACCTAGAGACTATATCATGCATGAGAACTACTTTTGACCATATAAATTTAACATGCAAGCCCAAGAACAAGGTCACCTTAGCAGCAAAAAATGCAATAAATAAAGCACTAGAACAAAAACTAATTGGACCATTGGAGGAGTCACATACCAATGAACAATCTCCCCAAACAGTTTTGCGAATAGAGCTTTGAGCAAGGAGATCGAAAATGGCAGCAAGATGAGCTAGAACACGAGTTTGAGCTATGGGAGGATTTTTTCTGGAGGAAGATGAAGTGTGTGGGTGCTGGAGTAAGTGGAGGGGGGCCACGTGGGGTCCACGAAGCAGGGGGCGCGCCAAAGGGAGTAGGGCGCACCCAGTACCCTCCTGGACAGGTCTTATGGCCCCCTGACGTGTTCTGAATTCCTAATATTCTAAAAATATCATATTTCATTTTTGGGACATTTGGAGAACTTTTATATTCGGGGTATTTTTTTATTGCAAGGAAACTCAGAAAATAGACAGAAAATACTATTTTTATCTTTATTTAATCTAAATAACAGAAAGTAAAAAGAGGGTACAAAGAGTTGTGCCTTCTAACTTCATCCATCTCATGCTCATCAAAAGATATCACTAAAAAAAAGACACATCCGTGACATTTTGGGCCGAAAGAAACTTTTTTCTATCATACTTATGACAATTCTATGACATTAATGGTGACAAAACCCAGTATCATCATAGATGTGGTGGGGTCCTACTTCTATGACAAAAAATCATGACATAAAATGGGAATTTCGTCCTGGGCGGGCCGGACACGTAGCTGAAAGACATTCTTTGGGCAATCCATGATGAAAAAAACCGTGGTAGAAGCGAGGGCGAGGAAAATATTGGGGTCTTCCCGGTTACGGTGGGTGGTCGGGGCCAAGCAATGTGCGTTTCTCTCGTACACGCAAGCGCGTGGGTGCGAGGCATTGGGCTCTAACTGAACCCGAGCGATTGCACTGCAGG
Organism: Secale cereale; assembly: GCA_902687465.1. Lineage (NCBI taxonomy): Eukaryota > Viridiplantae > Streptophyta > Magnoliopsida > Poales > Poaceae > Secale > Secale cereale. The sequence continues at coordinate 210,171,104 of LR738709.1, read as the reverse complement.
CTACGCGTTACTGAACCCGAGCGATCGATCGATGCCTGTTAACTGAACCCGATCGAGCGATTCATTCGCTACTGCTGCTAATTGAAGCCGATCGATGTTGCCTCTGCATGAATAGTGAGCGTTGCTGGAGGGTTTGGATGAATAGTTCCCGGTGGGGGTGGCTGAATAGGACCCCGTGGTGTTGCGTCTGGATGAACACGACCCCGATCGATCGAGCCGGTTGGGGCTGGATTAACAGGAGCCCGTGGAGGGATGGATGAACAGGACCACCCCGTGTAGGGCAGGATGAACAGTACACTGTGGAGGGCTGGATGAACAGTAGCCCGTAGAGGGGTGGTTGAATAGGAGCCCGTTTAGAGGGCTTGTTGAACAGTAGCCGGTGGAGTAGCGCTCGGTGGAGGCTAAACAGTCGTAGGTGGAGGCAAGAGGAGGTCAGCGGTGGATGAACAGTAGCCCATGGAGGCTGGTGGGGGTCGACTGTGGAGATGAAGAGTATCCCGTGGAGTCCCGTTTTGCCGTACGCCACACCCCTCCCGATGAACACGACCCCGTTTCGACCATAGCGCTCCAACACAAGTTCGTTTCCTCCGATTTGCGGTACATCACACCCCTCCCGATCAACAGGTCCCCTGTTTCGACCGTAGGAGGTCCCTTTCCTCCGTTTTGCGGTACGCCAGACCCCTCCTGATGAACAGGATCCTGTTTCGACCGTGCCTGGTCGAACACAACGCCGTTTCCTCCGTTCTGCGGTACGTCAGGCCTCCTGATGAACACAACGACGCATTCTGTTCCGACCCAGCCTCTTAGCCCCCTATGAACACGACAACGACGCTGTTTCTCCATTTCGACCCAGCCATGTACACGAACCCTGGCCGTATGTATGCGCGAGTAGGCGTTCGAGACCCTGCCTGTATGTACGTACATGGTTGTATTTTCTTTCTTGCACACTTGCCATTGTACGTACATGTACATGCTACGTGCGTGCCTCTACTACGACACGTGCGGGCCTCTACATCGACTAGTATGTGCGTACATGTTCACGACCAGGATGACAATGCTACGTACGCTTCGACCAGGTGGATCCCGACTGTCAGGCACTTCCTTGCGTGCGAAGATGTAGCTGGTGGGTCCCAGCAGTCAAGGGGCGAATCGTTTTTTTTTTGCCCGGACGCACCTCCTTGCGTGCGAAGATGTAGCTGGTGGGTCCCTGCGGTCAGGGGGAAATGTTTTTTCGTGAAATACGGTGGCCTGTCCAGTGGGTCCCGCTGTTGGAGGAATAATTATTTTGCGCGTAATAAGGAGGCACTTCCTTGCTGCGGCCGTTGACCCAGCTGTCAGCCTCTCCACGTACAGTCCACATCCGATGGAAGTCGTTTCTTTACCACGTTGACCACCCCACGTCGATAGCACCAGGGCAGTGGACGACGGCGAGGCCTAGGAAGGGGACGACGTAGAGGCGGGGAAGACGCGGTAGTGGATGCCCACGCGTAGAGGAGTACGAGAGTTCACTGGTTCGCTGCAGTGTGAGGCTGCCGTAGCCATAGAATAACAGGGGGTGTGGGTGAGTAGAGGGATGGCCTGGACAGCGGTGGGATAGTAGGGGGCGGTGAGGCCTCCGCGGCAGCACAACCGGCCATGGGAGGCAGGAGCATGCGGCACTACCGGCGCTGCTTTGGGTGGCTGGAGCAACAAGACCAGAGGTTGAAGAAGCACTATGGCCGTTCGATGGGCATCGTATGGTCACTGGAGCTAGAATCGTTCATATTGACTAAGTTGACAAAGCACTCCATCCACATCAACTTAGTAGGCCCACAAGCCAGCCTCCCACCTAGGTGGGTCCCAACCACCAGGGGGAGTATTCATTTTTTGTGCGTAATAAGGAGGCACTTCCGGTGGGTCCGAGCTGAAAGCTGGGGGGACGTTTTTTCGCGCAATATGGTGGCCCGTCCGGTGGGTCCCAGCAGTGACGGGGGGAAATGTTTTTTCACGAAATACGGTGGCCCGTCCGGTGGGTCCCTGCTATCAGGTGGAGGAATCATTATTTTCCGCGTAATTAGGAGGCCCTTCCTTGCTACCTTCGTGGACCCAGCTGTCAGCCTCTCCACGTATAGTCCACGTCCGATGGAAGCCGTTCCTTGACCACGTTGACCACGCTGCACCGAGAGCACTAGGGCGATGGACGACGGCAAGGCCTAGGAAGGGGACGACGCGGAGCCGAGGAAGACGCGGCAGTGGAAGCCTGTGTGGAGAGGAGTAGGAGGGTTCACTAGTTCGGCTGCGATGTGAGGTTGCCGTCGCCGTAGGGCCAGGCTAGCGGTGGGAATAGTAGGCGGCAGTGAGGCCTTCGTGGCAGCACAGCTGGCCACGAGAGGCATGAGCATGCAGCACGGCCGGCACTACTTTGGGCGGCTGGAGCAAGAAGACCAGAGGTTGAAGAAGCACTACGACCGTTGGATGGACATCGTACGGTCACTGGAGCTAGAATCGTTCATATTGACTAAGTTGACAAAGCACTCCGTCCCCGTCAACTTAGACGGCCCACAAGTCAGCCTCGCAGCAAGGTGGGTCCCAACTGTAACACCCCAAATTTTTGAGTTGGTTTTCTTCCAAAATTTTGGCCTTTTGGAAGAGGGTTATTTTATCTTTTCTTGAACCTCTTCTAAAATCTTTCTGGCCAAGGTTTTTAGAGATTTCTCAAGCTTGGTTTTTGACCTTGAAGATCTTCTCTTGGGTTGGCTCAAGCCCAAGTTGAGTTTCAAAGAGGTTGTTTGTTTTCTCCCCTACTTGGGTTTTGTCTTTCAAATTTGGTCTTGGACTTATCTTCCCCCCCCCCCC
>LR738709.1:210059246-210165426 GCA_902687465.1 Secale cereale | reverse complement strand
GTCGCTCAGACGTCCGACTGTGGCATTCTTTTATTTATAAGCCCTTTGTGTGATGTCGCTCAGACGTCCGACTGTGGCATTCTTTTTATTCATAAGCCCTTTATGCGATGTCGCTCAGACGTCCGACTGAGGCAGCCTTGTTATTTATTTTGCTATAAGCCCTTTAGGTGGTGTCGCTCAGACGCCCGACTGTGGCCTGCTATCATTTACTATTTTTTCTTACGAGGCGTCACTCAGACACTCGTTTAGTCTCCTTCCATTTATTTTTCAGATTTCGGGAGGATTACCGGCCGACTTCCATCATTGCATAGAGCACTTTAATATTTTAATCCGGTCGCATTTTTGCTGGAAGACTCATATGCATCATGTTGGCATTTATTATATCTGAAGTCCGAACTGTCTTGCGAGTACATTCAAAGTACTCACCTGGCTTGTAGATGTGGCCAGATGTGGACGAAGGTGATCTCATGGATGAAGAATTCGATAGCGAGTCCGACGCTTAGTGGAGTCCCAGTCAGTACCTTGCGATCCTGGAGTTGATCACTGTTTTATAACCGCTTCCGCCTACCACCAAATAAATTTTTTTTTTGACTATGTACCACCAAATAAATTCATCGGGTCTCACTCAGATACTCGATGAGCTGTAATATTTTGGAGTCACATCACCCACTTCACTGTGACATTTTCCACCACCTTTTATTACGAGTTAGTAGTATGCCACCCTGCCTTGTGTCATATCCGCATCTATGTACTATTGGCGCGCTTGTAATAAAATTGTTGAGCAACACCAGCTCAACCTTGTATAATATTCAGTGTACTGGAATTTTGTGCCAATGATTTGTCTGCCAGCAGGTAATAATATCCCTCGCTGGTTTAATAAAAAGGTCGGCCTTCCGGTAATTATTTTACTGAAGGACCGGTCCTGACAACCTTGGTACTAGAGCCAGGCTGACTGTAGGAAGCCACTAGGTGCGCTCGCTAATCGGTTATTAGCGAAAAATTTGCTTTTCAGCATTTTTACATCTGTAGCAATTTTCTGTTGGTCAGCATAAATTTATGACTTGACTATTCGGAATTTTTGTCTACTTTTGTAGATGGCCAGCAACGACTGTGATGCACAGGTGTTCGCCAACATTCCTGAGGGGTTTGTCAAGCTCCTCTTCGCCATCACCAAAGTCGCGATCGGGCCATCCACCCGTCCAGAGTTTACACTCTACCGTCACAAGCTCAACGACAGCGTGTCTATGCATCAGGCCGTGGTGCACTTCAGAGGAGGGCGTTCTGAAGCGCGCCGCCTCCGATTTGTGGGCAGAGCCATGCCTACGGAGAGGCATGCCATGCAGATGGCTGCCCATGAGGAGATAGCTCGTCTCCGGGACATTCTTCCTTCGATGAAGACTCGTCGCTACCGTTACCTCCCATGCCACGTGCCATATACGTGTCACTATGGATTTGCATGCGCAAATGGTGAGCGTGACGAAGCCATTGAATCAATGGTTGAGTACCTCAAGGCACTTGAGGCAGCCTTTGATAATCTGATGGACGACCTGGTGGCCACCCGTATGGAGTTGGTCCAGAGTGGCTCCGCCAACAGGAGGGAGCTACTCCATACTGCACCACCAATGACATTTGTCTCGTCCGCCGCATCATATGCACCTTCCATCTTAGCCACCGCTCGCCGTCTGCCTACCACTGAGGAGTTTGACCAAGTCATTGCTCCTACTCCAGTCAGAACTGCACCGCCTGCTGCACCTGCTTCGACACCTCGTACCCTTACTCTGCGCCTGGAGCCCATTAGTGAGGAGGAAGTTGAGTCTCCGGCACCACTGGGCCTTACCCTCGGCAGGCCGAGGGAAATCTTCAACATCTCCGTCTAGCGCGTTATTCCGCGATGCACCGCGCTCGCTTGTAATATTTGTATGTTATGTAAAATAGGTTGATGGGAGTAGTCTGTTTGTGCATCATGTAGGATCTTGGAGGAGTGCACTAGTTTTAATAACATGTCAGGATGTGTACGCACACCCTGAGTGACGTATGTATAATTAGAATCTTCGTGTAAAATATGAACTAGCAGCCCTTCTCCGTGCGCAATCAACCAGTTATTTTCAAAATTCTCTTTCAAGCTCGTGTTTGGTCGCTTTGCAAAGTCTTGGTTTATTTTGCTGCTCGGTTCTTCTAAGATTTTCTACTTTATTACCCCAGAGTAAGAAATGACTCGTCCCTGGACACGTTCCATGCCAAGTCCGCCAGAAGAAAATTATGGCACACAGACAGACAACAATTTCACACAAGGGCAGTCAAGTCAGCAGGGCAGTGAGACGGCATTTTCTCAAGTGTGTCGTCTTTACGAGCAAAGTCAGCAACAACACCAAGAAATGATGAACCATGTCATTAACATGGGAAATCACCTTGAGCCATAACAACAGCACTCAAAATTGTCTGAATTTCAGAAGACACGTCCAACAACGTTTTCGCACACAGACAAACCACTTGAGGCCGATGATTGGCTTCGAGATATTGAAAGGAAATTAAGTGTGGCACAATGCTCAGACCGTGGAAAAGTGATGTACGCGCCATATTACCTTACTGGAGTAGCCGCGTCATGGTGGGAAAATTTTCTGCTTATGCATCCCGACATAAATAATATCACCTGCGAAGATTTCAAGAAAGGCTTTCGTGGGGCACACATCCCTAAGAATATTATGAAGATCAAGAAAAGAGAATTTGATGACCTCAAGCAAAGAGGCATGACAGTACAGGAGTACCACAGTCAGTTTGCGCAATTATCACGTTATGCCAACGAAGAGCGAATGACGGAAAATAAGAAGATGGAGAAATTCCTGGACGGACTGGCACCAGCACTAAAATGCCAGTTAGTCGTACAAACTTTTCCAGATTTCAAGACACTGGTAGACAAAGCCATTACGCTGGAAAATGAACGTCGCAGTCTGGAAGACATTCGCAAGAGAAAAAGGGATTAGAACAACCACCCCCGCAACAACAAGAATAAGGTGAATTTCCAGAGGAATGGGCGAACAGACCCACGACCAATGACACACGCCCAAATAAGAATTTTCATGCAAGAGACAAGGATTTCACCTATCGCCCGGGTGTTACCTGCTACGCATGTGGAGAAGAGGGACACTATGCTAAACAATGCCCTAAGCCAAGAAACTCAACACCGAAGCCAAACAGCAACGCAAACAATTCCGCGGCCAAGCGTAACAACTTCAACCCAAATAACCATCACATGAAAGGCCACCTGAACCATGTGACCAAGGAGCAAGCACAGGATGCACCGGATATCGTACTCGGTACGTTCCCTGTCAACACAATACCTGCCACGGTTTTGTTTGATTCTGGAGCTTCTCATTCGTTCATTTCGCAGAATTTTGCTTTGCAACATGGTTTTTCAGTGCTTCCCTTGGGAAAATCAATGACCATCAAGTCCCCTGGAAGTAAGCAGATCACTCAGAATTACTGCCAAGGTTTGACCATTGAAATTGAGGGATTAAAGTTTCACGCAAACCTCATCATGTTGGAAAACAAAGGACTGGATGTTATCCTGGGTATGGATTGGCTAACCACCAATAAAGGATTTATCGACTGCTTCAACAGGACAGTGATTCTTACTCATCATCATGGAAAAACAATAAGAGTCGCAGCTCAGGAAAGACCGGTGTCGCGACAAGCAAAATTCAACAAAGTTGATACATCTGAGATAAGCAAGGTTCCAGTTGTATGTGAATTTCCGGACGTATTTCCCGAGGAACTACCAGGCATGCCGCCAGACAGAGAAATAGAATTCATTATTGAGCTAGCACCGGGAACCACCCCCATATATAAGAAACCATACAGAATGGCACCATCCGAGTTGGTTGAATTAAAGAAGCAAATAAAGGAACTGCTAGACAATGGATTTATACGGGCCAGCTCCTCACCTTGGGGTTCGCCGGTATTGTTTGCCAAAAAGAAGGATGGGACCATGAGGTTGTGTATAGACTACCGAGCGCTCAACATGGTCACAATCAAGAACAAATATCCGATGCCACGGATAAATGACTTATTTGACCAGCTCGCGCAAGCCACGGTTTTCTCAAAGGTTGATCCAAGGTCAGGTTATCATCAACTGAAAGTACAGACAGAAGATATCCCGAAGACAGCATTCACCTCAAGATACGGACTTTATGAATTTACAGTAATGCCGTTTGGACTGACCAACGCCCCCGCATATTTCGTCCACCTCATGAACAAGGTATTTATGAAATTCATGGACAAATTTGTGGTGGTATTTATTGATGATATCTTGGTATATTCAAAGACACCGGAAGAACATGATGAACACCTCCGCATTGTACTGGGAGAATTAAGGAAACACCAACTTTACGCCAAATTCAGCAAATGTGAATTTTGGTTGAGACAAGTGGGTTTCCTAGGACACGTATTAACACAAGAAGGAGTTGCTGTGGACCCAGATAAAGTCAAGGTTGTACTTGGCTGGAAGTCACCAGCCAGTGTAACGGATATACGCAGTTTCCTCGGTATGGCTGGATATTACAGAAGGTTTATTGAAGGATTTTCCACCATAGCCAAACCAATGACACAGCTACTAAAGAAGGATAAGAAATTCGTGTGGACTGAAGCATGTGAGAAAAGCTTCCAAGAGCTCAAAAAGAGGTTAACAACAGCCCCAGTATTAATTGTACCAGACATACACAGGAGTTTTGAAGTATATTGCGACGCATCCCGGAAAGGCCTCGGATGCGTACTGATGCAAGAAGGCAAAGTAGTCGCCTACGCTTCCCGGCAACTGCGAAAACATGAAGAAAATTATCCTACTCACGATTTGGAGTTGGCAGCAGTCATTCATGCACTCAAGGAGTGGAGGCACTTTTTGCTTGGAAATCGCTGTGAAATATATACGGACCATAAGAGCCTCAGATATATTTTCACACAGCCAGAGCTCAATTTACGACAACGACGCTGGCTGGAACTAGTAAAAGATTACGACGTTGGTATCCACTATAACCCAGGAAAAGCAAACGTGGTAGCAGATGCTCTCAGCCGTAACCCCAGCCCGAACAGCGGCATCATACAGAACCTGAGACCCGAATTTCAGCAAGAATTCGCCAGACTCAACCTAATGATGGTCACGGAAGGCGAAGTTTCCAAGCTAGAAATACAACCTACGTTAATAGAGCAAATAAAGAAGGCTCAGCTTGGACAACCCCCAGCATCGAAGGGATAAAAAGAAAAGTAAGTCAAGGCAAGGCCTCAGAATTCACCATAGATAGTGAAGTAATATTATGGTTCGGGGACAGACTTTGCGTACCGAATAGCAACGACCTTAAACAGCAAATTCTAGCAGAAAGCCACACCACTCCATACTCAATCCACCCTGGAGGTACGAAAATGTACAAGGATATTCAGGAAAGATTATGGTGGCACGACATGAAGAGGGATATAGTCACATTTATTGCATGCTGCGATTCATGTCAACGCATTAAAGCCAAGCACCAAAAACCCGCAGGGCTATTACAGCCAAACAAGATACCAGAATGGAAATGGGACGATATTGGAATGGATTTTATTGTTGGACTACCACGGTCACAACACGGTAACGATGCCATATGGGTCATCACGGATAGACTGACCAAGGTGGCACATTTCATACCCGTCAAGACAACCCACACCACCCAAAAGCTCGCCAAGCTTTACCTCGCACGTATAGTATGCCTACATGGGGTCCCCAAGACTATAATATCCGACAGAGGCACTCAGTTCGTCTCCAAATTTTGGGACCAGCCGCAGCAAGCCCTCGGAATGCAACTAATGTTTAGTATAGCTTATCACCCCCAGACGGGAGGACATACGGAACGAGTAAATCAAATACTCGAAGACATGCTAAGGGCAAGTGTCCTCACATATGGGACCAGTTGGGAGGAAAGCCTACCATATGCCGAGTTTGCATATAATAATAGTCACCAAGCTAGCCTGCAAATGGCACCTTTCGAAGCTTTGTACGGACGAAGATGTCGTACTCCATTGAACTGGTCGGAAACAGGGGACAGTCGCATATTCGTCCGAGATATGTTAAAGGAAGCCGATGAGAGAGTAAAAATAATACGGGATCGACTCAAAACCGCCCAAAGCCGACAAAAGAGCTATTACGATCAAAAGCATCGGGAAATAAGTTTTGAGCCCGGTGAATACGTATACTTACGAGTATCACCAATGAGAGGGCTGCAACGATTCAATGTCAAAGGGAAACTAGCACCGCGATTCATCGGACCCTTCCGTATAGTTCCACGGAAAGGCACAGTAGCTTATCAGCTGGACCTTCCCAATGAACTGTCAGACGTCCACGACGTGTTCCACGTCTCACAACTACGGAAGTGTGTAAGTAACCCAGAGAAACATCTGTCACATGAAAACCTTGATGTGCAACCAGATCTCACCTACAGAGAACACCCGGTAAAGATTTTGGAGGAGTCTGAAAGGAGAACCCGTCAGAAGTCAATTAAATACCTCAAGGTTCAGTGGAGTAATCACACAGAGGATGAGGCAACGTGGGAAAGGGAAGATTTCCTTCGGACAGAACACCCACACCTATTTGAGGATTAGCTGAAATCTCGGGGACGAGATTTTTCCTAAGGGGGTAGGTGTTGTAACACCCCAAATTTTTGAGTTGGTTTTCTTCCAAAATTTTGGCCTTTTGGAAGAGGGTTATTTTATCTTTTCTTCAACCTCTTCTAAAATCTTTCTGGCCAAGGTTTTGGAGATTTCTCAAGCTTGGTTTTTGACCTTGAAGATCTTCTCTTGGGTTGGCTCAAGCCCAAGTTGAGTTTCAAAGAGGTTGTTTGTTTTCTCCCCTACTTGGGTTTTGTCTTCCGAATTTGGTCTTGGACTTATCTTCCCCCCCCAACCTTCATCTTGCCATGACCCCAATAGAAATATTTAACTCCAAAACCCTCTTCACACCTTAGGACAAGTCTCTCATGAATTCCAGTAAGTTTTGACCTTATTGGGATTTTTCCTCTATTTATTTCACTCCAAAATAATTTCTGTCTTTTATAGTGGACCTTGGTGATTTACAAAGGAGCCACCCTTTCCATCCAGATATTTGATTCCAAACCAACTCTCCTAGATGGTCCTTAGTACCCACAACCTATATCCATCTTGTTTCACTGGTCCATAGTTCAAAATTTTCAAATTTCACCTGCTGCAAGTTTGGACCAGATTTGCAAAATTTGGTGAAATTCATATTTATCTTCTTCCAAAAATCCTGTGAAAAATCAGGCAGCCTCTAGATGCATCAAGAGGCCACTCCACCAAATATCAGCACCAGAAATATTTCACACATGCCAGAAGCATTTCATCAAACACTTAGCATACAATGTACTGTCAAGTTCAGAAGCTGTTAACTGAAACTGTCGACAGACAGTTCGACAGTTCGTCAGTTTCGTCAGTTTCATCAGGCGCAGCGACAAATCTCGCTAGTACCTCCTTGGCCCGACGCTGCACTGCACCTTCTTCTTATCCAGTGCGCCGCATGCTCGCTTGGCCGCTTCTAGGCGTCGGTGGCGCTCTGGCCCGACCACGCCGGCGACATCCGCGGCAACAGCACCGGCCGTGGCGGCTGACAAAAGTCACCCCGCGACTCAACGCCGTTTGGCGCCGCCCAAACCACCCCAGCGCTCCGCGTGTCCACCTCCAGTGCCAGCACACACCTGCCACACCGTCGCCGTGGCCTGGCGCGCGCAGAGCGCGATTTCTGCCGCCGACGTGCCGCGCGGCCGTTCCGTCGAGGACAGCCCATAACTCCCTCTCCCCTGCTGAGTTAGGTGCGAGAATGGAACCACTACACCCCCTAGACGATGCTCAAGCCCCTAACTCCGCCGTCCAACCACTGCAGCACCGAAATCGACTCGCCGGACTTATCCATTCACGGCAACCACCTCGGGCTGGCTATATAAGGCACCCCGAGCTCATTCTCGAGCCCGCACACCTTCACTACCTCCCTAGACCACGCCCAGCCTCTGGAAGAGCCTCGACGGGCCCTTCTTCCCCAACTCCGGCCAACTCCTTCCGCCTCAGGCTCCAGTATCGTTCACTCCGGTGAGAGCTTCTCCGCCGCCCGTGACTCGAGCGTAGCACCCTAGCACCCACCTAGACCTAACCCTCGCCTTAATTTGATCCCAGGAACCCTCTCCCACGAGGCCCACAACCACCCGAGCCACCGTCCGCCGGAGACAGGGTCGCCGTCGACGTGGGGCTCGCCGACACTCAACTCCACCACCGTTCGACGCGGAAGATCACCGAGAAGCCGTACGTATCACTACCCTCCCCTAACTCGCCGTGGATCGACGCCGGCGATCACCGCAGCACCAGCGCCGGTGCGACTCTACTTCAGTTTTCAAACCTGACGCGTGGGGCCCCTTGTTAGCCTCACACCTCTCCCCTCCGAACCGTTTTCTGTAAGCGCATTCGGGCAAAGTACGTTTCCCCTCTGCGGTTGACGTACTGCGTACCGATTCGCTTTGCTGTTTTCTGTTCTAGCCCCTGGAACTTTTCTGTTTCATTACAGATGAGTCCCTGGACAGAAACTCTAATATCTTTTAAACTAAAATGATTTTGAGTTGATTCTTTTTCTATCCTCTTTAGTTTTCTGCCTAGTTTTTTGTCATATTTATGTGGAAATTTTTGGAGCAACTTTATTTGCACGCGCGGTATTTATGTTAGTATTTATTTGTTTGAATACAAAGATACCAGAGGTGGTGACGGAGACCCGAACCACACCGAGTTAGGCTCCGACTTCTCAGAACCAGGCAAGCATGTTTGAACTTTTGATATGATGAGTGTGTTGCATGTTTGCTCGAGTAGTTCGTTTCATAAGCATGACCATATGTGCATAAGTGTATGGTTTTATTTCATGCTAGTAAGCTTCGGGTGAGCCCCGAAGGATAATGTTTGAACCACCTCGATCATATGGTGATATGATGGGTGGAATGCTGGTATTGTTGGAGCATGCCAGTAGTTGGTTAACTCAGTATCAACGGAGATCATGTCATGATTCCGTTCGTCCCCTTTTTCGGTACTATCATAGGCCGTCCGTTGGGATTACGGTCTAGTCAGCTGTAAACCACTTTCCGAGTACACACCAAGTAGAGGGGCCGGGATGAGGGTTCCATGGCCCTGGATTAATGCCCGTCATCCGGTCAGGGGGCATGGGTGTTTCCGGTTGGGACCGAGAAGGGTGCACCCCTTAGAGCGCGCATATATAAATTTGATCCCATGCTATTTGAGGTTGTAGCCTCCCCATCTTAAAGTTTTTCGTGAATGTCGTCACGGGTGATTCCGGACGACAGGATGTTAAATGGGTGTGTACTGGTTAGCTGGGTTTCTACTAAAACACCGTAGACGGAACTAGCGCCCATGGCTAGTAGAGTCCGTCGGCTATGAACTAATGGTACAAGCTCTGCCTAGGGTCAATCTTTATAACAACCCGGTGACCGTCTCTAGGAAATTCTTATGGGTAACCAGAGTAGTGTTCTTGTCAAGTTCATTTGGTAGATGAACTCACCAACTATCCCAGTATTGATTTACTTTCAGAAGTACTTCATCATTATACTCTTTTTATTTATAAGCCCTTTATGTGATGTCGCTCAGACGTCCGACTGTGGCATTCTTTTATTTATAAGCCCTTTATGTGATGTCGCTCAGACGCCCGACTGTGGCATTCTTTTATTTATAAGCCCTTTGTGTGATGTCGTCAGACGTCCAACTGTGGCATTCTATTTATTTATAAGCCTTTTATGTCATGTCGCTCAGACGTCCGACTATGGCATTCTTTTATTTATAAGCCCTTTGTGTGATGTCGCTCAGACGTCCGACTGTGGCATTCTTTTATTTATAAGCCCTTTGTGTGATGTCGCTCAGACGTCCGACTCTGGCATTCTTTTTATTTATAAGCCCTTTATGCGATGTCGCTCAGACGTCCGGCTAAGCCAGCCTTGTTATTTATTTTGCTATAAGCCCTTTAGGTGGTGTCACTCAGACGCCCGACTATGGCCTGCTATCATTTACTATTTTTTCTTACGAGGTGTCACTCAGACACTCGTTTAGTCTCCTTCCATTTATTTTTTGGATTTCGAGAGGATTACCTCCCGACTTCCATCATTGGATAGAGCACTTTCATATTTTAATCCGGTCGCATTTTTGCTGGAATACTCATATGCATCATGTTGGCATTTATTATATCTTAAGTCCGAACTGTCTTGTGAGTACATTCAAAGTACTCACCTGGCTTGTTGATTTGGCCAGATGTGGACGAAGTTGATCTCATGGATGAAGAATTCGATAGCGAGTCCGACGCTTAGAGGAGTCTCAGTCAGTCCCTTGCGATCCTGGAGTTGATCACTGTTTTATAACCGCTTCCGCCTACCACCAAATAAATTCATCGGGTCTCACTCCGATACTCGATGAGCTGTAATATTTTGGAGTCACATCACCCACTTCACTGTGACATTTTCCACCACCTTTTATTACGAGTTAGTAGAATGACACCCTGCCTTGTGTCATATCCGCCTCTATGTATTATTGGCGCGCTTGTAATAAAATTGTTGAGCAACCCCAGCTCAACCTTGTATAATATTCAGTGTACTGGAATTCTGTGCCAAGGATTTGTCTGCCAACATGTAATAATATCCCTCGCTGGTTTAATAAAAAGGTCGGCCTTCCGGTAATTATTTTACTGAAGGACCGGTCCTCACACCAACTAGCAGGGGGAGTATTCATTTTTTGTGCGTAATAAGGAGGCACTTCCTTGCGTGTGAAGATATAGCTGGTGGGTCCGACCTGTCAGTGGTTGGAACGTATTTTTCGAAAAATACAAAGGCCCTTACGGTGGGTCCCAGTTGTCAGGTGGAGGAACCATTATTACGCGCGTAATAAGGAGGCATTTTCTTGCGTGCGGCCATGGACCCAGTAGTCAGCCTCTCCACGCACAGTCTACTTCCGATGGTGTCGTTCGATGACCACGTTGACCACTCCGCGCTGAGCGCATCCAAGGTGGTGGACGACGACTAGGCCCCAGACATCAATGAGCTGGAGATGGGAAGACGCGGGAGTAGAGTCGCAGACGGAGAGGTGTACGAGGGTTAACTGGTTCTGGTGCGGTGTGGTTCGGCAGTCAATGGAGAAGAACAGGGGGTGTGGAGGGGTGGAGGGATGGCCTGGCCAACTATGGAATAGTGCTTCACAGCGAAGCGTGCTAAGCAGAGCTGCTAGCAGCAGGAGGCATGAGCAGGTGGTCCCGACAGCGCTGGAGTAAGAAGACGAGAGATTGATATGGATGCCGGTCGTTGGATGTAAATCCAATGGCTAATGATGTCAGAATCATTTGTTGACTAAGTTGACAACGGCTTGCATTGGCTTCGGCCTATTGGCCCACATTTCAGCCTCCAAAAATGTGGCACATATTCAACCCATTTTTTTGAGAATTTACAGTCTTTTTTGTGGGGTAGAATTTACAGTCCATTTGATCTCTTTTTTGAATTACAGTCCATTAGCTGGGCTGGGTGAACAAATAATGTAGCATCCATGCAGCCCATTTATGTTTTTCCTAAAAAATTACAGGCCATTTGCACTTTCTCGAAATACACGATTTTGCTGGGCTGATTCTAATTATATTGTTGGGGTGGGCGTAGCAATGTTATCAAAAAATAAACAGGGGCTGAGCATTTGTCATATATATATATATATATATATATATATATATATATATATATATATATATATATATATATATATATATATATATATATATATATATACATATATATATATATATAAATAAATAATAAGTGATTTACTATTACATTGGTCCTGAAATCTTACCAAGCTTTTGTACACAATCACCAGGATTTTCGTTGCCAAAAAAAATCCAGGATTTTATTGTTAAGAAATTATTTTTATAAGTTAACAAGATGTGGGATATTGTTTTCTTACATATGTACGTATCTGTTAAATATATGATGACAATAACAATAATATGTAATAACATACAAAATAATTTAAATATATATAATATAGTTAGAAGGGAAACATAAGTTGGACCAGGCGTTCCTATTCTTATATAGATAAATAGAACAGACTTCTGCGTTTTCTTTAAAAAAAATACATAAATTGGGTTGCCGATGTTTCAGGAAAAATAAAACCTCGGATGGGAGGTCCATAGGCCGATCGATACATGACGGCCGTCAAGAAAATACAAACAGGCCTATGGACCTCCCATCCGAGGACGTGGGCTACGCATGTTAAAAAAGAAAGCCTAGACGGGGCAGCCCAAAACCCAGCTAATACTTGTTGCCCAAGTGATAATAAATGATAACTGCCAGCTCATCGGCTTCGTTGTAAATTTATCTCCCATAGTAACTACGTTGAAGCACCTAAAAAAATATAACTATGTTGACAAACCCGTGGGCCCCAACGTCAGTATAACATTAGGAGGAAGTATTTTTTCGACAAGGCACTTGCTTGCTTACGGCCATAGAACCGGTGGGTCCCGACTGTTCGCCTCTCCACGTACAGTCCTCTCCACATTCCTCTCGTTTATTCATCATGTTCACAACGGCAGACAGCTGCGTCGCGGCGAGCACACAAAGGCGCGGGAGGAGATCCGACTACCTGAGGAAGTGCCTTATTAGTAACGAAACAACTGAACTAGCCAAGTGGCTGAGTGACACTACCCGACAGCTGTTCCGCCCGGGTTCGACTCCACCTGTGCAGAGAAAATATATCTAAATTTTTCACCTCTGCCTTTATTGACATGTGGATCCCAATTGTCATCTATGCACACCACGTCCTACACTTGCCAAAACTTCGTCTATCATTTTCTCTATTTTTCGCACACTCGACATTGTATGGGCATTTTGAAAATAGCATATGTTTTTTACTGTGCATCATATGAAGATGTGCTATGCATGAACGTTGATCAGCATGATGTTAACTGCCTGGTAGTTCCAGTTTTGACCATGAATAAAACTTCTAGCATGATGTTAACACTGTTTGAAAAGGCCGTGTTAATATAAATACTCTGCATCTGAAAGTTGCAGTTTCTTATCTGAAACTGAACTTGGAGTTTCTTATCTGAAACTGAAGCTTGAAGTTTCTTCTCTGAGAATCACATTGTCTGCACTTTAATACTCCTATGAAACTACATTTTTTATGTGATAAAAATATATCTCTAAAATTCATAAAATACATCATATGCTCAATACTGCAAATCTGAAATTCAAAAGACATTCATATATGAAACTACTCTCAAAATACACAACACAAAACACAATTCACAACCTGCAAATACTAACAACCCTAAGCTCCTCCTGACAATTCACAACCTGCCCGACTATTGGTCTGGGGGGGTGGGGGAATCCCTCCTATTCCTCAGCGGCAGACACCCGCCCCGTGAGACGATGTGAACGGCGAGGGAGAGGATGGAGGGGAAGCATCGTCGGGCCAACTATTTTTCTCCTCTTGCAGTTGGGTTCGGTCGACGAAGACTCCACCGGCTCGCTCTGGCACAACACCCTCACAAACGGCACCATGTAGATGCTCGATCCTTGAATCTCTGGTGGATGCTCCATCTGGGATCGATACTCCACAGTGAGCGCCACACATCCCACTGATGGTGGTGGATGCCGATGCTTAGATGGAGCAGGGTTGGCGTCGGTAATTTTTATTTGGCACCTCGCACTCTGCATATATGCCAGTTCCATCCGTACATTTGTGCAGTTCCACCAAAATGCAGCTGAATAACCCTATTTGCACAGATAATGAAAAGGCGTGATTAGATTATAGTTGCACTAGTTGATGAAACATACACTAATAAACAAAAGAAAATATTACATCATACTGGAAATTGACCCAAGTCTCCCCGATACAACATCTTCCAGTGATGAACATTAGTGTACAGCGGTAGTACAAGGAGGGGCCTTGAGACATTCAAATCTCTATTTTTGTGCAGATCAACTAAAATTAAGCACCCCAGTTTGCAGAAACGCTTTAACATTAGCAATGGGACTAGTTGATGAAACATACATTAACAAAGAGAAGCACTTTCTTTATCTACATTGAAAATGAAATGATAGAGAGGACACTCGCTCTATTTTAACTGTCTAATTACTTCATTTTATCTGTGACACTAGGGTCGAGCAGGTGGCAAACGAGGTGTACCGTGCGTCGCAAGGATGAAGGCCGGGGGTGCTTAGACAGGGATGCTGAAGCTGGCTCCAGCCCCGGTTCCATTTCCATCAGAAAACGGAAAGAAGCAACTTATCTTATTGGGAAATTTAGCAGGACATGAAAAAAGTGCCATTGATTCATATTACCGGAGGCATTACATTGAAAACAACATTGGTTTAACGTGTCCTTACTTTTAATAGTGCGACTGCTACATTTTACAAGTGGCATTACATAAGAGAGGCTCGGGGCAACAAACATCAGAAGATGATATCTGGGTTGGTTCCATTTTTGTTCGGTATATAGCCACCTTATACTGTGTGAGGCTAGCAAATCTACTGTTGGACTTACTCTGTTGACTTGTCCCCACAGTCCCCACTTTCTTTCCTTTTTCAACCAATAGATCGGGTTTATATTGAGTTTGTACCGAGTTCCCTTTATATCCCTATTAGACCTAGAGACCAGTTGGATAGCCAGTCTCTGCTACTTTTCGTCCCCATTATTTCCTCTTTCGACCAAGTCCAAGATTCAGGTAGAAAATCTTCCCCCACCCCATCTCCTTTCTTATTTGTTTGAACCAAGTACTACTAGATTCAAGTGCATGAAATAGTTTTACCTCTTAACAGTAAAAAATTAGGTGGTTTTCGAACAGCCAATCGATCCTATCTACACGAGGGGGCCTGAGAAATAGTAAAAGATACAAATGCAGCGACGTTAGGAGCTCGGGAAGTAGAGCAAGGCTGGTTTGAAGGAAATTATATCTGAGGGTCGCCGGGATGTCGCTAGGTGGGCAGCGGGAGGCCGGATCTGCCCACACTATGGCAGCGAGGAAGAAGGGGTGGGAGGCCCTCGCTCGCCAGCGATGCTTGGGAGTGAACGGCAAGGCACGCTGATCGGGACACGTGGGCAGTGGGTAAGAGCCGTCGCCGAGGACGACCGCGTGAACATTGCAGCTTCTCACCTTCCCCGGCAAAGATGATCCAGCTGGATCTGTGACCAGCGGCGAGTAGAGAGAGAGAGAGAGAGAGTGGCCCCCTCTGTCGTGTTTAGATCTGGAGAGGACGAGACAGTGTGAAGAGAGCAACACTAGCAAGCAAGCACAGAGGCTCCTGCCTATGTAGTGGAGTAATAGTTTTCTTTTGTCTACCGGCCGGAGCCGGCTTGACCTTGGCAATGACTGTCGAGAAGTCTTCATGCAAGTGCCCCGGAGGTGCAGTTGTCGTCATTTTGATCTGAAGCACCGGATTATAACATATAATACGAAAAAAATGCCACATGACAAGAAATCATAACCTCACTGCCAAAGGAGACAGGATGAATCCCGACGGACAAACTAGACGAGGATCAAAAATCAAATTAAAGATAAACTCGTAGAAAAGGGGTCCATCGATAGATGTCCTAATTAACATAGCCGGCTTGACCTAGATAGCAGACGAGTAATATTCGTGCATGTGCCCCCAATGACTAGCCCAACTCAGTTGTCGTTGTTTAACCCTGGCAGTGATCCAAAGCACATGACACCTAATTTTGAGAGATGACAAGAAACCTTTTTTTAGATTTCTCACCAGAACTACAGCCCTGTACAACATAGCCTGCACGATATGTAGAAGATAGTCAATCCAGGCGTGTCTGCTGGAGTCTAGTCACATGCATGGACAAACTGATCTTTCGTGTCTTGCAGGGATTGTCCAGGTATCAACGTATGTACTTCTATTATCTCACCGGACTTGCGGGGCCGGGGAGTGTGCCTATGGTCGGTTCTCAATTGCGGTCCCACATGTGTGTGCAAACGCGATATGACGCGCGTTCCATTCGGAGAGCGGCGTGCCAGACCGACCGACTATCTGGGGTGCGACGCGAACGCGACGGGCGTGATGTATAACCCGTACATGTGTACCACCGTTTTCTTGAGGATTTGCTCCTTGGCACAATCCGTGGATACAAAATTAGTATAATGTATTATTTAAAATTCGAGGGTGGGGCTTTTCCGCGCGGTAGGCGGGGTAGTTCCACCTAGTCGGTTCGACAGAGACGCGAGAAGATGAGGGAGTAGGCTGCTACAAACGTAGGGATGTGTGATTTGATAGTGAGTTACTGCTGGACAGGTGGGGCCCGGTGATTTGACTTGCCATTATCATTTTAACTGCCAAGCCGGATTCATGACCACCTCCATACAGGTGCCTCTCCCGATGCTCCACCATGTAGAGGCTTGCTCTTGCTTGAGAGCCCACTCCTCCACTTTTTCCTTGCCTCTTTCTCCCACATATAAAAAATGCGATGTAAAGCAGGCTTATAGCTCACTATTGTACTTGATCCTACAGGTGCTAAGCCTGCCACATAGGCATAAAGTCTGATGTGCCAAGTTAATTAAGAAGAGAGAGACTAGTTTGGTGACCCCAGGAAGAAACGGTGATAAGCGCGTGTACCTAGATGAAGCAAACTTAGCAACAAAAAACTAAGCACCTATGCATTGGGGACTTGAGTTGCTAAGCCATTTAATGCCCATAGCACCTCATCTAAGCACCATTTCATATGAAGAGGTCACTCCTTGGCAGATGTAATAAATACTACGAAGAAAGAGATAGATAGAAGTAAACAAAAAAAATACTCTTATAGTCAACCTTATAGCTAACCTTGTTGTATGAGTGACTAAGGCTACCCGTAATGGTAGTATCATACGTAGTATCATGCATGCCAACTAGGCAGTTTTGATGAGGTGGCATGGTATTTAATGAAGTAAGAGAGGGTTGAGTATCATATCATGATACCGTATCATATTAAATGATGTGCTACTATGTATCATGCATGGCAATAAATGAACCATTCTATGATACCAAATATGATACTATGCACTACGGATGTAGTATCAAACACTAGTATCATATGCATGTTACTAGTATATGATACTCCCCACTACGACCAGCCTAAGTGATGACTATGTATGACATGTGAACATCAGATATCCTAACGCACCATGTTAAATCTCCAAGGGCGCGACCGTGCGAGCGAGGCGACGGTCGTGGTAGGCACGACCATGATACGGGCTGCTGGCAGCCCTTGGTTCTGAGATCGAACGGTCGCATGCTAAGTTGCTGAAAATTTGCAGAATGACCCTCCAGGATAGGATATTCACCCATAGGTCTAGAATCACGCCATGCAACAGTTCGATCTCAGATCCAAGGGCTCTCGGAAGCCCGTATCATGGGAGAATGGGAAGCTTCGTATCACGTGTAATTTTCCTGACGCTTGGCATGACATCGAAAGCCATTTAATTGGGCGTCGAGTAGACATGGCATCTAATTGGGCCCCCATAGTACTGTGCATGAATCCATTAATCCACCAGGCAAGCCACTACCCTTCCATTCGCATGCGCCCCCCACTCGACATTTTTACAATCGATAAACCGCTCCTAGTCGTCCCGTCCTTCCACATTATGTCAGTTCCATTAATCCTAACCCTCCTCCCAAATCCATGGCGTCCCAAATCTCCATGATGCGCGGTGAGTACAAGGTTAGAACCATCACCAGCGATGAGTTCGATGTCATCTACACCCATTCTTCCGCAACGTTGAAAGAAAGCCTTGCTCGCTTCAAACGTATGTTCAAAAACTCAAATGATGAGTGGGTCGCTGGGCTAGATGTTGAGTACACCATAGTCCTGGGAAGCGAGAAAAAACTAAAGGAGGCAGAGAAGAAGAAGCCTGCCGTGATCCAGGTTTGCGTGCATGACTTATGCTTGGTCTACCACATATGCCATGCTGACATTTAGCACGAGAATTTAAAGAACTTCCTCAAGGGCGGGCGAGTCAAATTCGTTACTGTAGACTTTAGGAACGACAAGGAAATCCTGGGTCGGATAGGCCTCGCTGTAGGGGACCCCTTCGACCTCCAGAAGGAAGGGCTGGTACCCTCCCTTGATCAGCCTTCAAATGTTGACCCTGGCAGGAGCCATGGTTCATCCTATGTACGGTGAACAGAAGAAACCTCCGTACACGTTTCATCGTGCATGGCAGTGGACTGTACTATGTATAGACCACATCCACTACGCTGTAATGGATGGCTACCTTTGTTTCAATATCTACATGGGTTGGATGAAGAGCAAGAGCCAAGTGTGCGGTTCAAGCAAAGAAGTATCGCCCAAGAGGAAGAGGGACAAGGACGAAGTCGAGGACATGGACGAGGACTCCGAGTAAGGTGGAAGTGTCGTTGCTCATGGTGGTTCTAATGCAGTGTCTACCGGATTAGTTGCTTAGTTTAATTTCTGGCGTGCTTAGTTTTATTTGAGGGATGTGTTGTGCTGAGTCGCCAGGAGATCTTTGTTATGTTTCTTCTCGTTATATTTCGTACATTTCATCTTTTAGTTGGTATAGTACTACCACTCGTTTCTTGACATTATATACGTACAATATATATATGGCCAACATCATATAGCCAGCAGTTTAGTTGTCAAAGAATTTCAGGGTGCTTAGTTTTGTCAAAGAATTCCAGGGTGCTTAGTTTTATTTGAGGGGTGTGTTGTGCTGGACACCATTAACTTATCATTATGAGAATCGCCTTATTTTTGTCATGTAGCATGGTCAACGGGTTTGACGTGAAAATAACAATGTCTAATGGCATTTCTGAGCAAACATCTAACTTAACGATGGCATTTTTTAGATATCTAATTGCATTTTTTAGCAGGCATCTCACCGATCGATGGCATTTTTTGAGTAGTTGTAACTTCTAATGGCAAAACTGAGTAGTGATACACAACTCGTGGCATAAATAATAAGAACCCAAGAATTAAGTAGGGCTAATTTCTTTATTTCTTTATACCTTTGTGTGCGAAACAATATACGCTGCCTCCCGCCAGATTTTCTTTACAGAGGCAACATAGAACTATATGAGTGACCTGTTAAATTTTGGAATTATTCCAGTTTCGTTTGGCCTTTTTATACATTAATTGGGTTTCTGGTCATTTAATGTGCATAATTCAAATTTGAACTACAATAACATGCTCCCGTGCACCAAAGCTGACAGAAAAATCACATGTGTGTCCTCGGGTGAATTTCTAGGTCCCATGCAAGAAATGGGAATGAAATTCAAACATCTGGGCATCGTGGTTCGCCCGAGAACATTGAGAAGGTTGCTTTTAAAATTCTTGTAAATCCAAAACACGCCTGAAAATCATGAAACTTGGCATGGTGTCATGTCATGGTACTACCATGCTGTGGTAAAAAAATTGCAGAATAGGAACAAGTTTTGGTATAAGTTTTGCAAACTGGTGCTTCTCTCAAGAAGGCTTATGGTTCTGAGAGGGAACGTGTCACCTTTGTGTGCATAATTCAAATCTTAAATACAAGCACATGCTCCAGTGCACCAAAGGTGGTTGAAAAATCACATGTGGGTCCTCGGGTAAATTTCTAGGTCCCATGCCAGAAATGGGAATGAAATTCAAACATCTGGGCGTCATGGCTCGGTTGGAAACATTGAGAAACTTGATTTTTTTAATTCCTGTAAATCCGAAACACGCATGAAAATCATGAAACTTGGCTTGGTGCCATGACATGGCACCAACATGTTGTGGTAATTTTGCTGTCCGATTTGCGAAGGCGCACACATTAACAATCCACAAAGTCATGTTTGAACAAGTGATGTCACGTTACAATCAGAAACACAAGTATTATTGAAACCGTGGGCGTTCTATTTACCATTTACGTGCCGCCACTTGTCCCCTTTTTTATTAGCTAGGAGGCGTCGTGCAGGTTAGCTATTTGAGTATGAGAAGCGTGCGATCGGACCCCTGCGCGTGCTTATCGGTAGGAGAGCCCTTTGACCTCCATCTGCCGTCCACCTCTCTCCTAAGGTCTCCATTAATGGCGCCCAAGCCTCTGTTTAATGGCATGGCAATGTCTCACTCGTCAGAGATTTAAGAGAGAAAAAAAGAAAATATGAAAAGAAAATTTTGTACGGATCATGATGTAAGATCCGACGGACCTATATAGCATCTACTGCGACTTATAGCAAGACTGATGAATATATATAAGGACGACGAGAGTGGACAATAATTGTCTTAAATAATTAGGAAGATACTTTGAAAAGCCACATGCGGCTACGCCCGAAATACACAAGGGCAAAAGAAGGTGGAAGGCGCATACAACGATCTGGCTCACTGATCTCTACTTTCTTTATGCGCTGCAAGTCGCGGAGACTATTTCTCGCGGCGGGCGATGATCTCTTTCATCAATTTCATGTCCTTAATACGCTGGTTGGCAGCATCCATTGATTCCTCCACCAGCCTGTTGCACTCGATGCGGAGCATGGCATTCTTGTCCATAACTTTCTTGATGATGACGCCCGTCCTCTGCAACACAGCAGCGGTCTCCTCCTCCTGCTTCGCCCTTCTGGCGATCTTCGCCCTCAGCAGGTAGCGCTCACCCCGGAGCTTCGCATTGCCCTCCCCCAGTTGTCGGATGACGCCGATAGCCTCATCCTGCATCCTCGCCCAGTCGGAGATCTGATCCATCTGGCTATGGACTATCACATGCATGCGCTTGTAAGAGTCCTCGCCTGCCCGCGAGAAATTTTCCAAGGCCTCCACGGCCCGGCAGGACGTCCCTGCTGCTTTGGCGGCACGGTGGGACATCTCTGCTGCTTCCGCGGTGTGTCCGGACCAGTCTGCTACATCGACGGCGCGGCGGGACCTCCGTGCTGCTTCGGTGGCGCGGCGGGACCCCTGTGTTGCTACTGTTGTGTGGCTGGACATGTCGGCTGCTTTCGCGGCGAGGCGGGACATCTCTCGGGCTTCCTCTTCCATGCTCACCTCTCCCTGGTGGAAATATCTCGACCCAGAACTCACGCTGGCTATGGCTTGATTGACTTGATTGTTTTTTGTTGATGAGGAGTTTAGGAAGAATGTGAAGTCATCTGATAACCAAGTACTACTAATACGCTCCTAAGTGGGAAACCGTTTAGGTTGTGATCGGTGTGAACAAGTTTGCAATTAAATATAGCGTGGTAGTAGTAGTTATTTTGAATGTGACGAGACGCGCTCAAAATTTATTGACGGTTCTAGTTTCGAAGTGCGGCACTATTCCCGGATGGCGTAACGTCGGTACGTTTTTTCGGCCATGGTGTAGCATAAGCCATGGTACTAGTTCTTTTTCGACTGCTGTGTATGTGCAAAAATTGGCACCGTCGGATACATATCTTATGCTTGGCGTTCGACACGAATAGCCTCGTGGCGAGCTATAGGCTAGTCTTTTTTCAGACGCATTACACCTATCTCTTGGGACTTGTCGCACGCACCATCACTGCTCCCTGGTCGATGCCACCCACATACAGTTGTACTGTGAGAAGAGGTGCACGCACGCACTCGTCCTCTCTCACACACGCATTTGTAGCTACATATTCTAGTGTTCTCAACCATCCGATTGGCTCTATCATAGGTTTCACGTTGCTCCTTGGCCTTGAGATTGATATGTTTTAAACACGGAGGCTAAGATGGAGACGCGAGGTTTTTGTTAATGTGCGGGCCGCACACGGCTCCAACACAACACGAGTTTCGTCTTCCTGGTGCGCATGAAGTCGGGTGAGTTGTCCAAGTATAGACACAACCAGGCCCTCGTTGGTATCCGCGCCTCGGCTTTGGCTGGTTATAGTGGAGAGTAACATAGACCAATTACTAGTCTATGTTACTAGTACCTTCATAGTGGGTAATGTCATATAGTATATGCATAATTTGGCGATGAGCGCTCTCTATATGTACCACCTTTATTCTTTAATTGCATCTTGTTAGTTTTGCTCCATGGCGCAATCCATCAATACTACTACTGTACAAATGTATACATTTTTTAAAAGGCTAGAGGGCGGGGCAGTCTAGCTTGGTCCTTTTCACGAGAGGCGAGGGCCTTTGTGATTTGACGGCTCATTACTGCTAAAAGGTGGGGCCTTGTGATTTGACTGCTCGTATAAATGTGTCGACGACCTGAGGAGGAGCAAAGAACCATGTGGTATACTCAAGTTTTCCACTAAAGTACGACGGAGCAGCACGAAACACGGTAGCCTAGTGCCATATCCTCTACTCTCTACTCTTATTATATATTACTAGCAAGAGGCATTGTTCTATTGGCGATAAAGAATGATCTAATTTGCTAGTCATCTGATTTTTAGCATTGTTGTATTCATGCCTCGCAGAGAAGGTGACACGTGCGGCGAAACCCCCGAAGAAAAATAAGAAACACAGGAGCAAAAGAAGAAGGAGGATTGTCACCCCAAGAAAAGAAGGAAGAAGCACACACAAGTCTGGGGCGCTGCTCTCACTACATGAAGGGTTGCTGGCCGCGGAGTAGTAACTGCTTCTTCATCGCCTCCACGACCTCCATATCCTTGCGCGTGTCCTCCGCCATCTTCATCATTGTGTCCATGACGTGGGATTTCTCGACACGAGCCTTCATCATCTGTTCCACGGCCTCATTACGTATCTTGACAGTAGTCGGGTGCTCGATGCGGAGCTTCGCCAACTCCTCCTTCTGTTCCATGACGAGGTCCAGCAAAATCTTCATCGAGGAACTACTATTCTCATGCAGCTTCTTCTAGCCGGCGTTCTCCTCCTTCAGCAGGTCGAACTCATGGCAGAGCTTCGCCTTGTCCTCCCGAAGTTGCAGGATTTCGCCGGTCACCTTCTTCTCCGAGGCAATGCTCATCTTCAGCAGCATCATGAAGCCGACGGTCAACTCCCCCTGCTCATTGAGCTCAGTGGGCATGTCATCGAGGCTCTCCTTCAGCAGCTCCACCAAGCCATGGATGAACTCCTTCTGCTTATTGAGGAGATTATTGAGCTGATTGGGCATGCCGTCGAGGGATAACGACTCCAGCGCCACCAGCTCGGCATGTTCGCCTCCGCGTCTAGGGCGCACCTGGGAGCCATCGCCTGCCCGTGAGAGATCTTTCAAGGATTCTGCATGGCGGCGAGACATCTCTTTTTTTCCGCAGCCATGGTTGCCGCTCCCTTGTTACAAGTAGTTCTCGACCTAGAGCTCTGCACACCGGCCATGGCAAGGACGGACGAAGAAGGAGGACATATGAGGAGGAAGGTAGAGTCATTTTCGGTTGGGTAGTTCCTTTTTTTATAACCTAAGTCGCTACAAGAAATATGTTAACTTGCGACCATCACTATTGGTCACCGAAAGGTCATTGTTTTTCATTTGCGACCTATTTGTGACCAAAAACAGAAGGTCAAAAGCCGGCGGTCGTAAACTGAAATTAACGACCTTCTCTGTGATATGTAAAAGGTCGTTGGTTCCATGCCCAAATTTTTGGTCACTAGCAGCCTCCCCGGGCCACGTAGGATCTAGAGTGGCAAGCTAACATGGATAAGATTCAGCCCGGTCTAATTCGGTGTTTTACATGGGCCGAGCCCAACAATTCAGCCTTTTTTATATATATTTTCCTGTTTATTTTCGCTAGCTACATGGGCCTGGCCTAGTAATTCAGCCTTTTAATTTCTTTGCCTATCCCTTTTGACGGCTTTTTTGGTCTTGTATTTTTCTAGGCCATTTCTTTGCTGGGCCTCTAAAGTTTTCCCCTCAGAAATAATTGTTCAATATATCTTGGGTTGGGCCGAAATAATTGATCTAATCCAACTTTTTTTATTATGACATTGACATTACAACACATCACACTACAAGCTATCTTGGGCCTAGCCTAGTTCCGATACATTTTCAAAGCAACAATGGAATATTATAGGAGCCCGAAATATCTTTACATGCATTGATTCCAGCAGTACATATCTTTACATCCAAGGAACCACCAAGTGCCAAACAAAACTATTCTACAGCAAAGAAAAGAAAATATATGACATCACAAAAGTTCCTATTGTCCTCCTCCTTCAACATTTGAAAACCTTCACCTGGCAGTAGATCAATCATGAGTGAGAAACAATACAACAGCAAAAAAATGTTCAGAGAATGCAAAAAATAACAGTCATTACACATGGTATTCGGGTACAGATTGCAAGTCATGGATCCATTACACATAGTTTTTGTGTTGTGGACTATCTTCATGCAATTTCTACTTGGTAAGGCATTACAATGCTCCAGGAAGTGTACCACACTACAGTCAACAGTCTACAGTATGCACAGCTAGAAATTGGAAGTCACATTGCATATCCAAACTAGAAACTAGGTCAAACATGCATGCTACTGATCCACTCTCCTGTAGTTGTGTCAAACCCACCAGCATCAGTATTCAGTAGTACTCAACCAATGACAATGCAAAATTTATAGTGCCAGCTCGGGAATAAGGCAAAGCATATTTTAAAGTGCGAGTTTAGGATGCCACCATGCACACTCCAGCAAACACTAAACGGTGGGCAAGAGAGCAGGACACAACTGTGCCTGGAAATGCTGCTAGCCAGCGACAAAAGTAAGTTGGTCCGAGCCAAAGAGGGGTCTGCCAAAGGAGCCAACCATGCCAACGAGGATGAGGTAACCAGTGATCTTCTCTAGGTTCTCCTTGATCCTGTCCCACTCCAGGTTATCGCGCTGCAGCTCGTTCTACAAAACAAACAATTCATATCAACAAATGCATAGATCATCCATTGTTTACTTATCTAGACCAGACACTACTACTTGTTTGCTTATCTAGTCCAGACACTACTACTATTTGTGAATATAGCAATTGTAAAAAGAATGTAAATGATAAACAACACTTGAGAATACATCAACAGATTAAGAGCATATTGTTTGGCATCACAAAAACAGTATAACAATGCTACAAGCAGCTATTAGGATAAAGTAGAGCTTCTACATTACATAGTCAGATATGAAGGACCAAGCAAACTGTTTCGGAAAAAGACAAGTTACAAAGCAATCATGTATTGAGTGTCCTACTGGTAGCAAGGCCATAAAGATAATCACTTAACAAGCAGTACCAACATGAGTAAATCACATAACAAAGTGCAATCTAATAACCTAGCTGCCAAAACACCATATCAAGATTCCATACAGATAGAAAAAGAGCATGCGCTGCAGGACATATAAATATACCATGAGCATTATTCCTATAAGGGAAATCCCTGTCAATATTACAAACATGCCGTTGGGTACTAATCAGCCAGTGTAGTGTCATGGCTACCCGAGGAATCACCTAAACACATGGCCTCAAAGAGGATGGCCAGTGCTGCTTGCACTAGAGTCACCATGTTGCCTGTAATTCGATCAAGACAAATACAAGCAGTATCAGGATCAGAGGTTCAGAACAACAATAGTGAAGGCATTTATGATATAAACAACAAGGAGATGATGCAAACTCTAACGATTTAGGCACTGAGTAACAACAACTCCATTAAACTTAAGTTGTTGCTACCTGCATATACTAAATGGAAATAGAAGTATCTCAACTACTGGACAACCATGAATGATGCCCAGGAAAAAAGAATGCACAAACACAAATGATAGAGCCGCTAATTAACCACAAGTGAGTTATCTCAGAGGTCTTACTCAAGCAGTTGGAACTAGTATACCAAGATAGATTACAAAAAAACAGTTCAGCGTAAACCATTGCAAGCATGACGAGGTATTTAATCTTTTCACCTGCATTGCAATTTTCAGGATATGGAACCAGCCACTAAGCAAAGCTTAGGAGGAACATTCTTTAGGACCAGCTAATTCAATAATAAGAATATCATGGACTGGAACAATCTATACCACTGTGGATGTTGTTTTCCACTATATATCTCCAACAATAACACTAGTATCGAACTTAAAAAGAAATGCTTGACTAGATAGCGAGTTTCTGAAAAGACAATGCATTAAGAGGTATCATCATTCTTTTAATAACTTGCATTGCAACATTCATGATCAATAGCTATGCACAAATGCA
This sequence comes from Secale cereale, assembly GCA_902687465.1. Classification (NCBI taxonomy): domain Eukaryota; kingdom Viridiplantae; phylum Streptophyta; class Magnoliopsida; order Poales; family Poaceae; genus Secale; species Secale cereale. The sequence continues at coordinate 210,139,324 of LR738709.1, read as the reverse complement.
AGAAAATCTACACAAAGTGCCCAGCTCTCTTAAATATTTTCTTCAAGTGGTTTCTTTACAGCTGGGTATATGTTGTAGTTGACAAAAGAAGATGTATTTGCAGTTGCCTGCCACTCTGGAATGTCGAGGTGCTGCCTAACCTTCTCAATGTTAGCCACCAAGTACCAGGTTGTGTTCTCCTCTATACAAGCATTGGGAGTGCTCTTCCAGCGCCTCTCTGCAATCAAACACACACATATTAAGCACCATGATCTCCTAGCAACACCTATGAACATACACACGAGGGGATCAAAACGAAACCAACCTGGTCGAATAGCATGATCATGTAGAACTCCGGATTGAAGAATCCATAGTTGCTGGGCGAAGTGCTAGCCCAGGACCCCCATGGAGGAAGACGGTAGGCTGCAGACAAAACAAAATCGGTATTACTAAGGGAAGAATTACAGATGTGCAACTGGTAAATGTCATAAAGCCTTCAGGTGTGCATCTTTCTTAATAAAAGTACTTACGAAAGTAGTCCCATCTCCCACTCCTTGTTACTTACTACATGAAGTACCCATAGTCCCAGAGAACAATTCAACTGGTGCTAATCATGGTCCGATACTAGGATACGCACAAACTAGTGTCCACATGTGCGCTCTAAATTTAAAAATTATGCCCTAAATGTAAAAATCTGGGTGGTGCGGAGGAGGAACGGCGATGTGTTTCTTTCTTATCTGAAGAAAAGAAGAGTGTTGCGCCATCCGATGTGATGCACCCTCGGATTATAACTCCCTGAACCCTCGCCTGCTCCGACTACCCTGCTCCATACCCTAGCCGCAGCCGGAAAAAATGGAACGGAGAAGCTTCGGGGAGCCGACGCGGCGGCGGGCAAACCCTAGAACGGAATGGGAGGTGAGTGAGAGGGGGAAGGGAAGGGGAGGGGAACCTTGGCCTCCTAGAGGAGTGGGCCGTGGTAGGCTAGCACCTCCTCGCCCTCCGTGAAGGAGACCGCAGAGCCCTTCGCCTTGTCCTTCCCTCCGCCGCCGCCGCCGCTCGTGATCGTGTTGGAGCTGCCTCACATGGCGCCCGCGCCGGCACACACGCCAAGGGATGGAAAGAGGAAGGCGTGGTCGTAGGAGGGAGGAAGGCACTGGATCAAATCGAGGCACGCTCGCGCCGGCACGCACGGAAGCCCGGATTGAGACTAGTGGATATGGGGGATGAAGGCGAGGGGAGGGGGATGGCGGAGACGAGGTCGGCGGTGGGTGGGGGCGGCGGTGGTGGGTGGGGATGGCGGCGGTGGTGGGTGGGGATGGCAGCGAAGGAGAGGAAGGCGCAACAGCCTCGATCGGATCTAGAGAAGGAAAGGGTGGGTGGGTAGGTGGGTTAGGGTTTTGGTCTTTCAGGAGACGATCCACCATTGGATGGGCGCGTCATGGATGGCTCAGATCTTGTCCAACTTGGTGATCTGCGTGGACGTGGTTCCTCGCTTCTCATTGGTTGGCTGGTTCGCGCTCAAATATTTAAAATTTGGATGTAAATCTCTGAATTTTTTAAATGCCTACAAATCTGTGTTGCAAAATTGAACCACACCATTTTCCAAAAGGAGGCTGTTAGGCGCCGGTCAATCAGCCTAAATTTCGGTCGCTCGCTTGGCGACCCTATGATGTTTTCGTATGTAACCATTTGATTCACCTCCGAAGTTATACTTTCTTCCCTATCTTGCTCGTTCTCATTAGATAGAACACATCGTTGACCCTCCCGCTATTGCGCCGTCGCGCACAAGCGCAGTCTGCCGCCTCATGGTCGGCATCACCTCGACGTGCTCTAGTTGTAGCATTCGCCAGTTCTAGCACCTCCCTTAGGCTGCTCACCGCCGGGGATGAAGCATCCTGAATCAACAGTTCCAGCAATCCATATTGTCGGTTCTAGCAAATTACTTCACCACTTCGAGAACCTCCCCCGCAAATTGCTCCCTACCAAGGATGCAACATGCCAAATTCATTTTCCATTTTCCGAGTGCCCAAATGACTTTTTGTGAAGGACCAACCATATATTTGTTGCAAAATTGAACCACGCCATTTTTATAAAATATTAGGACATATTTAATGCACAGTTGACCAAATGGTTGGGTATCAAAAGTTTTGATCCACCTCTCGTGAAAAAGACAAATTTCCGCTGATTCAGCTGGAAGCGGGTCAAATTTGAATACTAGCTGCCTCATAGTTTGCTCTTTATTTTTCCCAAAAATCATTTCTAGGTACATACGTATCTATTTAATTAGAAAAACACCAAAAAAATTCCAAGATTCAACCACTTGCTAGGAACGATCATTCCCGCTGTTTTGACCGCGTTTTTAAACGGGCATGAAAAATTGAAAAAAAAATCAAAAAAATAGAAAACCTTCACATTGTGTCATTATATGTGTCTACCAGGAAAAATAATAAACTTGTAATATGACAATTATTTTAAAAAAGTGTTCTCAGAAACGAGCTATCATGTGTGGAGATCAATGACTTTCAAGCGAAATGATCAATCTTATGGCCACATTCTGTAACATCCCAAAATTCTAAATTTTGGAATTTTATAATAAATAGATAGATTTGATTGCTGTTTGATGTGCTAAGTGAAATTGAGTGAAATTTGAAGCTTTTGAAAGTTAAATGAGAGGGAATAAAATGACTTTCCCAACACTTTCACTTTGCATTTTGATCTCCGAGGGAATTCAAAATTCTTTTCAACACAAAGCCCAAGAGTGCAGATAATATGACTTCCTCCATTTATTTTAAATGATAAAGGGCTTTGAAAGGATTTTGAATTTCATCCACGAAATCTTTTCAATTCAGAAACTTTAAGCAACTCAATGATTTTCCCGAGAGAAGATAAAATGACTTCTTCAAAATATAGGAAATATGAGTTGGAAGTTTTTCTGAATCTTTCTGCAACTCAATTTCAAATATTGAGTTATTTGGTTTTTATTCAAATTATTTTTCTCCAAAAATAAAATACATGGAAAATAGGGTAACATGATTCCCTATAGCAGAAAATTGGAGAGAGATAAATTTGAATTCATTTTGGTATTTTAAATATGATTTTTACTGGATTTTATTGCAGCAGTAGGACCTTTTGATTTATTAGATTTTGAGAGGCTTTTATTTGGCAGTAGTAAAATGTTCATGTTGTAGGGCTGATTTTTCTGCAAATTCGGATATATAATATGCCTATAGGATTTTATTTAATTATTTTGCTTTTATTCGTTTTTCTGTGTGTTAAAAAAGTGTTTAAAGAAAAAAAATAGCCTCCGCCGAACTGGGCCGGCCCAGCTGCCCGCCAGGCCACGGCCCAGCCAGCCCAGCTCGCCACCGCCCCCATCTCCGAGCTCGGGACGATGTCCCGAGCCAGTACGCCGCCGCCGCCGCCGTGCCATGGCAGGACTCCCCTGCCTAACCCCCTCCTCCACGCCATGCCGCCGCCCCCACCTCCTATTTAAGTGCGCCGCCGCCGCCCCTCTCTCTCCCCTCCTCTCGCCTCGCACCGCCACGCGCATCCCATCACCGCCGCCGCTTTTGCTCGCCGCTGCCGCTGCTGCATGTTTCTGCCGCCGCCACCGCGCCGCTCTGCCACTGCTGCCTCGCCCCTCCGCGCCGCCGCCGCAGCCCCACCACCGCGCCGCGTCGCTCCTCGCAGCAAACGCCCAGCGCCGCCGCCGCAGCCTCGCCGGCCGGAGCTCAACACCGGCCGGAATCCGATCTGCCTCGGTCCGGTTCGCCCGAACCGGAGGTTCCTTTGAAGAAAAACCCTAGGTAAAACCCCGGTCCGATTTTTTTGGTTAGATTAGGTTTTCTTCAGTTTTTTATTAGATATAATTAGAGAGTGTTCGTTGTTTAGGGTTCAGCAGTGAACGTTCATACTTTAATTTTTATTTCCTATTTAGTTTCGGCCAGGGACCTCTCTGTAAATTTTAATTTTACAGATTAGCCCCTAAACTTCATTAGGCCATAACGTTTTACTGGTTAGTCCAAATCCAATGAAACCAACGCCCACGTCTTTGTTACGAAGCCCTCTTTCTAGTAATACAACTCAAACATGTTTTTGAAAGTTTTAAAATTTAAATTCAACTAATTTTTGATTCAAACTTGTTTTGATCATAATTTGAGTTTCGTAGCTCCGTTTCAGTTGATTCTTTTTGCAATTCGAAGCTCTTGACCTAAACTTTCTGATAAGGACAAATTCACATAATTCTGGTACTGTTAGAAAATTTTTTTAGTTTCAAGAGACATTCTTTTGTTTTCGAAGTTTTCCGAAGTGTTTATTCGTTCTGTCCAATGTTTCTGAGTGATTGTTTATGTGTGGTTACCATTGCTTGCTTACGATAGATTGACCGGAGTGTGACGAGTAGATCTATCAAGAGTTTTGAGTGCGAATCATCTTCATCAACATTGCAGGCAAGTTCACACTTTCATCATATTTTCCAATACCCAGTTTTCATTGCATTAGTTATATCCTCAAACACATTGCATGAGTAGGATCTATTAACTTGTTGGACTGGGAAGTAGATTGAGGTAGAACCTATTACCTTCATTACATTCAAACCTTTGGGAGTTACTTCTACGTTTGCTGTTAGGACATGCTATGCTCGTAGACGTGGATTGGGTGAGTGAAATCCATGACACATGTGGGTTTGTTAATTAATGGTTCAACTTAAGGTGGCAACATTAATACACATCTGGGTGGATTGAGGCACCTGGGTATTCCAGCGATTGCCTGTTTTTCTTTTGGACCGCCACCCAGGCTCAAAGGGATCATGAGATTATTCATACTAGAAACTTCCGTGTGCAGCCACAATGCTATTATGGGCTCTAGCATAGTATGAGTAAGTTGTGCGAACTCTTACAGCGGTGGACTAGCAGATGTAGGGGATGTAGGTTGGTACAGTCCGCCCGATCGTAAGGTGCTAGCGCTTCTAAAAGACTATGTCTCGGTCAACCGTTTCTCAAACACCATGCAGTGCGAGAAACCAAACGGAGGAGATCGAGTCTTGTGGGAAAAGTGCACAAACCTCTGCAGAGTGTACAAACTATTCATGAGTAGCTGTGTCCCCGGTTATGGACATCTTTGAGTATCTAGAAGTGGATTATTTGCTGATCTCATCACTCTCTAATTTAATATTGTTGGGTTTAATAATGAACTTTAATTGGGGTTGAGAGGATGTCTATCTTCTCAACAATGTTTCAACTACCATGATAGTTAATTAAAATATATTCCTTTGAAGTAGGGAAAAATTGGCTTTACGCAAAAACTTTACCCTTACAGCCTCCACAAGCCAAATATGCATGTAGTTGTAGGCTTTGCTCATCATTATCATTACAGTGTGAACTGCCAGTACATTCAATGTACTGACCCTCTGTGGCTGCAACGTCTCATGTTGCAGGATTATCTTACGACGAGTAAGTGATACGTTAGGGGTTACGATTTCTACACTCAACTTTGCCGTTGGTGTTGATGGGAATCCACAACCTTTGTTGCTTCCGCTATGATCGATTGAGGTAATAGTATTTACGTTACTTCATACATGTGATTTACCTCTGTTACAAATCCTCGAGTACTGTGTGTGTCAGCATACCGATCCAGGGATGACACAGAACACAGAGACTTCAGTCCAATCTGATCGTGGTCGCTACAGGATGGTATCAGAGCACATGTAGACTGTAGGATGTGACCCTAGAATCTAGCAAGACCATAGGAAAGGATTTCTCTAAAACTATCTTTTTCAAAAAGAATCTTATCTCTCTTCTTCTCTGAGCTTTGTCAAATTTTCCCTTTGAGCTTAAATAGTTAGACCATACCCTTTACCATTTGGACCACTTCGGAGTAAAGAGTATTTCACTATGCATTGGAAGTGTTGAAGCTACAACAATGGATACTCCGAATGTTTGAAGAGTTGACAACTTTGAAGAGATGACGACCTTTAGAAGACCAAACCTCCTATTATATATTTACGTTAGATACGACAATTGTGAGCCATCGTTTGTTTGATGTTTTCCGATGGCCACATAACAAAACCCGTCTTTTCAAAACTTTAGTTTGCATTGAGTGTATTTCTCTCTATCTCTTCGGAATCTCATCCCAAAACCCTTGGAACCAATAGAGGATGACTGAAGATAGACTCGAAGTCTCTGGTCCAATGACCCAACCGGAGGCAGAACTATGGATACAAAACATGGAGGACCACTTTAGGAAGAATTTAGTTGAAAGGAAGTATGAAGTTCAATACGTCCTTCAGTACTTTACAAAAAGTGCTGCAACATGGTGGAAGATGCATCAAGCCATACAAGGATGTAATAGAGCAGAAAATTGGAAGGAATTCAAGAAGACTCTGTTAGGATCCCGTCTCATCCGAGAGCGTGGAGACAACCCGAAGGAGAAACATTGTGCCTGTAGGATTTGTGGAGAAATAGGACACACCCAGGAAGAGCACAAGGATGAATGCCCTAATTGTGAAGGAAGTCACCTAGCTGAAGAATGCCCAACTAGGCAGATTACTTGTTTCTTGTGTGAAGGAACTACCCACTACCCTGCTCAGTGTCACATTTACCCCATGGTGCAACGAACCATCCAACGGAAGAAAGAAGCAATGAAAGAAGCCCTCGAGGAAACCTTAATGGAATCCACGATGGAGGAAGATATTGACGACCCTGATGGAGAAAGGCTAAACAGATATTATTCCCCTGCTTGCTACTCATGTGGAGAGAAAGGACATCTTTCACCGCAATGCACAAAGGAAAGCCATGAGTATCTGGGAGACTTCCCGACAGAAGAAGTGGAGTTTGATCCACAAAAGATAGAAGAATTGATAGGAACGAAGAAGTCGAGGAAGAGAAAGAGCATGAGTCCCCAGAAGAACCCAACTTCTGCGGAAAAGGACCTGAGTGACATCACATGTTATCGGTGCAAGGATTTAGGTCATTATGCTATCAACTGCCCAACCAGGAAACGGAGAACCCAGTGAACCAGGATAGTCACCATGAAGCCCATAGATTGTCTTATGACATTAATTTACACTATAAGGAAGTAGAGCATTTTGCTAAGGGAAGTTCCAAACCGCAGGAAGGATGATCAGAGTAGTTGAGATCTGGAAATTAGAATGAAGCATGTAGCTAAAACATGGAATACACCCTTTTACATTGTTGAGTTGAGTTATGCAAATAACATTGTAATAGTTCGTGAAGCAAAAGAAGTTGGAATATCTTTGGAATCCAAGAAGGAAAAGTTGTGAGTTGTTGGATTAATGTTAGTGCCTCTCTTGCTATTCTCACCCTGATTAAAACCTAGAACCCTTGCAGTAGTTGACCCCAAACCTTTCTCGGACAAACAACCACAAGGAAATACCTACATTGTCCTGAGTGCCCTTTTATCTTATGCCTACAGATGACAACCCTTTACGAGTCTTTTCTCAAAGGCCCGGAAAGTGATTGCCTGTTTTTCTTTTGGACCGCCACCCAGGCTGAAAGGGATCATGGGATTATTCATACTAGAAACTTCCGTGTGCAGCCATAATGCTATTATGGGCTCTAGCATAGTATGAGTAAGTTGTGCGAGCTCTTATAGTGGTGGACTAGCAGATGTAGGGGATGTAGGTTTGTACGGTCCGCCCGATCGTAAGGTGCTAGCGCTTCTGAAAGACTATGTCTCCGTCATCCGTTTCTCAAACAACATGCAGTGCGAGAAACCAAACGGAGGAGATCAAGTCTTGTGGGAAAAGTGCACAAACCTCTGCAGAGTGTACAAACTATTCATGAGTAGCCGTGTCACCGGTTATGGACATCTTTGAGTATCTAGAAGTGGATAATTTGCTGATCTCATCACTCTCTAATTTAATATTGTTGGGTTTAATGATGAACTTTAATTGGGGTTGAGAGGATGTCTATCTTCTCAACAATGTTTCAACTACCATGATAGTTAATTAAAATATATTCCTGTGAAGTTAGGAAAAATTGGCTTTATGCAAAAACTTTACCCTTACAGCCTCCACCAGCCAAATATGCATGTAGTTGTAGGCTTTGCTCATCATTATCATTACAGTGTGAATTTGCCAGTACATTCAATGTACTGACCCTCTGTGGCTGCAACGTCTCATGTTGTAGGATTATCTTACGACGAGTAAGTGATACGTTAGGGGTTACGATTTCTACACTCAAATTTGCCGTTGGTGTTGATGGGAATCCACAACCTTTGTTGCTTCTGCTATGATCGATTGAGGTAATAGTATTTATGTTACTTCATACATGTGATTTACCTATGTTATAAATCCTCGAGTACTGTGTGTGTCAGCATACCGATCCAGGGATGACACAGAACACAGAGACTTCGGTCCATTCGGATCGTGGTCGCTACACATTCATCGCATAGTTTGTTCAAATAATCTCATATTGTGTACAAGGGTGTATCTTGGAATGGCAAACAATGTTGCGTAAGGAAGTTTTCATTTTCTTTGGACGGAAAAATCGTTTTCATTTTTCGAGCGCCCAAAATGAGTTTTTTTGCGAAGAACCTACCAAATAATTGTTGCAAAATTGTACCAAATCAATTTTATAAAATACCATGACATATTTAATGCACAATTAACCAAATGGTTGGGTGTGAAAAGTTTTGATCCACCTCTTGTGAAAAAGACAATTTTCCGCCGATTCAGGTGGAAGCGGGTCAAATTTGAACTGCAGCCGCCTCATAGTTTGCTCTTTATTTTTCTCAAAAATCATTTCTAGGTACATAAGTATCTGTTTAATCACAGAAACACCAAAAAATATCAAGATTTAACAACTAGCTACGAACGGTCATTCCTACCGTTTTGACCGCATTTTAAACCAGGCATAAAAATTTCAGAAAAAATCAAAAAATTGGAAAACCTTCGCACATTGTCATTAGATGTGGCCAAGTTACCACGAAAAATAATAAACTTGTAATACGCTAATTATTTTTAAGAAGTGTTCTCAGAAACGAGCTATCATGTGTCAAGATCAATGGCTTCAAGCAAAATGATCAATGTTACGGTAGCATTCATGGCATAGTTTGTTAAAATGACCTCAACTTGTGCACAAGGGTGCATCTTGGAATGACAAACAATGTTGGCTAAGAAAGTTTTCATTATCTTTTGACAAAAAAATCATTTTCCATTTTTCGAGTGCCCAAAATGAGTTTTTTTGTGAATGACCAACCATATATTTGCTGCAGAAGTGGACGAAATCATGTTTCTAAAATACTAGGTCATATTTAATGCGCAATTGACAAAATGGTTGGGTGTCAAGAAATTTGATCCACCTCTGGTGAAAAAGACAAATTTCTGCCAATTCAGCAGGAAGCGGGTCTAATTTGAATAACAGCTTCCTCATAGCTTGCTCTTTATTTTTTCCAAAAAACATTTCTAGGTACATAAGTATATATTTAATCAGATAAGCGCCAAAAAAATTACAAGATTCAATAACTAGCAAGGAACGGTGATGCCCGTCGTTTTGACCGCATTTTGAAATGGGCATGAAAAAATCAAAATGGGCATAGTTTGATCAATTGATATCATATTTTGCAAAAGTGTGAATATTGGAATTGAAAATAATGTTGTCAAAGGGAGTTTTCATTTTTCTTACACGGAAAATCTATTTTCCATTTTTTGAGTGACCAAAATTAGTTCTTTTGTGAAGGACCTAACAAATATTTGTAGCAAAATTTGACCACATAAATTTTATAAAAGTATTAGACCATATTTAATGTACTATTGACTAAATGGTTGGGTGTAAAAAGTTTTTTATCTACCTTTATTGAAAAAGACAAATTCCCACGGATTAATTTTTCAATTTTTGAGTTCCCAAAATGAGTTTTTTTGAATGACCTAACAAATATTTGTTGTAAAAAACTTCTACATTTTTCAATTATATTAGATTACATTTTAGGAACAATTTTGTGTACAGTAGAAACATTTTTTATAGATATTAAACGGTTTTTAGTTACATCATTAACATTTTTAATAAATATTTTGATGTCTAATATTTTAAATACATGTCTACATTTTTTTAAGACACACTGTACATATTGTTTATATATGTTTAATTTTTTTCAAATATATGATTAACATATTTGATATATTGCCAACAAAAAAACATCTTTTCATACATACGTTTTGATGTCTATTTTTTTTACACATTGTACATTTTTGTATACATACAAAACATTGTTGATATTGGTTAGAAATTTTTTAATACATGATTAATATTTTTAGAAAAATTTATATACATGATTAACATTTTTGATATTGTTATTTTCCCATGTTCGTTGGGCCGAATATATGTTTTTTTAGTAATATGAGGGCATCCCACGTTTCTTCCTGGATGGGCCAAGGCCTACATGTCACATAAATATTTTTTAAAGGAGGTGGCCTCAATCCACCGAGGCCCAAGCCCACCTTGAGCGACACCTTAAGTACCAATGCATCCACGTTCACGACCTCATGACCATTTATATTGGTCGTAATCAGATAGAAATAAGGTCGTGAACCACTCTTGTCTACTTTATGACCATTTGGTGTAAGGAAATTTCAGGGTTTGAGCCCTTCCAAGTGAAATGGCCCGGAATTTACGACCAATTCAGCCGGGGTCATTGAGAGAAGGTCACAAGTTGACATATTTCTTGTAGTGAGTACTAGCACTAGTACTAAACCTGCATCGAACACGTTCATGTTTGGTACGTACTGGTAGGTGTGAGAAGGCTTGCACTTAATTGTAGCACTAGTACTTTCGAATGTGATGGGAACAAGGTAAAGATTAATTGATGGTTTTCGGTTTCGAGGCCCGAAACGGCTCCCGATGAGTTTAGTGGAACATAAATTTCAAGTAGACTACACTGCTCAGATCCGTAAATATTATATTACTGTCAAAAATTGGCACAAATACGAAGGAGACCAATGGAAGTACTACTAGCAACCCATGACTTAATTCCTCGCATGCGTGCGGTGGAGTAGTAATGTCTTTCTTTCGCCCTCATGTCCACTCAATTTGCATGCGCTGTATTAATTGACCATCAATGAAGTGAAGGACTTTACACGCGTCAAATTATCACATGGGGTGGATCTTGGTACAAAATTGCGTCCGCCCGTGTACCCGCGTGTGCGTGCATGGGAATGAGTGCGTGCGTGGCGTGCGTGCACTTCTTCGCTTCGTGCATGTACCGGCAATGCGGCTCAGGGAGGACGAGTACATTCTTCTGGAATAGTAGCACGTCACTCTGATCAATCCACACAAGGATGTCGCCACAACGCCTCCACATGTGCCACGTGGCTTCATGAAATTTAAGAGAGACACTTTGTAGTGTGCCGTTGTGTTTTGCACATACTCGAAGTACTAGTAAGGTACACATGCATTGCACGCGTCAGATTTTGCAACCAAATTACGAATAAATACCACATTGTAGCATGTAAGCTCTGAGTCATATATGCCTAATGTAGACCTTCGTTTAATTCTTATAGTTTATATCATTCAAAATCAATTAGTTTTTATAAAAAAAAAAACCTAGGGCCTCTGTGATTCGTAAGATTTCCAAAATGCTGGAAGAGGAAGAACATAGGATTAGAGTGGAATGTCGTCTTGAATCCTACAGGATGGTACGAGTGTTTGATTGTGCATAGAAAAAACGCAGAATTCTTTCAAAGAGGTTTGAGTGGATGGGATGTTTCCTATGAAATTTAGTGCAAATGAATCATATGGAAAAATTCCTATGGTTTACAATCCTACGAATCAAACAACCAAGATAGGAAAAATTCCTAAGGATTAGAATCCTCCAAAATTCCTTCGAGAATCCTTTGAATTAAAGAAGCCCTTAATCTATTTTATGAATCATGGAATTGTCCGTTGTAAAGCATAAAGTAAAAACAAATAATGGCAGTTCAACTAGAAAAAAAGGTTGGGCAGTTATGATACGAAAGATTCTAGAACAAAGGAGAACCACTATTTTTTTGAGATTTGTGCATTATGCTTAAGTTCAACCATGGAGTCTGTTATATTGTACATGTGGCAAAATCTGGTGGGGGGCTATAAGATAGTGCGAGGGGCTGAGTGGAGGGAGACTATGAAGGAGTGCACAACTGCGAGATCGACATTTAGAGAGAGGGGGCGAGAACGTGTGCTGTTGCGCGCAGTGGCGGAGCCATGAAAATGTCCCATGAGCTAGGGGGCCAAGCATTGCTAATCCTTTACGAGGAGGGCCAATTCATGAACTTAAAATATTTTTACCAGCAATTGTCTAATGATCACATTCATATTAGCCTCGATATATATTGATGTTAGGGGCGTAGGGCCCTTGCTGCCCCCTGTCTTCGCCATTGTGCGCGCGTCTGAGAGATGAAGCGGAAGGCATGGATGATGATAGGGGGCGTTGGATATATAATTAATGTGGGTGTATTAGCTATATATGTAATCCTATATAGAGAGGTATAGATTGATCGATGTGGACGTGCGAAAGAGGGTGAGACCTCACTAGATATATAGATTGATCGGTTTATGTGGAAAACTATGAAAGACCTAGCTATACACACACACACACATAGAGGAACATCGATCGTTGCGCATGCACATGAGAGATAAAGAATGCCCGATGTGATGGAGATGGGGATGTGTGTGTGTGTGTGTGTGCCTTCATGGGAGACCAACCTGAAGAAAAAGATTGCATGTGTGTGATGGATAATGCTGACTGGTAGTGTGTGTGCATGCATGCACGAGAGAATTTAGTGGTACTATAATAAAGAGAAGACCAATGTGTGGGTGTAAAAGACTAGGTGAGGTCATAATCAATGTAAAGTTGAATTCAAATATTTGAATAAGAGATCATGATGTTTGAAACCCATGCATGCATGAATATAACGGAGATCTGCGCGGTGTGGTTTGGAAACGAGCATGTTGCACTGTATACACATTGAACAAGGTCAGATTGGTTTGAATTTGTGATACCGATGGCAGACATCGTTTGTCCACATTGCATCCGTGCATGGACACACTATCTAATTGGAGATGATATGTGGCTTTCACATCACATATCTATATCTATACCCCTATATATATTATATTTTATATAGTGTGTGGATAACTTTAATTTCGAAAGATGGTCGTTGGATGAGGCCAACCCGATGGTGTAGAGCTGGTAAATTTGAGCACTACTGGCCGTTGGATATCAACTTTATTCCACCAGATTTTGCCACATGTACAATCTAGAAGACTCTATGGTTGAACTTAAGCATAATCCACAAACCTCAAAACACAAGCACTACTTCTTTGTTCTAGAATCTTCCGTATCAGAATTTCCCAAATGTTTTTCTACATGATTTGTTTTTACGTTATCCCTTACAACGCACAATTCCATGAATCATAAAATAGATTAGCTTTCTTATAAAAACTAGATGATTTTGAATGAAATGAACTATAAGAATTAAACGAACATCTGCATCATGCATATATGACTCAAAGCTTACATGCTATAATGTGGTATTTATTCGTAATTTGGTTGCCAAATCTCATGCGTGCAATGCACGTGTACCTTACAAGTCTAAATGGTGTCTCTGTGTGTTGTGCGTGTTAAACACATTGTACGTTAAGCTTGTTCTCCCGAAATTGTCTTTTTTGGGTACACGTTAAGCTTGTTCTCCCGAAATTTCAAGCCGCGCCTTGTTATGCCGAAATTTGAAGCTAGCGTCTCTGTCTATCGTGCTGCGAAACTCCCGCCTCTTCAACCCGCGCCTTGTTAGCCCGAAATATTTAAGATATATCTTTGTCTCGTTGTGCTCTAACAACTCCCTCCATCCCAACCCGCGCCTTGCTATTCCAAAATTTCAACGTGCGCGAAAACTCCCACCTCCTGTGAAATCCTGACACGTGAAATGCCCGTGATACCCCTGAACCAAAAGAAACGCCTCAAATCGGTGGGGGTACTTTCGTAACTTACCCCACATTTCGGACAAGCGTGTCCCTAAGCCATGGTTCCCCACTCCCATCCCATCCACCCACCCATTCGTACACCGAGGCCGGCAAAACCCGCGAAGCCCCACACCCTCCTCCGTCCACCACCCAGCCGGAGCCTCTTCCCCGACGACGTCGTCCACAACAACACCTCGACGTCCCTCATCCATCGTACCGGATGAGGATCCATCGTCGATCTGGTCGTCTCGCCGGTTCAGCCACCCCGTCCTCCACCTCCAAGGAGCTGCCCCGATGTTACCCTCGTCTTTCACGCCACCTCCATTCCCACACCACCGTCTTCACCTGCACCACCGGAAGAGCATGATCATCACCGTTCCCTCGGATAAAGTTGCGGCCTAATCGGCGCCACCAAAGAGATTGTACATTAATCACCACATTTTCTTCTTGATTCGATCTCACGGTGCTGCCGGCACTTGGTCCCGAGCCGACACAGCGCGGCTCCATCCACGGCGGCGTCGCCGACCACTTCCTCCATGTGGTCGCTCCCTCTATGGCGACGTCCACATCAGTAGGAGTTGCTGCTGCTTTAGCTCTCCCTCGCACTACTGCTCGGCTCTTGCTCTCGGTCCCCTGCCTGGTCTGCTCTTGCTCTTGCTCTTGGTCGCGCTGCTGCTCTCGCTCTTGCTCTTGCTTGCAATGCTGCTCCGATTTAGCTACACTTTAGTCGACTGAATCGACTTTTGGGTCAGTCGATTTTCAGGCGGGGGCTCGCCAGAGTTAAGGAAGAACCAGCCGCAGTGTGGAGGGGGGCTCGCCGGAGAGGTACCCCACTATCTATCTTAAGGTTCAGGGTGGGGGCGGTGATCGTCGGCAGTGGTGGGGCGGTGGCGTGGGGATCGCCGGAGAAAAAGCTCGGCACGGGGGGGCCTACAGGGATGGTCGGGGCGGCGGCGGACCGGCAGTGGGGAGTGTTTTCGGGGCGGGCGGGGCGGCGCGCCGCGGACCACGGGCCGCGGGGGGCGGCTATTTGGCCGGTGGTGGCAGGTTGAAGATGAACTGCAGGCCCTTGATTTCGTATCCAACGGCTGCAAAATCGTCTGACTAGAGATGAAAAAGTCAGTCGAATGATGTGTAGCCTCACTTCTAGTGCATTCAGTTTCGACAGAAAAATTCAGTTTCGACAGTTAAGTTCGGTTTCGACAGTTAAATTCAGTTTCGACACTTAAGTTCAGTTTCAACAGTTAAATTCCGTTTCGACAGTTAATTCAGAGATGAGCGGCTGATGTATAGATCTAGCACTTTGTGGTTATTTATTTTACATCATCTATTGGAGATGCTATTAGAATTCCACTCAGGTTAACGTTGTCTCTCTTGTCCTGCTTCAGCCTCGGCGTCGTACAACTCACCGGAGCTGCTCCTACGACGAAAGTCTCCATCACAGCGGAGCAGTACCTCGGGCTCCATCTCCAGACGCCTAAGATCTTCTTCCCCTCCTGCGACAACCAAGTCAGCCGGAGCATCCTCACCGGCCAACCCAATCACGCTGAGATCGACATGGCTTCGCCAAAGAGGTTGTACACTTCTTGTGGTTTGGCTTAATCTCACCATGCTTCTTTGCATCCTGTGATCTTCGAATTCTTGTGAAGAAAACAACCAGTTGGCAGAAATCCTGTGTTTTTAAATTCTCTATTTTGCACGTGCATTCCTATCTTATTCCTGTCTATTTCCTATCCCTGCATTGTTAGAATCCTCAAATTCAAACAAGCCCTAACACAATTACTTGTGTTACAGATATGTGTCAATGAAAACCTTGTGTGGTTTGTCCTGCTCCTGCGGTGTTGTGTTCCACCCCAGCTCAGCTGCTCCAATGACGGAAGGGTTCACCATAGCAGGGATCTGCTCTCCAGACAGTCTTTCGCCACCTCAGATCTTCTTCCTCGCCGCCGGCAGCCACGACAACTGCATTACCATCATCAACAGAGCATATGACCTTGAGGACTACATGGGTCCACAAGAGAGGTCACACTCTTTCGTGTCTGCTTACGTTATGCATCGCTTAATATGATGACATGCTACTTTATCGTCGTGTTCACCTATTAGACTCCAACTCAGGTCCAAACTTATGCTGAAACTTGAGTTTTTAAATGGTTGTGGGGTACATATTGGGGCAGCAATCAATACTATATGTCTACTATCTGGTTAATCTCGGGTGTCTACTATGAGTTTCATGTTGGGTGCAAACAAACATTAAAGGAGCCATTATTAGTATTTTTTAACTAAAGCTATTATCTGCCTGCTATCATTGGTTTTGGGTCTGTCCATAGTTTTCTACCTTCACTCTGGATTTGTGCATGCACTCCTTACATAATCTCACTATGTTTTATTCCTATGCATGTCAGTTATTATACACAATGGAACTGAACATTTAGAGCAAAAGAGACGAGCCTTGCGTGGCAATAAAATTTCATGCAGACGTCGCTCCATGGTGGGCGCAAAGGCAGTCCCCCTCCACCCATTTTGGATCACAATCCAGAGGAAGATAACTCCTCAAAGGAGGATTCAGAGACAGATGACCAGTCCTATCCCCCCCCCCGAGGTACATGCTCTAACTTGGCAGGGTTATGTTGCTCATATCGTGCGTATGGTATCTTGCATTGCTATGTCTTTTGCTTAGTTTAGACATAATTTGTGTGAATGCCACCTGTTTAGTGTCTAATTACCATATATGTGAATTATGCAATGCCATCTTTTTGCAAGACATTATATATATGAATTATGAAATGCTATCTTGTTGCAAGGCATTATATATTTGAATTATGCTGCCATGTTGTTTAGCCAAGCGTCATATATGTGAATTATATCATGTTGTCCTTTTTTTGTATTTCTCATTGCTTTTGTCGACAATGTTTGTATATTCAACTGCTCTTCCTATGCATCAGCCATTTGAATTGGTGATGGAGAAATCTGGAGTTAAAACAAGGTCTTCAGAGCGGACAATGCTACCTGGTGAAGCAGATATGTTGCTGGTTACAGATAGCTCTTCAGAGGAGGATTCAGAGGCAGATGACCAGTCCCATTATCCCCCTGAGGTATATGCTCAAACTTGGCAGGGTTATATTAGTCATATCATCCATATGTTTTATTGCAATGCTTAGTTTTTACATCATATGCACGATATTGAATGCCATCTCCTTAGTTGACACATCATATATGCGATTGCCCTCTGCTCACTTCCTTGGTATATAAATCATATATTTGAATTATATCATGTCATGATGTTTACATAGATAGCATGTATCTGAATTATGACATGCCAACCCATTTTCTAAAGACATAATATAGTTATATCATCTCATCCTGTTCACATAGCCATCATATTTTGAATTATGTCATTCTATCCGTGAATTATCATGCCATCATGTTTCCATCGATGGCATGTTTGTGATTTATGGCATGCCAACCACTTTAATAGACACATCGTATAGTATATCATGTCATCCTGTTTACATAGTCATCATGTTTTGAAGTATGTCATTCTATCATGTTTAGTTAGCCATCATACATGTGAAATTGTGTCATACTATCCTGTTTAATTAGCCGGACATATATTTGAAATTATGTCCTGCTATTCTGTTTGGTTAGAGAACATAAATGTGAATTATTTCATGCCTTGTTTTCTTCCCTAATATCCATTGCACCTGTCTATCTTACAATGTATGTACATTCAATTACTTTTCTTATTTATCAGCCATTTCAATTGTAGGGGGTGATGGAAGTATCTGTGGGAGTAAAAACACGGTCTTCGGAAAAGATCGTGCTACTTGTCGATGGAGATAGAACCACAGTTGTACTTGCCCAAGAACCAGCCCCACCACGCATAACCCAGACTCACGCAGATTGTACCCCTACCCAGTTGGACAGAGAACCAGCCACACCCCTTTTAACCCCAACCCCAGTAGATAGTAACCCAGTTCCGTTGACACGGCACCGTCTCCACCACAGAGCACCCAAACACGAGCAGTTAGTAAGGCAACTGCAGTGCCCAAAGCACGAGGACCACCACTCCGAACCACAAGTCAACGCTTAAAGCAGAAGAAAAATTGTTCTCAGGTCAGGTTCCGTAGCTATGGTTCATACTACTTTGCTCTTGCATCACTGCATTTACTCATACCAACTAATTTCAAATTTGAAGGATGCAATTGAAACTCCAATGGCGCAACAAGTATGTTTTAAACATGTTTCTTTAACGTGTTTGCTGTTGTAACTTGCTCTATGTTGATTTCAGTTTCAATTGAATAAACAGTTATGTTCTCATGCCATGCACATTACAAGTGTTGTTATTGTTGTGTAGTTTCCCACACTTATATTATGTCTATGCTGCTTTGTCTTAAATAGATATGATTCGAACTGTATCTATCTTGATTTGGCAACATAAACTAGAATGATATAGACCATACAGTGACCATACTACATAGATATATGTTTGTTTCATGATGTTATCCTGTCCACCTTACTACTAAACTGGTTTACCAAAATGAGTTTCATATACTACATTGTAAATCTGTGATGTGTTTGTTTGTTTCTCCTTTAGAACGCGGATAAAATATTGGAGAAGAGTACCCCATTATGCAATGGTAAAGGAAGTAATGCAGATCAGGTTCAAGATAGTGAGACATTACTATTGTTCTCTAAGAAAGCTGATAAAAACTATATTGAAGACACTGAGACAACCCCAAAGTCCTATCTTGATGTAGTGTTCGAGTTACTGGCTACTACTGCTGGCACCAGCTCTTCGAACTCGCTGCCTGAATCAGTTCAGCTTCTTGAGTCTCAACTTCAAGTTGAAAGACATCGATCAGATGTTATGCGACAGGAAGCCTGAGGACTGAGGAAGTCCCTGCATAATTCAGATGCATACTTTTTGGTGCAACAACAAGTGCTGGAGAATTTAAGCGCCAAACAAGAGAAAGTTAATAAGCTTGCTAAGCATCTTGCCAGCATTATGGGTACCCGAGATATTGTTTCTTGAGCCATTCTGAAGTGGTTTCAGTTCTAGACTTGTTTTGCTGCGGCGTTTATATGCTGCTTTGTTCCCTATATTTGCACTGGTGGCGAACTTTGATGCCCAGTGGATGTAATATGTGTAATAGCCGTGATAGCCTAGCGTAAGTTGCTTGCCTATTTATTTCCTTATTGTCTTGTTTATTTGTTTTCTTGTAGTTAGTGCAGTTCTTTTTCCACGATTTGCTTGTGGCTGCAATAGCATATTTTCAAAACTAGGCCACATTAACCATGGGCTACATATTTACTGTAGTTAACTTGGGCCTCTTATGGGTCGTAGAAACAATGGGCCTTCTAAGTGCCGTAGAAAGAATGGGCCTTCTACGGGGCGTAGAAACAATGGGCCTTATACGGGCCATAGAAACAATGGGCCTTCTATGGGTCATATGATCGGTTGGCCAAACATGGGCCAATAACAGACCACATTATGGCCGTAAATGGACTAGAGTTGAAATTTTCCGTTCATGGGCCGACCATAACGGGCCGTCGTTAATCAGTCATATTTGATGACGCTATGAAAACAGCCCAACGTATTAACGGGCCACAAACGGGCCGACTGTAACCACGGGCTGAATTTGGCCAACAAGCAGAAAATGACAGTAACGGGTCGAAAGTAAACGAATGCTGGAAATGAGCCCAAGAATAAATGGGCCCTGAGAAGGCCAAAAAATAACATGGGTTGGAAACGGCCCAACGGAATAATGGGCCGTTAATGGGTATAAAGTGAAACAATGTTTATTACGGGCCAGTTTTACCACGGGTCGTTAATGGGCCGAGGGTTACTAAGGACCTCATATGGGCCGAAAGACGTAATGGGCCATACATGGGCCAGAAGTTAAAACGGGCTGGAATTATATTGGACGGCCCAGATGACGCTACTGGGCCTAATTTGGATAGGCCATAAACGGGCCCTGGGTTAGCGGCCTGTAAATGGGTATATGCGAACAGGTCGTTAACAGGCTTGTCGCGGGCCGGCCCGTCACCTTTTGACCAAGTCAAACGGGCCGGCCTTTTCACAAGAATGGGCCTTTGTTGGGCACTGTTCATTCTGGGCCAGTTTTACCACGGGTCATTAATGGGCCGAGGGTTACTAAGGGCATCATATGGGACGAAAGACGTCATGGGCCATACATGGGATGGAAGTTAAAACGAGCTGGAATTATTTTGGACGGCCCAGATGATGCTACTGGGCCTAATTCGGATAGGCCGTAAATGGGCCCTGGGGTAGCGGGCTGTGAATGGGCTATATGCGAATAGGTCGTTAACAGGCTTGCCATGGGCCGGCCCCCCACCTTCTGACCAAGTCAAACGGGCGGGCCTTTTCACAGGAATGGGCCTCTGTTGGGCCATGCCTCGTGTCGACATATTATAGGCGCTTTGGTTCCAATGAGTGGATGAGATCTGTCCCAACGGCTAGCCGACACGTGTTCCCTCCAGCCAATGATGATTTTACACGTGGAAAATCCCCATTGGTTGGGGTTGTTAACGGGTTATCAGATCCAAAACTGGACCCTATAGCTTAACGGTATTCTGTTATGTTGGATGCCACATTTCGGTCACCCTTGACAAAAGCACTTCTGTGAAGCGCGATTTATCGTCATGGAAGTGGACACTTCCATGATGATAATTTTGGTAATGTCATGGAACAGTTCTATGATAGCACAGGTATGACTATCTTGATTCTGTCATAAATTTTTCATGGATGTACATGCATGATAGAAAACGTGACCTACTGTGAAAAACACGCATCATCACGGAAGTGTGTTTTTTTGTAGTGAATCCATTAACAAGGTTGATCAAGTCTTGTTAATAAACTCTTTCCGAATAACATGAAACCGGAGAATTTTCGAATAACACTAGGTTACCTCAATGGGGATATGTTTATCCCCAACAATAAGAATATCATATTTCTTCTTGACAGTAGGAAGAGGAAATACAAAATCTCCGTCCAATAGTGGCAACTCCCAACAACATTAACATAATCGAATCACATGATATTTCCCATAAAACATGCAAGGGGGACGCACTCGGAGGTCATTCCTTTGTGGTCAAGAGAGGACGAGAATTATGTAGGGCTACAAAAGCACACCTCAGAGTTCGTAGTTCTCAATCTATGGATTTGCCAATGTCACCGCGGCCATCCAAAGAGAGTACCACAATCACCACAACATATCTGAAGGATAGTCAAAGACAAGCACCAAGAGACTCTCAATCTTCAATCCACACACAAAAGAGGAAATCACTCATGAAAATATTCTTCTAATCCATGTCCAATAGACCGCTGTCACCTTGGTCTCGGAGATTATAATAGATAAAGACAAGTGGGTACATCAATCAAATACATAGAGGAAGGGGAAATATCATGGGATCACCCTAGATTAACATAGCCTATGATCACAACGAAGATCACATCATGGGAGAGAGAATTGACCACATAGCTACTGGTAGAAACCTTAGCCCCGAGGAGGAACTACTCCCGCATCATGGAGGGAGGAAGCAACGTCGATGGAGATGAATCCGGGGGCACTTCTCCATCCCGGCAGGGTGCCGGCACAGGAATTCTGGTCCCCCGAAACTTGGTGGCGATGGCGGCGGAGATCGGAATAGCTTCTGGAGAAAAGGGGTCTGGAATCAGGGTTTTCGGGACGCGATGTAATTATATTCCAAAGGGGGGTACCAGCGGAGGTAAGGGGGGCCCAGGCGGCCTGGCGCGGCGGCCAGGAGGGGGCCGCCCCCTCTGGGCGCCTGGAGCCCTGGTGGC
The DNA here is from genome assembly GCA_902687465.1 of Secale cereale. Taxonomy (NCBI): domain Eukaryota; kingdom Viridiplantae; phylum Streptophyta; class Magnoliopsida; order Poales; family Poaceae; genus Secale; species Secale cereale. The sequence goes on along the minus strand of LR738709.1, from coordinate 210,117,568 downwards.
CCCCCTCTGGCCCTACTTTGGCCGCATAGAAGATTCCGGAACGCTGATTTTTTATATATTTTTCCCGGAATTTTTCTGGCAATTTACGTAATGGGAAAACCTGAAATACAAAAACAGCAGAAAATAGAAACTGGCACTGGGGTGCACTGACTTAATAGGTTAGTCCAAATATGATCAAAAGTGTATGGAAGTGCATAAATATGATAGCAATATCACACAAAAGAGGCATGGAGCAAGCAGAAATTATAGATACGTTTTGGACGTATCAACATCCCCAAGCTTAATTCCTGCTCGTCCTCGAGTAGGTAAATGATAACAAGCATAATTTCTGTGGTGACATGCTATCAACCATATAAGAACTTTTCACAGTCACATGACAAATGCTTACTGAGACAATGAATCTGTAGTAATTAAGTTGCCTCATGAGAATATCACAAAGAACTGAAAGTTTTACAATATGATACTAAAACACTCAATAGATTTGTAGTGAGCATGGTGTGCAAATATGACAAAGTGGTACCTCGCTTGCCCCCTTTAGTGAAGCAAAACATAAATGCAGGGGCACCTCCAAAGTTTAAGTGACGACTAGATACAATGATTTCAGAATAAACGATATCATAGTCATGCAGAAGACAATGGTACTTTGGGACAATGCACATTACACTCAGAATGACAATCATGCTCTCAATAGTTGGTGCTTTAAAGAAAGAAGGTGGAGACTCTCGAACCGTGGCTTTTGATGGCAAGGTTGAAAACCCGTGGTCGGAAACAAAAACTAAACATGTACCAGAGCTCTTGGTTTTTAAAAACAGGGGTAAAAATTATTATTTTTTGGAATATGCATATTTCGTCAACGAATGCTAGTAGATAACTCAATTACTTCTCGAGCTGGACAAGTTTTGAGGAACGGCTCCCGCACGAGGACGATCACATCCCCTTAATCTCCTTTGTTTATCACTGCCAAAGTTTTCTGATTTCTCATGAACAAAGCGTGAAGGAGGGTTTGTTTGTTGTATATTTTTTAATGAGCCGGGCGCACTCTTTGCCAGTTCCTTCTCGTATTAGGGGTTTGCACATTAGACATGCAATCCCGGGGTGAAGCTTGTCCAACTTAAAAAGATCATGAATTAACTACTACTTCCTCATGAGCTAAAACAGAGGCAAAAAAGAGAAATGCTTTTGATTAATTTCGAGATGGTACACGAAAGTCTTCGTTAGGAATGGCAAGTAAATACCATGTATAGGAAGGTATGGTGGACTCATATGGCATAACTGGTTTAAAGGATTTTGGATGCACAAGCAGTCAGTCCGCTTAGTATAGCCGAAGGTTAGCAAAAGACTGGGAGCGACCAACTAAGAGAGCAATGACGGTCATAATCATGCAGAGCGACAAAGCAACATTGAATCGGGCATGGAAGTTATATCGCTACTCAGAAATTAAAGATCATCAAGGCTTGATAGACTTTCTTTACAGTCTTAAATATGCGTGAGCATATGCCAAGTCAATCAAAATAAATTCTTGGAGGAAGATATCACTAAACCATACCACATCATAGGCAAACAAATCATGTTGGTACTTGAATAACACATTAAGAACCCCCCAGCTATTTGAGACTAACCATAAGAAAACATGAACTACTAAGCACCATTATGCACATAGCATTTTTATCATAGACATATCAACCAGTGCAACAGAAGCCAACTCTCTTAACAAGATAAGCATGATAACTCAAGAGAGTTCCAGCGACCAACTAAACACAAGCTCTTTAAAAATTAAAGCATGAAAACTAAGAGCTGAACATGACAGTAGCTATTGAAAGACAAAGAATATACACAACAAAGATAAACATGAAAATCCCATGTTATGTTCTAGGTTGAAGTGGAGCGTGTTTCTCTCCCACACAAAGAAAGATGGGTTCCAACTTGTTATGAATAGCAAGCAAAGCTAAAGAAAACTAAAAAGGAAACTAAAAGCAAGACTCTCCAAGCATAGCACATAACACATGAAGTCATTAAAATATAGTGGAACGAAAGACGAACTTATAATTGTTGATGGAGAAGGGGATGCACGGGGGCATCCCCAAGCTTAGACGCTTGAGTCTTCTTGAATATTTCTTGGGGGTGCACGGGGGCATCCCCAAGCTTGAGCGTTTGACACTCCTGAATCTTTTTATCATCTTCCCTCGCACACTTGAAAACTCCCTTCATACATAACTCATCATAATCTGATTAGCGAGGTTAGTACCCATAATAAAATAATTTTTCCTTGCTGGAAATAAGGATAATCTTGAAGGTCTACTGTTTCTCAAGATTGCCAAAAGGTTTTTGCAAAGAAAAAGCAAGCTCAAGGTTTGCAAAAGGAAGGAAAGGCAAAACAGGACAGAATCTGTGAAAAACAGACCAGCAGGTAGTAAATTAATTTTTGGGGCACTTCTGCAACTCAAATCAAAAAACTCAGAACAGACGCCCGAAAGCCAATTGTATAGATCACGCTGTCGAAAAAATTCAGACCAAAAAGATGATCTGGTGATTTTATACGAATTTTTCTGTCCAAGGACAGAATCTGTTTCCTGGACAACACGTCACAACTTTTGAACTTTCTTGCAATCGGAGGCTAAACTTGGCACAAAGCTGAAAAATAAAGATACAATGATGTTGCTACAGTAGTAACAAACATCAAGACCACTAAAAACTGAAAGAACAAACTGAAAGCAAAGATAACAAGGGTTGTCTCCCTAGAGCTCTTTCTTTATAGCCATAAAGATAGGCTTAAGACTTTAATGATGCTCTCGTAGGAATAAGAGTTGAAGAACAAAAGAGAGCATCAAGAAGCAAATACCAAACACATTTAAGCCTAACATGCTTCCTATGCATAGGAATATTGCAATAGAATAATTCATTGAAGCACAAAGCAATAAGCATAGGAAGACAAAACAAGTGCAGCTTCAAAACCTTCAACATAAAGAGAGGGAACTTGATATTATTGAAATATCTATAAGCATATGTTCCCTTCTCATAATAATTTTCATTGGGATCACGAATAAACACAACAATATAATCATCACAAAAGCATTGTTACCATGATCCACATGCAAAAAGGTACTCTTACTCTCCACATAAGCATAATATTTCTCATTGGTAATAGTGGGAGTAGGACTATCATAAGCAACTTGCACACTATAGATTAATTGTGTATTAGGAAGATGGTGTTCAACAAGGGAGTAATTCCCTCCATGATTATGACAAGTTTCATAAGGATAATTTCTCCTTATGTCATAGGTACCTTTATAATCACTATAGATTGGAGTTATAACATCATCATAGTAGAGAAGAGCATTATCATTGCTATCAACTATATTTGTAAACATGTTGTCTTTATTCTTACTAGCAAAAGAATTATCAATTATCACATCACTAGTGGGTAAAGGATTTGCAATCCTATCATCCCCAAGCTTAGAGCTTTCCATATCATCACTTTCAGAGTTGGTACCAAAAAGATTTTCAAGATCATAAGTAGCATTATCATCATTTTCCCAATCACAATAAGTAACACGCATATCATAATCAAAATCATCTTCACTAGTACCTACGGACGTATCATCGAGATGATAATTAATGCAATAAACTTCACCTTCTTCTTTCAACTTACAACCGTTAGGATAAAAGTTGATGGGAGGAATATGCTCAGGCCAGGTTGATACCCATTCTTCTTCCTTCTTGCTCCTCTTCCTCCTCCTCCAATTTTTCTTCTTCTTCACCTTAGGAGGGGGTGGATGGAGATGAAGCTTCTCCACATATCCTGGTTTATCATTAGAAACAATAGGGGAAACTTGGGAGAAACTCTCCTTTTTATTAGCAGAAATATAAGAGACATTTTTATACTTTGGTAAAGTTCCCTCCTTTCTAATCTTACTTATGTAATCATTTTCATGGCAATTAACAACACAATAGAGATGGCAATTTTGCAAAGTGTTTTTCATTCCTATGGCATTAACATCTAGCCAAGAAGTCTTTTCTGATAACTCTTCACACATCAAAAATAACATAAGCTCATCATAAAGATTAGAGGTGATCATGTTATCACACAACTGGTTAACAGTTATGTTTTGAAAGTGCATGCATTGAAAATTAAAGTGACCCTCTATACGGCAAAGTTCACAAGTAAAAGGATAAAGGTCACACAATTATCTAGCAATTTCATTTACATCTTTGACCCAAGTGATTGTTCTTTCATGCTTATGTTGCTTACAATACTTCTCTTCTTCAATCATAGGCCTTTCACAAGGTCTATCCACTCCACAAAAATTAACATGCTTATATAAAACTTCATTTTTAGGAATTGGATCATGCATGTTGCAATCATCATGAAAAATTTCATTTTCTTTGCAAATCTCTTTAAAAGGTTCATGATGCTTAATCCAATCCACCTTAGGCATATTAAGATGTGAAGCAAAAGATTTGAGGAAATCAACAAGGAGTTGAGAATCAAGCCCAAACTTAGCACTAAACTTATTAAAACTTGTAGTTTCAACAAAGGACTTAATGCAATCATACTCATAAATTATACCTGACTCTTTACCTTTGTCGATCTCCCAATTTTCAGTGTTGCGTTGAATTCTTTCAAGGAGCTCCCATTTACCATCAATCTTTTCGTTTGTGAAAGAACCCATAGAGGAAGCATCGAGCAAATCTTTATCCTGTCGAGAGAGCCTCACATAGAAATTAGTAATAATAATATCTTTGGGGAGCCCATGGTTAGGACATTTTAGCATTAACGTTTTCATTCTCCCCCAAGCTTGAGCTATGCTCTCTCCGTCATGAGGATAGAAATTATAAACATAATTCCTATTCTCATGGACTTCATGAAGAGGATAAAACTTGGAGTAAAAGAGAGACTGGATCTCTTCCCAATCCAGCAAGTGAGAGTCATCTAGTAGCCTATACCATTCCAATGCTTTTCCTTTCGGTGACAAGGCATATAATTTCCTCATGACTCCATCTCTTGTCAAACCTGAAATCTTAAACAACTCACAAAGTTCTGTAAGTTTCAACAAATGAATACTAGGATTGACCGTCCCATCATAACAATCATTCAAAATTCTTTCAATTATCCCAAGTGGTATTTGGAATGGGATACATTCAGTAGGTGGAGGAGACTTCTCTACCACGGGTGTGGTAAAGCAGCCTTCCCCAAGCAGCGAACTAAGAGTGCGGTTTTCCATGAACATAACTAGTGAAACTAAAAACAAGAGACAAAAAGATTTAATTGCAAGATCTAGAGAAGGTACCTTCACTTACCTCACTTCCCCGGCAACGGTGCCAGAAATAGCTTGATGTCTACTACACGCTTCTATTCCTGTAAACAGTGTTGGGCCTCCAAGAGCAGAGGTTTGTAGGACAGCAGCAAATTTCCCTTAAGTGAGTAACCCAAGGTTTATCGAACTCAGGGAAGTGGAGGTTGAACGTACCCCTTTCAAGCAACCCTGCAATCAAGATACAAGAAGTCTCTTGTGTCCCCAACACACCTAATACAACTAGGAGTTGTATAGGTGCACTAGTTCGGCGAAGAGATGGTAAAATATGGATGATAGGAGTGGCAAAGCAAAGTAATATAAAGAGTAAAATGCATCATAGGTCCTAAAACTATTGGAGGCGTGTCAGTTTAGTCCTATAACTTTGAAACTGGAGTTTTTGGTCCTAAATCTATTGCATGTGTGTCAGTTTAGTCCTATAACTTCAAAATTGCAGTTTTGGTTCCCAAAACTATTGGAGGTATGTCAGTTTAGTTCTGTAACTTCGAAACTACAATTTTGTATCCCAAAACTAAGTAAGTTTGTTAAGATTGCATGGCCAACATCTATGGTGCATTTTTTTCAAATGATTCCTTTATATGTGTTTACTTCTCAAAACTGGTCCATACACTTCCATGGTCTTGTGTGTGTTGCAACCTGTACACTCACACCACCTGCATGGTCATGAGCTATAGGGAAATCTTGTTGAGAGGTTTGGTGCGGCCAACGAGGAGACCCTGATCCAGTCTACATGGAGGACGACATCCCTCTCCCTCGACGCGGCCGCCGGGAGATCCCAAGCCAATCGGGATGGAAGACGCCATCCCACCACCCCCTCTCTCTGTCTCGCATGGCATCATCGTTGCCCTACACTCTTCCCGTAGAGCTCGTCGTGCAAGTTGTTGTTTAGGCACGAAAATGACCACAAGTGGGAATTGTCGCTGTTGTCGAACGATGCTGAGGAGTGTGCGGAAACTACGAAGCTGATGCAAACGTGGGCGAGAGTGACGCAGCCCCAGCAACAGCCATAGGTGGATAGCAGTTGGACGTTGTGCGACATGTCATTATGCTACTACGGGTTGAGGCTAAAATGACTGGTCAACTTTTCTCGCTGGAGCTCAAGCCATCATGCCATTGATGGCTGCAGTATCGGAGTTATAGGACTAAACTGGCACACCTGCAATTGTTTTAGAACCTAAAACAGCAGTTTTGAAGTTATAGGACTAAACTGACACACTTCCAATAGTTTTAGGACCAAAAAGTGCAGTTTCAAAGTTATAGGACTAAACTGACACACCTCTAAAAGTTCTAGGACTTATGATGCATTTTACTCTAATATAAATCTGTAATAAAAAGTGCAGCAAGCAAACAAGTGGTAAACGTGAGCACAAATGGTATTGCAATGGTGGAAACAAGGCCTAGGGATCATACTTTCACTAGTGGCAACTCCCAACAACATTAACATTATCGAATCACATGATATTTCCCATAAAACATACAAGGGGGACGCACTCGAAGGTCATTCCTTTGTGGTCAAGAGAGGACGAGAATTATGTAGGGCTACAAAAGCACACCTCAAAGTTCGTAGTTGTCAATCTATGGATTTCCCAATGTCACCGCGGCCATCCAAAGAGAGTACCACAATCACCACAACATATCTCAAGGATAGTCAAAGACAAGCACCAAGAGACTCTCAATCTTCAATCCACACACAAAAGAGGAAATCACTCATGAAAATATTCTTCTAATCCATGTCCAATAGACCGCTGTCACCTTGGTCTCGTAGATTATACTAGATAAAGACAAGTGGGTACATCAATCAAATACATAGAGGAAGGGGAAATGTCATGGGATCACCTTAGATTAACATAGCCTATGATCACAACGAAGATCACATCATGGGAGAGAGAATTGAACACATAGCTACTGGTAGAAACCTTAGCCCCGAGGAGGAACTACTCCCGCATCATGGAGGGAGGAAGCAACGTCGATGGAGATGAATCCGGGGGCACTTCCCCGTCCCGGCAGGGTGCCGGCACAGGAATTCTGGTCCCCCGAAACTTGGTGGCGATGGCGGCGGAAATCGGAATAGCTTCTGGAGAAAAGGGGTCTGGAATCAGGGTTTTCGGGACGCGATGTAAATATATGCCAAAGGGGGGCACCAGCGGAGGTAAGGGGGTCCCAGGCGGCCTGGCGCGGCGGCCAGGAGGGGGGCCGCCCCCTCTGGGCGCCTGGAGCCCTGGTGGTCCCCCTCTGGCCCTACTTTGGCCGCATGGAAGCTTCCGGAACGCTGATTTTTTATATATTTTTCCCGGAATTTTTATGGCAATTTACGTAATGGGAAAACCAGAAATACAAAAACAGCAGAAAACAGAAACTGGCACTGGGGTGCACTGAGTTAATAGGTTAGTCCAAATATGATCAAAAGTGTATGGAAGTGCATAAATATCATAGCAATATCACACAAAAGAGGCATGGAGCAAGCAGAAATTATAGATACGTTTTGCACGTATCAGTACTCCTGGATCTCCTAGTTTCTTTGGTATTCCACCTTTAAAAGTATAATTGGCAAGCATGGTGGACATTTCAACTTCAGGTATCTTCCTTTTATTTGTAATAATATCTTTCATATACTTAGCATAAGGATTTGTTTTAAGCATATTAGTCAAACACATACGCAAAAAGATAGGTCTAACAATTTCAGCAAAGCGCTCAAAATCCACATTATCCTTTTTCTTTGATGGTTTAGGAGGAAAAGGCATGGTTTCTGAACCCATGGTTCTCTTTCCTTACTGTGCTTCCTAGCAACAAAGTCTCTTTTATCATAACATTGATTCTTTGATTCTGGATTATCAAGATCAACAGCAGGTTCAATCTCTACATCATTATTATTGCTAGGTTGAGCATCATAATGAACATCATCATTAACATTATCACTAGGTTCATGTTCATTACCAGATTGTGTTTCAGCATCTGAAACAGAGATATCATTGGGATTCTCAGGTGTGTCAACAACAGGTTCACTAGAAGCATGCAAAGTCCTATCAATTTTCTTTTTCTTCTTCTTAGAAGGACTAGGTGCATCTACATTAGCTCTCTGACAATCTTGCTCAATTCTCTTAGGGTGGCCCTCAGGATACAGAGGTTCCTGAGTCATTCTGCCCCCTCTAGTCACAACTCTAACAGCATTATCATTTTTCTTACTATTTAATTCATTGAGCAAATCATTTTGTGCTTTAAGTACTTGTTCTACGTGAGTGGTAACCATAGAAGCATGTTTACTAATGAGTTTAAGCTCACCTTTAACTCTAGACATATAATCACTCAAGTGTTCAATCATATAAGCATTACGTTTCAATTGTCTACCAAAATAAGCATTGAAGTTTTCTTGTCTAACAATAAAATTGTCAAACTTATCCAAGCATTGGCTAGCAGACTTATTATAAGGAATATCACCTTCATCAAATCTATAGAGAGAATTTACCTTTAATACCTGTGTCGGGTTATCAAGACAATGTATTTCTTCAATAGGTGGTAAATTCTTAACATCTTCAGCTTTAATACCTTTTTCTTTCATTGATTTCTTTGCCTCTTGCATATCTTCAGGACTGAGAAATAGAATACGCCTTTTCTTCGGAGTTGGCTTAGGAGCTCTTTCAGGAAGTGTCCAATTGTTTTCATTACTCAACATATCATTCAATAGCAATTCAGCTTGATCGACGGTTCTTTCCCTAAAAACACATGCAGCACAACTATCCAGGTGGTCTCTGGAAGCATCGGTTAGTCCATTATAAAAGATATCAAATATTTCATCTTTCTTAAGAGGATGATCAGGCAAAGCATTAAGTAATCGAAGAAGCCTCCCCCAAGCATGTGGGAGACTCTCTTCTACAGTTTGCACAAAATTATATATTTCCCGTAAGGCAGCTTGTTTCTTATGAGCGGGAAAATATTTAGCAGAGAAGTAATAAATCATATCCTGGGGACTATGCACACAACCAGGATCAAGAGAATTGAACCATATTTTAGCATCACCCTTTAAGGAGAACGGAAATAACTTAAGGATATAATAGTAGCGAATTTTTCATCATTGGTGAATAGGGTGGCTATATCATTCAATTTAGTAAGATGTGCCACAATAGTTTCAGATTCATAGCCATGGAAAGGATCAGATTCAACCAAAGTAATTAACTCAAGATTGATAGAGAAATCATAATCCTTATCAGAAATAGAGATAGGTGAAGTAGCAAAAGCAGGGTCATGTTTCATTCTAGCATTCAAAGATTTTTCTTTCAGCTTAGCTATAAGTTTCTTAAGATCATACATATGATTGCAAGCTAAAAGATCTCTAGCAGTTTCTTCATCCATAACATAACCCTCAGGCACAACAGGCAATTTATATCTAGGAGGAGAATCTTCATCATCACTTTCATCAATATCATCAGTTTCAATAATTTCATTCTCTCTAGCCCTAGTAGTTTGTTCATCAACGAATTCACCTAGTGGCACAGTATTATCAAGAATAGAAGTAGTTTCATCATAAGTATCATGCATAGCAGAAGTGGCATCATCAAGAACATGCGACATATCAGATTCAACAGCAGGAGTAGTTGCCGCAAATTTACTCATAACAGAGGGTGAATCAAGTGCAGAGCTAGATGGCAGTTCCTTACCTCCCCTCGTAGTTGAGGGATAAATCTTGGTATTTTCGTCTTTCAAGTTCTTCATAGTGATAAATAGATATAAATCCCAAGTAAAACAAAGAATATAGCTATGCTCCCCGGCAACGGCGCGAGAAAATAGTCTTGATAACCCACAAGTGTAGGGGATCGCAACAGTTTTTAAGGGTACAGTATTCAACCCAAATTTATAGATTCGACACAACGGGAGCCAAAGAATAGTCTCAAGTATTAGCAGTTGAGTTGTCAATTCAACCACACGTGGAAAGACTTAATATCTGCAGCAAAGTATTTAGTAGCAAAGTAATATGGAAGTAACGGTAATAGTGGCAAAAGTAACGGTAGCAGTTTTGTAGTGATTGTAACAATAGCAGCGGAAAAGTAACTAAGCAAAGCGCAATATGTGAAAAGCTCGTAGGCATTCGATCAGTGATGGATAATTATGTCGGATGAGATTCCTCATGTAATAGTTATAACATAGGGTGACACAGAACTAGCTCCAGTTCATCAATGTAATGTACGCATGTATTCTGAATATAGTCATACGTGCTTATGGAAAAGAACTTGCAGGACATCTTTTGTCCTACCCTCCCGTGGTAGCGGGGTCCTATTGGAAACTAAGGGATATTAAGGCCTCCTTTTAATAGAGTACCGGACCAAAGCATTAACACTTAGTGAATACATGAACTCCTCAAACTACGGTCATCACTGGGAGTGGTCCTGATTATTGTCACTTCGGGGTTGCCGGATCATAACACATAGTAGGTGACTATTGACTTGCAAGATCGGATCAAGAACTCACATATATTCATGAAAACCTAATAGGTTCAGATCTGAAATCATGGCACTCGGGCCCTAGTGACAAGCATTAAGCATGGAAAAGTCATAACAACATCAATCTTAGAACATAGTGGATACTAGGGATCAAACCCTAACAAAACTAACTCGATTACATGGTAAATCTCATCCAACCCATTACCGTCCAGCAAACATACGATGGAATTACTCACGCACGGCGGTGAGCATCATGAAATTGGTGATGGAGGAAGGTTAATGATGACGACGACGACTATCTCCACTCTCCGGAGCTCCGAACGGACTCCAGATCAGCACTCCCGAGAGAGATTAGGGCTTGGCGGTGGCTCCGTATCGTAAAACGCGACGAATCCTTCTCTCTGATTTTTTCTCCCCAAAAGTGAATATATGGAGTCGGAGCTGAGCTTGGTGGAGCGTCAGGGGGCCCATGAGACAGGGGGCGCGCCCCCCACCATCGTGGACAAGGTATGCCCCCCCTGGTCTTTATTCTTTCGCCAGTATTTTTTATATATTCCAAAAATAATCTCCGTTGATTTTTAGGTCACCCGAGAACTTTTATTTCTGCATAAAAATAACACCATGGCAATTCTGCTGAAAACAGCATCAGTCCGGGTTAGTTCCATTCAAATCACGCAAGTTAGAGTCCAAAACAATGGCAAAAGTGTTTGGAAAAGTAGATACGTTGGAGACGTATCACAACCCTCTCACTCGGGGACTTAGCTGCGGCCCCGTAATCACCTAAGTTTCGAAATACTCTCTGATTGAAGAGCAACCCTCTCAGTCTGGGGCTTAGATGCGACCCTGTAATTCCCTAAGTTACAAAAACACTCCAAGTGAAGAGCAACCCTCTCACTCGGGGGCTTAGCTGCGATCCCGTAATCGCCTAAGTTTCAAAAATACTCCGAGTGTAGAGTGACCCTCTCACTCGGGAACTTGGTAGCACCCCAAGCTACACCACAAGTACAATGTACCTTGGCTCTACGAGCTGTGCCCCAAGTACAATGTACCTTGGCTCTCCGATCTACGCCACAAGTACAATGTACCTTGGCTCTCCGAGGTGCGCCACAAGTACAATGTACCTTGGCTCTTCGAGCTATGCCACAAGTACAATGTACCTTGGCTCTCGGAGCTGTGCCATAAGTACAATGTCCATTCGGAACCAAAAGATCCAAAAGCATCAGAAGCAAAGCAAACATATTCCAAAGGAGGTCAAGTTCGGATAAAACCCGCAAGGTTCGGGCAGAAGTACCGGCGCGTCGAGCCCGAAAGTGTTTAACGGTTATAAAATCTCTCGGCATTCCGAGGAAAATTGAATTGGGACATAAAGTTTGATCACTCCTCACGAGGAGGAGGGTTTGAGGGCGCGACATATTCGTCCAGGTCGATTCTGTCAGAAATACGAGTGGCGGCTTTGAGGGAAGTCTCCATGAACGACTGAAATTGAAGCTTTTTGGTATTAGCAACCTTGAGAGCAGCAAACCTTTCCTCCTTCACCTCCTTGCAATGCACACGGACAAGAGACAATGCCTCGTCAGCACCACACCGAGCGGATGAGTTCTTCCATTCTTACACTCGACCAGGGATCTCACTGAGCCGTGTTATCAGAGACTCGAGGTCGTTCTCGAGCACCATCCCCCGCCAGAGCGCCGTGTCGATCCACGACATCACTTCCTTCAGCTGTGCAAGATAACGGGTGGCACTGGTAAGGCAAGATTCCAGTCACAAGACGTTCATCGCAACCTCATCCTTGACAAGAGAATTGGCAGGATCGAGATCCATCTCGATCCGTCCAGTCTCTTCCTCAATGTTTTGGCAGAATTCTGCACAGACAAAGATATGGTGAGTCAACAGTTGGGCTATGTGTCGACAATTATGATTCAGTTGGACAAAGGAAGATACCTTCAAGCATGAGGAACATCTTTTTAGCAAGATCCCCCAGATAAGTCTCCAACCCGTCCCTCTTCTGCGAGAGATCCCCAAACTTGTTGTTTAGAGCCAGCTTGTCCGTCTTCAGTCGTGTCACTTCTGTTTTAGCCTCATCAAGGGCAGTTTCAGCTTGGCATTTTTTTCCTCCAACTTGCCTACTGAAGCCAGCTTCTGTTCAGCAAGTTCATTTTTTTCCTGCGCCTTCTGCTGCGCCGCTACCATGTCAGGATCCTTCTGCTCCAAGGCTGCCTTCATTTGATCTGCAAGAGATAATGCTGGACATATGAGCCTGAGGATATCCGTGTTCCACTAGATGCATTCATTTAAATACAGTCAACATGTTCTGTAGTTTTCATACCAGATGCTTCATCTTTGGCTTTCTGCAAGTTCTCCCTGGTAAGATCCGCGAACTGAACTCTGAACTGACAAGATTTCTACAGTCAACCAAAAAGATAGATTAGTCAACAAGGATAAAGGCAGTCGTTTCCACTCGGAGAGGCGCAGAGAGCATAGTGTTACGATAAGAGAGTTCTAAGACTACTGCCAAGTCAAACAATCAACAGCAGCCTCGGGGACTACACCCAGTGGGTGCACTTGGTGTGCCCCCACTGGTTCCCACTCGACTCAATCCGTCATGTACGAGTGGAAAATGTAAAAAAAGAGCTGCAAATTGTTCTTAGACCATAGCCGACCGCCAGCAGTCGACCACGATCTCGAGGACTACACCTAGTGGGAGCACTTGGCGTGCCCCCACTGGTTCCCACTCGAGTCGGTCCGTCAAGTATGAGTGGAAGGAGTTCAAAAGCCAACAACAGCGTCAGTTCTTTGTCCATAGCCGACTGCTCGCAATCGACCATGGCCTCGGGGACTACACCCAGTGGGTGCACACAGCGTGCCCCCACTGGTCCAATTGACACTATCAGACCGATTGGATTACAAGACCTATATAGCAGGATCCAGAACACCTAGTGGGTGGAATATTATCTTACGAACAAAGTAGCAGTTTTCAGGTGGAATATCATCTTACGAACAAAGCAGCGGTTTTCAGACAGAATATCCTAACAAAATAACATTCAGTCGGAAAAGACTCACCTAGACGTTGGCCCGAAGGGCTGAATTGGCATTAGAAGTAGCCATGCTGGCCTCATATGATGCCTTCGTCTGCTCCATCATCAGACCTGCTTGACGTACGACATCCTCAGCCGCGTTCACGGGGTCCTCCGGGACATGATGAGTGGCAAAGAGTGAACACGACGGGGCGGTTGGAGCACCCAGAGGATCTGAAGCTTGAGCTGCACAAACGAGGCAGGGACTTGGACAATCAACGCAGAAGGACGAGCAGTCGACACGGGAATGGCAAAAGAAACCGTAGCCCGAGTCATGTCTCCTTGTTGCTGAGCCTCTATACCGGCACGCATCTTCCGGCCCCCTCCTTCATGTGCTCCTCCGAGGCACTTCTACATACTCATCATCATCATCATGCAACTCGATAACATTGGGTTGTGCTGTTAAACAATCAATCAAAAAGAAAGATCAGTCGACTGACAGAGTGGCGAACAATAGTAAAGACGTTATCAAAGAACTATACCCGCACTGGATGTGGCCATGTCCGCAGTCTCCTCATCGTTGCGGCCCTTGTCAATCTCCATCGAGGTCGCAAAAGCGGCAGCATTCAAGATTTCAGAGCACACTCGGTCAAAGAGATAAGTGAATCGGCAAGATGCATCGGATTTCTTGAACAAGAGAAGAACAAGGAAGAATGACACTCACATGGAAGCAATCGGAACATCCACCTTGATCTTGGGCAGGGCCTTCCGAGGCTTTGAAGCAGCAACATTGGGCTGCTTCTGGGACTTCTTAGTCGGATAAGGGGAAGTCATCTGAGTGCGTTTTTGTACCTGGGAGCTGGAGGGAGCTATCTTGGCGCGCACACTGTCTGGATCATGGGTCAGCTTGGAGCGCGTCTAGATGCGAGGTGGCGACTCGGCCTCTTCATCACTGCTCGAGTGCTCGCTCTCCTCGTCGGTCTCCTTGTCAGACTTCCACTCGGTGACCTCGTCAACGCCCTCCACCCCCTCTTGGAATTGCTCTCCATTGGGCACCGAATACATCTCAGTGTAAATTTGCAAGACGAAGAGGCGATCAAACATCAATCGGATTCATGGACAACCGCAAATCAAATTGGAAAGTTCACTTGGAAACTGAAGTCAAACCTTGTATGGCTCGTGGTCGGCGTCAAATGGATAGACTCTCCTAGTCCCCACGGGTTATCCTTGTTCCCAGTAATGCTCTTCAACCACTGCTCCACCGTCTTCTCGGCGACCTCATATGGGTGAACCCGAGCGGTGTCGTTGGTGCCCGAGTACATCCATGTCGGATGATCACGGGCTTGGAGAGGCTAGATCCATTGACGGAGGAACACCTCCAGCAGGTCCATCCCAGTCACTATTTTGCGGGCCAACTAAACCACTCGCTTGACCAACATATCTACTTCTACTTTCTCAGCCCGTCTCACAAGCAACGAAGGACGCTGACTGACTCGGTCAAGGGTGAAAGGTGGAAGACCAGTCGACTGACCAGGGGTCGGGATGTCCTTACAGTAGAACCAGGTCGACTGCCATCCTCTGACCGACTCACGGAGCGTCATGGAGGGAAAGGTGCTCCTACCCCTAGTTTGAATGCCTAAGCCACCGCACATCTGGATCATGTGCGTCTTCTCATCACTCAGATTCGCCTTCTTGATGGATTGGGAGCAGCAAGTGAAAATGTATTTGAACATATCCAGTGTGGTCGACACCCCAGGAAAGTGTCACACAGAGAGATGAAAGCGGCGAGGTATGTAATTGTGTTGGGGGAAAAGTGGTGCAACTGAGCGCCGTAGAAGCTCAAAAAGCCTCGAATGAAAGGATGTGAGGGCAGAGAGACACCTCGGTCGACGTGGGACGCAAGGATGACGCATTCGCCCTCCTGCGGCTGCGGCTCGAGCTCATCCCCCGGCAGCCTCCAAGAATCGTGGGCGATCAGGCCCCCGTCCAGCAGCTCCTCCATGTTCTCCAGCTGCATCGAGGACCGAATCCAGTCCCCCTGAATCCAATCGGGCGGCAACCCGGTCCTCGATATTGACCCCTGATTCGCCTTCTTACCCTCCCCGTCGTCGGCGCCTTCTCTGCACGCTCCAGGGCCGTCGTCTATTCCTTACCCATGGTGGGCGAGCTGCGCGCGGGTGGGGCATCGGTGAGAGAGGACCAGAGATGCGGTGGAGAGGCAAAGGAGGAACAAGAAGTGCGGGCGCACAGTGCCTACGCATCGGCCACAAAGCCCTCTTATAGCCCAGGGGTCGAGTGACTAACTTGTGGGCTCGTGTAATCCTGTCGAATTCTGCAACAGTCGCTCGCCCGATACATGGTGAAAAGGGCGGCACGGAGATTGAGGCGTCCATGTATTTCTGGTCCGATTTCCATGGTTCGTTCCGTCTTGCGCGCTTCCCCAAAATTCGAATACCGCAAAATCCGGGAACCACAGGGCAACCAATCGCGCCGAAAACCACGCACCTCATCGGCACTCGAAAGCTGCTCGCAAAAGTTCACTCAACGTCCTCTGAATTGATCAAGGCGACTAAAATGTGGTTGAAAGGTCAGCTGGATCCCCCGGTTCAAAGAGGATGCCTCCGAAGCATCAAAATCGAGTCGAAATCAACTTCAACCCTATTTTTTCACTCAGACCTCAATCCATTCGGAGGCTACTGATGATACCATAGACCTAGGGTAGGGTCACAGGCCTGACCTAGGTACCCGACCCAAGGTCACTGACATAAGATCACAGACATTCCAAGGATGATAAAAGATACCGACTGATATGGCCAAAGAGAGCAATTCACTCGACCACATACTTCACTCGGATATCCCAATTCCATTCGAGTGAATGAAGTCACTCGACCATCCAAGAAACCACTCAACTCCAGAAGGCCTAAGGTCACATAAAGCTAGCAACGGTCGGGCATTCAGTCCACGGTAATGATGGCCTTTACCTCTCTTTATTACAGGCGTTATCAGTAACGTCCTGCTTTTATGTACATTTAACCCTATGTAACGGTGGATGGCTGGGGTCGTGGCGCACTCTATATGAATCACCCCTCCTCTGATACAAGGGTTCGTACCCCCTGTAACACACACATACATCTATATTCCAGTCGACTGCCTCCGGGCACCGAGACGTAGGGCTATTACTTCTTCCGAGAAGGGCCTGAACTCGTAGAACTAGGGTGTACAACCTTGTCGTAGTTAGGACCTTGCCTCCTACTACGTACCCCCTATTCTCATTGTCAAACCTAGTACCACGACAATACCCCATTGTCACCATGGGTATTCATAGCAAGACATGCATCAAGTGTTATCGAATCCATAAAAGTATTCAATCCAAAGAAATCTCAAAGCGAAAACTCAATTCATCACAACAAGATAGAGAGGGGAAAACACCTTATGATCCGACTATATTAACATAGCCCGCAGTACATTAAGATTGTGCATCTCTAAAACACGAGAGAGAGAGATTAAACACATAGCTATTGATACAAACCCTCAGCCTCGAGGGTGTACTACTCCCTCCTCATCATGGTGGCCGCCGGGATGATGAAGATGGCCATCGGTGATGATTTCCCCCTACGAGAAAGTGCCGGAAAGGGCTCTAGATTGGATCTCGTCGATACAAAAGCCTACGGTGGTGGAACAAAATTTCGTCGACTTCCCTAGGGTTTTCGGATTATTTGGGCATTTATAGAGCGAACAGGTGGTGCGGGAGGCCACCGAGGTGGGCACAACCCACCTGGGCACGCCTGGGGGCCCATGCGCGCTCTGGTGGTTTGTGCATCCCTCGGGGCTCCCCCAGGTGCTTCTCTGGCCTATGTGGTGTCTTCTCGTGCATAA
The DNA here is from genome assembly GCA_902687465.1 of Secale cereale. NCBI lineage: Eukaryota > Viridiplantae > Streptophyta > Magnoliopsida > Poales > Poaceae > Secale > Secale cereale. Next base: position 210,099,934 of record LR738709.1, on the reverse strand, counting down.
AAAATCCCCGTAAAGTTTTGCTGCATTTGATATTCGTTTGATATTGATTTTCTGCGATGTAAAAAAGAAGTAGAAAATAGCAACTAGCACTAGGCACTATTTCAATAGGTTAGTCTCAAAAAATGATATAAAATTATTGTAAAATGATTGTTAAACATCCAAGAATGATAATAAAACAACATGGAACAATCAAGCTTAATTCCTGCTCGTCCTCGAGTCGGTAAATGATAAAACAGAATTTTTCATGTGGAATGGTGCCTATCATGTTCATCACATATTATTTTCTTTATAGCATGGACAACTGAAATTTTATATGGTTCAAAGCAATAGTCTAGTTTTGACATGAGGACTTTAATACTCAAGCATATCAACAAACAACCATGTATTTTCAAAATATCAATACTAAAGCAAGTTATCCTAGCCCATCATGCTCAATCATTGATCCATTCATAAAACATACTCGCATATTAGCTACGACCAATGGTCAAGTATGATCATAGTGCCCCTTAGTTGGTGCTTTATAAGAGAAGATGGAGACTCAAAAAATAAAAATTGCAAAATATAAAAGAAAGGCCATTCACAGAGGGAAGTAGGGATTTGTAGAGGTGCTAGAGCTCGTAGCTTAAACTAAGAGATAATATTTTTGAGAGGCATACTTTTCCGGCCAAGGAAAATGACTTAGAGTTTCCAATACTTTCCATGCTAGATATATCATTGGCTATTCCCAAATAAAAATTAAAGTTTTACTCCTTTTTCCACCATTCTTTCACAATTGATCGCTAACCATATCCATGGGTGCCCTCTATACCAACACTTTACAAGGAATTTATTATTTAACAACATCAAGTAAATTTATTTTTCATTTCGGGCCTAGGCACCCCTAATACCTTTGTCGTACTCTCGTGCAATGACTAGTGAACAAACACTCTTCTTGAGAATAACACATCAAGCATGGAAAAAGATAGGCCACCCCTCACCGCCTCATGAGCAGTACGGGCACACAAAAGAGAAGTTTATTTCGAAAATTAGAGATGGCACATACGAATTTGTTTAGAAAGGCAAGCGAATACCGCATATAGGTAGGTATGATGGACTCATTTGTAAAAACAGGGTTTAAAGAGTTTGGATGCACAAGTAGTATTTCTACTTAGTACAGGTGGAGGCTAGCAAATAGATTGAGAAGCAACCAATCGAGAAACCAAAAATCACATGAGCTAGCATTGAGCATAACTAACATTGAATAGTGCACCATAAGTAGGATGTAATTACATTGCATAACTATTGACTTTCGTGCTTGCATAGGGAATCATGAACCTTAACATCAATATTCTTACTAAAACATAATTACTCATTAACATGGATCACATATCACTATCATCATATTTCAAAACTATTACAAAGAGTCAAGTTTATTTTGTCCAATGGTCATCATGAAAGTTTTTATTATATCCTCCTTGGATATCTATCACATTGGGACTAGTTTCATAAGTGTCTTTTGATCAGCTCAAACGAATATAACTGAAGAACATGAGAATAATATTTTATTCTCTCAAATTAATCTAAGTGAAGCAAGAGCGAATTTCTACAAAACTATTAATGCATACCATGTTCAAAAAGATATAAGTGAAGCAATAGAGCAAGTGACAATCTACTCCAAAAAGATATAAGTGAAGATCAAGCGAGTAGTTATGTAAATAGGTAGCTATGTGAAGAGTCTGTTTTATTTAGAAACTTTCATATCTAAGTATTTTATTCTAACAGCAAGAAAAAAATATTTCAAGAATAGCACATCTCATGTGAAGAAGCAAAAACATAGGATCAACCGATACTAACCGATAATTGTTGGTGAAGAAAGGTGGGATGCCTACAGGGCCATCCCCAAGCTTGGATGCTTGAGACTTCTTGAAATGTTATCTTGGGATGCCTTGGTAATCCCCAAGCTTGATCATATGTGTCTCCTTAATTCCTCTCATATCACGGTTTCCTAAATCTCAAAAACTTCATTCACACAAAACTCAACAAGAACTCGTGAAATAAGTTAGTATAAATCAATGCAAAACCTTATCATTATCTACTATAGAAAATCACTAAAATTATTATTTAAAATTGCATACTAATTGCCTCTACATATTTAATACTCCCATCCTCAAATATAATCATTAGACACGCAAACATAAGCAAACATAACAGCAATCTGTCTAAACATGACAGTCTGTAAAGAAAGCAAGAGGATCCATACTTATCTAACTCAAACAATTCTAAGAATTTAAAGCACTGTAGAAAATTTGTCATATCTTGCTGTGCAAAAAGTTTCAACCTTTTATCACATTCTAAATTTTCTCGGGAATTTTTACAACAGCGACAAACTTTTTGTTTTCAAACAGCAACATGTAAACTTGCAAAACAAGCATGGTAAAGGCTATCCTTGACACTTTTATTGAAGTAAAAGATACAAAACATCTATTATATAATGAAAACATAAGTAAAAGAAGCCAACACATTCATCCACACAGATCAAATTATCCTAGCCATTATTTTCTTATATTAACGGCCGAGATTTAAAATTGCAATGTTACATACAAGTATTGTTGTAATCAAACTATTGTCACGTACATATGTGCGGGGCAAGTAACAATTGGAGCGGTTCAGCTTTATGATAAGAAAAAAAAACTAATTTGGAAGGAGCAGTTCAGATTTGACAAGAGAAAAAAAGTAACTTGGAAGGTGTAAATCGGAGATAAAACATATTGCTTCAGGCATACATGCTTAGGACTCTCAAACTAGCATCCGTACCTAACATAGGCTTCCAACTTCTGCCTCACGCGATCTCGCCGACTCCGTCGCTGCTGTTGCCGCACAGGCGGCAATCCATGATTACGAACAAAGTAAGAACCATCAAAGACGTACTTTGTTGTGACTGGAAGAATCACCTATTTTGCTACTGGCTGAAAGTTATGACCTTACAATCGGCAGTGTTGCAGGATAGGGACGCATGCATGCAGCGGCGTTGCCGTGTGATCGCGATCAAGAGCTTCGGCCGAGCATAACGCAAGCACGCATGTACGCATGCGTCTAGAAGTGAACAGGTTTGTTGATTGATCTCTTGAGGCTTTTCGGCTTTAGTGTCCATGGAATACAATTTTTTTGAAAAATTCCAAACCAATCTTTTAACTCTCCGAACTCTGAAAATAAAACGTAAGTAGTTACCTACACGTTTGGTTCATAGAAAAAAGAGCGGCTCCCGATTACAGCGGTACCTAAAAGCGTAGCGAGCGTTTGTTTCGGCCGCAGTGGTTTCTGTGAGCGCGTTCTGTTACACTGTTTCACAAAATTGTAAACGCACGAATCAGCCCGGTTTTGAACTGGGGACTTGGTGGACGAACCAAACAATCCGCGTATTACGCATGGATATTGGACGCGGTACTTCCTGGATGCGATACAGCGAATACTTTACCTGTGTGGAACCAAACACGTCGTACATGTATAATAGATGCATGTAAAATTTCCATTATGACATAGGTTGTGATAGGATCTCTACAAAAAGTGAAATCATTACTTTCATAGGGAATAGTACATGCGCTATAATTAATTGATTTTTTTATTTTTGTGTAGATCACATATAGATGTATTTGGCCATGATTTTTTTTTGCATATACATGTATTACAGACAAGTAGCATACATCCATAGGTATGTGTGTATTATTTTTTAGGATTTTTAAAAACCTAAAAAAATATTTTGGAAATTTTCAAAGCTACATCAAGCTCGAGCTTCATTGGCAATTTCCGCTATGTTACACATATCACGTGCATGCATGCGTTTGTGAAATATTTTTTTTGTGGTGTATACCTTATTTTTATTTTTCTAGATGGGATATTATCATGCATATGTGTAAGATCTCCTGGCTGTGAAGTAAGTACGTATTTCTTACATAGATGTCCAATGCGCTTGACCTTTTGTTATAAACTCCATTTGATTAAGAATGAGCAGTTATATAGTGCTTGGATAAGATTTGTAACATCTAAAGGCTATGATCTGCTATAATAAAGGTCTACAAAATGATTTTCTCATTTTCTTTCATTTTCCAAAATATTTTCAAGCATATCTTTCTTTTAACTGTTTGGGTGACATAGATAGTTTTATATGAATAAATGCCAATTGTTATTTTTTCTCTCAAATATACACCTACAGTTACTTAGCCTTAGATGGTCAGGCTACGAAAACAATTAGAGTGGGAGGTTATTACCACAAGCATTTAGAAGCATGCATGGAATTCGACATCCATGACATCATGCTATCTACAAACAAAATTGCACTTCAAACCGTGGTGATGCAGATAGAGGAAGATAACATAATATTTAGGCATTTAATTATTGATGAAGTGTTGTGGTGTAGTAAGAAGCTAACATAAATGCCATTACTCACGTTTTGTCGGTCAGCCGTCGAGGACTTTATCAACAATACTAAATTTACCAAAAAGTTTCCACCTGTAGTTTGATGATGTTTTGTTAGGAGACACATTCCAATTAGAATAAATTTTGTATTTTAAATCATCTATCAAAGGGGACTGGTAAAAATAGTGGAAGACAGAAATATGAAGATTGGCTGAAATTATATGGCTTTGCATGACGATTCTTATCACAGACCAATTCTAAAATAAATCAGTTAAAAACAGAGTTCCCAAATGTCTATCCTGGAGATTCACATTTTTTTACTTTTTAATATAATTTAACTTTTGATTGACAAATACTGGTGGAGAAAAATACACTAAGTATAACAATTAGTGACTAGCACAATCGGAAGAAGTGGAAGCATATATAAGGATATATGGATATATGACATTGTGGTAATACATAGTGGTGGAACAAATAACAATGTATGGCTGAAAGTCATCTATGTTTTCATATTATCTGTACAAATTCTAGAAGAATATTGGGTGCAAAGATAAATGAATGTGGATAAAAAGCTGGAATAGTGGAAGTTAGAAATTGGAATCAATGCAAATTGTTTGACATGGTGGGATACATGCCTGGGGTCTTTTGATGTATCATTTCTTGGAAAATATATCATTAGCATCAACTTTACAGAAAATATAGCAAAGTTTAATAATGTTTTATAATATTATACATTTTAGCTTTATTATATATAGGAATGGATGAAATGAATGAACATACATAGAGCAAAACCAGCAAAATCAATAAAGTTGTAAAGAAAGTCTAGCCGCGCAAATGCGTGGGTCACCCAGCTAGTTATTCTAAATACCATCAAGCAAATCATAGAAAAATAAAATGATGCTCAAAGCAAAACTCATATCATGGGATGAATAAAAATATAGCTTCAAGTGAGGTTACCGATAATGTTGGAGGCGAAAGAGGGGATGCCTTCCGGGGCATCCCCAAGCTTAGTTGCTTGATTGTTCCGGGAATATTACCTGGGCATGCCCAAGCTTAGGGTATTTCCACTCCTTATTCTCCTCATATCGGTATCTGACCCAAAACTTGAAAACTTCAATGACACAAAACTTAACGGTACTTCGTGAGATGGGTTAGTATGATAAAACAAATCATTCACTTTGAGTACTGTCAAAGACAAGATTCATAATTGTTCTCACACAATGCCTACCGTAGAGTGTCATTTCTACAACTTATATTGATCAATATAAGCCATAGAACTAGAAAACAAGCAAACTATGCATTGAAAACAGAATCTGTCAAAAACAGAACAGTCTGTAATGATCTGGATAACCACCATACTTATTCAACTCTAACAATTATGAAAAATTAGGACAACGTAGGAAATTTGCATACCAATCATGTGTTAAAATTACAGCTAAATCACGTTCCAGTGATTTATTGAATTTTCTGCACTGGGCGCAAAACTTTCTGTTTTTGCACAAAATCAAATCAACTATCATCCACACTATCCCAAAGGCTTTACTTGGTACATTATTGAAACAAAACATGTAAAGTATGATTACTATAGTAACATAATCATGTGAACACACAAAAACAATAGCGGTAAGTGTTGGGTTGCCTCCCAACAAGTGCTTTTCTTTAATGCCTTTTTGCTAGGCATGATGATTTCAATGATGCTCACATAGAAGTAAAGAATTGAAACGTAACGGGAGCATCATGAATCACATGGAAAGCACATTTAAGTCTAACCCACTTTCTATGCATAGGGATTTTGTGATCAAATAACTTTTGGGACCAAGAATCAACTAGCATAGGAAGGCAAAACAAGCAAAACTTCAAGATTTTCAACACATAGAGAGTAAACTTGATATTATTGCAATACCTACAATCATATGTTCCTCTCTCATAGTAATTTTTAGTAGCATCATGAATGAATTCAACAATATACCATCATATAAATCATTATTTTCATGATGCAAAAGCAAATAAATTTTGCTACTCTCCACATAGGCAAATTTATTCTCATTAATAGTGGTTGGAGCAAACTCAACATAATAACTATCATGAGATTGAAATTAAAGTCATGGTGACAAGTTTCATGGTTATCATTATCCAATATAGCATGCATGTCATCACCACAATCATCGTAGATAGCAACTGTGTTATCATAGTCAATTGAAACATCCTCCAAAGTAGTAGATTCATCACTAAATAAAGTCATGACCTCTCCAAATCCACTTTTATCAATATATTAATCATAATATATTGACCGAAAACTGATACCAATTGTGATGTCCCAAGCAGATTTAAGGATCACAGGATGAACTCACAAGTGAGTACAGGAGTTGACCGAAGAAGAACGAAGGAGCTGCCAGCTCAATTCATTTCTTTTCTATTCGATGACTAGTTCAAAACAGAGGGTTGGGCAGATAAGCACCACACACACACATGCAGGACACCTACTACTAAGTCCATCACGGCAACAGGTGGACCTCACCTGTCATACACCACCATGTAATATGTGGCGTGTGACATATAGACAAATAGATGCTCGTGCACACAAACGAAAAGAACCAGCACGCGCATACGTACGCACACGGTGTGAAACCAGCTCCAATGAAACTTCTTCCCAGCAAAGCAAAATATCATCTTCATCAAACATGGCATCCCAAAGCTTATGTCTTTGCATATCGTTAGCATCATGGATATTTAAAGAATTCATACTAACAACATTGCAATCATGCTCATCATTTATGCCAAACATTTTATAGCATTATTCTTCTAACAATTGAGCACAATTTTCCGGTCCATCATTTTCAAGAAAGATATTATATGATCAATAATATGAGGCAACCTCAATTCCATTTTTTGTAGTTTTCTTCTTGTAAACCAAACTAGTGATAAAACAAGAAACTAAAAGATTGAATTGCAAGATCTAAACATATACGTTCAAGCAATCACCTCCCCGGCAACAACGCCAGAAAAGAGCTTGATGTCTACTACACAACTTGTTCTTGTAGACTCGTGTTGGGCCTCCAAGCACAGAGTTTTGTAGGACAATAGCAAATTTCACTCAAGTGGATGGCCTAAGGTTTATCAATCCATAGGAGGTGTATGATGAAGTTGGTCTCTCTCAAACAACCCTGCAACCAAATGATAAAAAGTCTCTTGTGTCCCCAACACACCAAATACAATGGTAATTGTATAGGTGCACTAGTTCGGTGAAGAGATGGTGATACAAATGTAATATGGATAGTGGATATTGGTTTTTGTAATAGGAACAATAAAAAACAACAAGGTAGCAACTGATAAAATGGAGCACAAACGATATTGCAATGCTTGAAAATGAGGCGTAGTGTCCATACTTTCGCTAGTGCAATCTCTAGACAATACTAATATAATTTGATCATATAACCATCCCTCAAAGTGTGATGAAGAATCACTCCAAAGTTCCTATCTAGCGGAGAACATAGGAAGGAATTGTTTGTAGCTTTTGTTTCTGGTCGATCTATCCAAGAGTTTGTACTAAAATAACACCAAGGTATTTTTTCCGATGGATCTATCAAGAGTTTGTATTAAAATAACACAAGTTATTGTTTCCGATCAATCTATCAAGAGTTCGTACTAAAATAACCCCCAAAAAATTTAGATTCATAATACTCAATCCATTACAAAGAACCTCAAAGAGTGCCCCAAGATTTCTATCGGAGAAACAATGACAAGAACATGCATCAACCCCTATGCATAGATTACCCCAATGTCACCGCGGGAATCCACAAGTTGAGTGCCAAAACACATATCAAGTGAATCAATATGATACGCCATTGTCACCACGGGTATTCATAGCAAGACATGCATCAAGTATTATCAAATCCATGAAAGTATTCAATCCAAAGAAATCTCAAAGGGAAAAGTCAATTCATCACAACAAGATAGAGAGGGGAAAACACCATATGATCCGACTATAATAACAAAGCCCACGGTACACCAAGATTGTGCATGTCAGGAACACGAGAGAGAGAGAGAGAGAGAGAGAGAGAGAGAGAGAGAGAGATTAAGCACATATCTATTTGTACAAACCCTCAGCCCCGAGGGTGGACTACTCCCTCCTCATCATGGTGGCTGCCGAGATGATGATGATGGCCACCGGTGATGATTTCCCCCTCCGGCGGAGTGGCAGAAAGGGCTCTAGATTGGATCTCATGGATACAAAAGCTTGCGGCGGCTGGATCAAAATTTTGTTGACTCCCCAAGGGTTTTTGGAATATTTGGGCATTTATAGAGCAAAGATGCGGTGCGGGAGGCCACTGAGGTGGGAATAACCCACCTGGGTGCGCCCTGGTGGGTTGTGCCCCCCTCGGGTCACCCCCAGCCGCTTCTTTGGCCCTTGTGGTGTCTTCTGGTCCGTAAAAAATCCCCGTAAAGTTTCGATGCATTTGGACTCCATTTGATATTGATTTTCTGCGATGTGAAAAACAAGCAGAAAACTGCAACTAGCACTTGGCACTACGTCAATAGGTTAGTCCAAAACAATTATATAAAATGATTGTTAAACATCCAAGAATGATAATATAACGACATGGAACAATAACAAATTATAGATACGTTGGAGACATATCAGATAGCTCTTCCGAAGGTAGACCCGACACTCTTTAACCCGAAAGGCTTACGCACAAAGCAATAGGAACCATATGGGGGTGATGAATGAGGTCATCTCTTCATCTTCTTTGGACACAAAGACCAGATGATATCCAGAATATGCGTCCAAAAAAGAGAGTAGATCACAACCTGAGGTGGAGTCCACTATCTGGTCGATGCGTGGCAAGGGAAATGGATCCTTCCGGCAGACCTTGTTCAGATCAAAAAAATCTATGCACAACCTCCACTTTCCATTGGCCTTGCGCACAACCACCAGATTCACAGACCATGTTGGGGTGTAGTACTCCTCTGACGAGACCAGTTGCTTCAAGTTTCTTGATCTCCTCGGCAATGAATTGTTGCCGTTCCAAGGCTTGTTTCCAGACGTTTTGCTTGACGGGTCGGGCATGTGTGCAGATAACAAGGTGGTGCTCGATTACCTCCCTGGGAACACCGAGGATTTCAGATGATTGCCAAGCAAACATGTCGACATTCGCCAGTAGGAAGGCTATAAACGCGCTTTCCTATTTGTCGTCAAGGGTGGCACTGATGGTAAAGTTACCGTTGGCACCATCCAGCCCTACCAGACGTTCTTCACAGTAGGCGCAGCAACCTTGGACCTCTTACTGTTGGAGCTCTCTAGCAAATCATCTATAGGCAAAACATATTCCGAAAAGGTGGGCTTTCCAGGTCCCTTACCGGGGCACTGAACAGTTTCCTTCTTTCTCTTGTTTTTCTTGGCAGGACCAGTGATCACCATGGGCTCTGTCGCAACTACATCCCTCTACATCTTATCTACTCAAATGATTGCGTCCTTCTCATCCGATGGAATGGATAGGACTCCCATGGGCCCTGGCATCTTCAAGATGTTGTAAGCATGGTGGGATGCTACCATGAACTTAGCCAGAGATAGTCGTCCAAGGATTCTATTATATAGCAGGGGAGGTCAACCACATAAAACACAACCTTATCTGTCTTGTAGTTCAATTCTCCCCCAAACGTCACCGGAAATGTGATCTTTCCTTTGTGACGGCTCCTGTCGAGATTAACTCCTTGAATCGTACCGGTAACCTCAAGCTCTTCCTCTGATATCTGGATTCCGCTGATGACCTTTGGTGAAATCAGATTCAACCCGGCCCTGCCGTCAACCAACATCTTCGTCACTTTGAGGTTGCAAGTCATTCGTGAGACCAACAATGGCAGGCACCCTACCGCAGTGGTGCGGCCAGGGTGATCCTCCTCGGCAAAGATGATGGGCGTGCGGGACCACTTGAGCGGCTTCCAAAACTCTGATGTCGGCTCCACGACATTGACTTCATGTGCCCACCGCTTAAGTTGGCGGTGAGAGGAATGCAGAGACGCACCCCCATCAATGCATAGAGCGTTAGTGGCCTTTTGGAACTCCTGCTTGCTAGTTTCCTCTTCATCCCCTCCATCAGTTTCCTCATTGCAATCCTCCTTCTCGTGGCCCCTGGCGAGTTTCCCTTTATTCCTAAAACCCTTGCCGGGGAAGTTTGCTTCACCGCTCCAGCCCTTTTCGCCAGTGTCATTCTAACCTTTCTCGTTGTCCCTTTTCTCATACTCAGCCCTCTGTTTCATGACAAGCTGCTCAACTTAATGGCTTTCTTAGAGATCATGGCCCTTACTCCGGTGGATTTTGCTTTAAGGGACATTACTCTTGTCGGCCTTATCGGCGGCCGCGGCCTCTCAGCAATCATTGCATGGGTCAGCCTCCTTGTCGGGGGCCTCAGCTTTTGCCTTCTTAGAGGTACTAGGTGTGCTTGATCCTTCAACTGTCATCACGGTCTTATCCTTGTGCTTCTTGTTGTGTTACTTCTTCTTCTTCTTCTTCTGACTGGTGGTCTCGTCGTCATCCTCTGAATCGATGTTGACACCATCCTCTTTCCCAGGGAGCTTCGTCCCCTCCTCCACTCGAGCACACTTGTCCACCAAGCTGTGAAGCTCCTTCACAATCTTGGGCAACCGAACGTTCATCTTCGACGTATCCGATGATTACGCATGTTAGACTAGACGGTTGCTACCACTTCTGTTGGTCGATGTTGTTGGGAAATGTAGCATGCAATTTCAAAAATTTCTACACTCACGCAAGATCTATCAAGGAGATGTATAGCAACGAGAGGGGGGGGGGAGTGTGTCCATGTACCCACGTAGACCGAAAGCGGAAGTGTTTGTTTAACGAGGTTGATGTAGTCGAACGTCTTTACGATTAAAGCGATCAAGTACCAAACGTACGACAACTCCGAGTTCAACACACATTCAGCTCGATGACGTCCCTCGAACTCTTGATCCAACAAAGTGTCAAGGGAGAGTTTCGTCAGCACGACGGCGTGGTGACGGTGATGGTGAAGTGATCCGCGGAGGGCTTCCCCTAAGCACTACAATAATATGATCGGAGGAGCAAACTCTGGAGGAGGGCGCTGCACACGGCTAGGAACAATTGATGTCTGTTCTAGGGGTGCCCTCACCATGTATATAAAGGAGGGAGAGGGAGGGATGGAGCCTAGGGGCACGCCAAGTGGGGGAGTCCTACTAGGATTCCTAGTCCTAGTAGGATTGCCCCCCCCCCCTTATTCCTTCTCTTGGAGGGGGAAACGGGGAAGGAGAGGGAGGAGGAGAAGGAAAGGGGGCGCCGCCCCCTTTCGTACTCCAATTCGGCCTCCTGACATGTGGGGGGCGCGCCACTCCTATCTGGGCTGGTGTAACCCCCCAAAACTCATATATGTACCCGGTACCCCTCGGAACCCTTCCGGTGTCCGAATACCATCATCCAATATATCAATCTATACCTCTCGACCATTTCTAAACTCCTCGTCATGTCCGTGATCTCATCCGAGACTCCTAACAACATTCGGTAACCAAATTACATAACTCATATAATACAAATCATCATTGAATGTTAAGAGCGCGGACCCTATGGGTTCGTGAACTATGTAGACATGACCGAGACACCTCTACGGTTAGTAAACAATAGTGGAATCTGGATGCTCATATTCGCTCCTTCACATTGTACGAATATCTTTATCGGTCGAACCGTTATGAGAACATACGTTGTTCCGAAAGATACACCTAGGCGACTCTTAGGCGACTCCTTTGCGACCTTGCGCCGGTGGCCACTCCGGCCCCGGCGGCCACGCTCCCCCCTGTCGACGGCCACTCCGGCCACGGCAGGCACTCTCCTACCCTATATGGCGCCCTTTCCCATCAACTTTGATCGAGGCAGATAGTTTCAACAATATATGAAGTCCAAGTTTGGCCACCCGGTGGTTTTTTCACCTGTTTTTCGTCAACGTGAATTCACCCTCGTGGTCTCATTCTGCAGCTCAACTTTCAAACTTGATGTGCACAAGGTTAGTGTCTCTCTCCTTGCCATGTTTGGTTGTTATGCTCAAGGCTTTATGGTTTGTCTTTTGAGAGACAAAACTTTCAAGTTTTCTGTGGCTTCAAAGTATGTTGGTTTCGAGATCAACAATGCGGCTTGAATTGTTGAAAAAGATTTTGAGGTGTTCTTCAGCTTGTGGAACTCTGGAGGAACAAATTGGCATATGGAAGAAGTTTCCTATTACAATGAGCTTGATAAAGACTGGACTTTGGTCGGAAGACATGGCAAGTTAGTGGCCAACAACTCCGGTGATTGCCAGAGCTACAACTCGGTGGTCTGAGAGGGTAGATCGGTCTTTGAGTGGTTATCGGGCTCCATCAAATTGGAGATAATCAAGGGAATACATTCATTTCAATCGCGGTTAACGCTGACTTAAATGGGTCGCATAACCAAAATCGGGCACCTCGACATGCTAATTCGGGCACGTACGTTGTGTGCTATGCATGCGGCGAGATTAGGCACTATGTACGTAACTGCATGGCCCCTAATCTACCTGGGATTTGGCCCTTTATTAGATATAGTACATTTCCTAGCACCACTGAACAGGCCTGTGCTGAGGGGGAGGTGGAAGCCTGGTTTAAATATGTTGGGCCCGCTGCCCTGATTAGGCAGGTCTCGTCATTTAAGGAGCTGGTCGAGGACCTATTTCTGAATTTCCAACCGAAACATTTGCCTGCCTCCTCATATTCCTCTACTCTTACCAGCTATGTCACCCCCTCGACGAGCTCACCGCCCACTTTGTCATAGCCGGAGCGGCCATCGGTGGTCCGCTCCTCGGACGCTTCATCCATGGCTAATATCCCCATAGACCCTGCTCCATTTGTGCCTCATGGTATCCTGATTCTTGAAGTCAAAGGGAGAATGGGGCTTTCCAGGGCAATCTTGCCGCATCGACCAAGAAGGCACAAAGATTGGGCGATTGCAACCATTAAGCCGCACCCAGATGAGGTAGTTTTCGCATATGTAAGGGATGTTCTTGAGGAGTTTTTGCAAGGTGTGGAGCAGGTAGGGTTCAAAGAAATTCAGCCATGTCCTTTTGGAGAAGCTTATATTCAGTTCTTGCATGTTAGAGATAGATATAGGCTTATCAAGCAAAGCCTGCATCCGTTTGGTGATGTCTATATGTCACACCCTGCATTTTGTAACATGTTATTTGCATCCATGTAGCATGAAAATTTGGACTAGCAAATTTTTTTAGCATCATTTGGCTTTTATTTGGATTTGAGTTTTTCTCCATATGCTTTTCATGTGCTCATTAAAGTCAACTATGACCTCTTGTAGAATTCATCTCCTTACCCGAAACTTCTGCCCAATGATCATGCCAGTGTTATATAACAGTATAGTATTTTCTTACAAAATTAACTTGGCCAAAAAGTATTTTTATAAATTTAGTTTTCCAAAAACCCCTGAATTGAGATTTGCCCTGCAAGTACTTGATTTAGGGTGAGAAAATTATTTCAAAAGGTTTATTTGAGACCTAGTAGTCATAGGACTCCCAGAAACCACAAAGGTATAATTTTAAAAGTTATTTTCCTATTTTATTTAAAAGCTTTTCCTTAAGGCCAGAAATGGTCTTTAATAGGGGAAAATTATTTAACTATTTCAAAAATATTTGCCAAAATTCAGGGAGACTCAGAGGACATATATTGTCCATATATAAGAGTTTCAGCACTTGGTCATGTTCAAAATAATGGGCTAAACCCTCTAGAACCCTTTCTGGATATTTCAAGCTTTTGAAATATTTACAAAGGAAATATTCTCCAAAAATTCTAGGGAAATTCTATCATGTCATATATGACATATTTGCTGATCTTGCCAAGTCCCATGCCTTGGGAAGCAAGAAAACATCATCTAATCCCCTCAAAACCATTCTGTCCATATTTGAAGTTTGAGCAACTTTACATTGCCAAACTTGTCCAAATGCTCTCAAATTTGGTGCACATTCTAGAATGGCCTAATAAGGCATCTAGACCAAATGGCACAAGATTTGGAATAGAGCAACTTGATCAGATCACCCCCAAAACCCTTTCTGTTCAAATGCAAATTTGAACAACTTTACGTTACCAACTTTTTATCTGGAGCCTCAAACTTTGTGGGCATGATCATAACCCCAAATGATGATGCTACACCATGTAGTGCATCAAGGTGAGATGATTAGCTTGACTCAATCAAGATGAAGCTATTTCTGTTGATTTCTAGGGTTCACCAAAGTTACATTGGCTAGTTTCTTCAAATGAGCCCAAATTTGGTGAAGCACCCTATTTTCACATGTCTTTCAATCCTGTTAAGTGCCATGTCAAGTGGAGGTCATTTGCTTGACCAAACACTGATCAAACACCTTCTGCAGAATTACTAAAACCCTCACCTTGATCACTTTTACTCTTCTCCTTGGCCTCAACTTTTTACCACATGTTCATTCAGTTACTAGCTACCCCGAGTAACTTCCCCAGCACCCCAGCTCCATGATTGAGGGGTAAGAACCCTAGTTTACCCTGCTGGACAGCCATTTTTCACCAAGTCACCAGCCTCCTTTCTCTCTCTCAGCATCTCCAGAGCATCCAAGGCCACAGGCCATTTCTTTACTACTCCTTGACCTTCTAGACACTCTTGGGCACGTTGGATTTGACCAGAGCGGCGAGGGTGCGAAGGTGCCAGCCATACGGGCGCTCTGGAGCACGCTACAGTGCCCCCGCGCACTGTAGCTCCAGCCAATCGCCGGCCCCCGACAGCCTCGGGCCTCTCCCTCGCGCCAGTCGGTGCTCCTCGACGTCCGCGACCGCCCCGGCGCTGTCCCCCCTCCTCCTACGTCCTCCAGTGACCGTCGTCGCATGCGCACCGGCCGCCCGCAGCACCCACTCATAGGGCTCGCACGCGCGCACGGTCTAGAAGCTCCCCCGCTCCTCCTCTCACCTCAACTGGATGTAGAGCTCGTCCAGCAACGCCGTGGACTCACTCCCCTCGCCTCCCGTGCGCTGTAGCGTCGAGCCGGAGCTCGCCGGTGCACTGGACCACGGGGCTCCGCCGCCCCCCTATAAATAGGACCCCCCCCGGGCCTCTCCAACAGCATCAGCAGCTCCACCACACCTCCCTGAGTCCCCCACCACCATCAGTTCAACCCCAGGAAGTCCCAGTGCTCGGGATCGACCAGAGCTCCGCCGCGTCGGGCCGCCAGTGATCTCGCAGTACGGGCCTCCCCTGCCCTTCCTTTCGCCCGATCTAGAACCGACGTGCACCACTGACCTTTTCCCCTCTGTTTCGCCCACCTGTTGCAGTCGGAAACGACCGGAGCAACGACCTCCCGACGACCCTCCGCCGTCCCACCTCGCCGCCGGCGAACCTGACCTCCCCGGCGTACCGCACCACCTCCACTGCATCCGCCACTCGACGCTGGACCCATCCCTGCATTCCGTTGCCGTGGCCGTGGCCGGAAACCTCACCGGTGAGCTCGCCGTCACCGTGGACGTCAGGTTGGAGATGACAGGCGGGCCCCACCTGTCATCCCCACACCTCTCTCCCCCTCCTCTCAGCCACTGACCGCCGGGCCCCGCCCGTCAGGTTTAAAAACCTGACGTGCGCGCGCAGGCACCCGTGCGGCTGGGCTGATCCGCCCTGGGCCGTGCACTGTGGCCTCTCTAGCCCAGTTGCATAGGGCACTTTTTCTTTTTCTTTTCTGAAATTGTTTCAAACATTTTTACATAATTGAATATTGATCCAAATAAAATAATTCCAACTCCTAAATTCTTGTAATATTCCAACCTATTTAATGGTACCACTTTCACTCACATCTATGAAACTTTTCTGTTCTGTTTAAATTTAAATTCAAATTTGAGCAGTAAAACTCCTGTTCTAAAATCAATAGATTCCATTCTGTTACTCCAAAACTCCAACTAAGAATTTTCCCCATCTTAGAAACTCCTCTAGTATTTAACAAAAATAAGTTGACATTTTTCTGAGCACTTTGATTTTTCTGTTTTATTTGTGGTCTTATTTTCCCGTGGTTATTATGCGACGTATAGATCCCGTATTTGACGAAGTTGCTGAGGAAGGAGAAGGAGAAGGATTTGAAGACTTTGAAGACCAAGCCAATCCAGGCAAGCAGCCCTTGACCATGATACACTTGTTCTTCGGAACCCGTTTGTTTCCGATGCATGATGTTAGGGTTACGATGGTGACCTAGTTGATTCCACCACATGATGCATGCCTTGATCTTGATCTTGCTATGTGCTAGCTGACATGCATATGGCTAGTAGTAATGAATCATGATGCATGTGTGACATGAACCTTCATGGTTGAGGTCTTTGCATAAAACCCCGTCGGGTGCCACTCATGCCCGAGGGAGATGATGAGTTGGGTAACCACTTGATGACGAAGTGGTGTACCGAGACAAGTGTGTGTGTTTTTCAAACGGATTGGTTTAAGTTGCGACCGTTATTCCAACCATACATGTGCAACCACACTACCCCTTATGGGACGGGTCTTTATTTATTACTTAGGTCGATACTAGCATGGTGCCCGCATTACTAGTGACGGGAAGACTTGAGGTCTTTCCCGGGACGGGGTCGTGCTTGGATAGACGACCATGACTGTTTTCACAGGGCACCGGACACACCGTTGGTCCCTTCGGGTACGCGTGACATTGAAATTAGGGCAAGTCCCGTGATCTATTGTTTGTATCCGAGGGCCGTGTACCAACGAGTGGACTCTATGTTAGTGTCGTCTAAGGAAAGATAATGACCGGGTGCTTACCCCGGGTACTTGAGGTACCGCGGGTCGTGGATGACACGGAAGTTCCCCGGATCTTGTGGGTAAAGTGTACAACCTCTGCAGAGTGTAAAACTATTCGAATAGCCGTGTCCACGGTCATGGACAGTTGGGTAACCGCTCTTGGGCTACGTCCAATGTTTGCGAAACCATGTGTGTGTATGTGAGTCAAGGTGGTGACTTGACTCGACGGGTTGAATCTTATTCATGTTGATTTCGGTAACATGTCTTCGAGGTTACACGAATTTATTGATGCATAAACTTGATGGTAGAGTAATTGTTCTAGCCTTGCTAGATTGATCATTATTATTCAATTGCACTCTTACTTTGAACCACATCATGGGTTGCTTGCGAGTACATTCAAAGTACTCATTGGCTTGCCACTGGTTATTTAATTGGCCAGGCATGGAGGAACAGGAATATAATGAAGAGTTCTTTGGAGACGAACATGCGAACTAGGACGCCATCCCAGTCAGAATGCCTGTAGGGTTAAGGCAGATGGCATGCGTTCTACCCATTATCGAAGACTTCCGCTATTTGAGTTATTTGCTATTCAGCCCTTGAGGCTCTATCTATGTAAGACTTGGCTATAATGGCCATAATTCGTGTAAGACTATCTGAATGGATGTAAGACTCTTGTTATTTCAGCTTCTGTGTGTTCAGTGAGCATTGATCTCTGGGATCACTGTACACGTGCATTCGGTGATCTCGACTTCTAAGTCGGGGTCCCCACAGAGCTGGTATCAGAGCCATCCTGACTGTAGGAAGCCTTAGTTAGCATGGGCGTTAGTTAGATGAGACCCTTTTCAAAAACCTTCTGAACCTCTCTTCTTTTCTAAACCTGAGATTTCATCAGCTTATTAACCCCTCCTATTCCACCTTTGTAGATGGCCGCTGTACCCGAAGAGCACCTGACCACTGGGTTTCCCTTGCTTCTCGAGGATAGCCTCCAGGAGTGTGAGTTCCACCGAGCACCCATCCTCACCTACCTTGAGCATTGGGTGAGCGACACTGAGGTGGAGTACCATGTGGAAGTGATCGTGAAGGAAAATGATCCTCCCACAAGTTGGTTCTTCGAGGGACCCCAGATGGCAACACTACCTCTCGCTGTCGAGGCTGCTGCACTCAAGGCACTAACCCGTCTCCGTGAGCTTCTTTCGGAGATGGCAGCCAAGATGACAACTCGCTTCTTACCTTACCGGAAGGAAGGTGAAGAAGAAAGGAGCGCACTAGCCCCTCCACTGAAGGAAGGACTCTCGCTTCGATTCCAGACCTACTTCAGTCTATGTGCCGACAGCTTGGCACAAGACTTGGCCTTGGAATCACTGAAGCTTCGAGAAGAACTTCACAAGACCAAGGCACTTCTTCGTCGAGCTCAAGAGAAGGCAAATAGGATCAAGAAGGGAGGAGCACCTTCAGGATAGTCCGCTATCGCATATCGAGGCGGAAGGCCCTCCGAGGATGTATCTTCCAAGAATGAAGAACCACCTCGGCGACGCCGGATGACGGCGAGGGAATATCGCAAGCTTTTCCCTGCACCTCCGACGAAGCACCGCCGTATTCAACTCCTCCACTCCCCCACACCCTCTAGTGACAAGGGGGCCCAGACAGATGAAGACAAGGAGGAAGACCCAGAAGAGCCGGAATACGCGACCGAGCATTCCGCCGCTTAGGCATTATTCGCTACTCGGATATGCCAGTTGTGACCTCTACGGTAGGATAGGTCGTGTAACCCCTATGCGCAGTCGAGTCCTTGTATGGTTCATATGAAACCATCTAGTGTTTGCTTTTGTTGTGTCTGGATGTATGTCGTATTCTTCCTTCGGGAATGTGTAAACGACTACATCACCCATTTGGATTTTAATGAATGTGTTTTGGCCTTTCGGCCCTTGCATGATTTGATTTAGTGTCACACCCACCCCCTTACTAGGCACCCATCTATCTTGCTTTCCCTCTTCCGAGTCATGAGACCTTTTACCACTCCAACAGGATGCCTGTTGTAACTCGTACTGGTACCTCTACCCAGCAGCCCGAAGCCGGAGCATCCGCTCAGCCAGAGGCAGGCCACGACCAAACCAACGACCAAGCTCCACCACCACCTCCTCCGAGCATGGACATGGCTCAGCTTCTCCAAGCTTTCCGAGAGGAACGCCAAGCCAACACTGCAGCTCTTCAGCTGATTGCTCAAGCTGTCACCAACAACCGCCAGCCGGCGGGGAATGGCAATGGACGTTCCACGTTGGCAGAGTTCAAGAAGCATGCACCGCCAACTTTCATCGAGACTGCTGAACCCCTGGATGCAGACGACTGGGTCCGTTCCATTGAGGAGATACTGGAACTAGTCGGATGCATCGAAGACCGCGAGAAGGTGGCTTATGCAGCCCACTGCCTCGGGGGGACTGCTAGAGCTTGGTGGGATGGATTCAAGGTCATGCATGCTGAACAAGACATCACTTGGGTCAACTTCAAGGCAGAATTCCGCAAGGCCCACATTCCTTTCGGAATCAAGGCTATCAAAAAGCGTGAGTTCCGAGCCCTGAAGCAAGGAAGTGGCACTGTCAAGGAGTACATGCAGAAGTTCAGTATTCTGTCAAGGTATGCCCCTGAGGATGTTAGCACTGATGCTGCAAAAAGGGAGCGCTTCATGGAAGGCCTCAATCAGACTCTGCAATACTCGCTTGTTGTGTGCGACTGCCCATCTTTCCCTGACCTGGTGAACAAAGCACTTATGCTTGAAGACAAGCGGCGTGCTTTGGAAGACACTCGCAAGCGCAAGTTGGTCAGTAAGGGAAGTTCCAGCAACCAGAAGCCTCGTCCGTGGCAGTCAGCCCCGGCCAAGCCTACCTATCAGCAACCAAGAGCTCCTGCACCTCGTGCCAACCCTCAGCCTCAGCAGTATGCCAACCCCAGGCCAGCTTTCAACCCCAATACCAGTGGTGGCAACAAGATCAATCCAAACCAAGTCACTTGCTTCGGATGTGGTCAGTCCGGACACATCTCAAGGGTGTGCCCCAACAAGAATCCTGATGCCCCACGCCCCAATGCGCAGAACCAGGGACAAGGCCGCGGAATGCCACCAAGGAACCCAGCTCCTCGCAATCCACCTAACCATGGGAAGGGGCGTGTGAATCACGTCACTACTGAAGAAGCCCAGGAAGACCCGGACGTTGTGCTGGGTACATTCTTTGTCAACTCAGTACCTGCAACTGTCTTGTTTGATTCTGGAACAACGCATTCATTTGTCACTCAAAGATTTGCATTAAAAAGTGGCATGACCCCTACACCCCTGAATAACCCTATGGTGGTACAAACCCCCGGAGCCGAGATGAGAGCCAAGATAGGCTGTAAAGGAGTCGGTATTACCATTAACGGTGTAGACTTCCTAGCAGACCTTATCATCCTGAGATCGCAAGGCTTGGATGTGATCCTAGGGATGGATTGGCTCAGTAAGCACCAAGGATTGTTAGACTGTGCCAATCGGACAGTCACTGTGACCAATGACCAAGGAGTCGAAGTCAGGTTTGCTTCCAACTCCTCTTCCACTCAAGCCGCTAAAATTAACTGTCTGTCTAAAGTTGGGCTAGAGCAAGTACCGGTGGTATGTGAGTATCCTGATGTCTTTCCGGATGAACTACCGGGAATGCCCCCTGACCGTGACATTGAGTTCATCATCGAGCTCGTGCCCGGAGCAGGACCCATCTATAAGAAGCCTTATAGAATGGGGACGGAAGAATTAGCCGAGTTGAAGAAGCAGCTGGAAGAGCAGCTAAGGAAGGGATTTATCTGCCCAAGTGCCTCCCCTTGGGGATCTCCTGTTCTGTTTGTGGCAAAGAGGGACGGTACCATCCGCTTATGCATTGACTATCATTCCCTCAATGAAGTTACAATCAAGAACAAATATCCACTTCCCAAGATCGAAGATCTGTTTGATCAGCTCAGCGGAGCCAACATATTCTCCAAGATCGACCTCAGATCTGGGTACTACCAGCTGAAGATCAGACCCCAAGATATTCCAAAGACGGCATTCGTAACCAGATATGGCCTGTACGAGTGCACGGTCATGTCCTTTGGGTTAACCAATGCCCCAGCCTACTTCATGTATCTCATGAATAAAGTCTTCATGGAATATTTGGACAAGTTCGTTGTTGTCTTCATTGATGACATGCTTGTGTTCTCGAAGTCGGAGGAAGAACACGAGCAACATCTGAGGATGGTCCTAGACAAGCTTCGAGAGCACCAACTGTATGCCAAATTCAGCAAGTGTGAGTTCTGGCTGCATAAAGTTGGATTCTTAGGTCACGTCTTGACCGAGGAAGGATTATCTGTTGATCCTGCAAAGGTCGAAGCTGTGACCCAATGGCAATCTCCAACGACCGTCAAGGAAGTCAGAAGCTTCCTCGGACTAGCGGGCTATTACCGCAAATTCGTGGAAGGATTCTCTAGCATTGCACGACCAATGACTCAGCTCCTCAAGAAGGACAAGAAGTTCGAGTGGACGCCAAAATGCGAAGAGACATTCCAAGAGCTCAAGAAGAGATTGACCACCGCCCCAGTTCTGGCAATACCTAATATTCACAAGGAGTTCGTGATATATTGTGATGCCTCTCGAACCGGATTGGGAAGCGTTCTGATGCAAGAAGGCAGAGTCATAGCATACCTCTCCAGGCAGCTACGACCCCATGAGGAGAACTATGCTACTCACGATCTTGAGCTAGCGGCAGTAGTTCATGCCTTGAAGACATGGCGGCATTACCTCCTAGGGAAACGGTGTGAGATCTACACAGACCACAAAAGTCTGAAGTACATCTTCACCCAAAAGGAATTGAACATGAGGCAACGGAGATGGTTGGAACTCATCAAAGACTATGACCTCAGTGTTCAATATCACCCCGGGAAGGCTAACGTGGTGGCCGATGCCTTAAGCAGGAAGGCTTGCTCTTTGAATGCCATTATTCAAGAAAGGCAGCCAGCCTTGTTTAAGGAGATCGAACAATTCAGTTTGGAATTGGTCTCCCCTGGATTTCTGGATCATTTGGAAGTCAGACCGACCCTGATGGACGAAGTCAAGAAGGCACAAGTTGGACACGCAAGCATTGAAGGCATCAAGAAGAAGATGAAGCTGGGCAAGGCCCCAGGATTCTCCGAAGACGAGCACGGGATTGTTTGGTACAAAGGCCGCATCTGCGTACCAAACAACACAGAGCTGAAGAACCTGATTCTGCAAGAAGCCCACGACACTCCGTATTCCATCCACCCCGGAGGAACCAAGATGTAGCAAGACTTGAAGACACGATTCTGGTGGCACGGGATGAAAGGAGAGATTGCAACCTATGTTGCAAAGTGTGATGTGTGCCAAAGGGTCAAGGCTGAATATCAGCGACCTGCTGGATTGCTTCAACCACTCAAGATTCCTGAGTGGAAGTGGGATAAAGTCGGAATGGACTTCATCACTGGTTTACCAAGGTCGAATAGAGGACATGACTCTATCTGGGTCATTATCGATCATTTGACCAAGGTGGCCCATTTCATTCCCGTCAAGACTACCTACTCCGGCAACTAGCTGGCAACTCTCTATATCAACCGAATTGTAAGTCTTCACGGCGTTCCCAAGGAGATTGTGTCAGATCGAGGCACCCAGTTTACTTCAAGGTTCTGGAAAAGATTCCAAGAAGCCTTGGGAACCAAGTTGTCTTTCAGCACAGCTTTCCACCCACAGACCGGAGGTCAGACAGAACGAGTCAATCAGATTCTCGAAGATATGCTCCGAGCCTGTGTCCTGGCATATGGAGCCTAGTGGGAAGATTGTCTCCCTTTTGCCGAGTTCTCCTATAACAACAGTTACCAGTCAAGCCTTCAGATGGCACCATTTGAGGTGTTGTATGGATGCAGATGTCGCACACCCCTCAACTGGTCAGAGACTGGAGAAGGACTAGTCTTTGGACTGGACATTCTCCGCGCAGCAGAAGAGCAAGTCCAACTAGTCAGAGAGCGATTGAAGGCAGCCAAGTCAAGGCAGAAGAGCTATGCTGACACTCGACGCTGAGACATGAGTTTCCGTGTCGGAGATCATGTGTACCTGCGGGTAACTCCTCTGAAGGGAACCAAGCGTTTCCACGTCAAGGGGAAGCTCGCGCCAAGGTTCATTGGCCCTTTCAAGATCACCGACCGATGAGGAGATGTGGCTTACCAATTGGAACTACCACCTGAGCTATCCGATGTGCACAATGTATTCCATGTGTCACAACTCCGGAAATGTCTCCAAGTTCCAGACAAGCCCAATCTCTACAAGGATGTTGATCACCAAGCCATTGATCTGCAGCCTGATTTGACCTACCGCGAGAAGCCCATCCGCATTCTGGACGAAGCAGAACGACGGACACGAAGCCGTACCATCAAGTACTTCAAGGTCCAGTGGAGCAACCACACCGAAGCAGAAGCAACCTGGGAACGCGAAGACTACCTTAGATCCGAGTTTCCCGATCTCTTTTAAGCCCTAGTTTAGGAATCTCGGGGACGAGATTCTTGTAAGGGGGTAGGTCTGTCACACCCTGCATTTTGTAACATGTTATTTCCATCCATGTAGCATGAAAATTTGGACTAGCAAAATTTTTTAGCATCATTTGGCTTTTATTTGGATTTGAGTTTTTCTCCATATGCTTTTCATGTGCTCATTAGAGTCAACTATGACCTCTTGTAGAATTCATCTCCATACCCAAAACTTCTGCCCAATTATCATGCCAAGTGTTATATAACAGTATAGTATTTTCTTACAAAATTAACTTGGCCAAAAAGTATTTTTATAAATTTAGTTATCTAAAGACCCCTGAATTGAGATTTGCCCTGCAAGTACTTGATTTAGGTTGAGAAAATTATTTCAAAAGGTTTATTTGAGACCTAGTAGTCATAGGACTCCCAGAAACCACAAAGGTATAATTTTAAAAGTTATTTTCCTATTTTATTTAAAAGCTTTTTCTTAAGGCCAGAAATGGTCTTTAATAGGGGAAAATTATTTAACTATTTCAAAAATATTTGCCAAAATTTAGGGAGACTCAGAGGACATATATTGTCCATATATAAGAGTTTCAGCACTTGGTCATGTTCAAAATAATGGGCTAAACCCTCTAAAACCCTTTCTGGATATTTCAAGCTTTTGAAATATTTACAAAGGAAATATTCTCCAAAAATTCTAGGGAAATTCTATCATGTCATATATGACATATTTGATGATCTTGCCAAGTCCCATGCCTTGGGAAGCAAGAAAACATCATCTAATCCCCTCAAAACCATTCTGTCCATATTTGAAGTTTGAGCAACTTTACATTGCCAAACTTGTCCAAATGCTCTCAAATTTGGTGCACATGCTAGAATGGCCTAATAAGGCATCTAAACCAAATGGCACAAGATTTGGAATAGAGCAACTTGATCAGATCACCCCAAAACCCTTTCTGTTCAAATGCAAATTTGAACAACTTGACATTACCAACTTTTTATCTGGAGCTTCAAACTTTGTGGGCATGATCATAACCCCAAATGATGATGCTACACCAAGTAGTGCATCAAGGGGAGATGATTAGCTTGACTCAATCAAGATGAAGCTATTTCCGTTGATTTCTAGGGTTCACCAAAGTTACATTGGCTAGTTTCTTCAAATGAGCCCAAATTTGGTGAAGCACCCTATTTTCACATGTCTTTCAATCCTGTTAAGTGCCATGTCAAGTGGAGGTCATTTGCTTGACCAAACACTGATCAAACACCTTCTGCAGAATTACTAAAACCCTCACCTTGATCACTTTTACTCTTCTCTTTGGCCTCAACTTTTTACCACATGTTCATTCAGTTACTAGCTACCCCCAGTAACTTCCCCAGCACCCCAGCTCCATGATTGAGGGGTAATAACCCTAGTTTACCCTGCTGGACAGCCATTTTTCACCAAGTCACCAGCCTCCTCTCTCTCTCTCGGCATCTCCAGAGCATCCAAGGCCACAGGCCATTTCTTTACTATTCCCTTGACCTTCTAGACACTCTTGGGCACGTTGGATTTGACCAGAGCGGCGAGGGCGCGAAGGTGCCAGCCATACGGGCGCTCTGGAGCACGCTACAGTGCCCCCGCGCATTGTAGCTCCAGCCAATCGCCGGCCCCCGACAGCCTCGGGCCTCTCCCTCGCGCCAGTCGATGCTCCTCGACGTCCGCGACCGCCCCGGTGTTGTCCCCCCTCCTCCTGCGCCCTCCAGTAACCGTCATCGCACGCGCACCGGCCGCCCGCAGCACCCACTCCTCGGGCTCGCACGCGCGCACGGTCTAGAAGCTCCCCCGCTCCTCCTCTCACCTCAACTGGACATAGAGCTCGTCCAGCAACGCCGTGGACTCACTCCCCTCGCCTCCCGTGCGCTGTAGCGTCGACCCGGAGCTCGCCGGCGCACTGGACCACGGGGCTCCGCCGTCCCCCTATAAATAGGACCCCCCCCCCGGGCCTCTCCAACAGCATTAGCAGCTCCACCACACCTCCCTGAGTCCCCCAGCACCATCAGTTCAACCCCAGGAAGTCCCAGTGCTCGGGATCGACCGGAGCTCCGCCGCATCGGGCCGCCGGTGATCTCGCAGTACGGGCCTCCCCTGCCCTTCCTTTCGCCCGATCTAGAACCGCCGTGCACCACTGACCTTTTCCCCTCTGTTTCCCCCTCCTGTTGCAGTCGGAAACGACCGGAGCAACGACCTCCCGACGACCCTCCGCCGTCCCACCTCGCCGCCGGCGAACCCGACCTCCCCGGCGTACCGCACCACCTCCACTGCATCCGCCACTCGACGCTGGACCCATCCCTGCCCTCCGTTGCCGTCATCGTGGCCGGAAACCTCGCCGGTGAGTTCGCCGTGGCCGTGGCCGTGAGGTTGGAGATGACAGGCGGGCCCCACCTGTCATACCCACACCTCTCTCCCCCTCCTCTCAGCCACTGACCTCCGGGCCCCGCCCGTCAGGTTTAAAAACCTGACGTGCGCGCGCAGGCACCCGTGCGGCTGGGCTGATCCGCCCTGGGCCGTGCACTGTGGCCTCTCTGGCCAAGTTGCACAGGGCACTTTTTCTTTTTCTTTTCTGTAATTGTTTCAAACATTTTTACAGAATTGAATATTGATCCAAATAAAATAATTCCAACTCCTAAATTGTTGTAATATTCCAACCTATTTAATGGTACCACTTTCACTCACATCTATGAAACTTTTCTGTTCTGTTCAAATTTAAATTCAAATTTGAGTAGTAAAACTCATGTTCTAAAATCAATAGATTCCATTCTGTTACTCCAAAACTCCAACTAAGAATTTTCCCCATCTTAGAAACTCCTCTAGTATTTAACAAAAATAAGTTGACATTTTTCTGAGCACTTTGATTTTTCTGTTTTATTTGTGGTCTTATTTTCCCGTGGTTATTATGCGACGTATAGACCCCGTATTTGACGAAGTTGTTGAGGAAGGAGAATGAGAAGGATTTGAAGACTTTGAAGACCAAGCCAATCCAGGCAAGCAGCCCTTGACCATGATACACTTGTTCTTCGAAACCAGTTTGTTTCCGATGCATGATGTTAGGGTTACGATGGTGACCTAGTTGATTCCACCACATGATGCATGCCTTGATCTTGATCTTGCTATGTGCTAGATGACATGCATATGGCTAGTAGTAATGAATCATGATGCATGTGTGACATGAACCTTCATGGTTGAGGTCTTTGCATAAAACCCCGTCGGGTGCCACTCATGCCCGAGGGAGATGATGAGTTGGGTAACCACTTGATGACGAAGTGGTGTACCGAGACAAGTGTGTGTGTTTTTCAAACGGATTGGTTTAAGTTGCGACCGTTATTCCAACCATACATGTGCAACCACACTACCCCTTATGGGACGGGGCTTTATTGATTACTTAGGTAGATACTAGCATGGTGACAGCATTACTAGTGACGGGAAGACTTGAGGTCTTTCCCGGGACGGGGTCGTGCCTGGATAGACGACCATGACTGTTTTCACAGGGCACCGGACAAACCGTTGGTCCCTTCGGGTACGCGTGACATTGAAATTAGGGCAAGTCCCGTGATCTATTGTTTGTATCCGAGGGCCGTGTACCAACGAGTGGACTCTATGTTAGTGTCGTCTAAGGAAAGATAATGACCGGGTGCTTACCCCGGGTACTTGAGGTACCGCGGGTCGTGGATGACACGGAAGTTCCTCGGATCTTGTGGGTAAAGTGTACAACCTCTAAAGAGTGTAAAACTATTCGAATAGCCGTGTCCACGGTCATGGACAGTTGGGTAACCGCTCTTGGGCTACGTCCAATGTTTGCGAAACCATGTGTGTGTATGTGAGTCAAGGTGGTGACTTGACTCGATGGGTTGAATCTTATTCATGTTGATTTTGGTAACCTGTCTTCGAGGTTACGCGAATTTATTGATGCATAAACTTGATGGTAGAATAATTGTTCTAGCCTTGCTAGATTGATCATTATTATTCAATTGCACTGTTACTTTGAACCACATCATGGGTTGCTTGCGAGTACATTCAAAGTACTCATTGGCTTGCCACTGGTTATTTAATTGGCTAGGCATGGAGGAACAGGAATATAAAGAAGAGTTCTTTGGAGATGAACATGCGAACTAGGACGCTATCCCAGTTAGAATGCCTATAGGGTTAAGGCAGAAGGCATGGGTTCTACCCGTTATCGAAGACTTCCGCTATTTGAGTTATTTCCTATTCAGCCCTTGAGGATCTATCTATGTAAGACTTGGCTATAATGGCCATAATTCGTGTAAGACTATTTGTATGGATGTAAGACTCTTGTTATTTCAGCTTCTGTGTGTTTAGTGAGCATTGATCTCTGGGATCACTGTACACGTGCATTCGGTGATCTCGACTTCTAAGTCGGGGTCCCCACACTATATCTCATTCACAAAACACAATGTGGGTAGGTATTGGCGTAAGACCTATTTCAATAGAACTTGTTGGATGTTGTTTGTTGGAGTTCCACTTGACTAATGTAACTTTGAAGATATAGCTTCTGCCATTTCAAACTGGGGGGAAATCATTAGTTGGGAAAGGGAAAATGCTCTAAGAGGAAAAATCCGAGTTAAGCCCAGAGTGACTGATCTCACTGATATCCCAAAAAGTATCAAATGGTCTGAAGGAGAGAGCTTTGTAGAGGAATCCTGGACATGTTCAGTTGAGGTTTTATTAGAAGAAATGCAGGGTGGGAGCCCTACTGATGAAGATCCTTTCCCACCTCCTGGAGTGGTCCCACACCCAGTTCCACAACATGCAAATGATTTCCCAGGCTTCCAACCTATACCAGTCAATAATGAACCATATCAGAATGAAGGCTAGGACAATTGGGAGGAGCAGGAAGAGCAACACCACTGGGCCTTTCCCCAGGCCATCATTCATGTGCCTCCTCAGTAGCAAGTAGAACTGCCAATCCTACAAGATGATGGGGATCCCAATAGCAGCATTACAACAACAGTATCCCTTTCAGATGGAATTTGGTCTAATACACATACTGTTAGTGAGGAGGTTAACCAAGGATCTCTAGTGAATCCTATGGGTATGGGGCTTCAAAATATACTACTTGCTAATCTAGCAGATGATGACGAAGAGGATAAGCTGTTAGCTCATAATAATCCTAATGATCTTCAGCAACAGGGGAAATGGAGATTTCTTTGGCCTTACAAGAAAACCAACAACTAGCAACTACACATGCCTCTATGGAGTCTAGTGCAGCTGTCCATGGCAATGAAGGAGTCCTTGTACCTGCAATTCCACAAGCAGAGCTAAACACTTCAAGTGATAATGCTGCTATTCATAGCACTGATATCCCCTTGGTGGATGCCTCTATCCACGAGGAGCCAGAGGAAGATCAACAGCTAGCAGACAAAGCAGCAGATAAAGGGAAAGCTGATGTTCTAGATCCTCAGGTTGGCACTTCATCTGGTAAGCATGAGAAAGGTATGGAGAGTATTTCCCTCCTAAACTCTCCCACCATGTTAATTCAAAAACTGGTTGAATCTCATACATTGGATATTATTAATGGTGCTCATTTGATATCTGAAGAAGGTCTAGACCTATGGATTCAGCATTTTGCACCAGCCACACAGGGAGAAGTCAACACTTTCAAAATTGACATCCCTGTAAGTTGGTTTAACTTCATAACTCATTTGCTTCTCGCACCTGATAAATTTGGCTAGACAATGCATCTGCTAAAGTCTGATTTATGGAAAATGCTTACTGCCAACTGTGACTCTGAAGAGACTATTTTGTTTCATATCCCTGATGGATGTGCTACTATACAGGCTCCAAGTTGTAAGGAGATAATGTTGGGCCTAGGGAAAGAAAATGAGGGTGTTAGCCCTGCTGCTCACTCATCTAGTGGTGCTGGAAGCCCACTAACACAAGTGTCTCCTAATAAAGTGATACACCTGCCTCCAGGAGAAGCTATCTCCAGGAAAAGAAGAGACAAAGAGATTCTGGTGGAAACTGATGTAAGAAGAAGTGATAGAATTAGGAAGGATAGTAATGGCTCTAGAAGGAAATCATGTGATGCTAAATCTTGCCTACCTTGCTTTGCTATACCTCCAATTGTGCAAAATAAAGTGGTCAAAAATCCGACTAAAGCTTTCTGCATGGTATCTGAGGAAGAACTACAGGAGAAGTTGTCAAAAAGACCCAAGAAGAAAGGGCAGGAGGATGTGGCCAAGGTTTTCAAGGCCATTGGAGCTTCAAAGCCCTCAAAGATTGCTCCATGATGTGCTCTCAACTTAGTAATAGGGTACCATTAAGGAGTATGTCTAGTCTGAGTGGTGAATGCTACATGTATGCTATGGATGCTATTTATAGATCATGTAAAATGTCTGACTATGAGATAGGCTGGCCTCTTTTGTATCATGGTCGTTTATTCACTGAGTTTGAATCCTGGTTATGCTGCTTGTATGAGAATGTTGGATATTCTATTATCTCTTTTGAAACTGCTATGGCTCTTTTGCCCATTTTTATGGTGAACCTACTTCAATTTTACTGTGACTGCCTTCTAGAAAGCATAGTGATACCTAGGACAAAACCCTATAGATTTGTTAATAATACTCATCTAGGTTATTTTATCATGAGATGGTTCCTGGTTTATCAAACAAATATTCAACTGGTTTACCATGAATAGCAAAAGATCCTGGAATATTTTGAACTGGAATGTTAGGGGTTTAAATGCCCCAGCAAAATGGCTTACTATTAGACAAAAAGTTAAGGAAAGTGTTGCTGGCATCCTATTAGACAAAAAGTTAAGGAAAGTGTTGCTGGCATACTATTAGACAAAAATGTTAGGGGTTTAAATGCCCCAGCAAAACTTTTGACCTGGGTTATGTTCATAACTTTTGCACACCAAGATTCAACAAATTAGAATTCTTGCCCTCCATTGGGGCATCTGGAGGCATCTTAACTGCCTGGAATGGAAATCTTTTCTCCGGTGAATTGCTCTTCCAGAATAAATTCTCTTTAATCCTACAGTTCACCTGTAACACCACCTTCAAGTCTTGGATGATGACTAACATATATGTTCCATGCAACCCTGAAGAAAAAATGGAATACATTGTCTGGTTTAGTAATATTCGAATGTCTGATGAAGTGGATTGGATAGTCATGGGAGATTTTAATTTCATAAGGTCCCCTGAAGACAGAGACATACCTGGAGGGGATGTCAACCAAATACTACTATTCAATGAGGCTATTAGAAACTTGGGGTTAATTGAACTTCCACTTAAATGTAGCCAATTCGCTTGGATCAATATGCGAGACAACCCCCTACTCGAAAAATTGGATTGGTTTTTCACTTCTACAGCCTGGATGACAAGCTACCCTGATACCACTGCTCTTCCATTAGGAAAACCCATCTCAGATCACCTACCATGTCCAATTAAAGTTGGCACAAGCATTCCCATGTCAAAGGTTTTCAGATTTGAGAATTACTGGCTAAAACACAGCTCCTTCGAAGAAATAGTTATAGCAGCCTGGAATATCCCTGTGGGTTTTACTGACACTGCCAAGAAGATCAATGCCAAGTTCAAAAATTTGAGAAGAGCTCTAAAACTTTGGGAAAAAAGTTTGTCTTTTCTTAAAAAACAGATTGAGGAATTGAATGAATGTATTTTCTTGTGGGACCTGCTGGAGAAATACAGAGACATCACAATAGGAATACAACAACTATAGGAATATATTGATAGAATTCTTATTAACAGTTCTCAGCAACCCGAAGATCCATTGGAAGCAAACAAGTAAAATAAAGGGTGTTAAATTTGGAGATGAAAACACAAAATTCTTACATTCAAAGGCCTCAGTTAATCATAGACATAACAAAATTGCAATGTTACCAAATGAGAACCAAGTGAAAGTTACAGATCATGAAGGTAAAGCAGCAATCCTCTGGGAGGCTTTTAAAAAGAGATTAGGACATTCCAATGGCCATACCATGTACTTTGGTTGAAAGTATCTATTTGAGAACAAAGTGGACCCCCAACTATTTAAAGACCTGGAGAAGCCTTTTACTCAGGAGGAAATTGATGATATAGTTAAGAACTTGCCCATAGATAAATCACCAGGGCCCGATGGATTTAATAATGAGTTCCTTAAAACATGTTGGGACATAATCAAAGAGGATGTTACTACTCTTATTATGGATTTTCATGCTGGTACTGTTAACCTGGAAAGCATCAACACTTCTTTTATCACTCTAATACCCAAAAAGGAAGTGCCAACCTCTCCTAATGACTTTAGACCAATTTCTCTGCTTAATGGAGTGCTCAAAATCATTACTAAACTACTGGCAAATAGACTATGAAAGGTGATCCTAAAGATGGTACACATCAATTAGTATGGATTTCTCAAGAGCAGAGTGATACAAGACTGTCTTGGTTGGGCCTATGAATATACACACCAGTGTCACAGATCAAATAAAGAAATGCTTGTACTAAAACTAGATTTAAAAGGCTTTTGACACTATTGAACACCAAGCCATTATTGACATTCTCCGAGTAAGAGGATTTGGAGAGAAGTGGATATCTTGGATGCAGCTACTTTTCACATCTGTTTCATCTGATGTGATGTTAAATGGAGTTCCTAGGAAGAAATTATACTGCAAGAGAGGACTAAGACAAGGAGACCCTCTGTCACCTTTAATTTTTGTTCTGTCAACTGATCTACTGCAGTCAATCCTAAACAAAGCTATGGCAAGAAACCTCATTTCTCCACCACTACAAGTTAATTCTTGCCCAGAATTCCCAATAGTACCATATGCAGATGATACATTAGCTCTTATGAAAGCTACTGCTAGACATCTAATATGCCTCAAAGCACTGTTAAACACCTATGCATCAGCTACTGGGTTAAAGGTAAATTATGGAAAATCAATCATGGTTCCCATAAACATTGCAGAAGACAGAGTTAGCATTTACACAAACACTCTCCAGTGTGCCAGGGGACAATTTCCTTTTACTTATTTGGGACTTCCATTGGGGATTTATAAACCAACTGTGGAATAGTGTTTTCCTTTGGTCAATAGAATAGCTAAGAAGCTTTCTGGTTTATCCACTTTTATGACTCAAGCAGGGAAGGTGTTGTTAGTTAAATCTGTATTGGCATCCTTGGCAGTCTACTTCATGTGCTGTTTGGACATCCCTATCACTATTAAGCACCAGAGCATTAAGTATTTGAGATACTGCCTGTGGAGGAGTCCTGATATGGAAAAGATAGAAGACTAGCTCTTGTGGCCTGGAATACAATATGAAGACCCAAAAACTAGGGTGGTTTGGGAGTCATGGATATATTTACACAAAACAAAACTCTCCTCATGAAAAACCTTCACAAATTCTACAATAGTCATGACATTCCTTGGGTAAACCTCATTTGGGAAACATATTACAACAATGGACAACTCCCAGGAGATCAAAAGGTGGGTTCATTCTGGTGGAAGTCAAACCTGGCCCTTATTGATGATTTAAAAGCTATGGCCAAATGCAATGTGGGTGATGGCAGAAGTGCTTTGTTCTGGGATGATATGTGGCATCAATTTGTCCTGAAGCACAAATTTGACCACCTTTACTCCTTTGCCAGATATCCAGTAACTAGTGTTCAACAAGTGATAAACACTGAATATCTTCAAGACCTTTTTCACCTGCCAATGACAACTCAAGCTTATCAGGAGTTCTTTGAAATGGAAGACATCTGCATCTCTTTAAGGCAATCTGAGTACGTGGATGCAAGGGATACATGGAGTTACATATGGGGTAATGAATATTATTCATCAATTAAAGCCTACAATGTTCTGATTGGCAACAAACAAACTCCACCACATTTCACATGGATTTGGAAAAGCTCTTGCCAACCCAAGCACAAAGTATTTTTATTGATGCTACTGCATGATATAGTAAACACAAGGAATCTCTCAAGGAGAAAATACTATGAATTGGAAGTTTATAACTATGCTGTGACGGAATGCCAGCAAGAAGAAACACTGCATCACCTATTTTGGGGGTGTCCATTTGATAGTAGATGTTGGGATTTCATCTTCCCTACCAGAACATTAAATTTATCAGTATTGGAAGCCTATCAGGATCTTAAAGACAAGCTCAACTGCCCTTATTCCATGGAGATCATCATCCTGGGATAATGGGCCATATGGATATCCAGAAACAACAATTTTTTTGAGAATATCACACCATCATTTCAAGGATGGAAATTCATATTCACAGAAGAGCTCAAACTTCTCAAATACAGGATGAAGACAAAAAATCTTAGGCAATTCTCTGCTTGGTTGGAGACCTTGTTGTAATTATCTTTTTAGCTGTAATTCCTAGGTTGTTTTAGTTTAATCTAGTTCTAGTTTTTTTAGTAGTTTCATAGCCTTCTTTCTTAGTTTTCCTTTTCTTTTCTTTTCTTTTCTTTTTTCTTTTAGGATTAGCTCAAGCCTTTCAGATACTATATTTGTTCCTGCCTTTTATTTATTTAATAAAAGTTGCAGTGGGGTTTTTACCCTACCGTTTATAGTCAAAAAAACATACGTTGTTCCCTTTGTCATCGGTATGTTACTTGCCCGAGGTTCGATCGTCGTTATGTTCATACCTAGTTCAATCTCGTTACCGGCAAGTCTCTTTACTCATTCCATAATGCATCATCCTGCAACTAACTCATTAGTCACATTGCTTGCAAGGCTTCTTATGATGTGCATTACCGAGAGGGCCCAGAGATACCTCTCCGATACTCAAAGTGACAAATCATAATCTCGATATATGCCAAACCAACAAAAACCTTCGGATATACCTGTAGAGCATCACCGGTGCGCTCCTAAACAAACGGTTTGAACCCCCTTTCCGCGACGACATTTGGAACCGTCGCCAAGTTGGTGTGGGCGATAGGGGGGGTCCTTCCCACACGACCCATAAACCATCGGGGATAGGCCACCTTGATGCATACAGTTGTCCCTATATAACCATTTCCGATATCTCGAATATCCCAAACGCTTCATCCTTGCTACTCGTTTGTGCTCGCATTGCCATAGCAGTTGGAGTTTTGTGGTTCTGCCTAAAACCAGGCAAATTCTAGCCACGGGAGCTTTCCAGGCAGATTCTAGGTAGATTCCAGGCACGGGAGATTTACGATGCCTAGTACATTAGAAATAGTTCATGATTATAAATTGTGTACCATAGGTAGAAAATCACACACATTTAGTTTCCCCGCACCGTATGTGATAGTGTCTGACATCACACACGCTTTGCAAACAGCAACTATGTGCATGCTTGCACACGTTTCCTCTCTGTAAATTGTCTCAGATTATGGTGTATATCGCAAACATTTTTGTTTTACCAACCGTGTGTGCCGTAATGACCTGCAGAACGTAATTTCGCCCTGATTTAATTGCTGCTATTTAAAATTGTACCTAATTTAAAATTGGAAGTAGGCTATAGCTTTATTCATATCCATCAGGTTCAAACAACCAATGCATTATTCGATTCACAGGTACATATGTTTAAGAATCACAGAAGCACCAAATAAAGAATGATGTACCAGGGTTCTATACTTGTACTATTACAGATGGTAAAGAAAGAGGCGAGAGACATTCCAGATGCTAAACAAGGAGAAGCAGAATAGCCCTATTGTGCTCTCCTGGATGCAGAAGGCATGGAGGACTCTAGTCCACCACCTTGTGATGGCCGACCGCCAATCATGTAGTTTGAGAGGTAATCTTGAGTAAACTACTTCAGGATCCACTACAAAAGAAAAAAAGATTCAGATATTGTCATGTAACACAACTCATTACGGGCA
The DNA here is from genome assembly GCA_902687465.1 of Secale cereale. Taxonomy (NCBI): domain Eukaryota; kingdom Viridiplantae; phylum Streptophyta; class Magnoliopsida; order Poales; family Poaceae; genus Secale; species Secale cereale. The sequence continues at coordinate 210,064,391 of LR738709.1, read as the reverse complement.
GTAAAATGAGGCCTATAGGGTTCTTACTTACCATCCTGCAGTTCACTATTGTCTTGCATAAAGTGTAAACAAATAGTTCGATTGACATCTTTTGACCCATTTTAGTAACAATCTTTATCAGTTTCCTCACTTGATGCTGGTTCATGAATATCTCATTGCCCCATACGCATAAAGGGTCGAAGTGTGGATCTTTGGCACTGATATATGTACCTAAAAGCACTAAGTTAATATTAGAAGCTAAACAACAATTGAAAAATGATGTAGTACAACACTCCATCCATCCCATTATATAAGATTATATTACATGTATAACTAGACATCATCAGAACATTAAGGTAACACTCTTCCTTGTTGCTATGTAGCCTGGGATTGCATATTTAGTCATTCAGTACAATGCATGTTGCTAAACAACAATTGAAAAACGAAAAGGCATGTTAACTGCAATATCCTTAACAACAACCAAATATGGTAAATCATAGTGGTATTGTTGAAACTGTTATTGATGAAATTGAACTACCCAGCAAATAGTTGCACATATAGATCATCACATTGTGAAGAACTGAAATAAACAAGTCATAAGGACATCTCTAGGCAATCCTTAAAAATTTAAAGGACTAAAACCCTTAGTGGATATATATATATATATATATACTCCATGAATTTTTGGCCTTTTCTAGTCGATACCCTAAACTTAAGGTTGTAAACTTCAATTTGATCAAGTTCAAAGCAGGTTCAATCGAAAGTAGCATGCATTCAAACATAAACATAGATAGTTTTGCATAACCAAACATAAAACATAAATTTAAACTAAGCTAAACTACTTTCGGTTGAAGTAGAGGTCGAGCCAATCCTTCCTCGTCATGTACGGTGTGCCACGAGCCTGGTCCGGGCCAGTACCATCATCGGGGTCATTGGGGAATGCACTCCTCTACTCGTCGACGTCGATCTCCTCGTCCTTGAGGCTCACCTAAGAGCCCTCCACGCCCCCGTCCCCGCCGCCTTCGACCTCTTCATCGGAGGAGAGCGCGATAACCTTGCCGCCCTCCGCGCCACCGTCCACGCCGCCTTCCGCGCCGGCAAAGATCGCCCGCTCCGCCTCCACGAGCTACGGGTGCTGGCGGCGGAGCTCTTGCATGTAGGCCTTGTTTGTGGCCTCGGCCTTGAGGCGCTCCCACGCCTCGTGATCCTCCCACGCCATAGCCGAGCTCACCACCCCTGGCTCCGGTGGAACGAGGTGGACAGAACGTGTGCCGAAGGGGAAATTGAGCCTAGTCACCGGGCCGTGGTAGCAGACCTGCCAGCGGTCGTACTCCATGGCCGCAAGATTGGCAGTGCGAAAGCTACCGAGCCACCGGCGGGTATGGGTCTCTCGATCTGTAATCTTGGCGACCCACGTCCCCCATCGCCGCTGCCGAACCCTGAGGTAGGACTTCGTTGGCTGCTGGGTCCAAGAGAGGATGGGGAAGTCCTTGAACCAGCGTAGGGGCGCGGCGGCGGGTTGATCGGGGGACCGGCGACGGCGGATCGGTCTCGCAGAGGACGACGGGGACATCTCGGCGGCAACCTCGCCGGCGTCGGGCGAAAAGGTCGCGATAAACCTCCTTTTGGCCATTGGCTCCTCGAGCTCCCCGACACACAGGCAGATGTTCAGGATGGAGGCGCCGGCGATGGCGGCGACCTACCAATGGTTTTGAGGGTTGTGTGTGTTTGTGTGAGCACAGGTTTTGGGGTGTGTGTGGAGGGGGGGCAAGGTTGTGTTTGAGGAAATACTACGGCAACTGAAATTTTACTAGGCGGTAGTAACAAGGTGGGGCTACTCAAAGTTTGGATAAAGGGCAAGCAGATATTTTTGAGATTGCGAGGGATGCACAGGCGGGAGTAAAATGAAGGGGCTACGAAAAATTTGAATCAAGGGACTGAAGCAGAGCGGGAGTAACAGACATCGCACACGGTCCGCACGGTAGATATTTTCGAGATTGCGAGTGATGAAAAGGCGGGTGTTTTTGGGGAGTGAGCTAGTGTGCTTGACACGCTGGCTATGGACTGTAGCCGACGGACCTTCTCGCGTACTATAGACCGACGGTGCTCCAAGATATTTTGTACTACATCTCACGCGGTTGGTGAAAATAAACTGTGTGGGATCTACTTGATTTGACTTACAAAATGGGGTCACAGCGGCAATGGACGCTGTTTCAATTGCTAGACCGTTTATCTGCAGTGAACATGCAACTTATATGTGTGTCGTAAAAGAATTGGAATTATTTAGGGTTCGTTTGGATATTTTATACATTAAACTGGTTTTCTAGCCATTTCACATGCACAATTCAAATTTAAACTACATGCACAAGCTCCGGTGCATACAAATTGGTTGAAAAATCAAATATGTGTCCTTTAGTGCATGCTTAGGTCCCATGCAATAAATGGGAATGAATTTTCGGGTTTCGTTTGGCCTTTTTTATACATTAACTGGGTTTTCTAGGCATTTTATGTGCATAGTTCAAATTTGAACTACAAGCACATGCTCCAATGCACCAAAGTTGGTTGAAGAATCACATGTGTATCCTTGGGTGAATTTCTAGGTCCCATGCAAGAGATGGGAATGAATTTCAAACACCAGGGCATTGTTGATTGCCGGCAAAACGTTGAGATGCCTGGTTTTTAAATTCTAGTAAATGGAAAACTCGTCTGAAATTCATGAAACTTGGCATGCTATCATGGAGCAGCATCAACAGAGTTTTTCAATTTCGGGGTCATTTAGCTCAAAAAATTCAGTTAATGCATGAAATATACCAAATGAACTCAGAAAGGGTTGATAATTGATGATGCGGATTTGAATGGTGCATTTTGAACATACAAAAAGTCTGGACTTCAAATAAGTTCAAAAATGAAATGCCTTTGTAAGAGATGAGTTTTTGTATGAAACCCTGATACTTTGAAAGAGATTGTCCATTTTGTACACGAAGTGCATCCAGTTTTTGCCGTAACCCTCTCTACTTTTTTGCACATGCTATGTGGGTGAAATGATGATACCATGCCAACTTTCAACCTTTTCAGATTTCATTGGAAGTGTTTTTCAATTTGAGGGGCATTTAGCTCTAAAAAAATTTAGTAAATGCATGAAAATACCAAATGAACTCAGAAAGGGTTTATAATTGATGACGTGGATTTGAATGGTGCATTTTGAACACACAAAAAGTCTAGACTTCAAATAAGTTCAAAAAATGAAATGCCTTTGTAATAGATGAGTTTTTGTCTGAAACCCTAATACTTCGGAAGAGATTGTCCATTTTTGTACACGAAGTACATCCAGTTTTTGTCGTAACCCTCTCTACTTTTTTGCACATGCTATGTGGGTGAAATGATGATATCATGCCAACTTTCAACCTTTTCAGAGTTTATTTGAAGTGATTTTCAATTTCAGGGTAATTTAGCACTTAAAAAATTATGTAAATGCATGAAAAATACCAAATGAATTAAGAACGGGTTGATAATTGATGATGTCAATTTGAGTTTTGCATTTTGAATACACAAAAAGTCTAGACTTCAAATAAGTTCCAGAAAAATGAAATGCCTTTGTAACAAAGGAGTTTTCTTCTGAAACCCTGATACTTCGAAAGAGATTGTCCATTTTGTAACGAAGTGCAACCAGTTTTTGTCGTAACCCTCTCTACTTTTTTGAACATGCTATGTGGGTGAAATTATGATACAATGCCAACTTTCAACCTTTTCAGGGTTCATTTGAAGTGTTTTTCGATTTTAGGGTCATTTAGCTCTAAAAAAATCTGTAAATGCATGAAAAATACCAAATGAATTCAGAAATGGTTGATAATTGATGAAGTGGATTTGAATGGTGCATTTTGAACACACCAAAATTCTGGTCTTCAAATAACTTCAAAAAAATTAAATGCCTTTATAACAGATGAGTTTTCGTCCGAAACCCTGATACTTCGAAAGAGATGGTCCATTTTGTACACGAAGTGCAACCATTTTTTGCTGTAACCCTCTCTAATTTTGTGCACATGCTATGTGGTTGAAATAATGATACCATGCCAACTTTCAACCTTTTCAGAGTTCATTCGAAGTGTTTTTCAACTTCAGGGTCATTTAGCTCTAAAAAAAATCTATAAATGCACAAAAATACCGAATGAATTCAGGAAGGGTTGATAATTGATGATGTGGATTTGAATAGTGCATTTCGAACATACAAAAATTTTGGACTTCAAATAAATTCAAAAAAATGAAATGCCTTTGTAACAAATGACTTTTCGTCCCATACCCTTATACTTCGAAAGAGATTGTCCATTTTGAACACGAAGTGCATCCAGTTTTTGTCGTAACCCTCTATACGTTTTTGCACATGTTATGTGGGTGAAATGATGATACCATGCCAACTTTCAACCTTTTCATAGTTCATTTGAAGTATTTGGACATTTTTATGCATTAACTGAGTTTTCAATGCATTTATGTGCATAATTCAAGTTTGAACTACATGCACATGCTCCAGTGCATATAAATTGGTTGAAAAATCAAATATGTGTCCTTGGGTGCATGCTTAGGCCCCATGCAAGAAGTGGGAATGAATTTCAAACACCAGGGCACCGTTGATTGCCGGCAAAACATTGAGATGCCTGGTTTTTAAATTCTAGTAAATCCAAAACTCGTCTGAAATTCATGAAACTTGGAATGCTATCATGGAATGGCATCGACATGCTGTGGCATTTTTCGTGTCCATTTTGAGAGAATTTGCACTCGAATAATGACAGCCAACAGAGGCATTTTGAAAAAATAGCTGCCACTTTAATATCTCAAACGTTTGTAGAATTCAAACGGTGTGTGTTCTATTAACCATTCACGTGATGCCATGTGTCTTGGTTTTAATGGCCGTAGGAGGTGCCGTGCTGATAGCTGCTTGACCTTGACTGAACGAGAGGCGTGCAAGAGCAGTCTGGTGCGCAGGCGGACCGAGAGGCGTGGAAGCCGTCCTCTAATAAGCAAGCTCACCGGGAAGCATGTGAGCTGTACGCTGTGCAGTCTCACTGGGAAGCGAGCCCTTCGGGTTCCATGGCCGCCCGCCTTCCTCTCCATTAATGGCACCCGAGGCGCTATTTAATACGGGCGGCCTTACTGTTTGCCTCCCATTCCCCC
>LR738709.1:209522961-210056568 GCA_902687465.1 Secale cereale | reverse complement strand
GGGGAAGGAGAAGATAGTAGTATGGACCAGGCGTCGTTCAAGAAAGTTTCGCCTTGCTGGGAAGCAAACAACAGAAAAGCTAAGTTGCCAAAGCTTGAGCAATCAGATTTTTAAATTTTTTAAGTTATCTTCCTTGAATGACCGTGCTTTGTGTGGAAAACCTGTGCGCGGAGGAACCAACTCGTAGCTAGTTGCTCCCTTAACGTTGTTTCGAGCCCGCTCAACAACTTTGTTTCGAGTCAGCTCAACAACTTTGTTTCGAGTTCGCTCAACTAAGTGAGCTGTGACTAGTTGCGACAAGGTTTCTTGTCGGTAACGGCACCGCCAGCAGGCTGCTGACGTTCCGCACTCAGCGCTCGCGGCTAAGGTGCCTACACCGGCGAGTTCCTTAAAAGCGTAGGGCAAAAACATACAAAGGAAGGAGTCAAGTAAAGGAAATAACGTTGCAGTCACTACCCAAAATAGAGTTATGTTACAAGATAACTTATCGCAGCTCTAACAAATTGTTTTCATAACATGATCGGCAGCGACAAGGAAAGAAGAAAACGGGCGGCCTAATCTGCGCAATCGCCCTCAACCCTCTTGATCCCACTCACCTTGTCCACAATGGGTGCGACAAGGGCCTTGAGCGCGTCCAGATCAGCGTCCGATGGCAGGGACTTGAGGACGTTGGTGAGGTTGAGGCCCGAATTGCGGAAGGCCACCTTCATCAGCACCTTTTGAAGGGCTCCTGCACAGATCTTGCGCGACTCGTCCGCCAGCTGCTTTGGGATCCTCTCCCGGAGTCGCTGGAGAGCCGTCGCCACGCCTTTGAAGAATAAGGTGAGATTGGCGCTGGGGTGGAGGTTCTCATCGGAGGAATACCCGAGATACTCCGCCCCCAGCTGCGCCAGCTCCTTGTCGATATCTGCGGCAGCATTGACGAGACCCTCCGTCTAGTGCTCCACAGTCTCCCTAAAGACATTCTGAGTGACAGCAACGCTCGCCAGCAGCGCCTTCTCGGCCTTGACCTCCTCCTTCAAGGCCGCCTCCCGCTCCTTGGCGCCGTCCAGCGTCTTGGTCAAAGTGATCAGCTTCAACTCAAGATCGGCGTTGGAGTTCTTGGTGGCGGGAAGCTCCTTGCCCTTCTCGGCGAGGCGAACCTGCAGCTCCGAGTGGCTGTGGGCGTCCTTCTCCCGCTCAAGCTTGAGCGCGGCGATCTCTTCACCTCTCGCCTTGAGATCGGCCTCCAGCTGCGCCACCCTCGCCTCCAGCTCCTTCTTGGCGGTCTCAGCAGCTGCGGCAGCGTCCTCTGCTCGCTTGAGGGCTCTGCCAAGTGATTGCTCGCGCGCAGCAAGATCCTCCTCGTGGCTGTCGAGGTTGATCTTCCGCTGCGCCATCTCGCCTTCCCGCGCAGATAGCTTCTCGGCGGCAAGCCGCTGCTGCTCTTCGACTTCGGCCTTCTCGAGGAAGAAGGCCGTCTGCTCCTCAGCAAGTTGCTCCCGCTCCTCTGCCAGGGACCGGAGAGCTGCTTGGTGAAGACCCCGGAGCTCCTCCGCGCGCTTCTCCATATCAGCTCCCGCCCTCGCGGCAAGCGCCTCTCGGGACTCCAGCTTGGCCTGCCGGGCGAGGTAGAGCGACAACAGCTTCCGCAGCAGCCGCTCCTCCTCAGACTCGCCGCTGCTGCTGCTCGGCGCGTCCACGAGCGTCAGCCCGGCGGAGGCAAGTACTTCTCTGTCAAAGACTTCTCCCTCGATCGGCGCCCTGGACATGGACGCCCAGGGGAGGTTGATGAAGATGCCATCGCCGACCTTCAGGTAGGCGCCTGGCTGGGGCTCTTCGGAGCCTGGCGCTGCGGCAGCGGCGGAGGGATCGGCGATCGGCGTAGCGCATGATGCTCCTGCGGCCTCAGGGCCGTTAGTGCGATCGCCAGACCCCTCGCCAGCTGCTGCGGCGGCAGCCTCGGCGGCCTCGTCGCCGGCGTGATCGTCAGCACCAGCCGCTTCTTCGGTGGCAGCGGCGTCGCCGGTGTTGCCGCGCGTATTCCCCTCGCCAGCTGCTGCAGCGGCAGCCTTGGCGGCCTCTGCGCCGGAGGGAACGTCAGCACCGGCTGCTTCTTCGGTGGCAGCGGCGTCGTCAGCAACTATTTCAGTCTCCATCGGCTCAGCAGCAGATGGATCTGACAGCCGGAAAAGGAAGATAAGTCAAGCAAATATCCAAAAAGAAGAATCAAAAGAAGAAAAGCCCAAGGGGAGTTTTTAAAGCAAGAAGATTACCTGCACGAGCCAGCTCCTCGGCAGTGTCCCTTGCCGAGGAACTCTCCCTTGGCGGCGTAGTCATGGTCTCCGCCGGCGGAGGGCCGCTGGTGCTGTCCCTCGTCGGAGAACTCGCCCTTGGTGGAGAACTCTCCCTTGTCGGGGAGACCCTTGCCGGGGAACTTTCCCTTGGCGGCGTAGTCGATGCAGATGGCACGTTGGGGGCGGTCTCCGGACGCCCCTGGTCTGGCTGCTCTGCTCCTACACAAACCAACAATTAAGATATCAGCAAAGATAGAACACCCACGCACGCCTAACACCGGAAAGTGAACCATACACTTACGCTGGGGGCTGCTCTGAAGATCAGTTCCCGGGACCGGCAAGTTTGTCTCAGGCGCACCCCCTGCTGTCACGGTGGGCTCGTCCTCGATGACAATCACCGGGACCTTGGCTCTCTTTGCCGCCCTCTGGGCCAGAGTCCTGAAAAGGAATAAGTTCAGAGCAAAGCAAATGAGATACAGGACAAAACAACAAAAATTGAAGAAATACAAGAACAACAAGGATCTTACTCTTCTTCTTCCTCGTCGGAGCTGTGCGCGGAGAAGTCGAAGTCCGGCTCACGCCCGGCGCGAGGAGGCGGAGGAGTGGGCTCCCTTGGCCGCTTGGCGGGAGCAGTGGCGGTGGTCTGAGACGACCCCGCTCCGGTTGCCGCCGAGGCGTGAGGAGCGGCAGGAGCAGAAGCGGCGGTCCGGGAAGACCCCGCTCCAGTTGCAGCAGATGCGTGAGGTGCTCCCGCAGCAACCTTTCTTGCCGCGGTGGAGCGTGTCGCGCGGTGCGGCGGCTGTTGACCCATCTGCCGCTCCGTTACGTCCCCGGCCTTGCGGAGACGCCTTCTTGGTGGAGCTGGAGGCTCTGCTGGTGGCGAGCTGCCTGAAGATGACGAGGAAGAGGAGTCAATCTCCAGCGAGCCGCTCGTATCCTCGGCGGGCTCGCTCGACTCGTCGCCCTGCTCAGTGGGCTCGCTCGACCCGACACCCTGCTCGGCGGGCTCGCTTGACTCGGCGTCTTGCCCGACAAGCCCCTCCTCGCCGACAAATTCCCCTCGCTCGGAAAGGCTTGTCGCCTTCGCTGCATCTGCCTCCTCCACGGTGAATCCGAACTCGCCCGCGGCCGCGGCTGCCGCCGCCTCTTCCAGCCTAGCGGTAATGTACGCCATCTCCTTATCGGTGGTGTCGCGGGTGAGGCCCTTCTTCTCGTCGGAGCGAATCGGCACTTCTTCTAAGTTGTCGAAGAACTCCTGCACGGCGTCGTCGGCTGGCTCTTGCCAAGTTGGGTCAATCCCATGAGAGTTGCACAACGACATCATTGCGCGAATGCGACTGAGCGCGGAGTTGTTGCACAGCGGGACGACACCCCTCGGCAACCTGAACACTTCGGGATGATCGGGGTCATACTTGAACAGCTCCTGGAGCGTCGCGTTGAGCTCCAGGACAGTGAAGTTGAAGTTGAGGCCCGGGCGCAGCCTCATTATATCCGCCGCATTCTCGAACTACCAGGCGGGCCTCTTCCTCTCCTGCAAGGGGGCGATGCGGCGGCGAAGGAAATCTGCGCCAACTGCGCCTACAGTGAGCCCGGCAAGCCTGAGGCGTCGGATCCGGGCAGTGGCAATCTTCAGTCTACCGTCTTCCGGGGCCAGGTCGCTCCAATCGTTGCCGCGCACTACTGGGGCTTGGCGCCGGGCGGTAAATGGCTGCGGGTTCTCCTCGACAATCCAACACCAATTGGCTCTCCATTCCTCCCATTTGCTGCGGAGCTCTCCCTCCAGATAAGCTTCCTTCTTATTGGATCTCGAGATCCAGGAGACTCCGCCGGACAAAGGCTCTCCTCTCTCAACTCGGGGCATAAAGAAGTGGCGGAAAAGGGCTACATTGGGATGGACTCCGAAAAAGTTTTTGCAGAGATGTGCGAAAACTGCCATGGTCAGAACGACGTTGGGGGTGAAGTCAAGGAGGTGGAACCCGTAGGTGTTCATAATGTCGCAGAAGAATTCAGAGAAAGGCGGGCAGAGCCCGCAGTAGAAGAACAAGGCGAAGAACGCATATCCGTTCGGAGCCATTTTACAAGCAAGGGCTGGGAGTACCTTGGTGTGCGGATGCGCCCGCGTCTCCCCCGACCAGAAGAGGTAGTAGTTCTCCCTCAGCTTCCTCGCGGCAAGCTTGGGGGGGAAGACAACCTGCTCCTTTCGCAGCGCCGCGAGTCGCAGCACCTCGGACGACTTCGCGCCCTTCCCCTTGTTGGTTCTCGGAGCCATGGCGGAAGTGGTGAGGGAGGTTGACGGCGTTGGTGGTGCTGGTGGCGATGGGGGGCGGAGCGCTGCTCTCTTTCAGCTTTGGGGAGAAGGGGAGCGGCGGAGGCTTTCGAGGTTGAAGTAGCAACGGGCGAATGGACGAACTGCCCCTGTTTCCCCTGCTTATAAGGAGGGAGGGGGAGGACGTTCCGCATTTCCGAATAAAGAAACCGCCCACCATCTCTCCCACGACACCGCAATTAACGCGTGCCGTTCGGGGAGGGCGCGGTGGATACGGAGAAAGATATGGCATGACCCAGTCCGCGCGTGCTCGTGCCCTGTTTTGGGCCTGGCCCAACAGCGCTCGGCACCGTGTATGGCCCAGGCCCGGGGGCTCCTGTCGGTGTACTAGAATAGGGGTACCCTAGTATCCCGAACTTGTGCACGGGCAGTCGCAGAGCCCCGCGGCAAGGCTTGCCTGGTGACTGCCAAGGTCCTCCGTGGTTCCTTTGGAGCCATTCAAGAACAAAGTATACAAGCCAAGGAGACAAGACCCCGGCAAGAGGAGCTTGCCGGGAAGGCCAACCAAGGCATCACAAGGAACTTGCCGCGACGCGCCACGTGTCCCGGCAAGGCCCGGTGAGCGGCAAGCTCCCAGACGTGACAAGACAGCGACCGCGGCAAGGCACTTGCTGCGGCAAGCTACCACTCTGTACCCACGCTCCAGCACATCCGCTAACATGTTGCTCTGGGACCCTTCCAGGCGTACGTGGCGTGAGGCTGTGCAGCCAGGGGTACGCGGTGGCGAGCGGCGCTGACAAGATTGCCATCGTGGCGAACGGTGGCGCCCCTGACGGCCCCTTTTTGCACTGTTTGGGCGACGTCGATGGGCATTTAATGCCCTTGTCCCCTGCCGTCACGGTTAGGTATGGAACACTGTACAGGTAGCTGTACCAACCGCAACACTTTCCCATTTTTACCCTCATCTGCGTTGCCACCTGTCGGTGACCCCTTAAGCATATAAAAGGAGGCCCATGCGCAATGTAGAAGGGGGTTCGAACACTCTCATGCTCGGTCTCGTTAGCTGCTGAAGTGTACTGTAGCACTCAGCGCTCCCGAGCAAGAACTCAATACAAACAACAAAGCAGGAGTAGGGTTTTACGCATCCGTGCGGCCCGAACCTGGGTAAACTGCTCGTGTGCCTCGCCTCGATCTGCTCTTCATGCGATCTCCGCCCCCTTCCGTACCGAAAGGGGCTCCGTCCCCATAGGTGTTCGTGGGTGGATCAGTTTCCCCGACACTTTCTTTGAACCATAACTGTTTCTCTGGGAAGGGACAGCTATTGTCAATCTCGAGACCAATGCAAGACTGATCATCCAGATTGAAGCGGCCTATATCAGGACGCATAATGTGATAGCCAGGGTAGGGAACCATAGCAATGTCCAAGGTATAGATACAATTACTTCTCATAAATGGTAGTAACATTGTGTCAACAGCAGCTGGATCGTCTTTCACCGTCATTATATAGTTTTGTCCAAGGAAGAGCGAGTTTTCGCCAAGACTATCAATAATGTACCAGGGAGAAGGAGGTGATGGCTCTAGTACACTAGTATCCATCCGGAATACCCTGCAATGCATGTCGGAATATGTCTGGATCGTGCGACCATGGGAGACAACACCGCTTCGTTAGTAACATGAGCAGTGCCATGTATACATACAAGAAGAGGTGATCCATCGGAATAAGTTGCCAAGCGCCACTAAGTATATGGGTCCTTCTCGTCCTCATGCTCGTGATCATCACCATCATCATCTCCCCCTTGGTTATAAAAATTTTCAAGTATAGGTGGTGGAATGTTCACAGGAGCTTCAAAACACAAGAAGGTTAATTAGTACGGTGATACTAACTAGCATGCATGTGGATGAAACAATTCCAATTACGTTGGAAGACAAACGTACGGAAACAATAAGGATCCCATGCAAAAATAGTGCCACGAGTGGTGGGAGCTAACACAAGACGCTCATATTGAATTGCATCACAGTACTCATTCGTGTACAAAAATAGATTTTTGAGCAATATCCATCCATCCGTGGAAGCAGAGACGCAAACAAGCTTGTTGAAGATAGCAACAACATCATAGTTCTTGTATTCCCAAGAGCGGTTGGGAACTTGAGAAATTACTATCTTCCGTAGACGAATGTCATGATGATCATATCTGAACGTACGTAGACTATCTGTGTGCTGAACCTCATGGCAGTCTGAGATTTTTGGAAGTGGAACCCGGTGACGAGTGCACACATTCAAAAGTTCCCACTCGCAGCTGTTCCCAATATATAAAACCCAATCTCCATTTGTGCCTGTCCATGCCTTACCCTTAAGCGATGGCATCTTAACATCACACGTATCATTATCAAGCGGCATCAACTTGCACAAGGCAAGGCTTCCACCGTCCTCGCGATGGTGAGCGGGGTCATGGCGAAGAATATAGGGGAGATCATATCGCTCCTGAACCCTTGGGTTCTTTGTAATGATCCTAGTTGTTGAGTTGAAAATGGCCTTGTACGAACCTGCCCTACTAGCCGAGGTGATGACGTCAGACCGATCAATGAATTTCTCCACCATGTCATCTTTCAGATCGGGGCAAGAATAACGGGGTCGTTTCCGGCCTGTTCCCTCCATGGAGAAGACCATCGAACAACGGCAGAAGGAAGGGTGAAGGAAAATGGAGGGAGAAAGAGCATGCGACATCAGTTCCAAATCGAGAGGGAATGGTGAAGAGGCGGTGGATTGTTGCCACGGTACAAGAATAGGCTAGTGGGGAGCGAACGATTGCCACAGAGGTCACACACTAACGACAAGGCCGAGTGAACCGCATGCCGTATATCGCACACACGTTGATCTGGCTGGCCGTTTATTTTGTGTTGCCTAATCACAAATAGTTCATCCGAGTGAACCGTATGTTGTATATCGCACACACCTTCATCAGGCTGCTCGTTTCTTTTGTGTTGCCTAATCACAAACAGTTCATCCAATTAAACCGTATGTTGTGTATCGCACAATCCTTCATTTGGCTGGCCGTTTCTTTTGTTCCTCTTCATCGCAAATAGTTAATTGAACTGAACCGTATGCCCTTCATCGCACACGCAACCAAAATCTGAACCGTGTTTGATGTATCCGTCTTCGCAAACGTTTTACACATTTTTGATGGTTTTCATGCACCACCGTTTGTGATGATTCATCACACACAGTTTCTCGAAGGGTCTCTGATCGTAGTGTCGCGTTAGCAGCATCCTGCAGTAGTGCATCTTTATAATCACCTTGTTATGTTGTGACGTTTGATAGCACACAAGGCATTCCTCCAGTATCCGGGAGTTGCATAATCTCATAATCAAAGCAATAGCAATAAAATTTAACGATCAAAATATGCTAAGCTAATGGATGGGTATTGTCCATCACATCATTGTACTAACGATGTGATCCCGTTCATCAAATGGTAACACATGTCTATGGTCAAGAAACCTAACCATCTTTGATTAACGAGCTAGTCTAGTAGAGGCTTACAAGGGACTTGGTATTTTTTCTATGTATTCACAGATGTATCAAGTTTCGAGTTAATACAATTCTAGCATGAATAATAAACATTTATCATGAACTAAGGAAACATAACATAACAACTTTATTATTACCTCTAGGGCATATTTCCTTCAGTCTCCCACTTGCACTAGAGTCAATAATCTAGTTCACATCGCCATGTGATTTAACACCGATAGTTCACATCGTCATGTGATTAACACCCATAGTTCACATCACCATGTGACCAACACGCAAAGGGTTTACTAGAGTCAATAATCTAGTTCACATCTCCATGTGGTCAACACCCAAAGAGTACTAAGGTGTGATCATGTTTTGCTTTGTGAGAGAAGTTTAGTCAACGGGTCTGCCACATTCTGATCCATATGTATTTCGCAAATTTCTATGTCTACAATGCTCTGCATGGAGCTACTCTAGCTAATTGCTCCAACTTTCAAATTTATCAAGATTGAGACTTAGAGTCATCCGGATTGGCGTCAAAGCTTGCATCGACGTAACCCTTTATGATGAACTCTTTGTCACCTCCATAACCGAGAAACATTTCCTTAGTCCTCTTTACATACCTAAGGATAATTTTAGACCGCTGTCCAATGATCTACTCCTAGAACACTACTGTACCCCTTGCTAAACTGATGGCAAGGCACACAACAGATCTGGTACACAACATAGCATACTTTATAGAACCTATGGCTGCGACATAGGGAATGGCTTTCATTTTCTTTCTATTTTTTGCCATGGTCGGGTCTTGACTCTTACTCACCTTGCAAAGAACTCCTTCTTTGACTATTCCATTTTGAACAACTTCAAAATCTTGTCAAGGTATGTACTCATTGAAAAATCTTATCAAGCGTATTGATCTATCTCAATATATAGATCTTGATGCCCAATTTGTAAGTAGCTTCACCGATGTCTTTCATTGACAAATTCTTATTCAAGTATCCTTTTATGCTATCCAGAAATCTATATCATTTCCAATCAGTAATATGTCATCCACATATAATATCAGAAATGGTACACAGCTCCCACTCACTTTCTTGTACATACATGCTTCACCGTAAGTCTGTATAAAACCGTATGCTTTGATCACCTCATCAAAGCGCATATTCCAACTCCGAGATGCTTGCACCAGTCCATAGATGGATTGGTAGAGCTTGCACACTTTGTTAGCACCTTTAGGATTGACAAAAACATTTGGTTGCATCATATACAACTCTTATTTTAAGAAATCCATTAAGGAACATAGTTTTGACATCCATTTGCCAGATTTCATAAAATGTGGCAATTGCTAACATGATTCGGCCAGACTTAAGCACCGCTACGAGTGAGAAAATCTCAACATAGTCAACACCTTGAACTTGTCGAAAAACCTTTTGCGACAAGTCGAGGCTTGTAGATAGTAACACTACCATCATCGTTCGTCTTCCTCTTAAAGATCCATTTATTCTCAATGGCTTGCCGATCATCGGGCAAGTCCACCAAAGTCCACACTTTGTTCTCATACATGGATCCTAACTCATAGTTCGTAGGTTGGTCATTGTCTAGTAACATGACTTCCAGAACAGGATTACCGTACCACTCTAGTGCGGAACATGCTCTGTTCGACCTACGAGGTCCAGTAGTAACATGATCTGAAGTTTCATGATCATTATCATTAGCTTCCTCTCTAGTTGGTCTAGGTATCACTGGAACTGATTCCTATGATGAGCTACTTTCCAATTCGAGAGAAGGTACAATTACCTCATCAAGTTCTACTTTCCTCCCACTCACTTCTTTCGAGAGAAACTCCTCCTCTAGAAAGGATCCATTCTTAGCAACAAAGATCTTGCCTTCGGATCTGTGGTAGAAGGTGTACCCAATAGTTTCTTTTAGGTATCCTATGAAGACGCACTTCTCCGAGTTGGGTTCGAGCTTATCAGGCCGAAGCTTCTTCACATAAGCATCGCAACCCCAAACTTTAAGAAACGACATATTAGGTATCTTGCCAAATCATAGTTCATACGGTGTCGTCTCAACGGATTTAGACGGTGCCCTATTTAACGTGAATGCATCTGCCTCCAATGCATAACCCCAAAATGATAGTGGTAAATCGGTAGGAGACATCATAGATCGCACCATATCTATTAAAGTACAATTACAATGTTCGGACACACCATTACGCAATGGTGTTCCAGGTGGGGCGAGATGTGAAATTATCTAATGATCAGACGTGGAATAATTCCACATTGTTCCCATGAGGCACGGTTCACAATCATCTAATGATTCATAATCAAGTGATTCCGGAAATCCATCTCCAAGGAGTTTCTTCATGCGTTTTACACTAATATGACTTAAACGGCAGTGCCACAAGTATGTTGCACTATCATTATCAAATCTGCATCTTTTGGCTACAATATTATGAATATGTTTATTACTACGATCGAGAGTCAATAAACCATTCACCTTGGGTGTATGACCATATAAGGTTTATTCATGTAAACAGAATAACAATTATTCTCTGACTTAAATGAATAATCGTATTGCAATGAACACGATCCAATCTTGTTTATGCTCAACGCAAACATCAAATAACATTTATTTAGGTTTAACACAAATTCCGAAAGTACAGGGAGTGTGCGATGATGATCATATCAAAATTGGAACTACTTCTGATGTCTACTACGCAACTTTATTCTTGTACACACGTGTTGGGCCTCCAAGCGCATAGTTTTGTAGGACAGTAACAATTTTCCCTCAAGTGGATGACCTAAGGTTTATCAATCCGTAGGAGGTGTAGGATGAAGATGGTCTCTCTCTAACAACCCTGTAACCAAATAATAAAAAGTCTCTTGTGTCCCCAACACACCAAATACGATGGGAAATTGTATACGTGCACTAGTTCAGCGAAGAGATGGTGATACAAGTGTAATATTGATAGTAGATATTGATTTTTGTAGTGCGGACAATAAAAAACAGCAAGGTAGCAAGTAACAAAAGTGAGCACAAATGGTATTGCAATGATGGAAAACAAGGCCTAGGGTCCGTACTTTCACTAGTGCAATCTCTCAACCGTGCTAATGTAATTGGATCATATAACCACCCCTCAACGAAATCACCTCAAAGTTATTCTTTCTGTTCAATCTATCAAGAGTTCATACTAAAACAACATAAAGTTATCCTTTCCGATCTATCTACCAAGAGTTCGTACTAGAATAACACAAGGTTATCTTTTCCGACCGATCTTTCAAGAGTTCGTACTAAGATAGCACAAAGTTATCCTTCCCGATCGATCTATCAAGAGTTCGTACTAAGATAACACCAAAAAATATTCAAAGAGTTCCCCAAGATTTCTACTGGAGAAACAAAGACAAGAACGTGCATCAAACCCTATGCCTAGATTACCACAATATCACCGCAGGAATCCGCAAGTTGAGTGCCAAAACATATATCAAGTGGATAAATATGATACCCCATTGTCACCACGAGTATTCAATTGCAAGACACATATCAAGTGTTCTCAAATCCATAAAAGTGTTCAATCCAAAGATATTTTAAAGGGAAAACTCAATTCATCACAAGATAGAGAGGGAAAAACACCATATGATCTAACTATATTAACAAAGCTCCCAATACATCAAGATCGTGCCATCAAGAACACGAGAGAAAGAGAGATTAAACACATAGCTACTGGTACAAACCCTCAACCCCGAGGGTGGACTACTCCCTCCTCATCATGGTGGCCGCTGGAATGATGAAGATCACCACCGGTGATGATTTCCCCCTTCGGCAGAGTACCAGAAAGGGTCTAGATTGGTTTTAGGTGGCTACAGAGGCCTGCGGCGGCGGAACTTCTGATCTAGCGTTATTTCTGATGGTTTCTCTATTTATAGGAATTTTTGGCGTCGGTCTCACGTCCGGATGGGCCTCGACGTGAGCACAACCCACCGGGGAATGGGCAAGGGCCCAGGCGTGGCCTGGTGTCTTATGCCCTACTACTTCACCTTCTGGTCCTTCCACGAAGCTTCAGGGGCCTCTTTTGTTCCAAAAAAATCATCAAAAAGTTTCAGCTCATTTGGAGAACTTTCATTTCTGCACAAAAAACAACACCACGGTTGTTCTACTGAAAACAACGTCAGTCCGGGTTAGTTCCATACAAATCATACCAAAACCATATAAAATTGTTATAAACATGGCATGAATACGTCATAAATTATAGATACATTGGAGACGTATCAACTGCCAACACACATGGTCACCTCACCCTCAACTAGTCTCTGTTTAGTCTACAACTCCTGTTTCGAGTTACTAATCTTAGCAACCGAACATGTATCAAATACCGAGTGGCTACTATGAACACTATTTAGGTACACATCAATAACATATATATCAAATATACCTTTGTTCACTTCGCCATCCTTCTTATCCGCCAAATATTTGGGGTAGTTCCACTTTTAGTGACCATTTCCTTTGCAGTAGAAGCACTTAGTTTCTGTCTTCTGTCTAGCTTTGGGCTTCTTCTCGGGAGTGAAAACTTGCTTGCCATTCTTTTTTAAGTTCCCTTTCTTCTCCTTTGCCCTTTTCTTGAAACTAGTGGTCTTGTTAACCATCAACGATTGATTGTCTTTCTTGACTTCTACCTTCATTGATTTTAGCATCACGAAGAGCTCGGGAATTGTTTTCGTTATTCCTTGCATATTATAGTTCATCACGAAGTTCCAGTAACTTGGTGATAGTGACTAGAGAACTTTGTCAATCACAATCTTATCTAGAAGATTAACTCCCACTTGATTCAAACGATTGTAGTACTCAGACATTCTGAGCATGTGCTCACTGGTTGAGCTATTCGCCTCCATCTTGTAGGAAAAGTACTTGTCAGAGGTCTCATACCTCTCGACACGGGCATGAGTCTAAAATAATAATTTCAACTCCTGGAACATCTCATATGCTCTATGGCCTTCAAAACGTTTTTGAAGTCCCGGTTCTAAGCCGTAAAGCATGGTGCACTAAACTATCAAGTAGTCATTATAGCGAGCTTGTCAAACATTCATAACGTCTGCATCTGCTCCTGCAATAGGTCTATCACCTAGCAGTGCATTAAGGACATAATTCTTCTGTGCAGCAATGAGGATAATCCTCAGATCACGGACCCAGTCCGCATCATTGCTACTATCATCTTTCAATTTTTCTCTAGGGACATATCAAAAAAAAATAGGAGCTATATCGTGAGCTATTGATCTACAACATAGATATGCAAATACTATCGGAACTAAGTTCAAGATAAATTAAAGTTTAATTAATCAAGTTACTTAAGAACTTCCACTTAGATAGACATCCCTCATGTCATCTAAATGATCATGTGATCCAAATCAACTAACCCATGTCCGATCATCACGTGAGATGGAGTAGTCTTTAATGGTGAACATCTCTATGTTGATCATATCTACTATATGATTCATGTTCAACCTTTCGGTCTCCAGCGTTCCAAGGCCATGTCTGTACATGCTAGGCTGGTCAAGTTTAACCTTAGTATTCAACATGTGCAAAACTGTCTTGCACCCGTTGTATGTGAACGTAGAGCCTATCACACCCGATCATCACAAGGTGTCTCAGCATGAAGAACTTTCGCAACGGTGCATACTCAGGGAGAACACTTATACCTTGAAAATTTTAGTAAGTGATCATCTTATAATGCTACCATCATACTAAGAAAAATAAGATGCAAAAACAAGATAAACATCACATGCAATCAAAATATGTGACATGATATGGCCATCATCATCTTGTGCCTTTGATCTCCATCTCCAATGCACCGGCATGATCTCCATCGTCACTGGCTTGACACCTTGATCTCCATCGTAGCATTGTGGTCGTCTCACCAACTATTGCTTCTACGACTATCGCAAACTCAAAGTGATAAAGTAAAGCAATTACATGGCGTATGCATTTCATACAATAAAGAGACAACCATAAGGCTCTTGTCGGTTGTCAGATATCTTACAAAACATAATCATCTCATACAATAGCGTATAACTCATCACATCTTGACCATATCACATCACAACATGCCCTGCAAAAACAACTTAGACGTCCTCTACTTTGTTGTTGCAAGTTTTACATGGCTGCTATAAGCTTCTAGCAGGAACTGTTCTTACCTACGCATCAAAACCACAACGGTGTTTCGTCAAGTTTGTTGTTTTAACTTTCAACAAGGATAGGACGTAGTCAAATACGACTCAACTAAAGTAGGAGAAACAGACACCCAGCAGACACCTTTATTCAAAACTAGTTACATGTTTTTTGGTGGACCCGATCTCATGAACGTGGTCATGTAAGGTTGGTCCGGGCCGCTTTGTGTTCTACTCATGCATATCATCTACGCTTAGACCTGGCTCATGATGCCTATGTTGGGAAACGTAGCATGCAATATCCGAAAATTTCTACGCTCACGCAAGATCTATCTAGGAGAAGCATAGCAACGAGATGGGTAGAGTGTGTCCACGTACCCACATAGACCGAAAGCGGAATTGTTAGATTAATGCATTTGATGTAGTCGAACGTCTTCGCGATTTAACCGATCAAGTACCGAACGTACGGCACCTCCGAGTTCTGCACATGTTCAGCTCGATGACGTCCCTCGAACTCTTGATCCAGCAAAGTGACGGGGGAGAGTTTCATCAGCACGATGGCGTGGTGAAGGTGATGGTGAAGTGGTCCTCGTAGGGCTTCGCCTAAGCAGTACGATAGTAGGATCAGAAGAACAAACTATGGAGGACGGCGCTGCACCTGGCTAGGAACAATTGATGTGTGTTCTAGGGGTGCCCTCTCCATGTATATAAAAGAGGGAGAGTGAGGGAGGCAGCCTAGGGGGCGTGCCAAGTGGGGGGCGTCCTACTAGGACTCCTAGTTCTAGTATGATTCGTCCCCCTTTATTCCTTCTCTTGGAGGGGAAAGGGGGAAGGAGAGGGAGGAGGAGAAGGCCCCCCTTTCCTACTCCAATTAGGCCTCCTTCCATGTGGGGGGAGCACCACCCCTATGTGGGCTGGTGTGCCTCCCTCTTATGGCACATAGGGCCCGTAACTTCCCCCGGGGGGTTCTGGTAACCCCCGGAACTATGATATGTACCCGGTACCCCTCGAAACCCTTCTGGTGTCCTAATACCATCATCCAATATATCAATCTTTACCTCTCAACAATTTCGAGACTCCTTGTTATGTCTGTGATCTCATTCGGGACTCCAAACAACATTCGGTCACGAAATTACATAACTCATATAATACAAATTGTCATCGAACGTTAAGCATGCGGACCCAACGGGTCTGAGAACTATGTAGACATGACCGAGACACCTCTCCGGTCAATAACCAATAGCGGAACCTGGATGCTCATATTGGCTCCTACATATTCTAAGAAGATCTTTATCGGTCGAACCGTTATGACAACATATGTTATTCCCTTTGTCATCGGTATGTTACTTGCCAGAGGTTTCGATCATCGGTATCTCCATACCTATTTCAATCTCATTACCAGAAAGTCTCTTTACTCGTTCCATAATGCATCATCCAGCAACTAACTCATTAGTCACATTGCTTGCAACGCTTCTTATGATGTGCATTACCCAGAGGGCCCAGAGATACCTCTCCGATACACGGAGTGACAAATCCTAATCTCGATCTATGCCAACCCAACAAACACCTGTGGAGATACCTATAAAGCATCTTTATAATCACCCAGTTACGTTGTGACGTTTGATAGCACACAAGGAATTCCTCCAGTATCCAGGAGTTGCATAATCTCATATTCGGAGGAACATGTATTTGAAATGAAGAAAGCAATAGCAATAAAACTGAACGATCAAAATATGCTAAACTAACGGATGGGTCTTGTCCATCACATCATTCTACTAACGATGTAATCCCGTTCATCAAATGAAAACACATATCTATCGTCAGGAAACTTAACCATCTTTGATTAACGAGCTAGTCTAGTAGAGGATTACTAGGGACTTGGTATTTTGTCTATGTATTCACCCATTGATCATGTTTTCGGTTAATACAATTATAGCATGAATAATAAATATTTATAATGAAATAAGGAAATATAAAATAACAAGTTTATTATTGCTTCTAGGGCATATTTCCTTCAGATGTTTGGTATGTTTCTGTGGACTCGACTAAACCTTTGCATGTACTTCCGCAGAGTCTCTCCATCCTTCTGCGTGAGCAACTTCAAATATCTGGGCCACCATCGTTCTTGGTGGCCGCCTGTGAAGGCGCGAACGAACTCAAGGGACAATGCAGCCCATGTTGAGATGGAGTTCTCCGGCAGATGCATTAGCCAATATCTGATATTGGGCTTGAGTGCTAACGATTTTTTTGGCAAATACCTTCTCATCTCTTCCTCCGGCAGCTTGAACAACGATGGTGTAGATGCTCAAGAACTTTGTCGGGTTCAGCTTCCCATCATACTTCTCTGGAATCTCGGGCTTGAACATGCTTGCGGATGGCCAACAAACTTGTTGTGGCTCACGGGTGAAGGTAGGGTACCCTGCCTCGAAAGGCAAGTACCCGCCCCCGTCGAGCGTTGGCTCATCGACTTTGGAGCCGCCGCGCCCTTTGGGCTGGCAGTTGTCGCCGCGGCTGTCGGCGTCAAAACCGGCGGATCTCGGGTAGGGGGTCCCGAACTGTGTGCCTGTGGATCGATGGTAACAAGGGACTGGGGACACGATGTTTACTCAGGTTCGGTAATACCCTACTTCCTGCTTGATTGATCTTGATGAATATAGGGTTACAAGAGTTGATCTACCTCGAGATTGTAATGGCTAAACCTAGAAGTCTATCATATGTAATTGTGATTCTGCCTCTACACCTAGACATTAAATTTGCTAAACCTAGAAGTCTAAAGACGGGTTGTACATGATCATCTTGCAGAGGAAGGAAACATTACACCTGGACATTAAACTTGCCATACTACACATATTTAAGTCCTATCCGGATATGGGGGATAATATTCTGTAATGATCTTCACGGCCCACTAGGCCATCCCATAACGAGTAATTTGGCCACCCGAGGACCCATTAATCCAGGACTCCCACAGGAGCCCCTGAACCAGTCTTTGATGACGATGAGTCCGGCACGCGTATTGTCTTCGGCATCGCAAGGCGGGTTCCTCCTTCCGAACATATGAAGTTTATTTCCTGCATAATGGATCTATGTACGGCTCTGCATCATTAGTACAACTCTTAACCACAAAGGCAATGTGTCGAAACAAACATTGTATCTTTACTGACAACTTTTCCAGCGAGACGTCATATCTGAACCTTTAATATTTTGATCCATTTTCTTGGCTCTGGTTTCGCATTTCGAGGCATAGCCTCCATTGGCACGTCTTGTCACAACAGCGATCGTGCCCGCTTATCGTGGGATCCCCATCAATATGACATGGGTAACCCAACCACACCTTACGCACGATTACGTTGGAAGATGCTAGTTTTATGGCTAGAGTGGGGGACATTTGGTTTTTACCGTCTATAAAAGTACATAGATCCTTCCACTTTTACCTCATGCTCTCCTCAAGCCCTTGCTTCCCAATCTCTTAGCTCTAGTGCCCACAGCTCCAGCGCCCGCAACTCCCTTCTCCTCCACTGCCGCCTCCTTCTGCAGCAACAGCAGGATCTGGTCCTAAGGGCAAGTGGGAGGCCTCCACCGTCACGGAGAATTGTCTCCGGAGCGCGGGCTACCTCACCGACGACATAGCACCCCGGACTCCTGATGAGGATCAGGTGATCCCGGTCCATAAGCCAGGTGAGAGGGTGCTGTTCATCCCTCACTTTAATCGGGGGCTGGGATTTCTGCTTCACCCCTTTGTTCGGGGTCTCCTATTCTTGTACGGGCTAGATTTCCATGATCTGGACCCGAAATCTATCCTCCACATATGGGATTTCATAGTACTGTGTGAAGCATTCCTTCGCGCCCCCCACACTTCAGCCTATGGCTCAAAACCTTCAATCTGAAGCCGAAGGTGGTCGATGGGTAGCACGCGGACTGTGGGGGAGCTATCACGAGTAAGCTCCCGAAGGAAACCTAGCCCAAAGGGGCTTTTGTGGAGACCAACAAGATATGGCAACAGGAGTAGTTCTACATCACCGAACCCCGTGATGCCAAATGGGCAGCCATGCCGAATTCAGATCCGGACCCCCAAAGAGGCTCACCTCATGGACCACCAATGGCCTTGATTGAGGGTCTGAGTCGGAGGTGAAGACGCTCCGATACTGCATCTCCAACATGATGGCGAAGGGCACCCACCTCACTGACGTGATCCAAGTCATGCTCTTCCGCCGCACCCTTCCCTGCCAACTCCGGGCCTCCCACTTTTGGGAGTTCAATGTGGAGGAACCACAGAACTTGAAGGGCTTCTT
The DNA here is from genome assembly GCA_902687465.1 of Secale cereale. Classification (NCBI taxonomy): domain Eukaryota; kingdom Viridiplantae; phylum Streptophyta; class Magnoliopsida; order Poales; family Poaceae; genus Secale; species Secale cereale. The sequence continues at coordinate 210,038,068 of LR738709.1, read as the reverse complement.
TGGCACTATGCACGAAGACATTTGGAAGCAAATTTTCAAGGCTCAGAAGGAGTGGCCAGAGGAGACCGAAGACAAAGGCTTCAACAGCGTGACTTTGGCCTCAGAAGTACGCATGATTTTGCCAAATATTTATCCTGTCCATATTTCAATTACAATAGGAGTTCGAACTCTTACGTTCCATACATGCCTGGACATAGAAAGTGGAGCGGATTGTCGAATCTTGGGTTCGGGCAAAACCCTCGTGGTTCGAACTCTGGGGTGCGCACGAAGATCTCTCCTTCCGCCCTAGCTCGTCTACTCGCCGATCTCTTGGCCTAGCTCGTCAGAACCGAAGAACAAGGGACACAAGGTTTATACTAGTTTGGGCCGCTGTTCTGGTGTAATACCCTAATCTAGTGTGGTGTGGTGGATTGCCTTGTAGGCTGAGGAAGAACTAGTACATGGGCAGAACAACCTCCGGAGGAGAGGTGTTCTTGTGCTCGAGTGAGCTTGTGGGTGTCTGGGCGGTCTCAATGATCCGATCCACTTCTATGGTGGTGGCTAGTCCTATTTATAGAGGCCTGGGTCCTCTTCCCAAATATTGAGCGGGAAGGGATCCGACAACGGACAAATTTGAAGGGGGCAGCTAGTACAAGCTATCCTGACAAAAGATGGTCTTCGTATGCCAAAGGCTCTGGTGGTGATGCCACCATGGGCTCCGCGATGACCTCCGCTCCGCCGTCCTGCTGGTCTAGGTCTTGTTGCACCTATATGGAAACCTTTGCCTGACGCCACGGGACTCCTCGCCTATGCCTGCCCCTTGAGCACCAAAGAGGAAACTGGCACCCTGCGCCCACCAGGGCTTGGTCGTCACTGCTCACGTCATGAGGGCCTCGTGAGGTTCCCCTTGCCTTGATATCTCCGCTCATCAAGAGCCATCCTAGAGGAGGTCTTGCATCATCCGCCTCGTGAGGCTCGGCCCCTCGTGAGGGTCTTGAGTGGTTGCTGAAGAGGTTGGGCCGTACCAGGCAGCCTGATGAGCCTCGCCCTGGGCCGCGGGCAGGCATGTCTGTGTACCCTCGTTCCCAGAACAACGATAGTAGCCCCCGGGCCCAAGGTGTGCTCGAGCTTTGCTTCGCGGTGAAGTCATGGGCCAAGTGCGGAGTGTCGTGGGAACCAAAAGCCCGCAGCCTTGATAGACGCATGGCAATTGATGGGACGTGGGCGTCTCCAGTTCCCCACGCAGCCACAGTGACTGTGCGGTTTGAAAAGTCCCTGCATGCACAAAAGACCATCATTACCTGTGATTCTGTAGGCCGGCGGTTGGCCTTCTCTTAGCTATAAATAAGGCTACAGGCGGAGTCCTTGCTGCCCATCTTCTCCCTCCGCTCCTCTCGCTTCTTCTTCTTCCTTGCGCCTCGCCTGGTCGAGCCACCCATGGCGCCAATTCGGCGATTTTTTTCCACTGAGAAGGGGAAGACTCCTTGCGACGAGCCAGAAGTGCTCCCACCAAAGAAAAGATCATTCCGTCCTCACGGCGCCGCCACGAGGCCGGATGTGACGAGGCCTTGGCACAAGCAGCCTCCCCCTGGCTACCCACTGCCCTGTACGCCAGGGCACCATGCCATGGAGGGGAAGACACCCGCTACCCTATGCCTCCTAAATCTTGGATACGCTTCCCGCCATTTTTCACCATGGAGATGCCGCCGAGGGGGCCGCTAGAGTTGTGGTTGCAGCACGCCAAGTGCCGGGCCCCGGCAACGGGGGCTGAGGTTGAGGTCGTCTCCCTGGGTAAGGACTTCATGACACGGGGATGGGGCGAGGTCTCCCGCGTCTGCTGTGCGGAAGGCGCCATCACCATCCACATCGAGAACGATGGCGCCTCCATGCTGCTCTTCAAGGCGTTCGGCGAGGAGGGACGCTTCCTGGAGTGCTGCCCTCGAGGGGATAGTTGGGATGACGCAACGGCTAGCGCCATTCCAGCCATCGACCCTGCGGCCAGCTCGTCCAGCAGCAGTGATGGCCTCCGGGAGTCCAGCAGCTCTCTTGAGTCCGACAAGTCTCCGGAGACGAGCGACGATAGTTACGCGCCCCCAAGCTCGTGGCGCGCCCGAAGCGCGTCAGGCTCACAAGCACGTCGCCGGTGGTGATCTACGCAAGGTCGGAGGTGGGCCATCATGGCACACTGTCGATGATGGCGTCGACGATTGTGGCCGTAGTTAGGACCTCCCTAAATCCCTTTGTGGCATTCCCTGCGAGGATTCAAGGCCAAGCCCACGAGGGTATGTAAAGAACTTGTAATGCTTTTTTTCCTATCTTATTATCCTTGCTAGTAGACCCTGTTTGCAAGCCCCGTTTCGGCAGTATCGCCCCTTTTTACCCTTTCGGTAGCCTAGTGCTCTACACCGGTAGGCGCCAGTCCCAAGGCAAGCTGCAGCCATCGCTGGTATGCCAGGTCGGGATGCCATGGTCAAGGCCATGAGGTGAGTGGCCTGAGGTTCAGTAAGAGCTCCTGAGGCACGATGCTCAAGAGGTCCCCCTTGGCGTGCAAGCGGCTTCCGGAGGCTAAAAAGCGAGGTGGCTTTGCCGACGCTAGACTGCTAAATCCCGTTCTTCGAGTGAGGATGGGGCACTCAAAGGGTTCATGACTTATCTTGATGAGCATGAGGTGATTCCTTAAGCGGCGTGCCTGGCCTGCTTCTGATGTCGTGTGGCTGAGATTTCGCGATTTCCTACACGCTGGCCCTAGAGTTCTGCATCGGCAGAGCCCGGTCATGAGCGTACCTCAGCCGTCGTTGGATCGTCCGGATGACTAGGACGAGACGAAGGGGTGAGGGGATATGTGACCAGTTAGGCTCCTGGGTCGCGATGCACAGGAGTCCCCCTTGACGTACGAACAGCCTTCGGGAAGGGAATGCTGGACTTAGGCCTTGATGTTCTGCGTCGGCAGGGCCTGGCTCCGCGCGTACCTCAGCTGCCGCTAGCTTGACCGGATCACCAGGACAAGACCGGGGAGTGAGGGGCTACGGTACCAGTTAGGCCCTTGGGCCGCGATTCCCTAGGGTCCCCCTTAACGTATGAACAACCCTGAGAAAAGTAGTGCGCGAACCAGCCTTAGCGTTCTGTGTCGGCAGGGCCCGGCCCCGCGCGTACCTCAGCCGCCGCTAGCTTGGCCGGATCACCAGGACAAGACTAGGGAGTGAGGGGCTACGGATACAGCTAGGCCCTTGGATCGCGATGCCCAAGGGTCCCCCTTAACGTACGAACAGACCTCATAACTATTCTCATCGGGATTGCGCTCGGGAGGATTGCGTGTCGACCAGGCCCTGGGGACCTGGTGGGGCGTACACCAGGCGTGACCTGAGCGCAGCCCCCGCGCCCAGCCCCCTCGTGCCACCCTCCCGAGGGGAGCGCATCACGGTGGGGCTGGTCACCGAGCCGGGGGGGCTCCCTAAGGTTAATGCGGCCGTGAGGCCATCCCCAGTTGTTTATCTCCACCGCGGAGCATGGCGCTACCGTTCTTGCACGGGCATAGCTGCTCCTCGACCGTGTCGACTGCCAGCGCGGAGCATGGTGCTTCGACTGGAACATGGGAGGGGACTCCCTACCGCGGACACCCGGGGCGTGTACAGCCCCGCCCTGACACCTGGCTTGCACGGTATGGCTAGACAAGGTGTATCTGGGCACCCGTGAGCTAGCGTGGGACTCGCGAGGCCCTACCTCAAGGCGGGTTGTGCCTGGTCTTGAGTGACAGCACTTGAGATGGTCCTGCAAGATGGTTAGGCAACCTATGCCGGGTGAATCCCTCGAGGCTACCACACAAGAAGGCCTGGCACTAACGACCTCAGGAGGTGACGTGAACGGGGCCGGCCCGCTAGACAGAGCTTAGCCGTTGGGTTTATCGACGCTGCAGGGACGGACCCGGGCACAAACACCGTGCCTAGTCTTCTCATGTGGATGCCCTAAGAAAAGACAACCGGCACGCAGCTCACGTAGTGACGGGGCACTATATTGTGCGCCCCAACTCGCCAGCTAGCATCCAGCTCATGCGAGCGTGAGGCACCAAGGGCCACTTGAGGTGATGTACACGGGACTGGCCCGCAAGTCAGAGCTCAGCTGCTTGGATTTGACGACGCTGCAGGGACGGACCGGAGCACGGACGCCGTGCCTTCCCTTGATCATAAGGCGGGTGGACGCAAGCTAGCGTGGACGTACAATATTCATGGCACCAGGGTGATGATCAGGTAGGCAAGTTGTTTTAACACAGCCGACGGAAAAGGTAATGCTAGCTTTGGTAAGATGCAAATGCGATACATGCCGCCCGGACGGATCCGTGCGGCTTGGGGATAATGCGGCCTGATAGGGTGCCCCCAATAAGTAAGCTAAAGATGTAGAAGGATACACGCTGCAGGGACAGACCCGTGCGACCTGGGAATGATGTAGCCCGAAGGGCGCTCCCAACTGAACAAAAACCGGAAAATGTCACCTGGCACAGTTGCTGAAGTAGTGTTGGTGTAGCTGAAGACGCTGCTCCTCATGCGCCGTCTGGCTCCGGTGCGCCACGAGGCTCCGGGGGTTCCCAGATCTCGCGGAGAACCGAGGCCACCTCCGCCAAGATCTCCTGATGGCTGGCCTCGCGAGTCGCCAGGACCTCCCGCATGTGGCATTGGTGCAGGTTCGCTTGGTTTGGAAGACCGAAAGGCATGCGAACGTAGTTGTGAGGGGTACCCTCGCACCGGCCCACCTGAGAAGGCCAGTAGAGCTACTGAGCTGTGATTCTCTTGAGTGTGAGGACGTTGATGCAGACGCACAGTCCGCCGCCTGAGCCTGGGGAACCGACTGCACTCCGAGGCGCCGGGCGGCGTTCGCCCCTCATTGCCCTTGGTACCTGTAGGTCTTCAATGGTCTGGTTGATGAACTCCTGAGTGCTTGGTGCCTCACGGCTTGAGGCCTCCGGAGGGAACCGTGCGGTGAAGCACTCCTCCACATGGTGCCCAAGCGCCTCCCTCGTGACATTGGCTAAATCAAAGGACCTCCACAGGAGAGCTCCGAGCCCAGCCTGAGGGGGGCGCTGAGCATGCCTTCCTATGCGAGGGACGGAGGCGCCCCCGCCCTAGGTGCAGGTCCCGAGGTGCTGCCACCAGGTGCTGCAACCTCATGAGGCTCCAGGGTGAGTAGCTGCTTCTTCTTCTTGGGGACGGCCTCAGAAGGGTAGACGATGCTATCGTTGTCTGGTTCCTCGACTGCTGCTGCCTGGTAAGCGCGCTTGAGTGAGCACACTTTGTCCTTCTCTTCACAAGCGATGGTGATGACGTCGCCGCTCCCCAGCATCTTGAGGACGTTGTAGCCATGGTGAGTCACTGCCATGAACTTGGCTAGGGCTGGGTACCCAAGGATGGCATTGTAAGGGAGATGGATGTGGGCGACGTCGAAGTCGATGAGCTCAGTGTGGTAGTTGTCGCGCTTGCCGAAGATGACAGGCAGGCGGACCTGCCCTATGGGGTGGTGGATCCATTAGTCACTCTGGCGAAGGGCTTGGTCGGCGGTAACTAATCGTACGGTACTTGGAGGCTGTCGAACGTCTCGATGGATAGGACATTGAGCCCTGCGCCACCGTCGATGTGAGTCTTGGTAACTTGGACGTTGCTGATGACGGGCAAACAAAGCATTAGGAGGGCGCCGGCTATAGCCACGGACTTGAGCTGGTCTGCTGAACTGAAGGTGATGGGGCACTTGGACCACCTGAGTGGGCGCGTAGCCTCGAGCTTGGGGAGAGCCGCATTTACTTCCCGGGCGAACTGCTTGAAGAGGCACTGAGAAGTTGGTGCCTGTTCTCTGCCCATGATCCAGGCAATGGTGCGAGGCTCCTGGAAGCCCCCAGCCCCCTCGTCCTGGCTGGTCCCTCCAGGCCTCAAGGGGCTGGTCACGCCAACGGTCCTCCCGAGGTTGGTCACGCCACTCCTGACGCGGGCCGCGGTCATCCCAGTGTCCTCCTCTCCGACTTACCCCACGGCCGTAGCCACGGTTGCCGCGGTCGGGGCGTTGGCTGACGCGTCCTTCGCGGAGGGCCCTGAGCTCTTGACAGTCGTGGGTGTTGTGGCTATGCACGTTGTGGAAAGCGCAAAACGACCGGCTGATCTTGGATGACTCTGGGTAGTCGCGGCATCGCTTCATCTCCCGCTCAGTCCTGAGCACTGCTGCTCCTATGCACTTTACGTCCTTGATCTTGGCCTTCTGCTCTTTAGGTTTAGCGGCGGGGAGCTCGACGAGGGAGAGGCGCCCCTCCTCAGCCCTGGCGCACTTGGTCCCGAGGTTGAACAACTCCAGGGACGTGCACAGATCTTCATGGATGACAAGCTCCTCCTTCATCTTGATGTCACGGACACCATTTGAGATTGCTGAAATGATGGCCTCGTCCATGACCTTTGGGATCTTGACGCGGACGCTGTTGAAGCGCTGGGTGAATTTATGTAGGGTTTCTCCTGGTTTTTGCTTGATTCGGTTTCTCCTAATTGTTGCTTGATTCGCCGTAGGTCACCCGTGGCCGGGGGGCGGTCTCGGGTGCCCTGGAAGTTGGCGATGAACCGCTCGTGCATCTCGCTCCAGGTGGATATCGATCTCGCGGGCAGGTCCAGGAGTCACGAGCGTGTGCCATCTTTGAGGGCCATGGGGAACCAGTTCGCCATGATCTTCTAGTTGCCGCCAGATGCTTCGATGCTCAGCTTGTTGAGCTGCAGGAACTCTGCAGGGTCAGGGGTACCGTCATAGCATGGAGGCACGTCGGGCTTGAACTTCCTAGGCTAGTTGACGTTGCGCAGCTCGAGGGCGAGGGCCTTGCAGCCCGCTGTCGACACCGGAGCTTGTCGGGGAGGCGGAACTTGGCCTTGGTCCTCACGCGCCACCGAAGCGAGGGGCTCGCGGTCTCGACACGGCGGTGGAGGGAGCGTTGGCGCTCCTCCGCGGGGCCGCTGGATCTGTTGGCAGCTTCCTTGTTCGTGCACTGGCGCCGCGTGTGGGTGATCACACCACGGGGCCACATGCCTTTGGTCTTGGACAATGCCTTGATGCGTAGGTAGCAGAGGAGCTTCATGGGCCACGTCGTCCGCATGGGGAGGCGGATGAGGTAGCGAGAGGGACGGCGTTGGGGAGCCCCCAGCGGCGCTGACGAGCTCGGCGATGAGGTCGAGCCATTCTTCGTAGAAGTCATCGACGGGGTAGTAGCGCGGGAGCCCGCGTGCCATGAGCAGCACAGCCTGCACGTCCGCGGGTCCGCGACAAGCATAGGACAACGAGACTGCTGGGGTTAGTGAAGGGGCCGCAGTGCGTCTGTCTCGCCACACGGAGGGGTGCAGGGACGAAGCCTGTTGTTCATGTCGCGCTGGGCCGGTGGCGGCGTTGGCAGCACGCGATGGAGAACAGCAGGGTGGTCCAACGGCAGGAGCTGTTTGAGCAAAGCGGGCTGCGAGGGCAGCTCGCCGCTCAATACGGGCTCTGCGAGCGTCGGCCATGGAACCGGTGGGATGACGGAGCATGGATCGACGGAAGGGAAGTTTCGCAACACCCCTACCTGGCGCGCCAAACGTCGGATTTTGGGTTCTGGCAAAACCCTTGTGGTTCGAACTCTGGGGTGCGCACGGAGATCTCTCCTTCCGCCCTAGCTCGTCTACTCGCCGATCCCTAGGCTTAGCTCGTCAGACCTGAAGAACAAGGGACACAAGGTTTATACTGGTTCGGGCCAACGTTGTGGTGTAATACCCTAATCCAGTGTGGTGTGGTGGATTGCCTTGTAGGCTGAGGAAGAACTAGTACATGGGGAGCACAGCCTCCTGAGGAGAGGTGTTATTGTGCTCGAGTGAGCTTGTGGGTGTCTGGGCGGTCTCAATGATCTGATCCGCTTCTATGGTGGTGGGTAGTCCTATTTATAGAGGCCTGGGTCCTCTTCCCAAATATTGAGCGGGAAGGGATCCCACAATGGCCAAATTTGAAGGGGGACAACTAGTACAAGTTATCCTCACAAAAGGTGGTCTTCGCCTGCCAAAGGCTCTGGTGGTGACGCCGCCGTGGGCTCCGCGACGACCTCCGCTCCGCCGCCCTGCTGGTCTTGGTCATGTTGCACTGATATGGAAACCTTTGCCTGACGCCTCAGCACTCCTCACGTGTGCCTGCCCCTTTAGCACCAAAGAGGAAACTAGCACCCTGCGCCCGCTGTCGCCCGCCTGGCCTTGGTTGTCACTGCTCACATCACGAGGGCGTCGTGAGGTTCCCCTTGCCTTGATATCTCCGCTCCTTAGGAGCCAGCCTAGTGAGGCTACCCCAGAGGAGGTCTTGCATCATACGCCTCGTGAGGCTCGGCCCCTCGGGAGGGTCTTGAGTGGTTGTTGAAGAGGTTGGGTCGTACCAGGCCGCCTAATGAGCCATGCCTTGGGCCGCAGGCAGGCAAGTCTGGGTACCCTCGTTCCGAGAACGCCAACACGAATCAACTGTCCGGCTTTGTTGCCCGAAATCCCAGCCATGCCCCAGCTAACAGCGATGCTACTTCCGGTGCCGTACAAGGAGCCGGAGAAGAGGGCCAAGAAGAAGGGCAAGGAGGCCCAGAGCGGCCCCCGCCCTAAGGGTCCTTCCAATAAAATGTACGAAGAGACCGAAGCCCACTCCTCCCATGATGAAGAGGAAGAGGAGGAGGTGGTGGAAAGTGACCCCCCATCAAGGGAAGGGGTAAGAAGAGGGCGCCCACCGGAGACATGGGAATGGGGGGCGCCTAGGAAGAAACTGAACCTCCCAGACAGCTCGGACTCAACGTCCGAGGCTAGTTTCTGAGTACAGCCTAGGGTCAAGCCCCTGGCCGAAATCGTGAGTATTCAGATTTTTGTTGTTGTGTTCGGTTTAATCAATTTTCATTGCTTGAGCAACTTTATTTTTTGTTTTGCAGCCCACCCCACACATTCCCTGACGCTTCATTATCGTCAAGGAGCTCTCTGTGAGCCGAAATGGTGAGAGTGACATGCCACGGTGGGCTCAATCGCCCATCCTAGGGGACACCGAAGTGTCTTCCCTGTGGGTGTCCCCTATACAAGGAGGTGGAGGCGGGGCGGATAAAAAGGTGCCCGAGGTGAACACCTCGGCCATCGTCAGCCAACGGGAGACAGTCCCTATGATGACCGACGGCAGGGAGCCCAAGCAATCTGGGCCTCCATCGAACACTATTCCGAATGCCAGTACGACTTTGGAATCGGGAAGACAGCCCCCTATGATAGGAGGAGGAGCATCATCTCCAACAGCCCCCTCCATTAATCTGGATGTGCAGAACACGCTGGAGTAAGCACTGCAAGGTGCTTCCATCATGGCGGAACACCGCACCCTGATATGTGCGGTTATGGAAAGGATTCAGTCCGCCAAAAGTGGACTGAATGAAGCCTTCAACAGTCTACCAACAGGCTTTGAGGTATGCGATGTAATATTCTAAAAGAACTTTACATTTTATTTGCATAGGATAACAAACCTATATACGGACAGTAGCCCCTGATGCTTTGTGTGATTCTGAAGAGAATCATACAGAGGATCCATATAGTATTAGATAATAGAACATACTGTGCTATTTATTTGAACAGACTTCCCTGGTAGCGGCATCAGCCCAGGACGGAGAGGGTTCCGAGCTCAATTGGAAGCTTCAACTAGCTGACGAAGAGCTCCACCGCGTTAACTAGCGGTTTGATGAAACGCAAGGTATGCGGACTTTCCAAGAATTATTATGTGAAAAGATGATATGTTTGATTGTAAGGGTATGAGCTCATTGTGGGGTGTGATTATGTCACATTTTGCGCAGCCGAGGTCGAGACCCTCAAGGGCGCCCTTGCACAGGCCATAAAGGAGGCCGAGATAAACTAGGCGGCCGCTGACAAAGCGACTTCTGAGCTGGAGGACGAACAGGCCTCCCGCTGGCAACATGAGTCTCGGGTGGCCAAAGTCGAACAAGAGCTGTGAGATGCTATTCGCAAGTGTGAGGAGCTATAGCAAAAGACTTCGAAACAAGCATCCGAACTCGATAAGGCTGTCAATGCTGCCAAGGAGGCGCGGATCAGGTCCCGGAGTGCTCGCGAGGTGATCCATCAGACACGGCAGATAATGGCTGGTAATGCCTTTCTTCTCCACAGTATCTTTAGAGGTCAGAAGTATGTGTAGCGGACACGATTGTGGATTTCTTGCTCCAGAACATCCAGTGCCTTTGAATGACCAGTTGAAGCAGCTGGTCGAGCAGCATAACATAGCGGGTGCAGCCATGAATGACTTGATAGTCTAGCTATAGCCCGCTGAGCCAATCTCTAGTAGCTACTTTGGATTGGTGAAGCAGCTCGTCGATGCGAGGCCGCGGGTCGACGCTGGGAAGAGTTCAACCTGTATAGGAGGTGCCCGGCTGGCCTTTGCCGCATCAAGATGCACTGGACAAAGATGAAGGCCACCGAGGTGAAGACTGCCGTCCCGCCCGAGGGCAAGGATCATCGGAAATCGGAGAGGTATTTCGATGACATCCTAGAAGGAGCCCGCATTGTAGAGGGCAAGTGCTCAAAGGACATGGCTTTTGATTAGTTGTATTCGGGTCGTATAGACTTATGTTTATGAACCGATGTGTATATATTTTTGCGCCCTATATTCCAAGTGCCTTTTCCTCTCGTGCGACTGTTTATTATTATTATATCTAAATTTCCAGTCATCGGCTTCAGCCCCCATGTATATACTACAAGGGTGTTCGGTATTGCGCCTAATCACACTTTATCCAATGTCTTGGTCCATAAAAGAGGTGTCCGCGGAGCGAACCAGGCAATCGGACTATTTGGCTTTATTGCTTTCACTTAGCCATAGGAGCTTGACCTGTGGGGCTAAGTACTAGCCCGTGGTGCGTGTGCGGCTATCCGGACTACGGTGCCTACTTTACTCGGCTGGGGAAAGACCAGCCCCTCCTATAACGCAGAGTAGATCGCTAACGGTCGTAACATAACACTAAGTCGCCGAATCGCTGACCATCTCTTGCTTATCATGATAGCCATTTTACGGCTTTATCTACTAAGGTACTTGACCGGATGAACCAGAAATACAATCGCAGTAGTTATCCCTTAACTACCTTAGCCGAACAATGCGGAACTAAAGGTGGTAAGCACAAGAGCCGAGCAACCCAACTATAGACCCAAGACATGATTCGGAGCCGATGCATATAATGAACTATCCGGGACGCCGAATAGTACCCTATAGGTGTTCGGATTTTAAAGTGTGCTAGGCCAAATACTTCCCCAGGAATTAAATCCAAATTCAGGCACATGTGGCAAACTGAGGTGGGGAGAGAACACAGATGGTAATGTAAAATAAACTCCAAAAAAATTGGAACCAAACTGCTTCTTTTATACCCTAATCAATACGGTGAGCCGTGTGGTTACAGATAATGCCAATAGCATCTTGGACATTTTACATGCAAAAAATACTAAGACTGATAAAGGGAAAGGTGTACACAGAGCCTAAGATTAATGATTTAAAGATCTCAATGGGGCCATGTTGCACGTCTGCACCATTTCTCCTTTGTAACACGGCCTTGAAGCAGAGAGGTTTGATGGCCTCCTATGAGAAAGGAAGGGGAACTCTGAAAAAGAATGGCCTGCACAACCATAGATAAGGTGGGTTCTTTTAATGAACCTTTAATGAAAATATATTTTAGATTTTGAATAGGGTCAAGCCGAACTATGGACTGTTTCTTCGTAGTGTGCCCCCGGCGCTGCCCAAGGTATTTTAAGGGCATAGTTGTGTATATGAGGTACGTATGCTACCACCTTGTAAGGCGGTTGGCCGTGGCGTAACTGCTAATCAAGGTCAGGTTCTTCTGAGCCGCCGCATTGTAGTGCAGGCCGAACACGTTTAGCAGTGTCTCTGCTCTTGACGACCGATGAATTATTCATCTTGAATAGGCCCTCTTGAACTTCGGCTGCCACGGCCGAAGTATCCTCCTCTGTTCGGAGGGTGCGCTCCATGTTCCCATTTACCGTGATGACGCTGCATGGTCCAGCCATTTTAAGCTTCAAGTAAGCATGGTGTGGGACTGCTTTAAAGCAGGTGAAGGCCGTTCTTCCGAGTACTGCATGGTAGCCACTTCGGAAGGGAGCAATGTCGAAGATTAACTCCTCACTTCCGAAATTATCTGGAGAGCTGAATACGAATTCAAGTGTTAATCAGCCCGTGCAGCGGGCCTCTACGTCGGGTATCACTCCTTTAAAGGTAGTGCTACTAGGCTTAATTCTTGACAGGTTTATCCCCACCTTGCGAACAGTGTCTTGATATATCTAGTTGAGACTACTGCCGCCATCCATAAGGACTCAAGTAAGATGATATTCATCGCTTATGGGATCAACTACTAGTGCCGCCGAACCTCCATGAAGGATGTTGGTTGGGTGATCCCTACGATCAAAGGTGATCGGACATTCCGACCATGGTTTGAACTTTGGGGCGATGGACTCCACGGTGTAAACGTCCCTTAGTGCACGCTTGTGCTCCATTTTGGGGATATGGGTGTTGTAGATCATATTCACCATTTTCACCTCAGGGGGAAATTGCTTTTGTCCCCCAGTATTCGGTTGGTGAGGCTCATCTTCGTCCTCACTTTGAGGTCCTTTCCCCTTGTGTTCGGCATTTAACTTGCCGGCCTACTTGAAGACCCAACAATTTTTGTTGGTGTTATTTGCAGGTTTGTTAGGGATGCCATGAATCTGGCAATGTCTCTCTAATATCTTGTCCAAGTTGGATGGACCGTCTCTGTTGCCTTTGAATGGCTTCTTCTGTTGACCGGACCTGGAGCCACTGAATCTGTTATTGACTGCAGTGTCATATGTTTCTCTGTTGTTGTTCCTACATTTATTCTTATTGTGTTTTGGCTTGCCATTGCTATCCCTGACTTCGGACGTGTCAGGGTTGCTGGTATTGTTGCTTCTACGAGCCAACCAGCTATGTTTGCACGCGCAAAAGCGGGTCATGAGTGTAGTAAGGGATGCCATTGTCTTCGGTTTCTTCTGGCCGAGGTGTCTTGCGAGCCATTCGTCTCGGACGCTGTGTTTGAATGACGCTAATGCTTCGGCGTCCGAACAGTCGATGATTTGGTTCTTTTTAGTTAAGAACCGATTCCAAAGCTTGCGGGCTGACTCCCCAGGTTGCTGGATTATGTGTCTTAAATCATCAGCATCCGGTGAGTGGATATAAGTGCCCTAAAAGTTAGCCTAGAAAGCGTCCTCTAAATCTTCCCAGCTTCTAATGGATTTCTCTAGGAGGATGTTCAACCAGTGTCGAGCTAGACCTTTCAGCTTTAAAGGTAAGTATTTGATGGCGTGGAGGTCCTCTCCACGAGCCATGTTGATGTGAAAAATAAAGTCTTTCATCCATACTGCTGGATCCGTCGGTCCATCATATGCCTCGATGTTTATGGGTTTTAACCCTTATGGAAATTGGTGATCCATCACCTCATCGGTAAAGAATAGAGGGTGTGCAGCGCCCCTGTATCATGCAACATCACGACATAGTTCGGACGACATCTGTGTTTGGTGTTGACTCCGAAATTGATTTTATCCGGTGTGCTTGGCTTCAAAGCCATCATCCCCTGTGGGAGCACATTCGCTTGATCCGTAGATCTATCTGGCCTGACCGACTTTTTTATCTAGGTCCTGACGTAGACCGTACTTATGGCCCTGAGCCGCTGTGTCCTTTCCTTTACGATGAGGAGGTGTGGGTTGGTGTACGGCATTGCTAGCTGCTTTTTCCCATCCACAAGGTGGTCGGTCCAGTTGATCGGCATGATCGTGCCTCGACGAAATTGGAAGGGCCTTGTCGTCGAATTGTGACAGCAACTTACGCTTGTGGTAGTTCTTTGTTTAGCGCTCACGGCCGTATCTCTTTTAAGCGTCGAGCACTTCATTCCATCTATTGTAGAGGGTATCCTGCTCGGCTTTAAGCCGCCGCTGCTAGTTTTCCAGGCTCCTTGCTGTGGAAATAAGCCATCGCTTAAAGCATTCTTGTTCGAGGGGTTCCTCTAGGACAATGAATTCCTTGTCTCCTATGCTGACATCCTCTGGGAGGTAGTTACCGTCTTCAGAATCACTGTGATCGGTGAGTTGTTTGGGACTCCATTGGCCATCTGCGTGCTCATCCTGCTCTAGAGCTAGTTCTACAAGATCTTCGTCTTCCTCCGGGTCCTCATTGTCTCTGGTGCTGGTATTACTTTCCTTTTCTCGACGCGATTGTGAGCGGCGCCATTGGCGTCGTCGCTTAGGAGGTTCATCGACGGGCTTATCCTACTCTGGATCAGTATCACCATTGTCGTCATTCTCCATGGGTGTGTCCACCATGTATAAGTCATAGGTAGAAGTGGTCGTACATCGCCCGGTGAGAGGCGGGTTTTGACATAGATCTGCTTCGACATCATGGTCCTTCCCATCGTAGTCTTCGGAAGCATAGTCTAGTACGTCAGTTAAGTCTTCGACCGTGGCTACCAAGTGGGTGGTGGGTGGGAAGCTAAATTCCATGTTCCCAGCCCCTAGTTTTAACTGAGCATGGTTCGGCGGTGAATCCTCTGTAATTGCGGGAGATTGCAGCAAGTCCAACACCTCATTTAAGAGCGAGAGCTGGGTAGGAATTTGGGGGTCTGCGGAACTAGGCCCGCTGATGACCACTTGGTCGAGCTCGGAGAGTGCGAATCCCAAGAGTTTGAAGCTCGTGGTTTGATACGAGTCTAGTTTCCTAGCGGCAGGGAGGGTCCTGCTTGATTCTTGGTCTATGAGCAGTACAACTGCCGTTAAGTCTCCCCCTGAAAGCTCCATGGAGGGGGAGAGTCTGGCGGTCTTTATCCTCCCGACTTCGGACGAAGCGATCTCCTCCAGATCTAGGGCCAAAGCGGTCATGGGCTCTGACCCCTGGACGGGTTCTGATGATAGATCTCAGATGTCTTCATTGCGTAGGCAGGGCGCGACAGCCGTGGATGCGAATCCTTTGATGATCAAGTCTCCTCGGATGTCGGCAACATAGTTCAGACTTGCAAACCTGATCTGATGACCAAGGGCGTAGCTATCAACCTAGTCAAGGTGGCCATCCGAGTTGGCCTCTAGCACGAAGCTTCCGAACATGAATAGCTGACCGGGGAGGATGATTTCCCCGGGGGCGGCGCCATTGCTGATGACGAAATGAGCCATCAATCCTTCCGTTCGACGACACAACGGAACTCTCAATGAAAGCACCAATGCAGGTGTCAAAACCGGCGAATCTCGGGTAGGGGTCCTGAACTGTGTGCGTGAGGGTCCATTGTAACAAGGGACTGGGGACACGATGTTTACCCATGTTCACGCCCTCTCTATCGAGGTATTACCCTACTTCCTACTTGATTGATCTTGATGAATATAGGGTTACAAGAGTTCATCTACGTCGAGATCGTAATGGCTAAACCCTAGAAGTCTAGCCTATGTAATTGTGATTCTGCCTCTATGGACTAAACCCTCCGGTTTATATATGCCCCGGAGGGGCCTAGGGTTGTATATGATCATCTTGCTGAGGAAGGAAAAATTACACCCGGACTTTAAACTTGCCATTCTACACATATAGGAGTCCTATCCGGATACGGGGATAATCTTCTATAATGATCTTCACGGCCTACCAGTCCGGCACATAACGATTAATGCGGCCACCCGAGGACGCCTTAATCCAGGACTCCCTCGGCGGTGTTGCTCGATGGTGAATCGCACATGCTCCCTCTGCCTGCCCTCCGGGGCTCGTTGTTGGCCTTGATGCGATCATGGGTCCGACAAAGCCATCGAGACGTCCTCAGGCTCCTGGACACGTGGTCCCCACGCTGGTGGTCTTGGCAAAGATTGCACCATGGGCGTGGCACCTTCGATGCGACCAGTAGCATGGGCTCTCGCTGTTGCTTGGGGAGGTCGCGGCGGGTGAGTCTGTCGTGATCTCTCTGCATCCGCGAAACCAATCAGACTTTGCATGGTAGCTCGCCACCCATCCATCTGATCGGCTGCCCGCAAAAATTTCGGTAGCAGCTGGGCCCGAGCCATAGCATCCGAAGCAGTGCTTGGGATTGACAATGACGTGGACCACAAGATCGCTCGGCTCCTGGTGGTGCCAGTGGTTGTCTCGCCATTCTCTCGTTGCTGAGATCCGGACGCTTGGATGGCACGGTGATGAAGTGGATGCGCTAGAGGGCCAGCAATTCTGTTGGGTGCAGCGGCCGGGTCCACCTATCCTGGGGGTGGTGCAAGCTCCACGGTCGCACCCGTGGTGGGGGCACCCGAGGAGTTGCGATTCACCCCAGAGCGAGTGGCACCGCAGAGGTTGTGCCCTTCGGCTGGACAAGGATGTACATAAGGGATGACCTCTCCGCCCGTACCAAGTGGAACGTTGCCGCTGGGGTGTTGCTGGTGCTGTTCTTCTCTGGTATTTTCGGTCTCCACTTCAGCTGCGGGAGAGGCGGTGACGACGCTGTAGGATCGAAAGTAAGTCTAGAGGGGGGGTGATTAGACTACTTGACAAAATAAAAAATCTGCCTTTAGATCATGCAATGTTTTTGGCAGTTTCACAATTAAGATCAATTCAAGTAACACCCTACACATGCAATTCTAGAGTATATGCAGCGGAAAGTAAATTGCACATGTAAAAGAGAGGTGGAGAAGATCAAACGCAGTTTGGTGACACGGAGATTTTTGTCGTGGTTCCGATAGGTGGTGCTATCGTACATCCACGTTGATGGAGACTTCAACCCACGGAGGGTAACGGCTGCGCGAGTCCACGGAGGGCTCCACCCACGAAGGGTCCACGAAGAAGCAACCTTGTCTATTCCATCACGGCCTACGCCCACGGAGTACTAGCCTTACTCGGGGTAGATCTTCACGAAGTAGGCGATCTCCTTGCCCTTACAAACTTCTTGGTTCAACTCCACATCACGACGGAGGCTCCCAAGCGACACCTAACCAATCTAGGAGGCACCACCCCCCAAAAGGTAATAGACGGTGTTGATGGTGATGAACTCCTTGCTCTTGTGCTTCAAGTGATAAACTCCCCAACACTCAACTCTCCTCACTGATATGGCTGTGGTGGAAGAAAGATTTGAGTGGAAAGCAACTTGGGAAGGCTAGAGATCAAGTTTCATATGGTAGGAATGGAATGGCTTGACCTCAACACAAGGGTAGGTGGTTCACTTCTCAGAAAGTGTATGGTAGAAGTGGTGGTACTTTCTGATGGCTCTCCTCACGAATGAGGAGGGGGTGGAGGGGTATATATAGCCTCCACACAAAATCCAACCGTTACACACACATTTGACCAATCTCGGTCAGACCGAAGTGAAAACTCGGTTAGACCGAAAGTTCAAATATAGTGAACGTTAGGATTTTCGGTGGGACCGAAAATACCATCTCGGTGAGACCGAAGTGAGTCAAAGGTTAGGGTTTGCCATCTCGGTGAGACCGAAAATATAAACTCGGATATTCCGAATTTATGTCAACTGACCACAGAAGGTTGGCAGCCCTTTTTCGGTGGGACCGAAACTCAGAATCGGTTTGACCGAGAAGCTAGGGTTTGGAGAAACACTGAAGTGGTTCATCTCGGTGGGACTGAGTTGGAGAAATCGGTGTGACCGAGATGTTAGGGTTTGTAGAAATAACTTCATCTCGGTGGGACTGAGTTGGAATGACCGAGATTACTTATGGGTGTGTGTTAAGTAGTGAATAGTGCTGATAGTTGAGGGAGTTAGATCACCAAGCACTTGAGCAACAAGAACATTAACACAACCTCATCCCCTTTTAATAGTATTGGCTTTTCCTATGGACTCAATGTGATCTTTGATCACTAAACCATAAATGGAGTCTTGAGCTTTTGCCAATGCTTGTCTTAGCATTTTGAGGGGTCCACTTCTTCAGACATTTCCATACCCACATCATCGAACTTTTCTGAAATGATTCTCAAGAGAATATTAGTTCAATGATATATATGTTGTTATTAATTACCAAAACCACCCGGGGATTAGTTGCACTTTCAATCTCCCCCTTTTTGGTAATTGATGACAACATATAGATCAAAGCTTCGACAAAGGATATAATCAATGAATAATATCGTCGCTTTGAGAAGTATGTGATAAACAAGAGCTCCCCCTAAATTTGTGCATTATTTAAAATTTGCATTTGAATGCAAATGCACAATCGATTAGGATTATGGGTCACTCTTCCATGTCACATACATCTTGGTGGAGCGCACAAAATGATAAGAATGAATAACATGCACTTAATCACCAAGACAAAAGTAAATAGCCATACAATAAGGAATAGCACATGATAAGCAATAAGCACACATTCAAGCATAGTATGACTAAGCACTTATTAAGGTAGCATCAAACGTAGTAGCAAGCACACTTAAAGTATCTGGAACCAAAAGAAACCAAAGTATCTCAAGGAAAACCGGCAAAAGAACGAAAAGACGAAAGAGCACTCTCTCTCTCGAAGCCCTATGATCTATAACAATTTCTCCCCCTTTGGCAACAAGTTACCAAAAAGTTCGAAAAGGTATAGAGCTAAACGTCACTGCGGGCTCGGCTGGCGGCTCCCGTCTGGGTCGATGTCGGTGTAGAGATGGCTGCATCTGCGAAGACTTCTGCTGATGTCTGCGGTGGAGGAGTGGATGCTGGAGCTGAAGGAACTGCTGGAGCTGTAGCTGGTGCTGAAGCGGTAGCCCTGGAGTCTGTCACTGGGATAGCTGCAGACCTGGATCCTCTGGGAACCGGAGCAGTCTGGCGATGAGAGTCCTGGACTAGATCATCCTGCATAAGCTCTGCTCTCTCCTGCCTAGTCTCCTCCATGTCTGCCTCAAGCTTGTTGACAGACACCTGAATCTCAGTCAGTTTCACGTCCAGAGCGTGGATCTTGTCCTCGACAATCCTCTCAAGGCTCTCCTGAGATTGCTCAATGCTGGCCAGGCGTTGTTCAATTCTCTGGGTTGCTTCAAGAATCTGATCTCCGAAGCTCTTTGGCTTAGCTGCTGCTGCTGCTGCCTCTTTGTCAGCTTTGGCTTTCTTCGCAGCTTCAATCTTGGCTTGCCCTTCAACTGAGGTAGGATCCTCTTCATCCATCACAACCACGTTGTCCTCATGCTCTGGCTGCAGTGGCAAGTGCTTCCTATCCAACATGAATTTGCCCGTGCCAAACTTGGCGTTGATAAGCATCTGTATCTGCGGAGCAAACCCACACGACCTCTTCTGGTCAGCTGCAGTCCTCTTAATGGTTTCTACCATCAAGTCCATCACCTTAAAAGGTGCCTTCTCATCGAGAATGTGCAGCATGTTGATAGAATAGCCTCGTATCATCCGGTGGTCACCTGACTTAGGCATCAAAGTATGCCTCAGGATAGTGTTAGTGGTGGTCAGACCTGCCTGGAGATAATACACTGAGCCGAGTTTCCATCCCTCCAAATCAGCAGCTGGGATCTCCTTGTACATATTCTTCATAGAATCATGACTCTTCTTAGGAATCCCATAGACATCAATGTCGTCCTCTCTCTGCACTGGAGCGTTCAGAAGTTCTGCCCATTCTGCAACAGTTGAAGAAAACCTTTGACCTTCAGTCATCCAGGTGATCTTGCCATCAGGATAGAAATGGGCTGTGGCATAGAACTGCATGATCATCTCGTCATTCCAGGCTGTCAGTTCTTGACCCACAAAGTCAGCAACTCCACATGCAGTAAAGCTCTCATGCACATGGGGAAAGAAGTCCCGATGCTCTCTGATGTCAATATACTTCCAGTCGACATACCTGGTGTCAGCAACAATGGGCTTCTTATCCATTAGCACTGTCTCATAGAAATCCTGCTGCTCTCTGGTGTGGAATCTGGGGTCCACAGCAGTCCTTCTTCTTACGGCATATGGATCAGATTATCTCCATAGCCTGAGACCTTTGTCCTTTCTTGCCTTCATATCCTCAGCTTGAGGATGAGCATCATTGTGGAGTGGCAACTTGGGACGGAGCTTGAGCAACACATGCTCTTCATCTGACTCAGAAGGTGGCATCTCACCTTTGTTCTTCTCAGAAGCTGGAATGCTTCTGGTTGTTCTCTTGGGCTTGGCTGGAGCTGCCTTAGCTGGAGCAGGCTTCTTGGGCTTGGAGGAGGCTTGAGCCCGAATAGCATCACCCATGAACTTAGCTTTCTGAGGAGGAGGCTGGGGTGCATCTTCTTCTTCTTCTTCTTCAGCAGCAACCTCTTGAGGTTCAGCATATACAACTCTCTTCCTTTTGGAAGTCTTCTTCACCTTGCTTGGAGCTGGCTCTTCCAAGTTGAGCTTCTTAGCAACTTCAGACTGCTTCACTTTGCTTGTGCCTTTCTTTGGCTGCTGCCCTTGGAGCTCTTTGGCAACCACTTGCCTCTTTGGCTTGGAGGTAACTTCCTCAGCAACAAAGTCGGAATCCTCATCATCAGACGTTCTCTTCTTCCTGGTTCTCGTAGCAGCAGGAGGCAGACCACTGGGGGTACTCCTCTCACCATCATCACTAGAGCTGCTAGCCTCAGGACTTGTACCTGCCTCTGGAATCTCAGCAAACGGTGATTCGGACCTGTTCTGGCTGTCACTGACATCTGACATGGCTGAAAGACCTGTGAATAGATAAGGTGTAGGCAGAGTAGAAGAGTTATCACAACTGCAGAAGTTTTTGCAAAAAAAAAAATGAGTTCAAAAACTTAGTTTTGAGTTTTCACAGAATGTATTTCGGTCAAACCGATTTCAAGTTTCGGTGTAACCGAAGTGTTCAACAGAACCTACACACCACTTTCGGTCAGACCGAAATGGGTTTCGGTCCTACCGAAAACTTAGGGTTTCACAGAAACTTTAATTCGGACATTCCGATTTTCACAACTCGGTCAGACCGAACTATGTAGTGCAATGGTCAGAGACCAAATCGGTCAGTCCGAGTTTCAGGAATCGGCTTCACCGAGATGCATTCCGTGGAAACCTAAACCTAAGAATTTTCCTCGAAACTAAACGATCTGAACAATGTATTTGGATCATATCAAACGTGGATTGAATCAGGGCAGTCCTATCATGCAAGAATCAGAAGTTGAGCATGAAAGGGATCGGGACACACCCTAACTTGGTGGTGTCCCTCTACGGCGGCAACGGCGGAGAAGATTACCGTTGGCGGCGGCGGAGACCTGCGGCGAGGGCGCACAGGCGACGAAGGCGACGATCCTTAGATCAGGGCGACGGCAGCAGGGGTCTTGGAGGGCGAACGGTTTGAAAGGAATAGATCGCGCGCAGCCCTCAGTATATATAACCCCGTGCTGTCGGTGGGACCGAGTTGAAAAACTCGGTGTCACCGAGATGCATAATTGCAGTGCAGTTACGCATATCGGTCAGACCGAGATTTTGAACTCGGTTTCACCGAGATGAAACCTAGATCAATCTAAGTGTTTCGGTTGGACCGAGATTGAGAAACCGGTCAGACCGAAATGGACTTAGAAGGTTTTGGAAGTCAGCCTTAGACGAATCGGTGGTTCCGAGTGCTCCTCACTCGGACTGTCCGAAAAAGACTTGTTCAAAGTTGTGATATGAGCATGAAAAGAATTTTTGAGACAAGAAAGCATAGATAGCTAGGGAAGGTGCTTAGGCATTCTTGTCCATCCATTTGGCCAGAAGAAGAAACCAAAACAATCAAAACCACAAATGGATGTCCTTGAATGGATAAAATCATGCATTCAACATGCTCACACAATAAGATAGCAAATGAAATATGTGTCAAACATGCACAACCAATCACTCTAGCTACTAGCACACAATTTGTCGATGACTAGGTCATCTATATATGAGTATGTTGACTTAGGAGTCAAATGAGAACATTTGATCATAGGTCATACTCATCATTTAAGCACAAGTGGGGTTACCACTTTTACATAAAGCATTTATGTGTTCACATCATTAGAAGATGCTTTAGCTCAATTTTTAGAGCAAAGCTCCCCCTAGATGTGAGAACCCCTTTTAAAGGGTCAAACTAACCTTGGGTTGTCGTAGAAGACTTCATGTAGATGTTGAAGATGTGGATGCTCAATGTTGATGTAGATCATCATGAGTTAGGAGCAATCCTTTGAATTAGGGCACTTTCAATACCTACATGGGTTAGTCCCACAAGGAACAAACAAGAATATCCATGGACATAGAGTGAAGTACACAAAAGATGATGTCCATGAAAGCAATGATTACCTTGTCCCTTGACTTACCAACAAGAGGGTTTGTGACTCCATGAACAAGTGCATGATGTGGAAGTTGATTGCACAAGTTCTTGCCAAAATGAATATGAGTGAAGTTTGTTGGCGGAGTCACCCTCAAGAACCTACTAGTTCTTCTTCTTTGGGATCCACATCATCTTGATGGGAATCCTTGGTGTTGTAGTTGAGCTTGACGAAGTAGAACTTGATGTGTCCTTGGGAACCCACTTGACCATGGCTTGAGGCGCTTCAATGAATGCATCAATCTCCTCTTGAAGCTTGTCCTTGGCCTTTAGCTTGTGGTCTTGTGGTGGAAGGTCATCTTGAGCTTGTTCCACATTGGAAGAAGTAGGATCATACTTCTCCTTTTGTGAGACAAACTGTGGAGTAGGGTATTGACCTTCTTCCCACTCAACACCTTTGGCGTTGAACTTTCGCTCAAAACCAATCCCTTGATTCTTCCGGTGTCTTCCTTGTTTGCGAACAATCTCCTCAAAGTTCTTGCTTCCGGCAAGACTCTTGTAGACACCTTTCTCTATGATTTCCTTCAATAAGCTATTTTCTTGCTCAAGTGTAACTTGGCTTGAAACATTGTTAGTGGAATCAAGAGAACTACTAGAAGCAACAATATTGGATTTAACATTGTTATTGTTACTACTAGAGGAAGAATTTTTCTTATGCTTGTCATGCTTAGTCTTAACAGGTGGCAAGAAATTAGACAAGAGAAGTCGTTTGGCAAGATATGAAGAACTCTTCTTTCGAAGATCGTCATTGATCGCTTTTAGAAACTCATGTTCTTGCTCTAGAGTGAGCTTCTCGAAGCGTAGCTTCTCATGAGATCTTAGGAGCTCTCTATGATCTTCTTGAGTTGTTTCATGAGCTAACTTAAGAGTGTTTAGTTCTTTAGTTAGACGCTCAATCTCCTTCATAGCATTGTCATTCGACTCTTCTCGACTATAAAGACTACTAGCATTTTCATCATTACTAAGCTCACTAGATTTATCATGCAAGAGCTCATCTTCACCTAGCAAGTCATCCTCATCACTATCAAAGTCAATGAATTCAGGGTGTGTTACCTTGGGGCCTTTAGCCATGAAGCATCTTCCAATTCCCTCGTTTGGTGAATCAAATAAGTCGTAGGAGTTGGAGTTGGAGGATACGAGTGCAAGTCCGGCAACACCTTCATCTTGACTATAGTCGGAGTCGGAGTGATAGCTTCCATCGGATTGACTGTCAGAGTCGGAGCCGGAGACCCATTCACCAACATGAGCTTGATGTCTTCTTCTTGTGTAGCTCCTTGATGACTTGTCTTTCCTCTCCGAATCCTTGCTTCTCCGAGAAGGTCTTCGTTCATAACGATCATCTCTACTCCTTCTCTCTCTCCGAGGTGACTCATCTCTTGCTCTTCTTCTTGGAGATTCTTCTCTTCTCTTGTGGGGAGCCGTACACTCGTTTGAGAAGTGTCCGGGTCGTCCACAATTGTAGCAGTTTCGATCACGACTAGAAGATCTCTTTCCATCATATGATCTAGACTTTGAGCTTCTTTCTTTGCCTCTATTCTTGTAGAACTTGTAGAAGTTCTTGACCATTAGGCTTATGTCTTCATTGGAAATTTGCTTGTCACTTGAGGTGGTAGGAGCATCACTTGTAGCTTTGTAAGCACCACTTGACTTGTTGTGAAGCTCTTCCTTATCCTTAAGTGTCATCTCATGAGCAACAATCCTTCCAATGACTTCAGTTGGCTTGAGAGTCTTGTAGTTTGGCATCATTTGGATCAAAGTGCACACGGTGTCATACTTTCCATCCAAAGCTCTGAGAATCTTCTTAATGATGAATCGGTCGGTCATTTCTTCGCTTCCTAAGCCTGCAATCTCATTTGTGATGAGAGCAAGCCTAGAGTACATTTCAGCGACTCCTTCACCATCCTTCATCTTGAACTTGTCAAGTTGACCTTGAAGAATATCTAGCTTTGATTCCTTAACAGATTCAGTACCCTCGTGCATTTCAACCAAAGTATCCCAAATCTCTTTAGCATTCTCAAGACGGCTGATTTTGTTGAACTCTTCGGGACATAAGGCATTGAAGAGAATGTCATAAGCTTGAGCATTGTTTTGCAACATCTTCAATTCTTCGGGTGTAGCTTCGCGATCCGGAACTTTTCCATCTTCAAAGAAGTCACCTTGCATACCAACACAAATAATGCCCCATGCGGCTGGGTTATGACCAAGAATATGCATTTTCATTTTATGCTTCCAACTAGCAAAATTTGTACCATCAAAGTAAGGACCTCTACGATAATTACCCTCACTAGACGCCATACTCTCCTAGGTTGTGAAACCAAGCTTATGGAGTCCAATGCAATGGAAACCAAGGCAATGGAGACCAAAGCTCTGATACCACTTGTAGGATCGAAAATAAGTCTAGAGGGGGGTGATTAGACTACTTGACAAAATAAAAAATCTGCCTTTAGATCATGCAATGTTTTTGGCAGTTTCACAATTAAGATCAATTCAAGTAACACCCTACACATGCAATTCTAGAGTATATGCAGCGGAAAGTAAATTGCACATGTAAAAGAGAGGTGGAGAAGATCAAACGCAGTTTGGTGACACGGAGATTTTTGTCGTGGTTCCGATAGGTGGTGCTATCGTACATCCACGTTGATGGAGACTTCAACCCACGGAGGGTAACGGCTGCGCGAGTCCACGGAGGGCTCCACCCACGAAGGGTCCACGAAGAAGCAACCTTGTCTATTCCATCACGGCCTACGCCCACGGAGGACTAGCCTTACTCGGGGTAGATCTTCACGAAGTAGGCGATCTCCTTGCCCTTACAAACTTCTTGGTTCAACTCCACATCATGAAGACGGAGGCTCCCAAGCGACACCTAACCAATCTAGGAGGCACCACCCCCCAAAAGGTAATAGACGGTGTTGATGATGATGAACTCCTTGCTCTTGTGCTTCAGATGATAAACTCCCCAACACTCAACTCTCCTCACTGATATGGCTGTGGTGGAAGAAAGATTTGAGTGGAAAGCAACTTGGGAAGGCTAGAGATCAAGTTTCATATGGTAGGAATGGAATGGCTTGATCTCAACACAAGGGTAGGTGGTTCACTTCTCAGAAAGTGTATGATAGAAGTGGTGGAACTTTCTGATGGCTCTCCTCACGAATGAGGAGGGGGTGGAGGGGTATATATAGCCTCCACACAAAATCCAACCGTTACACACACATTTGACCAATCTCGGTCAGACCGAAGTGAAAACTCGGTTAGACCGAAAGTTCAAATATAGTGAACGTTAGGATTTTCGGTGGGACCGAAAATACCATCTCGGTGAGACCGAAGTGAGTCAAAGGTTAGGGTTTGCCATCTCGGTGAGACCGAAAATATAAACTCGGATATTCCGAATTTATGTCAACTGACCACAGAAGGTTGGCAGCCCTTTTTCGGTGGGACCGAAACTCAGAATCGGTTTGACCGAGAAGCTAGGGTTTGGAGAAACACTGAAGTGGTTCATCTCGGTGGGACTGAGTTGGAGAAATCGGTGTGACCGAGATGTTAGGGTTTGTAGAAATAACTTCATCTCGGTGGGACTGAGTTGGAATGACCGAGATTACTTATGGGTGTGTGTTAAGTAGTGAATAGTGCTGATAGTTGAGGGAGTTAGATCACCAAGCACTTGAGCAACAAGAACATTAACACAACCTCATCCCCTTTTAATAGTATTGGCTTTTCCTATGGACTCAATGTGATCTTTGATCACTAAACCATAAATGGAGTCTTGAGCTTTTGCCAATGCTTGTCTTAGCATTTTGAGGGGTCCACTTCTTCAGACATTTCCATACCCACATCATCGAACTTTTCTGAAATGATTCTCAAGAGAATATTAGTTCAATGATATATATGTTGTTATTAATTACCAAAACCACCCGGGGATTAGTTGCACTTTCAGACGCCGCATGCGTCTATCGTGTCCCCCGCCACGTTCGTGTTTCCATGCACCCCCACATGCCCCACGGCGTTAGCAGGCGCAGGCGGTTGGGCCTTTGAGGAGGACGGATGGGCCACAGCACCGGACTTCTTCTTGGGCGCCATGGTTGATGGAGCCGATGAAGGTGAAGCAGGCGATGAAGTGAACTCTCAAAGAAGGAATTAAAGTGAATCTGGAGAGCATAGTTGAGCCGGTCGCCCCTTGGAGACACCAGTACTACACCGGCATCGGACCCATTAAGCATTTTTGACCCATCGAAGAACGTAGTCCCGTGTTCCAAGTAAACCTGAGTCGGTTGTTGCTGTTCAATCCATTCGTCCAAGAAATCTACAAGTGCTTGAGATTTGATTGCCTTCTTCGCATCAAACTTGATATCAAAAGGGAGAAGTACGATTGCCCACTTAGCCACTCGACCGGTAGCATCTCGACTGTTCATGATCTCAGACAATGGAGTGTCACTGATGACTGAAACCGAGTAGTCTTGGAAATAATTCGCAACTTTCTTCGCAGTCAAGTAAATTCCATAAAAGAGCTTCTGGTAGTACGGATACCTCTGCTTGGACGGAGTCAAGACATCAAATACATAGTACACTAGGCGCTGAACTTCATAAGCTTTGCCTTCTTGCTCATGCCCGACTGTAAGCATCGTGCTTAGAACTTCACCATCTGCAATGTATAAGAGTAGAGGCTCTTTGCTATTCAGAGCAACAAGCACTAACTAGGTGAAAAGCAGGGCTTTGAGCTCTACAAATGCTGCTTCGGCTTCGGGAGTCCACTCGAAGTTATCAGACTTCTTCATTTGTCGGTAAAGAGGCAATGCCTTTTCACCCAGACGAGAAATGAATCGAACCGGGACGGCGTGGCAACCCGTGAGCCTGTGGACGGTGTGCACACGCTCAGGGCGTTTCATTCAGAAAATTGCACTGATCTTCTCTAGATTGACGTCTATCCCCCGTTCGGACACAAGAAAACCTAGTAATTTGCCTCCAGGTACTCTAAATGTGCATTTGGATGGATTCAACTCAATGTCATACCTTCTCAAATTGGTGAAGGTTTCAGCGAGGTAACCCAGTAGGTCGGAACCTTTATGTGACTTGACTACAATATCATCCATATAAGCTTCCACATTTCGACTGATCTGAGTGAGCAGGCACTTCTGGATCATGCGCATGAATGTGGCGCCTGCATTTTTAAGACCGAATGGCATGGTAATATAGCAAAAGCACCTGAATTAGGTGCCGAAGGCCGTTTTTATTTCACCTGGACCATATAGTCAGATCTGATGGTATCCGGAATCCACATTGAGAAAATACAACCGCTCGCACCCCGCAATCGATTCGACAATCTGGTCGATGCGAGGGAGTGGAAAATGATCTTTCGGGCATGCCCGGTTGATATGCTTGAAGTCGATACACATGCAGAGTGAATTATCCTTTTTTTGGGACCATGACGACATTGGCGACCCACTCGGAGTGGTATATCTCGCGTATGAACTCAACTGCAAGGAGCGGAGCCACTTCTTCTCCAATCGCCATTCTCTTCTCCGTGGCAGAATGACAGAGATGCTCTTTGACAAGTTTGGCTTTTGAGTCGACACACAAACAATGCTCAACCGGCCCCCTGGGAACACCTAGCATGTTTGATGATTTCCATGCAAAGATGTCCCAGTTCTCACCGAGGAACTGGATGAGCGCGGCATCCTATTTGCTGTCGAGTGTCGTTGAAATGTGAGTCAGAGAAGTTGTGGGATCTTCCTGGTGGATATGAACTGGCTTCATCTTGCCAACCAACTAAAATGTGGATTCTGAAGCAGGTTTCTTGGCGCGGAGCAAGTCACCCATATCCACACTTTTCTTGTACTCTTCCAGTTCTACCACCGACATCTGCTCATCAGCAATCTTGCACCCCTTTTGGAGGCATTCTTCCGCTCTCTGCCTACTCCGAGTGACCGTAATCACACCTCTGGGGCCGGGCACCTTCAGCATGAGATACACGTAGCATGGACGGGCCATCAAACTTGCATAGGCTGGTCGACCTAGAATAGCATGATAGGCAATGTGATAGTCCGCCACTTTTAATGTCAATTTTTCATTCCGAAAGTTGTCCGAATCACCAAATACCACATACAAAGCAATCTGGCCGATTGATTTGGCCTTTTTTCCTAGGATGACTCTGTGAAACGTCATATTGCTTTCACTGAGTCGGGACATCGGAGTGCCAATTCCCTTGAGGGTCTCAGCATACAGAATGTTCAAACTACTGCCTCCATCCATGAGGACTTTTCGCAACTGAGTGCCTCCAACAACTGGGTCGTCCACCAGAGCTTGCCACCCAGGGGTAGCAGCATGCGCTGGGTGATCCTACTGATCGAAGGTGATAGCAGTCTAAGAATACTTGAGGAATGTTGGGGTCGCTGGAGCGACCATGTTCTCTTCGCGGTTGATGACTTTCAGTCGAATCTTACTCTCAACTTTAGCAATAATAACCAAAGTAGCGTTAACCTTTGGGTAATCTTCTGCCTTTTCTTTGTCTTCCTCTTTGTCAGAGCCTTTCTCACTTTGCTGATTCTCAAGGAACTGCTGCATGATGAATCTGCATTGTCGAGTGGTATGTTCGGGGACAATAAGATTGCCTTACTCATCCTTCTTCGTGTCCATCGGGCATGGTAAGTCTAGGATGTCTCGGCCTGACTGATCTTTCATCTTTTTGAGTACCCAATGCTCTTTGTACTTCGCTTTGAATTTGCTTCGAGGAGCTACCACAGCGGCTTCAGCTTGATCAGCAACCTTAGCTTTGCGCTTCTTCTTCCGACCAGTATTTCCACCACCGGCATCGTGATCTGCGGCCTTTCCCTTGTCGCTGTGGAGGCAATCCACTTCTTCACCATTCACATACCCAGTAGACATTTCTATCATATAGTTCAGAGTCATGTCACCAGAGCGGCCAAACTTAAGAATGAATTTGTCAGATTTAGGGCTCCGCAAAACCCAAGAAGTTCGAACACAGGGGCGTGAACGAAGATCTCTCCCACTCCCTTCTACCTAGCGTCTCGCTCTCGTCTTGGTGAAGGGATTCAAGCAAACAACAGAAAGAACACGTAAGAGTTTACCCAGGTTCGGGCCACCGTGTGGTGTAAGACCCTACTTCGTTCTTTGGTGGATTAGCCTCGGGAGGGCTGGAATATGAGCTAGTACAGTGTTCCTGAGCTCAGGAGGTGAGCACATGAGGGTCAGGAGGCAAGTGTTCTTGCTACTTGCATGGTGGCAAAGTGTATGGATCTGCTCTACTTGGCTAAGCTTAGTTCGACCTCCCCTCCATAGTGGGGATCCTAGCTACTTACATAGGCGGCTAGGGTCTTCTTCCCCTGAAATGTTTAGGCGGGAAGGGATCCCACAACGGCCATTTTTGAGCGGGAACACAAGGACGTCCCTATCCTAACAAAAGCGGTCTTCGCCTGCAAAAGGATCAGGCGGTGACGCGGTGTTGGGCTTGACGGTGACATCCTCCTTGTCGTCCTTGCGGTCTTCGGTCATGTTGCACCAATGGGGAAACCTTTGTCCCGCTCCTCGGGAACTTGCGGCTGCGCTGTCCCCCTTGCACCGAAATGGCAATTGCGCCGCTGGCGAGCGCTGGCTCCCGCTTGCGCGGTGTGTCACTGCAGACATCACTGCCTCCTCCTGAGGCAGGCTTGGCCTTGGATTCTCCGCCCCTCCGGAGCGCCCTGCTGGGGCCGCTCCTGAGCAGGTCTTGACGTCGTTCTCCTCGCGAGGCTTAGCTCCCTCGCGAGGGTCTTCGGCAGCTGGTTGATCAGCTGGGCCGTACCAGGCCGCTGTAGGAGCGCGTCGCGGCCGCAGACAGGCAAGTCTGGGTACCCTGGTTCCCAGGATGCCGACAGTAGCCCCCGGGCCCAAGGCGCGCGCGGAGTGGGCTTCGGGGCGAAGCCTTAGCCGAGGACGAAGCGCCACGGGCCCCAAAAAGGCTGCGGGCCTAGCTGGCGCATGACGGTTGGATGGGACGTGGGCGACTCCGCTTCCCACGTAGTCTTGGCAATCGTGCGACTTGACAACTCCTTGGCGCGGGCGGCGGAGCCATTATGGCTGCGCGTGAGTGGCCGCTGGTTAATCTTCTTGGTCTATAAACAGGGGGTGAGGCACTACGCCTCTTACTCGACTGTTGCAGACCGATCCCTGCTGCTTCCACTACTCCAAGAGCTTCCATGGCACCGATTGGTAGGTTCTCGGCCGCGGAGAAGGGGGACAGCCCGATGGTAGAGCCTGAGCGGCTCCCCCCGAAGAAGAGGCGCCATCGTTCTCCGAGTGCATCACTGAGGCCGTCGGATGCCCGCACATGGTGCACGCAGGTTCCGCCAGGATTCCCGCTTCCCTTGTATGCTCCAGCGGCCGGCAGACGAGCGGGGATGGCGACAGGGGTGGCGCCATCAGTTGCCCGGAGGGACGGGCGACTCCTCGTGCCCTGCTACCGTCCCATTCTGATGATGATGCCCGCGAGTTCATCGTGTGGGCAGGAGCCCCTCCGCATTAATGGATCCTTCTTCCTCCGTTCCCGAGGGAGGTGCTCCAGGCTCGCGGACGGGTGACGATGCAGCTGAGGCACGAGGGGTGTCGCCTTCCTCCTTTGTATGCCGACGTGGAGGTGATCTCCTCTGGCCAGGTCTTCATGACCTAGGGTTGGGGTGTGGTGCGCCGCGCTTGGGCCCCCGCCGGGAGGCACATTCTTCTCTTCGCGCTGGATAGGATGGGCATGATGACCTTCAAAGTCTTCGGGGCGGACAGCCGCCGGCTGTCATGTGGCGCGTGGAACGGGCTCGCCGGCGACCATTCCTCATGCTGTCAGGCCAGCGAGGTGCTTGCCATTGGTTGCGCCTCCGACTCTTCTTGTAGCAGTGATGCTACCCCTGAGACGGCCGCGAGCTCCGACGCGAGCTACGAGCTGCCAAGTTGCCGCTCCTATCGCCGGAGGGAAATGGTGTCCTCCCGACGCCGTGGTTGTTGGAGGAGTTCAAGCCGCATTCCTCGAGAGTGACCTTCTTAGCTTAGTTCCTGCGGGACATCATGGAGGGCTCCAAAAAGTCATGTAGATTCTTGTAATACTTTTTCT
The DNA here is from genome assembly GCA_902687465.1 of Secale cereale. Lineage (NCBI taxonomy): Eukaryota > Viridiplantae > Streptophyta > Magnoliopsida > Poales > Poaceae > Secale > Secale cereale. The sequence continues at coordinate 210,006,724 of LR738709.1, read as the reverse complement.
ATTGCCTGGCGTTATAAACTTATGTCCTTTGTGAGACCCTTTGTTAAAGCATGACTTTCCCTTCCTTCGGTCCCCGCGGTAGTTTAGGGCCCTACGCCTGCAAGACCCACTCCCCAAACAAGCCTCAGCGTGAGCTGTTATGCCAGGTCGCGATGCCGTGGTCAAGGCTAGGAGGTGAGTGACCCAGGGTCAGGTAAGAGCCCCCGAGGCGCGATGCTCGGGAGGTCCCTCCTGACGTGCAGGGAACTACCCACCGGTCCGTCGGGAAGGGTTTTCATGCCTCAGCGGATTCGCGATTATAGTGGATGGAGGTGTAGGTACGCGAGTAAATGCGGCGTTGAAAACATATCTTAGCGATCTCCTGTGGTCAGTTGGTGGCGGTACTTGATTTTATATTACCCTTCCTTCGAGGCGAGGTTCTGTGTCCAGCTATATTCACAAGGAGGTAACGGTGGTCGCTCTGTGGCCCTGGGGGCGAGGGTCACGGAGCTGGTGGAGGCGTTCCTCCAGGCCGCTACTATCACGGCCGAAGAGGAGGAGGCTGGTGACGACGTGCTTGGTAATGCCTGATTTGTTCCTATCCAGAGAGAAGTGCGAGTGCCTCGGGGAGGTGTAAGAACTTTGAAAAAACTTGGTATTATTGTAATAGCTAGATGATTTCCATGCTTGCTTCCTTTCATGTTTGCTTAGGTAATCTGCGTCAGCAGGGCCCAACCCCGCGCATACCTCGATCACCATTGAGCCCTCCGGGTGACCGGGGTTATCGTAATAACTAGACTTAAGGGATAAGGGCTACATGGCTAGTGAGGCCCCTGGGTCGCGATGCCCAGGGGTCCCCCTTGACGTCCAAGCGACCCCGTTTGCATTCTGCGTCGGCAGGCCCCAACTCCGCGCATACCTCGATCGCAATTGAGCCTTCCGGGTGACCGGGGTTATCGTCATAACTAGACTCAAGGGATGAGGGGCTACGTGGCTAGTTAGGCCCCTAGGTCGAGATGCCAAGGGGTCCCCTTTGACGTACGAACGGCTCTCATGAAGGAGAAGAAGCACCATACCTTGCCCACGCGCCTTCGCCTGGGATGGGGGCGCGAGAAGGCCAGGTGTCTCGGCACCTGGTAGGGTGGCGTCTGCCAGGCGTGACCTGAGCATAGCCCCCGTGCCTAGCCCCCCTCGCGACATGCATCCAAGGAGAAGCTGTGAGCGTCATGAGCTGAAAAGCTCCCTGAGGTTGGTGCGACCAATTGGGGCCGCCCTCAGTTGTTTATAACTAGCACGGAGCATAGAGCTACCACACTTGCGCGGAGTGTGGGCATAGCCGCGCCTCGGTTGTAGCGGCCAGCGCAGAGCTTGGTGCTTCCACTAGTTCGTGGGCATAACCTCTCCTCGGTTGGATCTGCCAGCGCAGAGCTTGGTACTTCCACTGGACCGTGGGAGGGAGCCTCCCACCGGGAGAGACTCCGGGGCGTGTACAGCCCCGTCCAGACACGTGGCTTGCATGGTAGGACAGCCAAGGTGTATATGATCCCTCCTCAGGACGAGCTGAACGACTCTGAGGAAGTTCTTGTGAGCTTACGCATCACTCACGAGACCTTACCCTAAGGCGGGTTGCGCCTGAGTCTTATTCTGCAAAATGTGAAAAGAGAGGTGTTGCGTCGACCTGCGCCGAGTGCATCTCTAGAGGGTATCGCATGAGGAGGCCGTAGCACCAGCGACCCCAGGAGGTGACGTCACGGGAATGGCTCGCGAGACAGAGCTCAGCCACTGGATTTGTCGATGCTGCAGGGACGGACCCGAGCACAGACGTTGTGCCCAGTCTTCTTATGCAACGATCCAAAAGAAAAACAACCAGTGCGCGGTTCCCGCGTGAGCGAGGCACCAGCCACGGGCCCCGACTTACCCATCCACGATTAGCCCATGCGAGAACAAGGGACCAAGGACCATGGGAGGTGACGCCATGGGAATGGTTCGCGAGATAGAGCTCAGCCCTTGGGTTTAGTGACGCTGCAGTGACGGGCCCGAGCTCAGACGCCGTGCCAGTCCTTAATCATGGGGCGGTCGTGAATGAGCTCACAAGGGCTCATGACCTTAGTGGCGGTGAGGACGCCAAGCATGCAGATAATGCAAATGGAAAGAAACAACTAGCCTTGATCATGCAAAAAAGGGAGGTAACTGTGGGGGAACAACCTCCAGCAGTCCAAGAATACCTGAAGCGTCACTTGATACTTGTCGAAGAAGAGTTGGGGTAGCTAAAGACGCGAGTCATGCGGGTCGCTCCTGAGGATCGACGGGCTCCTGAGGCCCACGGGCTCCAAAGCTCTCAGTGGTTGCGCGGGTCCGGTTCTTGCTCCGTCCGGACCGCGTGCCACTGAGCCTCCCGAGCCCCCAAGGCCTACTGCGCGAGATGCTGGAACGTGGCAGCTATGTCGTAGAAGCCGAAGAGTGTGCGGATGTAGCTGCAGGGCAGGGCCCTCCTCCGGACGACCGCCGTCAGCCAGAAGAGCTCCTGAGAAGCAGCTCGGTTGAGACCCGCGATGTCAACGCAGACGCGGAAGCGGTCGCTCGGGCTGCGAGCAGGTGAACTTGGGGTTGTGCGGTTAAGCCCACCGCAGATGAGTCTTGCGTACTGAAGTTCCATGGTAACTTGGTTGATGAAGTCCTGAGCACCCAGCGCTGAGCGGTTCACGCTGGGCTCGCAAAAACGTGCGTCAAGACACGCTTGCAGGTGGTGCCCGAACACCTCCCTAGAGACGATGGTCAGCCCGGAGAAACTCCACAGGAGAGCCCCCGAGCCCGTCACGAGAGGGGCGTCGGGCGCGCCACCATATGCGAGGGTGGAGGGTGCCTCGTCGGCAGGCACGAGTCTTGAGGCCGGGCCGTCAGGAGCCCCTGCGTCCTGAGGTCCGTTGACGGGCAGGTTCTTCTTCTTGGGGATGGTCTGCAGGGTGAGGACGGTTCCATCCTCGTTGGAGTATTCAACCGCCGCGGTCTGGTAGGCGCGCTATAGGGAACGCACCGCCTCCTTCTCGTCGGAGGCGATCGTGATGACTCCGCCACTCCCAGGCATCTTGAGGACGTTGTAGCCGTGATGGGTTGCCACCATGAACTTGGCGAGGGCGGGATATCCAAGGATGGCGTTGTACGGGAGGTGGATGTTGGCGACGTCGAAGTCGATGAGCTCGGTGTGGTTGTTGTCGCGGTCACCAAAGGTGACGGGAAGGCGGACCTGCCCCATCGGGAGTGTGGAGCGATCCGTGACTCCATAGAATGGCTTGGTCGAGTGGAGCTGATCATAGGGAACCTAGAGCGTCTCGAAGGTCTGGACGGAGAGGACGTTGAGTCCTGCTCCGCCGTCGATGAGGGTCTTAGTCACGAGGAAGTTGCTGATGGTCGGGGTGCAGAGCATCGGGAGGGCGCCTGGGGCCGCAGTGCACTTGAGCTGGTCCTCGGGGTCGAAAGCGATGACTTGCTTGGTCCACCTGAGGTTGCGTGCGGCGTCAGGCCTAGGAAGCGCCGCGTTCACCTCATGGGCAAACTGCTTGAAGATGCGATGGGAAGCCAGAGCATGAGCTCCCCCCAAGATGCATGCAACTGCACGCGGCTCCTGGAAGCCCCCTGCTTCGTCTCCATTGCCCTAAGGGCGACCCTCACGAGGCTGGTCGCGCCAGGGGGCGTCACGAGGCTGCTCCTGCCAGTGGTCTTCACGAGGCGGTTCGCGCCACCCCTGGCATGAGTTCCTGCCATCCCAATGTCCTCCTCCTCGGCCTCCTCCACGGTCGTAGCCGCGGTTGTTGCGCTCAGGGCGCTGCCCGACACGCCCGCCGCGCATCGCCGTGAGCTCTTGGCAGTTGTTAGTGTTGTGGCTGTGGACATTGTGGAAGACGTTGTACGGTCGGTTGTCTCTGCGGAGGTCATCGTAGCCGCAGCCAGGCTTCACTTCTGGCTCCGAGCCAGCACGGCGGGTCCCTTGCTCTTTGACTCCTTCGCCTTGGTCTTCTTGTCGTGCGCCTCCACCTCAGGCAGCTCCTGGAGGGAGAGGCGTCCTTCTTTCGCCCTGGCGCACTTTGCCGCGAGCTTGAACATCTCGAGGGCTGTGCACATGTCCTCGCGAATGGCGAGCTCCTCCCTCATCCTAATGTCGCGGACGCCGTCGGAAAACGCAGAGATGATGGCCTCGTCCGAGACCCTAGGGATCCGGAGGCGCATGGTGTTGAAGCATTGGATGTACTTTTGCAGGGTCTCTCCCCGCTGCTGCCTCACTCGCGTAGATCAGCAGCTGCCGGGGCTCGGTCGCGGGTCCCTTGGAAGTTGGCGACGAAACTCTCGCGGAGCTCTTCCCAGGAGGAGATGGATCCCACGGGGAGGTTTAGGAGCCAGGAGCGTGCGCCATATTTAAGAGCCATGGGGAACCAGTTCGCCATGACCTGCTCAGGGACATTGGACGCCTCGATGCTCAGCTCGTAGAGTTGGAGGAACTCTCTAGGGTCAGTGGTGCCGTCGTAGCGCGGAGGCAGGTCCGGCTTGAACTTGCCGGGCCAGACGAGGCGCCGTAGCTCGGGAGCTTGGGCGCGACACCCGACCACGCTCATGATCGCAGGCGCCCCCTGTGCATGCGGTGCCGGTTCTTGGGGTGTTGGCGCAACCACCTCCGGTGGCGCGCGGTCTTGGCGCTGCGGGCCAGGGGCCCCGCGAGCCCCTGCATGGGGATGCGGAATCACTTGACAACTCTCCTCGTCGCGCACATGGGCTTTGCGGGGTTGCTCGCGTTGAGGAGCCTCGTGCCGGACCTCCTGGCCGGCGGCGTGGAGTGGAGGCGGAGCCGGGACTCTGTGGCCTTCGTTCCTCGCCGGAGGCGACGGAGGACGTGAGGAGTGCGTTGGTGCAGGTGCTTCTCCAGCGGCGTTGACGAGCTCAGTGATGTGGTGGAGCCACTCGTCGTAGAGGTCGTCTGCCGAGCGGTGGCGCAAGAGCTCCGCGCCATCAGCAGCGCAAGCTGCTGGTAGACCGGCCCGCGGCGGGCCAGCCAGGACGACGCCATGGCCGGTGAGGGTGAAGGTGTCGCCGTGCGTCCATCTCGACGCACGGACGAGGGCAGCGACGAGTCCTGCTGCTCGTGGACGGCCGGGTCGGTGGCGGCGTTGGCGACCGGCGAGTTGGGGCGGAGCGGTGCACCGTTGCCCGCGGGCGCCGTCCGAGTGACGTTCGCGGCACGGCGGGCTGCGCGAGCTCGGCGTGTGTCCACCATGGATGTGGAGCAGAGTAGACGACGAGAACGCGAGGAGTTCGTGGGAGAGGCGAGATTTCGACACGCCCCCTCCCTGGCGCGCCAAATGTCGGATTTAGAGCTCCGCAAAACCCAAGAAGTTCAAACGCAGGGGCGTGAACGAAGATCTCTCCCACTCCCTTCTACCTAGCGTCTCGCTCTCGTCTTGGTGAAGGGATTCAAGCAAACAACAAATAGAACACGCACGAGTTTACCCAGGTTCGGTCCACCGTGTGGTGTAAGACCCTACTTCCTGCTTTGGTGGATTAGCCTCGAGAGAGCTGGAATATGAGCTAGTATAGTGTTCCTGAGCTCAGTAGGTGAGCTCAAGAGGGTTAGGAGGCAAGTGTTCTCACTCCTTGCGTGGTGGCAGAGTGTATGGATCTGCTCTACTTGGCTAGGCTTAGTTCGACCTCCCCTCCATAGTGGGGATCCTAGCTACTTATATAGGCGGCCAGGGTCCTCTTCCCCCGAAATTTTTAGGCGGAAAGGGATCCCACAACGGCCATTTTTGAGCGGGAACACAAGGACGTTCCTATCTTGACAAAAGCGGTCTTTGCCTGCAAAAGGACCAGGCGGTGACGCGGTGGTGGGCTCGACAGTGACATCCTCCTTGTCGTCCTTGCAGTCTTCGGTCTTGTTGCACCAAAGGGGAAACCTTTGTCCCACTCCTCGGGAACTTGCCGTTGCGTTGTCCCCCTTGCACCGAAATGGCAACTGCGCCGCTGGCGAGCGCTGGCACCCGCTGGCGCAGGGCATCACTGCTGACATCACTGCCTCCTCCTGAGGGAAGCTTGGCCTTGGATTCTGCGCCCCTCCGGAGCGCCCTGCTGGTACCCTAGTTCCTAAGACGGCGACAGAGTTCTCTGTATCTGACACCCTCCTTGAAGGCGCATACTGCCTGATGTTCTGAAACATTCTCCACCAAGTGATGAAGAGTGATTCATTGCTGGATGTAATCCCGAAAGTATCACTCGTTTTCTAGATGTACTATTGCAGCTCAGTCAATCCAGCAGGCCGCTTACAAGTGCCTTCAAATGTCTTGATGAACACTCGGGCCAAATCTTCCCATAAATATATACATCCAGGGGCCAACTGATTCAACCATGCCCTAGCCGAACCTTCAAGCATCAAGGGTAGATGTTTCATGGCTACCTCATCATTGCCTCCATCAATCTGCACAGCCACTCGGTAATCCTCTAGCCATGTGACTGGCTTTGACTCGCCAGTAAATTTGCTCACTCCCGCGGCCAATCTAAAGTTGGGAGGTATCTATGCAGCCCGAATGGCTCTGCTGAAACACTCGAGACCTGAGGCGAATGATCTGCTTCCACGCGGATGATCTCTATGCATACCTTCTCGGTTAGCCATTCCATTTTCGACCAGGCTCTGCACAAGGACTGACCTCGCATCGAACCCAGGCTCATGCGGGTCGACTGGAATCCTTCGCTCGTCACCAGACGGGTGCATGTCATCGTACCGCTTGGGCGCGTACGAACCACCCCTCAAATGGGGCGTGCACACTCGATGGCGGTCGTCATGGTGCAAACAAGGATCGAGCTGTCCATGGCCCGGATCCACGTACTGGTCTTGGTGATAACCACGATATTGACATCGCGGAGGAGATCTCTGGCTACGGGTAGACTGAACTGTATCTGCTCTAATGGATATGCTGAGTATTTTACTGCGTGACTAAGAAACAACAAAATTCTGCTCTCCAGTCGCCCTGAGCAACGTCCAAATCTGCTCGAGGCCTCTCCCAGCCTCGGATCAGGATGTCTAAATCGAGTCTACTATATTTGCAGTAGCTGCAACATTCTGAATGGGAGTGCGGTATACCTGACACTCCTCTCGAGCTCCAGTCAAAAATAGTTGTCCTGCCGTCGACTGGAGCTCCGGATCCGTGTGCGAGCGCGATCGTCGAGTGCCCTTTGTAGATTCTCCAAGCGCATGCACTTGGCCAGAGTGGCAACATGCGCAACCACGAAAGCATGGGCTTCGGTGGTCTCCCCAATGAAGGGGGTCTGAAGAGCTTGCTCATCTCTAAGTCGCGTGACTTCTCTCTGCTCTGCTGCGAGATCTTCTGGATAGTACTCATCATTGCCGCTGTCAGGACCCCGATCCTAAGTCACACCGATCTAGCTGTAACACGTCATATCACTTTGCGGCCTCACGCACGGTAACCCCACGGGTGCCACCTTACCTGGCCCGGGACCGTTTGCGCATTTTGGCACACGTATATGACAGTGTCGCTAGCATCCATATGACAGAGAACCCGGGCCGACATGGCTAGTTATAATCCAAAAGTGGGACTAAATTATAGAGACAGGCATCCATGACCCAGCAACGAACGTGTCGGTCATCAACGTATGAACCCAAGTCGTAGCAAGCTACATGGACTTAAAGGAACAACGCGTGACATTTCCCCTAAGGGACAGACACAGGAACGAAGAAGGACACATGCCGGCCAGCCTACGTGTTCCGAGCAGTAGCAAGCTACCAAGGCTCATTGGAATCACTAGGAGGCATTTCCCTGTAAGATAGGCTACCAAAGGAAAACAACTAGGTGTCGGATCCCACACATACCAAGCATTTCAATCATACACGCAATATGCTCAATATGTGCAAATACAACATTGCATCACAACAGAACTCTATGACTCAAAGTACTTTATTTAAAAGGCTCCAAGAGCCATACATAACATAGTCATACAGGTAGGGGTCACATGACCCAACACTCAAGTCATACAGTCATACAAGCACAAGCGGAAGCTACATGTCTGAGTACAGACAACTTAGAAAATAAAACAGGCTTGGTGTAGCCTGACTATCTACAAGGCCCTTCACAAGCTCCAGATCACCATCTGGGTGTCAAGCTACTCGACGACGTCAACGTCTATGTAGAACCCATCAGCAGGGGCAGGGTTCTCCTCTGCAATAGTTATTAAGCAAACATGAGTACAAAGGTACTCAGCAAGTCTTACCACATAACCTATCATACATGCAACATTATCAAAGGGGGTAGTGGAGTTTATAGCAGAATGCCAGCTTTGACCTTGGCTAACCTATACTACAACTTCCAACAGATTGCAAGATGTTATTACGAACACGAGTCCTCTAGTCACCACATCAATACACTACCGAGGATCCTCTTCCGTCATCCTACGGAAGGGCCATCCACTGCACTCACGCTTATCTTGAGGCTTTTAGTAGTATCCATCAACTTGTCTATGAACTGTAAGAGTAACCAAGTAGTTCGTACCGCGAACAACGGCTATTCGAATAGTTTGATAACCCTGCAGGGGTGTACTTCTTCACACACGCTTCCACCGCTTATCGCCGTTTACTCGGCGTGTACTCGGCAACCTTCAAGCGGAAGCCCAGCGAGGGTGTCGGCCACGACCTGACTAACTACTCAAGTCTCTCGTCCAGGTTTATCGCCTATTTGGGTTCCACCCGTGGGGAGATCCGGCCGGGGTGTCGCTCACGGCCCCAAACGATGTGTACAGGGTTCCCGAGTCACCAAACGGGCAACCGGTACACCGTGCCACGTACCTGTCGCATCACAACCCACCCCGAGGGTCAGCGTTGTGCACGACCTCCAGTAAGCTATAAACACCAGAAACTAGTTGCAACTCCTGGACAGAGATCAAGGATAGCTAATAAGTCGAGACGGTCCATTGGTTTCGGGCCCAATGCATGGTAGTAACTGCAACTTGAACCACACATACAGATCTCAGGTCCTATGTACGGTTCCAATGAAACAACCCACCATGTACTCCTACATGGCCTTTCATCGATACCTTTACCAAGCGTATTCCACACTTCCTTCTCTTTATCGAAAGATTGTTTCACTCTGATTCATCACCCAGATGAATCAGACCAGACACAACTCTAAGCATAGCAGGCAACATAAACAAATAGCATGGTGGATCACACATCACATGGCTCAATCAACTCCTACACATGCTAGTGGGTTTCAACTATTTACTGTGGCAATGACAGGTCATGCAAGGGAATAGGGTTCAACTACCGCAGCAAGTAGCAGTTCACGCGTTGTTGCCTTAATGCAGTAAAAGAGAGCAGGAGCGAGAAGATGGGGTTGTATCGGAATGATCAATGATTGCTTGCCTGACAAGGTAGTTGTCGGGTACTGCTCTTCAACTGGATACACAGCAGTATCCTCGGAAGCTGGACCTAACACAGGAAATACCGACGATACAATCATTAACAAACAAATGTAACAATATGATGCATGTTTATGACATGGCAAGATGCATGTGTGTTGGCTAATGCAACTAAGACCAGAGGGGTTTGAACCTATTTGAATCAAGGATTCAAATTGAAGTTCAAACTAGTATTTAAATAAGTGCATTATCATGTTTTTGATATATACAGCAAGTTAACTTGTTCAAACATGCATGAAACCAGTGCCATTAGATAGATTGAATTTTTCTGATCATTTTTCATATATAAATCTTTTCCATCTGAGCTATGGTTGATTTTATATGATTTTTAGAAGTTTTGGGTATTTTCTGGAATTTCCTGAATTAATATTATATCTAAAAATCCCAGAAAAACCTTTACTGCGTCAACATGACATCATGCTGACGTCAGCCAGTCAACAGGGCCAGTCCAGGTCAAACCTGACCAGTGGGTCCCTCATGTCAGTGTCACAGCTAATTAACTGAGTTAATTAGAGTTAACTAAAACTAACTAGCTGTCAGTGGGGCCAGGGCCCACATGTAAGTGACTAAACTAATTAACTAATTAATATTAATTTAACACCTAGACTGAGTTTGACTTGCGGGCAGGGCCCACATGTCATTGACCCAGGGGGTCAAACCCGTGGTCAAAACAGGTCAAACTCGCCGGCGTTTAGCCGCCGGCGAGGCCAAACGCGGCGGCGTGCCTCGGAAAACGTCTGTGGTGCACGGTTCGAGCTGTGGTTGGGTGCGTTGGAGAGCTCTTGCTCTTCCGCATCGGATGGTGGTGGTCGCCGGACCTGGGGTGGCCGGAGACGACGGCAACAAGCTCGACGGCGGCGACCGGCGTCGGGCGTGTGTGGGGATGCGGCTGCAGGTGCCTAGGCGATGCGTGCGTAGCACCGTTCGCATCTACGTGCTGCGGTGAGTGCGATGGACGGTTGCCGGTGACCAAATGGGCACCGGAGCATCACCGGCGACGAGCACGGCGGAGGTGCGTGCGGTGGAGCTACGTGCAGTGGGTTACAGGGCAAGAGGCAGCCAACGGAGACGGGAAGGAGGTAGCTAGTCTCACAGCGGTTGCAGCGAGCACCGAAGCGAGCTCGGAGGTGGTCGGAGCTGAGCAGCACGGCGAGGGGGATCTCCGCGGCCGGAGTTGGGGAAGAAGAGCTCGGGGGCGTCTCCGGGGCGGGCGAGCGCTCGGGGCTCGGCCTGTCGAAGCAGTCGAGGACGGCGGAGACGAGGGACAACACGGCGGAGCTCGGGGACGACGGTGGACGTGGTTTCTACGACGGTGCGATCACGGCGGCATCGGCCATGGCGCGGGGAGAGCGGAGGAGAGGAGCCGGGGAGAAACGGAGGTGTCTGAGGGGTCGGGGGAGACGTGGACGTTCGATCCACTCCTCCAGGACGGCGAGGGGGCGAAGCAGGGCGGCGGGCAGCTGCGTGGCGCGTGGCGCGGTCGCCGTCGAGCACCTGCCTACCTGCCTGGCCGAGCCAAGCAGCTCGCTGGAGCGGCAGCTGGGCTGGGCCGGCAGGTGGGCCGGGTGGGCGCCAGGTAAGTGTTCTCTCTCTCTCCCTTTTCTATTTTCTTTTCTGTTTCATTTCTTTTGCAACTTTGTTCATTTAATAAAAATGCCTAAACATTTTTATAAATCATAACACTTGTCATACCTGCTGTATATAATATGAACAGTAGGAAACATTATAGTTTATGATTATTTGAGCATTTAAAATATTTTAAAGCATTTAAAAGCCCAAATTCAAATACCATATGATTTAATCCAAAACCCTAGATTGTCCTAGAAAATTGTGCACCATTTTTGGCAGAGGTTTAAGACCAAGGCAGAAATGATGAACATTTTGAAGGGCATTTTGGGTACATTGGAAAATATTTTATCAAACCCTAGCTGTTAGGGGAGGGGTGCTGGGGTTTCTGTTAATCCCATTTCAAGTTTCTTTGAAAATAAACATGATGCACACTCTAGTCAGGTCCTAAAGCAAGTGCTAGCTAGGGATGTGACAACTCACCCCCACTTAAAAGAATCGCGTCCCGAGATTCGGGTTCCTCCGGAAAGAGGGTGGGGTACTCAAGTCGAAGACGATCCTCCCTTTCCCAAGTGGCTTCACTCTTGGAATGATGTGACCATTGAACCTTGAGAAACTTGATATTGTGGCGTCGAGTGGTGCGCTCAGTTTGATCAAGAATACGAATGGGGTATTCTCGATATGTGAGATTGTCTTGGAGATCAAGCGTTTTGTGGTCCACTCCACGGATAGGATCCGAGAAGCAACGCCTGAGTTGGGAAACGTGGAAAACATCATGAACTCTGGAGAGGTGCGGAGGTAGTTCCAATTGGTAGGCAACTTCTCCTCGTTTGGCAAGAATGGAAAAAGGACCGATGTAACGAGGGGCCAATTTGCCTTTGATACCGAAGTGATGGGTTCCCTTAAGAGGAGTAACCCGAAGGTAAGCCTTATCGCCGACTTCAAAAGTCACAGCCTTATGATGACTATCATATTGGCTCTTTTGGCGAGACTGGGCTGTTTTCAATCTCTTACGAATGATGCAAACTTGTTCCTCTGCTTCCTGAATCATATCCGGGCCAAAGAATTGTCTTTCGCCGGTTTCTGACCAGTTAAGAGGTGTTCGACACCTTCGTCCATATAGAACTTCGAAGGGAGCTTTACCCAGGCTGGCTTGATAACTATTGTTATAAGCGAATTCGGCAAATGGAAGACATTTTTCCCATTCCATACCGAAAGAAATGACAGAGGCTCGAAGCATGTCCTCCAGAATTTGATTGACTCGTTCCACTTGACCACTTGACTGCGGATGGAAGGCAGTACTGAAAGAGAGATGAGTTCCCATAGCATTCTGGAAACTTTCCCAAAATCGTGAAGTGAAAAGACTTCCACGGTCTGAGTTAATCTCCAACGGTACACCATGTAGTGATACTATTCCAGAGATATATAAGTCTGCTAGCTGGCTAGCGGTAATACTCTCCCGAACAGGCAGGAAGTGAGCTACTTTAGAGAGGCGGTCGATAACGACGAAGATAGCATTATTCCCTTTCCTGGACCTGGGAAACCCGGTAATGAAGTCCATACCGACTTTATCCCATTTCCATTCAGGAATAGCTAGAGGTTGAAGGGTGCCAGCAGGCCGTTGATGCTCTGCTTTAACTCGACGACAAACGTCGCAGTTAGCGATGAACTGAGCGATTTCTCTCTTCATCCTAGTCCACCAGAATCTTTGACGTAGGTCTTGATACATTTTGGTACTACCGGGATGAATCGTGAGAGGAGATTCATGAGCATCCTTGAGGATCAAACGTCTTAGGTTTCGTACTTTAGGAACCACTAAACGGTTGCTAAAGAATACGACTCCTTGATCATCAATTGAGAAACATCCTGCAACTCCTTTCTTGATGTTCCTCTTAATACGGGAAATTCCGGGATCAACCTTCTGTGCTTTGATGACTTGATCCAAAAGGGTAGGTTTTGCCACCAAGGTGGAAAGGAATCCTCGAGGAACAATGTGAAGGTTAAGCTTACGAAATTCCTCGTGGAGAAGTGGTTGACTTTGTTGTAACATTAAATTGTTACAATAAGACTTACGACTTAGTGCATCAGCCATGACATTGGCCTTGCCAGGAGTATAAGTGATTCCTAAATCGTAGTCGGTGAGCAACTCAACCCAACGTCTTTGCCTGAGATTCAAATCCGGTTGGGTGAAGATATACTTCAAGCTTTGGTGATCAGTGAAAATTTCACAGCGATTACCAAGAAGGTAATGTCGCCATGTTTTGAGTGCATGGACTACAGCTGCAAGCTCTAGATCATGAGTAGGATAATTATCCTCATGTGGGCGCAACTGTCGGGATGCGTATGCAATCACTTGACGATCTTGCATGAGAATGCAACCCAGTCCTTGTCGCGAGGCGTCGCAATAGATTATAAAGTCCTTGGAAAAGTCTGGTGGTACCAGTACAGGTGCAGATGTCAGGCGTCTTTTCAGTTCCTGAAAACTGGACTCGCACTGTGGGGTCCACTCAAACTTTTTATCTTTCTTGAGGAGTTCGGTTAGAGGTTTAGCAACCTTGGAGAAGTTCTCGACGAAACATCGGCAATAGCTCGCTAAGCCAAGAAAACTCCTAACTTGCTTGACCGATTCAGGGGGAGTCCAATCAAGGACGGCTTGAACTCGCTCGGGATTGACAGCAATACCCTTGCCAGAGATTACATGACCTAGATAGGTTACTTCTGGCAACCAAAATTCACATTTAGAGAATTTGGCATAAAGGCGGTGCTCTCGAAGTTTCGTCAATACCAGCCTTAAATGCTCGGCATGATCTTCCTTGTTCTGGGAGAAAATGAGTATATCATCGAGGTATACCACGACGAATTTATCCAGGTACTCCATGAATATAGAATTCATTAACCGAGAAAAGGTAGCTGGGGCATTGGTTAATCCGAAGGACATGACGGTGTACTCGTATTGGCCATAACGAGTAACGAAAGCCGTTTTAGGAATGTCCCCGTTCTTGATTTTGATTTGATGGTAGCCCAACCTCAAATCCATCTTAGAGAAGACTGAGGATCCCGCGAGCTGATCATACAGATCGTTGATCCTGGGAAGCGGATACTTATTCTTTATGGTGACCAGATTGACAGGTCGGTAATCTACAACCATCCGCTCCGTTCCATCCTTCTTCTTGACGAAGAGGACGGGGCAAGCCCAAGGGGAAGAACTAGGACGGATGAAACCCTTTTGCAAGGACTCATCGAGTTGTTTCTTTAGCTCAGCTAATTCTAGTGGTGCCATCTTATAAGGTCTCCTAGAGATTGGGACAGTTCCAGGAATAAGATCTATCACGAACTCGACATCTCTGTCAGGTGGAACTCCTGGCAGTTCTTCTGGAAAAACATCCGGAAAGTCACGGACTACCGGGATATCTTCGAGTTCTGGTAGAGGGCTGGCATTAAGAGAGTAGAGCTGACGTTCAGCCATTCGAGTCAAGACATTGACTATCTTGCCGGATGGGTGTGTAAGTTGAACGGTCCTAGTAAAGCAGTCAATTTTGGCGTAGTGGGTTGTCATCCAATCCATACCCAAAATGATATTTATGTCCGAGGACTTGAGAGCGATTAAGGATGCAAGGAAAACAAGTCTATCGACAAGGATTTCATTTCCATGGCTTACCCTAGAGGTCTGCCACTTTGAACTAGGAGTTTGAATAACCATGGAAGTAGGCATGTCACAAAAAGTCATGTTGTGCAATCGAGCATAGCTTTCAGATATGAACGAATGGGATGCTCCAGTATCGAAAAGAACAGATGCCGGATGGCAGTTTACGAGAAGCGTACCAAGGACGACGTTAGGATCCTCATAGGCTTCTTATGTAGAAACATAGTTGACATGACCACGTGCAGTGGGGATTGGCTTAACATAGTTCACCTTGCCGGTTGGCTTACCACGGCCAACGGGTTTTCCTGGCTGGTTCTGGGGACAATCACGCATGTAGTGTCCCGGTTCTCCACACTTGAAACATGTCACAGTGGTGGTCCGTGGAGCAAAGTTGGAGGGTGGACCTCCATAGGCCTTAGCAGGTGCAAACTGTTGAGTTGGACGAGGCGCCTCATAGGATGGCCTCGGTGTATACTTGGGTGGCAGAGCAGTGTTAGGAACCCATACACGGCGCTTGTGAGAACCAGAGCCGGATGAGGAACCAAGGTCTTGAGTATGCTTGCGGGTGGCCTCGAAGTCGGTCTGGCCTGTCTCAGCACTGATAGCCTTGTTAACCAACTTCTGGAAAGAGGCGCACTCGTGCAGACGTAGATCACGACGAAGTTCAGGGCTGAGTCCCTTGCGGAACCTCGCCTGTTTCTTGGCATTGGTGGATACTTCCTCAGGTGCATAGCGTGCCAGATTACCAAACTCACGACTGTAGCCATCCACAGTCAGACGGCCCTGGGGGAAATTGCAGAATTCCTCCCGCTTGCGATCCATGAGACCTTCCGGAATGTGATGTTCACGGAATGCCTCACTGAACTGAACCCAGGTAGTGACTTGGCCAGCAGGACGCATAGCTTCAAAATTTTCCCACCAAAGACTGGCAGGGCCCTCAAGATGGTAGGCAGCGTAGATAACCTTGTCAGCTTCGGCCACACGGGCAGAGTGTAGCTTGTGGGTGATACTACGTAGCCAGTCATCAGCATCCAGAGGTTCAGTAGAGTGATGGAACTTCGGTGGACACATCTTGATAAAATCATGGATTGACACCACGTCATTCCTCTGACGGAACCCAGTGTTTTGCTCTATGCGTTCCAGTAGACGGTTGGTCTCTCTCTTGTTCCGTTCTGCTTCAAGCATAACTTCCGCCAAGGAGGGTGGCTGGGGCAGATTTCCATCTCTAGCCCCACTAGCCTCACCCTGCTCCTGAGCAGCAGGAGTGTTGCGAGTGTTGACCATCCTAGGAAAAACAAAAAAACGGTTTAGACAAGGATGGCAAGATTTGACATAGAAGTGCAGAATGTAATGGATGACACAGAATGCAGAGATGTTCATCCGTACGACATGGTAATATAGGAACTGCTATATATACACCAGTGGTCATACACACCATACAAAGTTTAGTACAAGCCAAGGCTAAAGTACAACTGCGGTGAAAGACGATACATCCCATCAGAGGCATTCCAGGCTCCTATACATTATTTAACTACACCTCCGGAATTCAGCACACACTAGTCATATTCCACAAGACACGCAGGACTGTGGAAATACAACTATTACAATACTACTACTACCACGGACTAGCGCAGACATTCGCGTAGTAATCCTCGTAAAGATTACCACCGTAGCCTGGAAGTGGTACAGACGGATCTTGGAACTCGCGAGCACTCGAAGGTTGTGGACCATAAGGGCATGGGTGTGGTCTCGGTCCCGATGCTGGTGGTAACCGACGCCCACGTGGAGGTGTAATACCCCCAACGTCACGCCAATCCATGCGATCAGGCAGACGAGTCCGCACAGGATACAAATCCCGCATGTCCAGATATCCGGCGTGCACAGCAGGTGCAAGCCGTGTCAAAGTAGTCCAGTGAGCGGCTCGGGTGTTATACAGCTCCATTCGGAGGGCACGAACCTCACGGTCCCTATCCTCCAACATCTGAACAGTAGTCTGAAGCAGTGGCTCTTCATGAGCAGCATCAGTATACAGACTAGTGTAGTAGCCTTCTTCTCCGGGGAGTGAAGCTGGCATGTAACAGAACTCAGTGTTCAGCAACAGGGCATGCCTAGCACGGAGAATGGTCATCATCGAATAAGCGGCATCCTGTACTGCCATCTCGATGGTAATCCCGAGTCCATAAGACCAATGGATGGGATCATTAGCTCCGGGATATGAGGGGTATATCCGGACTGTGCATAAATACTGACTTTGATTAAAATCCCGATACTGTTCCTCCACAGTGTATTCAGGATACCAGCGATAACCGGTCTCAGTCATCACACGGACTAGCATGGCCGTGTGACCGGGCACATTAATGCACCGAGTCAAACGAACCACTTGGTGAGGAATGCGGCCAGACATCTGAAACACCAAATAATGCAAAGGCATTAGTGTTTCTGGAAGAAATCGGGCAGCATAACAAATGTAAATGCTCAACCAAGGATTTGAGACATCATACAAATGATAGCATAGCCACTCAACAATTCCATATCAAGGTTCCGGTTCAATAATCATCATACTCAAAAGGATAGAAACTGAACTGAGGCTTGAAACCAAAAATCCTAAGACTCTACGGATTAGTAACACGTGAACCTAGTAAGGATAAGAGGCCTAGTCCTAAATCCCCGTAGAAAGAATAGACAGACTCAAATCAGAAGGGCATAAGGTAAAGGAGTAAAAAGAGCCTTACGTTCCCTTCCACAATCAATTCCCCTACATATAACTAAGAATTTTTCTAGAATCAACATCGACCAGTTTGGCTTGAGAAACCTACAGGCAGTCCAGCTCTGATGCCAACGCTGTCAGGACCCCGATCCTAAGTCACACCGATCTAGCTGTAACACGTCATATCACTTTGCGGCCTCACGCACGGTAACCCCATGGGTGCCACCTTACCTGGCCCGGGACCGTTTGCGCATTTTGGCACACGTATATGACAGTGTCGCTAGCATCCATATGACAGAGAACCCGGGCCGACATGGCTAGTTATAATCCAAAAGTGGCACTAAATTACAGAGACAGGCATCCATGACCCAGCAACGAACGTGTCGGTCATCAACGTATGAACCCAAGTCGTAGCAAGCTACATGGACTTAAAGGAACAACGCGTGACATTTCCCCTAAGGGACAGACACAGGAACGAAGAAGGACACAAGCCGGCCAGCCTACGTGTTCCGAGCAGTAGCAAGCTACCAAGGCTCATTGGAATCACTAGGAGGCATTTCCCTGTAAGATAGGCTACCCAAGGAAAACAACTAGGTGTCGGATCCCACACATACCAAGCATTTCAATCATACACGCAATATGCTCAATATGTGCAAATACAACATTGCATCACAACAGAACTCTATGACTCAAAGTACTTTATTTAAAAGGCTCCAAGAGCCATACATAACATAGTCATACAGGTAGGGGTCACATGACCCAACACTCAAGTCATACAGTCATACAAGCACAAGCGGAAGCTACATGTCTGAGTACAGACAACTTAGAAAATAAAATAGGCTTGGTGTAGCCTGACTATCTACAAGGCCCTTCACAAGCTCCAGATCACCGTCTGGGTGTCAAGCTAGTCGTCGATGTCAACGTCTATGTAGAACCCATCAGCAGGGGCAGGGTTCTCCTCTGCAACAGTTATTAAGCAAACATGAGTACAAAGGTACTCAGCAAGTCTTACCACAGAACCTATCATACATGCAACATTATCAAAGGGGGTAGTGGAGTTTATAGCAGAATGCCAGCTTTGACCTTGGCTAACCTATACTACAACTTCCAACATATTGCAAGATGTTATTACGAACACGAGTCCTCTAGTCACCACATCAATACACTACCGAGGATCCTCTTCCGTCATCCTACGGAAGGGCCATCCACGGCACTCACGCTTATCTTGAGGCTTTTAGTAGTATCCATCAACTTGTCTATGAACTGTAAGAGTAACCAAGTAGTTCGTACCGCGAACAACGGCTATTCGAATAGTTTGATAACCCTGCAGGGGTGTACTTCTTCACACATGCTTCCACCGCTTATCGCCGTTTACTCGGCGTGTACTCGGCAACCTTCAAGCGGAAGCCCAGCGAGGGTGTCGGCCACGACCTGACTAACTACTCAAGTCTCTCGTCCAGGTTTATCGCCTATTAGGGTTCCATCCGTGGGGAGATCCGGCCGGGGTGTCGCTCACGGCCCCAAACGATGTGTACAGGGTTCCCGAGTCACCAAACGGGCAACCGGTACACCGTGCCACATACCTGTCGCATCACAACCCACCCCGAGGGTCAGCGTTGTGCACGACCTCCAGTAAGCTATAAACACCAGAAACTAGTTGCAACTCCTGGACAGAGATCAAGGATAGCTAATAAGTCGAGAGGGTCCATTGGTTTCGGGCCCAATGCATGGTAGTAACTGCAACTTGAACCACACATACAGATCTCGGGTCCTATGTACGGTTCCAATGAAACAACCCACCATGTACTCCTACATGGCCTTTCATCGATACCTTTACCAAGCGTATTCCACACTTCCTTCTCTTTATCGAAAGATTGTTTCACTCTGATTCATCACCCAGATGAATCAGACCAGACACAACTCTAAGCATAGCAGGCAACATAAACAAATAGCATGGTGGATCACACATCACATGGCCCAATCAACTCCTACACATGCTAGTGGGTTTCAACTATTTACTGTGGCAATGACAGGTCATGCAAGGGAATAGGGTTCAACTACCGCAGCAAGTAGCAGTTCACGCGTTGTTGCCTTAATGCAGTAAAAGAGAGCAGGAGCGAGAAGATTGGGTTGTATCGGAATGATCAATGATTGCTTGCCTGACAAGGTAGTTGTCGGGTACTGCTCTTCAACTGGATACGCAGCAGTATCCTCGGAAGCAGGACCTAACACAGGAAATACCGACAATACAATCATTAACAAACAAATGCAACAATATGATGCATGTTTATGACATGGCAAGATGCATGTGTGTTGGCTAATGCAACTAAGACCAGAGGGGTTTGAACCTATTTGAATCAAGGATTCAAATTGAAGTTCAAACTAGTATTTAAATAAGTGCATTATCATGTTTTTGATATATACAGCAAGTTAACTTGTTCAAACATGCATGAAACCAGTGCCATTAGATAGATTGGATTTTTCTGATCATTTTTCATATATAAATCTTTTCCATCTGAGCTATGGTTGACTTTATATGATTTTTAGAAGTTTTGGGTATTTTCTAGAATTTCCTGAATTAATATTATATCTAAAAATCCCAGAAAAACCTTTACTGCGTCAGCATGACATCATGCTGACGTCAGCCAGTCAACAGGGCCAGTCCAGGTCAAACCTGACCAGTGGGTCCCTCATGTCAGTGTCACAGCTAATTAACTGAGTTAATTAGAGTTAACTAAAACTAATTAGCTGTCAGTGGGGCCAGGGCCCACATGTCAGTGACTATACTAATTAACTAATTAATATTAATTTAACACCTAAACTGAGTTTGACTTGCGGGCAGGGCCCACATGTCATTGACCCAGGGGGTCAAACCCGTGGTCAAAGCAGGTCAAACTCGCCGGCGTTTAGCCGCCGGCGAGGCCAAACGCGGCGGCGTGCCTCGGAAAACGTCTGTGGTGCACGGTTCGAGCTGTGGTTGGTTGCGTTGGAGAGCTCTTGCTCTTCCGCATCGGATGGTGGTGGTCGCCGGACCTGGGGTGGCCGGAGACGACGACAACAAGCTCGACGGCGGCGACCGGCGTCGGGCGTGTGTGGGGATGCGGCTGCAGGTGCCTAGGCGATGCGTGCGTAGCACCGTTCGCATCTACGTGCTGCGGTGAGTGCGATGGACGGTTGCCGGTGACCAAATGGGCACCGGAGCATCACCGGCGACGAGCACGGCGGCGGTGCGTGCGGTGGAGCTACGTGCAGTGTGTTATAGGGCAAGAGGGAGCCAACGGAGAGGGGAAGGAGGTAGCTAGTCTCACAGCGGTTACAGCGAGCACCGAAGCGAGCTCGGAGGTGGTCGGAGCTGAGCAGCACGGCGAGGGGGATCTCCGCTGCCGGAGTTGGGGAAGAAGAGCTCGGGGGCGTCTCCGGGGCGGGCGAGCGCTCGGGGCTCGGCCTGTCGAAGCAGTCGAGGACGGCGGAGACGAGGGACAACACGGCGGAGCTCGGGGACGACGGTGGACGTGGTTTCTACGACGGTGCGATCACGGCGGCGTCGGCCATGGCGCGGGGAGAGCGGAGGAGAGGAGCCGGGGAGAAACGGAGGTGTCTGAGGGGTCGGGGGAGACGTGGACGTTCGATCCACTCCTCCAGGACGGCGAGGGGGCGAAGCAGGGCGGCGGGCAGCTGCGTGGCGCGCGGCGCGGTCGCCGTCGAGCACCTGCCTGCCTGCCTGGCCGAGCCAAGCAGCTCGCTGGAGCGGCAGTTGGGCTGGGCCGGCAGGTGGGCCGGGTGGGCGCCAGGTAAGTGTTCTCTCTCTCTCCCTTTTCTATTTTCTTTTCTGTTTCATTTCTTTTGCAACTTTGTTCATTTAATAAAAATGCCTAAACATTTTTATAAATCATAACACTTGTCATACCTGCTGTATATAATATGAACAGTAGGAAACATTATAGTTTATGATTATTTGAGCATTTAAAATATTTTAAAGCATTTAAAAGCCCAAATTCAAATACCATATGATTTAATCCAAAACCCTAGATTGTCCTAGAAAATTGTGCACCATTTTTGGCAGAGGTTTAAGACCAAGGCAGAAATGATGAACATTTTGAAGGGCATTTTGGGTACATTGGAAAATATTTTATCAAACCCTAGTTGTTAGGGGAGGGGTGCTGGGGTTTCTGTTAATCCCATTTCAAGTTTCTTTGAAAATAAACATGATGCACACTCTAGTCAGGTCCTAAAGCAAGTGCTAGCTAGGGATGTGACAGCCGCGTGATGGAACACCACTGTCTCCTCCACTTCGAGGAAATTCGGGTGGACTGCGCTGAGAGTAAACCATGAGGACTTCTGCTGCAAGGTCGTTGCTTTCGCAATCAGAAAGTGAATATGTTTGACCAGTCGACAGGTTGAACATGCCATATAGGGAGTCGTTGGGCTCGATTGCCGCAACTTGGGGTGTGGTAGATTGATGTTCCACTGCATGTTTGAGCCACCGCTGGAGCCGTGAGCGACCGATCACTTTCGACGGCGAGCAGCGAGTGGAGAGGAAGCCACCAGAGCCGACCCATACTGAGTCGACGGCTGCCAGAGGAGGAGGCCATAGGCACTCGCATGGAAGTGTGTTGCCCCGTGAATTGGGAGCGCCTCAACATCGAGGGGAGCCTCTTGGAGCCAGGCTGAATCATCGGTGATGAAGACGAGTGTGCCGACACGGATCTGGTGGCCTAGGAATAGCTCGCTGTCGGAAACCATGTCGAAGGAGTTTTAAGAACGCGACCTCACCGGAAGTCACTTAGACGCCGGCCCCATGGTGGACGCCAACTGTCATGGGAATGGATCTCACAGTACAGATGGGGGAGCATAGGAGGAGGAAGTACCTAGCTACGACGAGGTTGTACACTCGGATTTACGAGTTCAGGCCCCTCTCGGGGGAGGTAACATCCCTATGTCTCGGTGCCGCGGAGGCTTGTTGATTGGACTGTTGAGTTACAAGGGGTGCGAACCCTTGTGCCTGAGTGAGGGGCACCTTACATAGAGTGCGCTGACCCCTTGCCACCTTTAGTTACACAAGGGTTCAATGAGTGAGTAACTGCCATGAACGTTACAGGTAATGCCAGAATTCAAAGGAGTTTAAAGCTACGGAGTGAATATCCGACCGTTGCCATTCAAGGGTGACTTTAGGCTTTCTATGTTCCGAGTGATTTCTCGTGTTCCGGGAGGAATATGATAGTCGAGTTGAATTGGGATATCCAAGTGGATCTTGCGTCGAGTGGATCTTACTCTCTGATTATTTCATTTGGTATCTTCTCTACGCCTATATAGGCCATGACCACTCATGCAATGTCCTTGGGTAAGGCATATAGGTCAGGCCTAGGAACCTAACCTTGGTACACGCCTTTGTGATTCTATGCATAAAGTTTCATCTCCATGCAATTACATTATTTGTCATTTGCCTCTCAATTTCATCTCCCAGAATTCTATTTTTTTTACAAAAAACACAAAAATATTAGCGTTTTTATTTGTGTTCTTTCCGTTTGCATTTTCATGTCAGATCTCTTGTTTGCATGTGTTCTTGTTTGCGCAATCATGATGTCTCAAGAAAACACCAAGTTATGCGGATTTTTCCATTGCTAATTATAATAATTTTATTAGTATGCCACCGCTAGTGTGGAGTCTTATGATATCAATGCCGCTTTGTTGAATCTTGTTATGAATGAGCAATTTTCCTGTACTCTTATTGAGGATGTCGCGTCCCATCTAAAAACTTTCGTAGAATTGTGTGACATGCAAAACAAAAAAGATGTGGACAATGATATTTTGAAATTGAAATTATTTCCATTCTGTGTGCGCGATCGTGCTAAAGTTTGGTTTTCATCTTTGCCTCAAAATAGTATTAATTCTTGGGATAGGTGCAAATATTCTTTTAACATGAACTATTTTCCTCCCGCAAAAATTATTTCCATTAGAAATAAATCATGAATTTTAAGCAACTTCAGCGTGAACATGTTGCCAATCTTGGGAAAAGATGGAGTTGATGATAAGAAAATGCCGAACTCATGGTTTAAATTTGTGGATGATTATACAAAAAATTATACAGGATTGAATTTTGTTTCTAGAAATCTTTTGGATTCCGCCGTGGGTGGTACTTTTATGGATATTACTTTGGGTGAAACAACTAAATTGATTGATAATATTATGGCTAATTATTCACAATGGCATACTGGAAGAGGTCCTACTAGTAAAAAGGTTAATTCCGTTAAAGAAATTAGTACTTTGAGTGATAAAGTTGATGCTCTTATGAAATTGGCTGCTAGTAAAAATTATCCTATTGATCCTAATGATGTGCCATTGTCTACATTTATTTAGCAAAATAATGATCCCGTTGATGTGAATTTTGTCTCACGAAACAACTTAAATAATAATGCTTAGAAGCAATTTCAATCCTAGGACATTTCCTGGAAATTCCTCTAATAATTATGGCAATTCCAATGCTAATTCTTATAATAATAATAATAATAATAATAATAATAATAATAATAATAATAATAATAATAATAATAATAATAATAATAATAATAATAGGATGCCCTCTGATCTTTAGAATAATATTGAAGAATTTATGAATGCGCAAAAAGTTTTCAACACTATTATAGAAGGAACGTTGGATAAGATTGATGATATGGCTAGAAGCATTGATAAAATTACTCATGATGTAGAAAATCTCAATATTAAATTTTTCCACCCAAAGTTGATATCAGTGAATAAACTAAAGCTTTATATGTCTTTATAGTTGAAAGTAAGAAAAAGACCGCTATGCATAGAGCTAAAAGGGAATTTTCAGAAAAAGCGTTTCTTGATTGCTTTCACAATAATGATGACGAGATCAAAATCATTGATGTGTCTTTCATTGATTCCTTGTTTAGTAATGTTAAAATAGATGACGAGGGAACTGAAGAAGAGTCAACTTTAGCTAGAAGACGTTCCCATGATCCGGAGAGTGAAAATCTTGTTGAAAAATGTGATAAAAGTGGATTTGAAGAGGTAAAACTTTAGCTACTGATGTGCCCACTCCTCTGTATTACAAAGGCTTTAATCTGGATAGTTTGTCTTTTATTGAGTGTATTTCTTTGCTGAAATCTATGATAAATTCACCTAATGCCTATGGAAAAAATCTTTTACTAAACATATTGTAGAAGCGGTAATGAAATCCTTGGAAGAAAAGTTAGAATTAGAGATTCAATTCCTAGAAATTTATAAGATTAATGGGAACCTACAATTAAAATCAAGATAAAAATTATGAGGGTTATGCTTTATGTGATTTGGGTGCTAGTGTTTCCACAATTCCGATATCTTTATGTGATGT
This sequence comes from Secale cereale, assembly GCA_902687465.1. NCBI lineage: Eukaryota > Viridiplantae > Streptophyta > Magnoliopsida > Poales > Poaceae > Secale > Secale cereale. The sequence goes on along the minus strand of LR738709.1, from coordinate 209,982,007 downwards.
GCTTGGTCTTACCAACTTGGCAGAATGTTCTCGTAATTTGCACTTGGCGTATTCTACTGTTAAAAAAGCCTTTGGGAAGAATTATTGATGTCATTTTTCTTAAAAATAGGAATTATGTGCCCATGGATTTTATTGTTCTTGATATTTATTGCAATCAATCTGGTCCAATTATACTAGGTAGACCGTTGCTATGAACTATAGGTGCCATGATTGATATGAAATCAGGGAATATTATTTTCAGTTCCACTAAGAAAGGGTATGTAACACTTCCCTAGAACTAAGGTTAAAGTACAATATGAATCGATCATGAGGGCAACCTACTGATCAACCCACAAAGATGACAACACGTAAGAATCTATGCATTATGCTTAGCTAGGGGTGAAAACAATAGCGCTTGTTGGGAGGCAACCCAATAGTTATCTTTTTGATTTTTGGTTTTATTTATGTTTTTCCACAAACACACAATTAAACTACTATCATGATTGTGTTTTTGGTATTTTAATTGGTGCTTGTGCCAAACAAAGCTTTGGGTTCAATTGGGTGAGAGTTGTTTTGATTTGGTGCATTAAAAGAAACTTTCGCATCTAGTAGCACATTTTTTTTCAATTACTGAAGCATGAACAATTTCTAAATTTCAAATGGTTACCTAATTTCTGAAAAAAAATAGAGTTACAGAAGTATGACTAAACATTGCGTCTATAAGCCATGGTAAAGTTAGAATACAGTAGATATCATGTCATAACAGAATATGAATGGGTTTGCAATAGTACTTATAGTAAAGATGATTTCTATTATACAAACAGATCTCACGAGGTTTTGTTAAGTTTTGTGTGATTGAAGTTTCCATGTTTTGGGTGAGATCACGATGGATGAAGGAATAAAGAGTGGAAAGAGCCTAAGCTTGGGGATGCCCCATGTCACCCCAAGGTAATATTCAAGGAGAACCAGGCTGCTAAGCTTGGGGATGCCCCGGAAGGAATCCCCTCTTTCTTATAACGACCATCGGTAATTTTACATGGAGCTATATTTTTATTCGTCACATATCCTGAGTTTTGCTTGGAGCGTCTTGTATTATATGAGTCTTTGCTTGTTTTGCTTTTTAGTTTGTCACAATCATCCTTGCTAGACACACCTATTTGAGAGAGCCAAAATTATTCCATGATTTGTTAAAATATCTCTCTATGCTTCACTTCAAATTTTTAAGCAATGGAATTGCTCTAGTACTTCACTTATGTCTTTCTGAGCCTGGTGGTGCTGTTATTTTGAATAATTAAGCTCTCATACTTCACTTAAATTTGTTTGAGAGCTTATTATTAGCAATGGAAATACGCTTTAAAACAATTTGGTCCCAAAGTGATAGATATTAATAAAAACTTTCATGAAGATCATTGAATTTTAAATGTGATTCCTTGCAATATTTTTACGATATGAAGAGAGTGATATGTGAGCCATGTTGGTGAATAATTATGCTTTAGTAAGTATATTGGTGTTAAGGTTTGTGATTCCCAATGCATGCACATTAAGTCAAAAATTATGCAATGAAGTTATATGCTACTTGTGGTGCATTGTTCAGTGTTAGTTATGTCTAATGTTCTTTTATGATGGTTTTAGTTTCAGGGTTTGTCACTTCTCAATCTATTTGCTAGCCTCCACTTGCACTAAGCAGGAATACTGCTTGTGCATCCAACTCCTAAAACCCAAGTTGTGCCAAATGAGTCCACCATACCTACCTATATGCGGTATTTCCATGCCGTTCCAAGTAAATTTGTATGTGCCAACTCCAAATTTGAAAATGAATTTCTCTTTTGTGTGCATGTACCGCTCATGAAGCGGTAGGGGGTGGCCGATATTTTTCAAGCTAGGTATGATATTCTCAAGATGAGTGTGTATTCACTTGTCATTACACGACACTGTGGCGGTAATAGGGATGCCCAGTCCCGAAATACAAAAAACTATAATAAATTATTGGGTATGTGTTGGTATGGAATGCACCCATGGATACAGATAGCCATGGATTGTGAAAAGAATGGTGGAAAGGAATAAACTTTATTTTATGTTTGGGAACCGCCTATGATTTATCTAGCATTGAAGATATTGGGAATTCTAGATCATTTTCGTTGATAGGAAAAGCATGCCTCCCAAATAATTTTATCTCTCAATTTAAGCTAAGAGCTCTGATAGTTCTACAAATCCGCTTCCCTCTGTGAAGGACCTATCTATTTACTTTTATGCAAAGAAAATTGAGTCTCCATCTTAACTTATAAAGCACCAACTAGGAAGCACTATTATCATACTTGAGTATTGGATGTAGCTAATATTGGGATGTGTTTCATGAATGGATCAATGATTGAGCATAATGGGCTAGGTATAGCTTTCTTTAGTGTTGATATTTTGAAAGACATGGTTGCTTATTGATATGCTTGAGTATTAAAATATTCATGTCAAATTATAGACTATTGCTTTGAATCATCTAAAGGTCCAAATGTCCATGCTACAAAGAAAAAATATGATGAATATATTAGGCAACATTCCACATCAAAAAATAGGTTTTTCACATTTACGTACCCGAGGACGGGCATGAGTTAAGCTTGGAGATGCTGATACCTCTCAATCGTATCTATAATTTTTTTTGTTCCACGCTGTTATAGTACCAATCTTGGATGTTTTACACACATTTTCTAGCAACTTTATATAATTTTGTGGGACTAACCTATTGACATAGTGCCTAGTGCTAGTTGCTGTTTTTCTTGTTCTTTTACTTTGCAGAATATCAATGTGAAATGGAGTCCAAATGCAGAGAAACTATTTTAAGATTTTCTGCCTAGAAGAGACCCAGAGAGCCCAAGAGGTGTACTAGAGGAGGCCCGTGGGGCCCACAAGAAACCAGGGCGCGCCAAAAGGCCCATGCGTGCCCTAGTGCCTTGTGGGGCCCATGGTGTCCTATTCCCATGACCTCTAGCTCTATAAATACCATAATATTCTAGAAAGCCTAGAGGAGTCGAAGAAAAATTATTTCAGCCGCCGCAAGTCCCAAAATCACGAGATCCAATCTAGAGGCCTTTTCCGGCACTCCGCTTGAGCGGAACATAATCATGGAGGGGTTGATCATCCTCATTGGTGCTCCTCCGATGATGCGTGAGTAGTTTACCACAGACCTATGTATCCGTACTTAGTAGCTACATGGCTTCTTCTCTCTTTTTGATCTTCAACACAATGTTCTCCTCGATGTTCTTGGAAATCCATTTGATGTCAGGACCCTGATCCTAGGTCCCACCGATCTAGCTGTAACACGTCATATCACTTTGCGGCCTCACACACGGTATTCCCACGGGTGCCACCTTACCTGGCCCGGGACCGTTTGCGCATTTTAGCACACGTATATGATAGTGTCGCTAGCATCCATATGACAGAGAACCCGGGCCGACATGGCTAGTTATAAACTAAAAGTGGCACTAAATTACAGAGACATGCATCCATGACCCAGCAACGAACGTGTCGGTCATCAACGTATGAACCCAAGTCGTAGCAAGCTACATGGACTTAAAGGAATAGCGCGTGACATTTCCCCTAAGGGACAGACACAAGAACGAAGAAGGACACATGCCGGCCAGCCTACGTGTTCCGAGCAGTAGCAAGCTACCAAGGCTCATTGGAAGCACTAGGAGGCATTTACCCGTAAGATAGGCTACCAAAGGAAAACAACTAGGTGTCAGATCCCACACATACCAAGCATTTCAATCATACACACAATATGCTCAATATGTGCAAATACAACATTGCATCACAACAGAACTCTATGACTCAAAGTACTTTATTTAAGAGGCTCCAAGAGCCTTACATAACATATCCATACAGGTAGGGGTCACATGACCCAACACTCAAGTCATACAATCATACAAGCACAAGCGGAAGCTACATGTCTGGGTACAGACAACTTAGAAAATAAAACAGGCTTGGTGTAGCCTGACTATCTACATGGCCCTTCACAAGCTCCAGATCTCCGTCTGGGTAACAAGCTACTCGTCGACGTCAACGTCTATGTAGAACCCATCAGAAGGGGCAGGGTTCTCCTCTGCAACAGCTATTAAGCACACATGAGTACAAAAGTACTCAACAAGTCTTACAACAGAACATATCATACATGCAACATTATCAACATGGGTAGTGGAGTTCATAGCAGAAAGCCAGCTTTGAGTCTCGGCTAACCTATACTACAACTCTCAACAGATTGCAAGGTATTACTACGTACACGAGTCCTCTACTCACCACAACAATACACCACCGAGGATCCTCTTCCGTCATCCTACGGAAGGGCCATCCACGGCACTCACACTTGTCTTGAGGCTTTTAATAGTATCCATCAACTTGTCTATGAACTGAAGAGTAACCAAGTTGTCCGTACCGCGAACAACGGCTATTCGAATAGATTGATAACCCTGCAGGGGTGTACTTCTTCACACACACTTCCACCACTTATTGCCGTTTACTCGACATGTACTCGGCAACCTTCAAGCGGAAGCCCAGTGAGGGTGTCGGCCACGACCTGACTAACTACACAAGTCTCTCGTCCAGGTTTATCGCCTATTTGGGTTCCATCTATGGGGAGATCCGGCCGGGGTGTCGCTCACGGCCCCAAACAATGTGTACAGGGTTCCCGAGTCACCAAACGGGCAACCGGTACACCGTGCCACGTACCTGTCGCATCACAGCCCACCCCTAGGGTCAGCGCTGTGCACGACCACCAGTAAACTACAAACACCAGAAACTAGTTGCAACTCCTGGACAGAGAACAGGGGCAGTAAATAAGACGAGAGGGCTTGGAGCGCCCGGAGCCCAATGCGTGGTAGTAACTGTAACTTGAATCACACATACAGATCTCGGGTCCTATGGACGATTCCAATGAAACAACCCACCATGTACTCCTACATGGCCTTTCATCGATACCTTTACCAAACGTATTCCACACTTCCTTCTCTTTACCGGTATGATCATTTCACTCTGATCCATCACCCAGATGAACCAGACCTGACACAACTCTAAGCATAGCAGGCAACATAAACAAATAGCATGGTGGATTACACATCACATGGCTCAATCAACTCCTACACATGCTAGTGGGTTTCAACTATTTACTGTGGCAATGACAGGTCATGCAAGGGAATAGGGTTCAACTACTGCAGCAAGAAGCAGTTCACACGATGTTGCCTTTATGCAATAAAAGAGAGCAGGAGCGAGATGATGGGTTTGTATCGGAATGATCAATGATTCCTTGCCTGACAAAGTGGTTGTCGGGTACTGCTCTTCAGTTGGATACGCAGAAGTATCCTCGGGAGCAGGACCTAACACGGAGAATACCGGCGATACAATCAATAAGAAAACAAATGCAACAATATGATGCATGCTCATGATATGGCAAGATGCATGTGTTTTGGGCTAATGCAACTATAACCAGAAGGGTTTGAGCCCATTTGAATCAAAGATTCAAATTGAAACCCAAATTATTATTTAATTAAGTGCATTAACTTGTTTTAATGTAAACAGCAAGGTTAACTTGCTCAAACATGCATGAAACTAGTGCCATTGGAAAGATTGGATTTTTCTGATCAATTTTCATATATAAATCTTTTCCTTCTGAGCTACTGTTGAATTTATATGATTTCTTGAAGTTTAATGCATTTTCTAGAATTTCCTGAATTATTTTTAAATCTAAAAATCCCAGATAATCCTTTACTGCGTCAGCATGACATCATTCTGACGTCAGCCAGTCAACAGGGCGGCCCAGGTCAAACCTGGCCAGTGGGACCCACTGGTCAGTGTCACAGTTAGTTAACTGACTAATTAAAATTAAATTAAACACTAAACTAGGTTTGACTAACAGGCAGGGCCCACATGTCAGTGACCTAGGGGGGTCAAACCCTTGGTGAAACAGGGCTAACTCGCCGGCGTTTAGCCACCGGCGAGGCCAAACGCGGCGGTGAGGTGCGGGTTTTGTGCTCCGGCTGCCAAAACAACGGCGGAGCACACCTACGGGTAGCTGGGAGTGAGCCGCGTCGAGTGGTGGTGGTGGCTGGCCTCGGGGTCGCCGGAAACGATGCCGGCGACGAGTCCAGCGGCTGCCGGAGTTCGGGTGAGGTCGAACTCGTCGGTGCGGTGCTCGTAGAGGTGCGTGGAGTGTTCCTACAGCACCTACATGTGACGGTGAAGCTGGTGGGCACGATGGCCGGACCATTAGATGGCCGGAGCCTCGTCGGCGACGAGCTCCGCGGCGGCGCGTGCAGGTCAGCCTCGTGCGGTGCGTTCAGTGCAGGAGAGAGCCAACGGAGAGGGGGAGGACAGAGTTGAGCTCACGGCGGCTGTAGTAGACGCCGAGGCGAGCTTGGGGACGGTCGGAGCTGAGCGGGGCGGCGAGGGGGATCGCTGCGGCCGGAGTTGGGGAAGACGGGGTCGGGGGCGACTCCAGAGCGGGCGAGTGCTCGGGGCTCAGCCTGCTCGTCGTAGTCGAGGACGGTGGAGCGAACGGACACGATGACAGAGCTCAGGGACGGCGGTGGACGCGGCTATCACGGCAGCGCGAGCACGGCGGCGTCGGCCATGGTGTGGGGAAGGCGAGGGAGAGGAGCTCGGGAGGGTGGAGAGTGTCAGCGAGCTCGGGAAGGAAGTGGGGGATCGATCCCACTCACTAGAACGTCGAGGGGAGGAAGCAGGGCGGCGGGCAGCTGCGTGGCGGGCAGCTGCGTGGCACGCGCGGCGCCCGCCGTCGAGCACCTGCCTGCCTGCCTGGCCGAGCCAAGCAGCTCGTTGGAGCGGTGGCTGGGCTGGGCCGGCAGGTGGGCCTGTTAGGCACCAGGTAAGCTCTTTCTCTCCTCTCTTTTTTCTATTTGTTTCTGTTTCATTTCTTTTGCAACTTTGTTGAATTAATAAAAATGCCAGAACATTTTTATAGCTCATAAAATTAGTCATGCCCACTGTATATAATATTAAAAGCATGGAACATTTTAGTTTATGATTATTTGGGCATGCAAAATATTTTATAGCATTTAAATGCCCAAATGCAAATACCACATGAATTAATCCAGAGACCTTGGATGTCCTAGAAAATTGTGCACCATTTTTGGCAGAGGTTTAAGACCAAGGCAGAAATGATGAACATTTTTGAAGGACATTTTGGGTACATTGGAAAAGATTTTATTAAACCCTAGTTGTTAGAAGAGGGGTGCTGGGGTTTCTGTCATTCCCATTTCAAGTTTCTTTGAAAAGTAAACATGATGCACACTCTAGCTAGTCCTAATGCAAGCACTGACTAGGGATGTGACATTTGATGTAACACTTTTTTGGTGTGTTTGTTGGGATCCGATGAATTGTGAGTTTATGATCAAATATATCCATACATGATTATTATAGCCTCGTATTTCTTCTCTGATTATTTTGGTTTTGTTTGGCCAACTTGATTTATATATCTTGCAATGGCAAGATGTGCTTTGTAATGGGTTTGATCTTATCCCATCGACAGAAAGATACATGACACACATGCATCATTGCTATTAAGGACAAGAAGGTGGGGTCTATTCCGACATGAGTATATCTTGTCTACATCATGTCATCATTCTTAAAGTGTTGCTTTGTTTCTCCATGAACTTACTACACTAGATACTTGCTGGATAGCAGTCGATGTGTGGAGTAATAGTAGTAGATGCAGGCAGGAGTCGGTCTACTAATCTTGGACATGATGCCTATATATTTGCTCTTCTATCAATTGCTCAACAATAATTTGTTTACCCACCGTATGCAATTTTCTCGAGAGAGGCCACTAGTGAAATCTACGCCCCGGGGTCTATTTTCCTATCATATATCTTTAAATCCCTTTTGCCAAAAATCCAATAATACTTCATTGTGCTTTATTTGCCTTTATTTTTGTACATCTATTAATCTATCTATTTATCTTACCTTGGAGGGGCTGACAACCCCTCTACGCGTTGGGTTGCGAGGTTTAATTTTGTTGTTTGTGTGTAGGTGTTGTTTACGTAGAGTTGCTTGGTTTTCCTACAGGATTGATAACCTTGGTTTCATAACTAAGGGAAATACTTACGGTTGTTGTGTTGCATCATCCCCTCCTCTTCAGGGAATTTACCAACGCAGATCACAAGTAGCAGCCAACAATGTTGGATGCCACACTCCTCTGACCAGGCCCCCTGCTTCTAGCTTCTTGATTTCTTCTGCAATCAACTCTTGTCGTTCCAAGGCTTACTTCCTAACCTTCTTCTTGGCGGGTCTTGCATGAGGTCAAACGGCAAGGTACTGCTCAATTATCTCCCTGGGAACAACAGGGATGTGAGATGGTTGCCGTGAAAACACGTTGACATTCACCCGCATGAAGGCAATGAGCGCGCTTTCCTATTTGCTTTCAAGGATGAAACTTATGGTGAAAGTGCTGCTTGTGCCATCTTCCTTTGCAGACACCTTCTTGGTTGTTAGTGGAGCTACCTTGGTCTTCTCGCTCTTGCCGATGGAGCTCTCCGGCATGTCCTCATTGGGCACACAACAATTCGAAGAGGTGCACTTCACGGAGTCCTTGTCAGAGGCCTTGCCGTACTTCTTACCCCCCCAGGAGCTTTGTCGGTAGGAGAATGTGCCTTGCCGATAGATGTTGCTATTGATTCCTGGTAGAGTTGATCAGGGCAAATGACTACATCTTTCTTGTCGGAATGGATGGTGATGAGGCTTATCGACCCTCGCATCTTGAGCATGTTAAAGGCGTGATGGGTCGTCGCCATGAACTTGGCTAGGACGGGGTGACAAAGACTCCCATTATAGGGCAGCAAAATCTTGACGATGTCGAAGACAATCTTCTCCATCTTGTAATTCAGCTCGCTGCCAAACGTCATCGGCAAAGTGATCTTCTCCTTGGGTTGGATCCTTCTAAGATTGATCCCTCGAAACGTGCCCGTTTTCTTGAGATCTCCATCAGGAATCTACGGCCCCTTGATCACGTCTTGCGAGACAAAGTTAAGGTGGCCCACCATCAACCAGTATCTTTGTGACCTTGAAGTTGTAGATTGTTGGTGAAACCAACAATAGCAAGCACCTGACCGAAGTTGAGCGATGAGGGTGGTCCTCTGCATCAAAGATGATGGGCGTGTGTTACCACTTTAGTGGCTTCCGAGCATCTACCATCGGCTCTGCCATATTAATCTCACACTCCCACTGTTTGAGTTGTCAGTGAAAGGAGTGCAAAGATGCACCTTCGTCAGTGCACATGGCTTCAGTTGCCTACAAGGACCCTTGTTCGCTGGACTCCTCTTTGTCCTCGTCATCATCTTCATCTTCCTCAATTTTTTTCACGGCCTCGAGCATGTTTCTCTCTCTGCTACTTGGCGTTGTCATGGTGACCTCCACGGCCACCACGACATTTCTTTCCAGATCCACCAGCACTGTCTTGGACCTTCTCCTTCTCGGACTTCTCATATTTAGCCTTTTGCTTTTCAGCAAGTTTCTCTACTTGCCAGCACTCCTGGAGGTTGTGGTCCTTGGTCCGGTGGATCTTCCAGTATGGCTGGCCAAAGCCCTCCGTCTTCTCAACTGTCGTAGCCTACCAAAAATCAGCGAATCCAGCAACTTCCTTGTCGGAGCACTTTATCTTGGGCTTATTGGCGGCATTGTAGTTTCCGGAACTCTGAAATGTCATCACTGCTTTGCCCTTGCGCTTCTTGTTGCATGTGAGGCCCTTCTTCTTTTGAGTCGATGCGTCATCGTCTTCAGAATTAACCTCAGCACCAACATCTTCCCTACGAAGTCTCTTCCCCTCTTCAGCATGTACACACTTGTCGGCTAGAGTCTAACGATCGGCAACATCCCTCACCTTGTTCATGTCCATGTCCTCCCGCATCTTGCGACTGTGCGCATTTGTGTGAAATGCAGCAATCGCAGGAGCAGGGTGGATGTCGGGAATCTTGCGCAGCACACGATTGAATCTTTGTATATACTTGTGGAGGGACTTACCATCTCTCTGTGGCAGCACATGTAGATCGTTGGGCTAACCAGGAACCTTGTGGCCCCTAGTGAAAGCACCAACGAACACATGGCACAACTTTGACCAAGAGGAGATGGAGTTCTCCGGCAAGTTTAGGCATTGGACTTGAGCGCCAGCAGTAAGTACTTGGCAAGGATCTTGTCGTCACGTCCCCTGGAAGCCTGCACTTCGATAGTGTAGATGCCTAGGAACTCCGACGGGTGTATTTTGCCGTAATATTTTTCTGGCACTTTGTGCTTGAAGATCGGGGAAGAGGGCCATCGAACTTGCCGCAGCTCATGAGTAAACACTGGGCTACCTACCTCATAATGTAAGCACCCAAGGTACCTTGGCACGGCCTGATACGTCTCCATCGTATCTATAAATTTTGATTGGTTCATGAAAATATTCTACAACTTTCATGTACTTTTGGCAACATTTTATATTATTTTTGGGACTAACATATGGATAGAGTGCCTAGTGCCAAGTGCCAGTTCATGTTTTTTGCATGTTTTTTGTTTCACAGAATATCCATATCGAATGAAGTCCTAACTCAATAAAATTTACGGATACTTATTATAGAATATATATTATTTTTGGGAAGAAGAATCAACACAAGACGGTGCCCGAGGTGGACACAAGGCACCTAGGCATGACCTATGGGGTGGGGGCTCGCGCCATGCTTCCTTGTTACTCCCTGTAAGGTGGTTGCAGCCCTTCTATATCCCCAAGAAAGATACTTTCCGGATAAAAATCTCCTCAAAATTTCAGCCAAATCGGAGTTACGGATCTTCGGGAATTTTAAAAACTGGTTTTCGGCCAGAAAACAAGAACATGAAACAGAAGAGAAACAGAGAGACAAATCCAATCTCGGAGGGGCTCCTAGCCTCCATGAGCCACAGCCATGGACCAGCGGGGAAACTCTCCTCCTATCTAGGGGGAGACCAAGGAAGAATAAGAAGAAGGGGGCTCTCTCTGCCTCTATCCCGGTGGCATTGGAACGCTGCTTGGGCAACCATCATGACAACTATCTACACAAAAAACATCGCCGCCGTAAAAAAACACTCTCCCCCTCTATACAACATTCTTTTTCCTATTGTAATATATACTTAAACATGGTGCTTAATGCTATATATTATTATCCATCAATATGTGGCTACTCTATCATGTTTGATTAGATTCGTTTTGTCCTATGGGTTGAATGATGATCGTGATTGGTTTGAGTTGTATGTTTTATTTTGGTGTTGTCCTATGGTGCCCTCCATGTCGCACAAGCGTGATGGATTACCGCTGTAAGGTGTTGCAGTACATTCATGATTCGCTTATAGTGGGTGCGAGAGTGACACAAGCTTACACCTAAGTAAGGGAGTTCTTGCGTATGGGAGTAAAGATGACTTATTACTTAATGCTATGGTTGGGTTTACCTTACTGATATTTAGTAGTTGCGGATGCTTTTTAGAGTTCTAATCATAAGTGCATATGATCCAAGAACCGAAAGTATGTTAGCACATGCCTCTCCGTCATATAAAATTACAATAATGATTACTGGTCAAGTTACTGATTTCCTAGGGACAAATCCTTCTACTGTGTTAAAAAATCTCTCTAGTACTAACTTTATTATCTTGCAAATTACTCCTAGTTTTATTTTTTCCAAGTACTTCTACTTATATTCTTTCAAACTATCATATTACTCCTACAAAGTAATTTTATTCTTGTTCTAGGTAAAGCGAACGTAAGTGCGCATAGAGATGTATTGGTGGTCGATAGAACTCGAAGGGAATATAAATCCTACCTTTAGCTCCTCACTGGGTTCGACATTATTACTTATTGAAAAAGCCTACGATTGTTCCAATATATTTGTGGGTTATCAAGACACTTTTCTAGCGCCGTTTCCAGGGAGCAATAGTGTTGGGTGAATATTCTCATGTGTGCTTGTTTGCTTTATCACTAAGTAGTTCTTAGTTCCTTTTATAGTTTTCTATGTTCAATTATGGTTAGGAAACACAAAATACAAAAAACTAATTGTACTTGCTAGCCCAACGATTTGAGAACCTCCCAAAATCTATCATAGTGCTGAAGCTTTGTACTTTGTGCTCGTGGTGAAACCCAACTAACTTAGTTGAGGAAAAGCATTAGACGAGCATGCTTATTTTGTGTGACACCACTTGTCTCAAAAAGGGAAACTCTAAAGGTATTACATTATTTTTCTGCAATGTTTTGCAGTTTTCAAGAACACACCCGATTAATCAATTAATGGGCCTGTTAATCGCTACTCATAGCATGGCCGACTCTAATAGCACCTATTCATTGCATTAACATGTCAGGACGATTAACTAGCCAGTTAGACCGATTAATTGGTTGTCATGACGATTAATCCCTGCTGACCCATTAACGGGTGGGTAAACAAAGCTCAAATTGTTGGCCCGTAACCACTTCCGGCCCCATCCTGCTCCTTAATAGCTAGGATTAATAATTTACCTCCTCTATATGGTTTTCATATGTTATGGCAACATCTTTTGGTATACTACATAGCTCGGAGCATGAGAGTATTGTATAATACATAAAAAAAGTCTAGATATATGTTAGCAAGTTCCTAACAATCTACCGAGTAATGGTCGATCGATTAATGCAGTTCATAGGCAGATTCACTGATTAATCTCTACTCCTAAACCGACCGAGCAACTAACAGTTAATGATTTCTTGAAAATTGATGCTATGCTTGGAATTTATGCAAAATACATGTTTTAACTTATTGTTCTGAAGACTCTAAAAAATACCTTTCTTTCCAATGTGAATTTAAGGATAATGAAACCTTATTTTCTTATGCCAAGGGTGTTTATAATTACTATGATATTGAAAAAAATGATGAATTTGTTGCTCTTAAGGATGCCTATGAAATTGCTTCTTTGATTGAAAATTATGATGCTACTCTTTACAAATCTTATTTTTTGACATAATTAAATATTGATATGAAAACTATGCTTCTAGTTCTTATGTTAAAGAATATATTGTGGACGCCTCCACTGTCCAAGAAGAGACTAATATTTTGCAGGAATCTATGGAAGAAGAAATTGATGAAACTGTGAGCTCATTAGATGAAAAGTTGAGGAGGAGAGCGAATAACAAAAGGAGGATGAGAGGATTAGCTACCCATGCCCACCTTCTAATGGGAGTAACTCTTCAACTCATATATTATTTAATTCCCCTTCATGCTTATAGAAGGATGAATGCTTTGGTAATTACTATGCTCCCTTTGATTCATTTGAAATATCCCTTTTTGATGAAATTCATGCTTGCTATGCTTGTGGCCATGTGATGACCCACAAGTATAGGGGATCAATCATAATCCTTTCAATAAGTAAGAGTGTCGAACCCAACGGGAGCAGAAGGAAATATCAAGTGGTTTTCAGCAAGGTAATGTCTGCAAGCACTGAAATTGTAAGTAGCGGATAGGTTGATAGCAAGTTAATTTGTGATGAGCAAGTAACGGTAACGTCAAATAGCATGTAGCAATATAGCCCAATCTATTTCTGGCGAAGGATAGGCCAAAAAGGTCTCTTATGATAAGCAAAGCGTTCTTGAGGGAACACGAGAATTTCATCTAGTCACTTTTACCATGTTGGCTTGATTCATGTTCACTACTTTGATAATTAGATATGTGGGTGGTTCGGTTCTTAAGTGTTGTTCTTACTTGAAGAAACCTCCTACTTATTATTAACCCCCTCGCAAGGATCCACAACTACGAGAAAATTATGAAGATAAAATCTAACCATAGCATTAAACATTTGGATCCAAATCGGTCCCTTACGAAGTAGCGCATAAACTAGGGTTTAAGCTTCTATCACTCTAGAATCCAATCATCTAATAAATACTCCACAATGCATTCCCTTAGGCCCAAATATGGTGAAGTTTCATGTAGTCAACGTTCACATGACACCACTAAGGGAATAACAACATACATATCATCAAAATATTGAACACATATTAAGTTCACATGATTACTTGCAACATGATTTCTTCCGTGACCTCAAGAACAAAAGTAACTACTCATAAGTGACACACATGTTCATGATTAGAGGAGTATTAAATAGCATAATGTATCTGAAAATATAATCTTCCACCTAATAAACCATATAGTAATCAACTACAAGATGTAATCAACACTACTAGTTACCCACAAGCACCAATCTAAGGTTCCGGTACAAAGATTGAACACAAGAGATGAACTATGGTTTGAGTGGAGATGGTGTTGTTGAATATACTGATGGAGATTTCCCTCCCCAAGATGGGAGAGTTATTGGTGATGATGATGACGATGATTTCCTCCTCCGGTAGGGAAGTTCCCCCGGCAGAATCGCTCCACCGGAGGGCAAAAGTGCTCCTGCCCAAGTTCCGCCTCAAGACGGCGATGCTCCGTCCCGAAAGTCCTCCTCTTATTTTTTTTAGGTCAAAATGAATTATATACAAGAAGATGGGCACCGGAGTTGGGCCGAGGAGGGCAAAACCCACTAGGGCGCGCCTGGGGGCCCTGGCGCACCCAGGTCAGTTGTGCCCACCTAGTGGGCCCCCTCTGGTAGTTATTTGCTCCAATATTTCTTATTTAATCCATAAAAAATCCTAGGGAAGTTTAAACTCATTTGGAGTTGTGCAGAATAGCTAGCCCGACGTTGCTCTTTCAGGTCTAGATTTCCAACTGCCAGTATTCTCCCTCTTGATACAAACCTTGCATATTATGAGACAAATTGCATTAGAATTACTCCAAAAGACATTATTATGCACAAAAACATCATAAATAACAGTAGGAAAACATGATGCAAAATGGACATATCAACTCCCCCAAGCTTAGACCTCCCTTGTCCTCAAGCGAAAACCAAAATCAAAAAACAAGTCCACATGCTTAGAGAGAGAGAGGTGTAGATAAAAACAAAACACAGACATAGAAGCATCATGCATATCATTGTAACATCAACAACATTTATTAAAACATAATGCACATATCTCTATCATATAACTTCTCATGAGAAAGTAACAATTCATCACACTATTGAAATGTAAAGCAAAAACTCTATTGAAGACCAGCAAACTATGTTCTCAGTCAACTTTGCAATTACAATTCATGATCTTTTCAGGAAGGGTCATGTATCAGAGCCCTTAGGCAAGTCTAGATACTCAACCATCATATAATCTTCTATGACTGCTAACACTCAGCGCATACACATGGGCAAAAAGTTTCAAACGGACATATAGAAAATAGGGGCTTATAGTTTTGCCACCCAACGTAGTCACCTCAAGGGTTATGTCAACAATAATAACTCATGCTCACCCATATCAAGCTGGACATATGTGCCTAGATCTTTCCTCACCACATGATGCTTTCCAAAAGATAAAATCAAAAGGAATAGAGAGGTAAACTTTGACTCAGCGTAAAAGTAAAAGATAGACCCTTCGCAAATGAAGAAGATGTTGTCATGTATATTTTTGTTTGTATGCACAATCCTTTAGTGCAAAAAATGTCACGTTATATTGCCCCTTATGATGCCAACCTTTATTTGGCATTCTGTCACTTTTATTCTTTGCCATCACAAGTTCGTACAATGCTCAATTTTCTCTTACACTAAATGATCTCTACGCGCACCGATTATATGATGCAATTTTTATTGCCCTTTTTTGCACCGATGACAACTTACTTGAAGGATCTTACTCAATCCATAGGTAGGTATGGTGGACTCTCGAAAAAGATTTGGGTTTAAGGGTTTTTGGATGCACAAGTAGTATCTCTACTTAGTGTGGAATTGCTGGCTAGAAAAGATATTGGGAAAGCACCACATGTTAAAGGATCCATGACAATATAACTTCTATGTTGATATGAACAAATAAAAGTCATTACGTTGTCTTCCTTGTCCACCGTCAACTGTTTTGGCATATAATACTTTGATAGGGGCTCATAATCACAAAAGATGTCTGAGATAGTATATTCGCATGTGAATCTTCTCTTCCCTTATTAATTCTTTCTTGAATGGCATCATTGACCAATGCTATGTTCGTCAATCTCCAATAAATTTTACTACTCATATTTTTCCTTATGTGATGTCATTACTTACCATAATACTAGCATATGATCTTTTTCATTTATTTTTTTCTTTTTATTGAAACAAAGAAGTAAATAAAGGTAAACTCAAACTTACTTTATTATATATCTCGCACATGGTTACATAGATAGATAGATATATCACTAAGAAACTTCTGAAAGAAAGATCAAACTATTTTTTATTCAACTAAAGCAAATATATAACTATAGATTGAACTAGGGTAGAAAAGGTAAAGATAGTGATGTGCTACGATACCGAGGCACCTCCCACAAGCTTGGCTCAAGCCAAGCGGATTGCCCATACCCGATCCTCAATTCTCTGTTGGTGTTGAAGAAGGTGTTGGTGGTGGTGAGGTAGTAGCAAGCTCTTCTAACTTGCGTAGCAGGCTAAAATTTGCTTCCCTTAGGTCTTCATTCTCTAGCTCGAGCTTCAATATCTTCTTGCACATCGCTTCCTTGCTTTCCATCGAAAACGAGGAGGAATAGACACATCTTCATCTTCGTCATCCATGAACCACACATACGAACGCTTAAAGACATAAATATCAAGAGATTTGTGGGAGACATGGCTCTCCTCCCGTGAGTTTTGGGACGACATAATTTCAGATCTACCAAAAAACAACAAGAAAGAAGAACTGGAGATTTCTGTGTGATACAGAGGTCAATAGGTTCGGGGGTATATAAATGTATTTTTATCTTCGGAAGCAAGCAAACGGGAGAAAAACGGAGTCCGGAAGGTACCCGAGTTATGTACAACCCACCTGGGCATGGCTGGCATGCCAGGCGCGCCCTGGTGTGTCATGCCCACCAAGGTTGCCTTCCTGGTTGTTTCTTATTTTCCTAGTTTTTCTAATATTCCAAAACTGACAATTCTGGAGTGTTCCAGAAGGTTTATTTTATGTGTTCCTCTGGTGTCATGGTTTTGATAATATTGCTTTCAACATTAATGGGCGTACCTGAGATATAATTTTTTATTATTTGACCATTGACCACCTTCAGGTTTGTACCTTCGGCATTATTTATTTTGATGGCTCCAAAACGATAAACTTCTTCGATAGCATAAGGCCCTTCCCATTTAGAGAGAAGTTTCCATGCAAAGAATCTAAACTAAGAGTTGTGCAATAAAACATATTCACCCACTCTGAACTCCCGCTTTTGGATTCTTTTATCATGCCACCTTTTAACTTTTTCTTTGAATAGCTTGGCATTTTCATAAGCTTGGGTTCTCCATTCATCTAGTGAGATAATATCAAATAAACTATTTTCAGCTGCAAGTTTGAAATCATAGTTGAGTTCTTTAATTGCCCAATAAGCGTTATGTTCTAACTCAAGAGGCAGATGATAAACTTTTCCATAAACCACTTTGTAAGGAGACACACCCATAGGATTTTTGTAGGCTGTTCTATAGGCCCAAAGTGCATCATCCAATTTCTTGGACTATTTCTTTCGAGAACTATTGACAGTATTTTGTAATATCAATTTTATTTATCTGTTACTAAGTTCAATTTGACCACTAGATTGAGGATGACAGGGGGATTCAATTCTATGGTTAACATCATACTTGGCAAGAATTTTACGGAAGGCACCATGAATAAAGTGTGAACCACCATCAGTCATTAAGTATTTAGGGACTCCAAACCGTTGGAAGATAACTTCCCTATGTATTTTAATAGAGGTGTTGTGATCAACACTACTAGTTGGAATAGGTTCTACCCACATAGTAACATAATCAACAACAACCAGAATATGAGTATACCCATTAAAGGAAGGAAAATGTCCCATGTAATAAAATCCCCAAACATCAAATGGTTCAACAAAAAGTGAATAATTCATAGGCATTTCTTGATGCTTACTAATATTAACTATTCTTTGACATTCATCAAATGATAAGACAAACTGACGAGCATCCTTGAAGAGGGTAGGCCAATAAAAACCATAATGCAATAGCTTGTGAGTAGTTTTGTCACCCGCATGATGTCCTCCATAAGCTTCGGAGTGACATTTCCATAGGATTTGTCCCTGTTCATGCTCAGGTACACAACGTCTAATAATACAATCTACTCCTTTGTCATGGGAAACCATGGCCACCTATGGGACCATGAACCCCTTTTTTGGTTCGGTGGGGGGATGGGTACGTTGCACAAAGAGCGGAAGAACGTAGCACAGCATGGCAGAGATCACACATGCAGTCTTTACGAAGGTTCGGGCCGCCACGAGGCATAAATTCCTACTCCTACTCTAACAGTGGCAAATCGGTCTTTCCATACTGATTAATAGAGAATAGTGCTATGATAGCTAACTCTACAGGCTGATAGAGCGAATTAAATGCACCGCTTAGTGCCACTTCACGACTCGCCCAGCAAGCCCTAACGGGCTGTTTTGTGTCAGCTTCGCGCCCGCTTTCTTGACACGTCTTAGGACATGTGTAACTTGGAGGTTCTTTCTATAGGAAGTAGCTGCCATGTGGCAGGGGGCTGCCACTGAGCCACTTAGGAGCTTGGCACTGCACTGATCGATGATGGGTATTGCTGTGGGTGGTGTAGTGCGGTGCTTTATCTTCGCGAGCCCCGACGGGCCTGCCGGGGCGATCTGAGAGGCTTGCTTCTGGGGCGATCCAACCTTGCCAGGCTCATGTGCCCGGCAAGGAAGGCCCTTCTTTTGGTGATATATTTCCTCTTCGTCTAGTCTTGGTTTTCTTGATCTCCTCAACCAGCTCTCTGATTCCTCAAAGAGTTGATCCCTTCGTGTCTTGATCCGACCCTGATGCTGCGAACTTGCCCTTTGTCCTGTGCATAGTCTGGAGCAACGGACACATGGTTTGTTGCACCGACAGGAGCCCCCGAGCCTGGCCTGGAGGCGCCGTTGGGCGTCGTCGGGGTAGGCTCTAACTAGTGTACATGCAAGGGTGTAGGAGCGGCTTACCCTCTTTGAGATCTTATTTGCTTCTTCATTAACTTGAGCCCGAGCTAGTTTTCGCATCTTCCGTGCGTCGTGTAACACCAATCATGGTGGGACAACCCTTGTAATGGCCTGTGAATGACTTTAATGCACGGGCGAGTAACTGCCAATACACTCTTCCCACCACACCCTTATCCCTAGCTACATATGTCGCATGCATTGAGTGGCGTAGGCAACAGAGGCGCGTGGTGCAAAAGAGCATCAAGGTAGGGGCCGGTCTTCTCGGATTGGTGGAGGAGGGCGGAGGTTACCCCTCGGGGATCAGCCCCCATCCCCAGCTCACCTATAAAAGGAGGAGCGGGGGAGAAACGAAGGTATTCACCCATATCCCTATCTTCCTCCATTTCCTGCTCTTCTGGTTATGCTGAAGGAGAGGGCCTGGGGCCAGGCCCCAGGCGGAACCTTGTTGTTGGCAATGTTGAATGCTTGCGCTGACGCCCGGGGAGTGGGCCTGGTCCAAAATATGGGGAGATGTAGCGGCCGGGTGGCCCAGGACATGGGAGGCGATGAGCGTCGTCCGAGTGGCAGAACGCTCGCCTCCTTTGTCTGGGTTGGTCGCTTGACGAGGGGTGCTGGCTGATATCTATCTTGGATGTTTTATATGTATTTATATGCTATTTTATATGATTTTTGGGACTAACCTATTAACCTAGAGCCTAGTGCCAGTTTTTGTTTTTCCTTGCTTTTGAGTTTCGCAGAATAGGTGTCACATCCCCAGTCAGTACTTGCATTAGGACTAGCTAGAGTGTGCATCATGTTTACCTTTCAAAGAAACTTGAAATGGGAATGACAGAAACCCCAGTACCCCTCTTCTAATAACTATGGTTTAATAAAATCTTTTCCAATGTACCCAAAATACCCTTCAAAAATTGTCATCATTTTTGCCTTGGTCTTAAACCTCTACCAAAAATGGTGCACAATTTTCTAGGACATCCAAGGTCTCTGGATTAATTCATATGGTATCTGCATTTGGGCATTTAAATGCTATAAAATAATGTGTGTGCCCAAATAAACATAAACTAAAATGTTCCATGTTGTTCATATTATATACAGTGGGCATGACTAGTTTTATGAGCTATAAAAATGTTCTGGCATTTTTATTAATTCAACAAAGTTGCAAAAGAAATGAAACAGAAAGAAATAGAAAAAAAGAAAAGAGAAGAGAGAGAGAGAGAAAGAGCTTACCTGGCGCCTAACAGGCCCACCTGCCGGCCCAGCCCAGCCACCGCTCCAGCGAGCTGCTTGGCTCGGCCAGGCAGGCAGGCAGATGCTCGACGGCGGCCGCAGCGCGCGCCACGCAGCTGCCCGCCGCCCTGCTTCCTCCCCTCGCCGTTCTGTTAAGTGGGATCGATCCCCCACTTCCTCCCCGAGCTCGCTGACACTCTCCACCCTCCCCAGCTCCTCTCCCTCGCCTTCCCCGCACCATGACCGACGTCGCCGCGCCCGTGCCGTCGTGATAGCCGCGTCCACCGCCGTCCCTGAGCTCCGTCATCGTGTCTGTGCGCTCCACCGTCCCCGACTATGTCGAGCAGGCTGAGCCCCGAGCGCTCGCCCACTTTGGAGTCGCCCCCGACCCCGTCTTCCCCAACTCCGGCTGCAGAGATCCCCCTCGCTGCCCCGCTCAGCTCCGACCGTCCCCAAGCTCGCCTCGGCGTCTACTACAACCGCCGTGAGCTCAACTCCGTCCTCCCCCTCTCCGTTGGCTCTCTCCTGCACTGAACGCACCGCACGAGGCTCACCTGCACGCGCCGCCGCAGAGCTCGTCGCCGACGAGGCTCCGGCCATCTAATGGTCTGGCCACCGTGCCCACGAGCTTCACCGTCACATGTAGGTGCTGTAGGAACACTCCACGCACCTCTACGAGCACCGCACCGACGAGTTCGACCTCACCCGAACTCCGGCAGCCACTGGACTCATCGCCGGCGTCGTTTCCGGCGACCCCGAGGCCAGCCACCACCACCACTCGACGCGGCTCACTCCCAGCTACCCGTAGGTGTTTCTCCGCCGTCGTTTTGGTAGCCGGAGCACAAAACCCGCACCTCACCGCCGCGTTTGGCCTCGCCGGCGGTTAAACGCCGGCGAGTTAGCCCTGTTTGACCAAGGGTTTGACCCCCCTGGGTTACTGACATGTGGTCCCTGCCTGTTAGTCAAACCTAGTTTAGTGTTTAATATAATTTTAATTAGTCAGTTAACTAACTGTGAAACTGACCAGTGGGTCCCACTGGTCAGGTTTGACCTGGGCCGCCCTGTTGACTGACTGACGTCAGCATGATGTAATGCTGACGCAGTAAAGGATTTTCTGGGATTTTAGATTTAAAAATAATTCAGGAAATTCCAAAAAATGCTTTAAACTTCAAAAAAATCATATAAATTCAACAGTAGCTCAGATGGAAAAGATTTATATATGAAAATTGATCAGAAAAATCCAATCTTTCCAATGGCACTGGTTTCATGCATGTTTGAACAAGTTAACCTTGCTGTTTACATTAAAACAAGTTAATGCACTTAATTAAATAATAGTTTGAGTTGCAATTTGAATCTTTGATTCAAATGGGCTCAAACCCTTCTGGTTATAGTTGCATTAGCCCAAAACACATGCATCTTGCCATATCATGAGCATGCATCATATTGTTGCATTTGTTTGCTTATTGATTGTATCGCCGGTATTCTCCGTGTTAGGTCCTGCTCCCGAGGATACTTCTGCGTATCCAACTGAAGAGCAGTACCTGACAACCACTTTGTCAAGCAAGCAATCATTGATCATTCCGATACAAACCCATCTTCTCGCTCCTGCTCTCTTTTACTGCATTAAGGCAACAGCGTGTGAACTGCTTTTTGCTGCGGTAGTTGAACCCTATTCCCTTGCATGACCTGTCATTGCCACAGTAAATAGTGGAAACCCACTAGCATGTGTAGGAGTTGATTGAGCCATGTGATGTGTAATCCACCATGCTATTTGTTTATGTTGCCTGCTATGCTTAGAGTTGTGTCAGGTCTGGTTCATCTGGGTGATGGATCAGAGTGAAATGATCATACCGGTAAAGAGAAGGAAGTGTGGAATATGTTTGGTAAAGGTATCGATGAAAGGCCATGTAGGAGTACATGGTGGGTTGTATCATTGGAATCGTCCATAGGACCCGAGATCTGTATGTGTGATTCAAGTTACAGTTACTACCACGCATTGGGCTCCGGGCGCTCCAAGCCCTCTCGTCTTATTAACTGCCCCTGTTCTCTGTCCAGGAGTTGCAACTAGTTTCTGGTGTTTGTATTTTACTAGTGGTCGTGCACAGCACTGACCCTCGGGGTGGGCTGTGATGCGACAGGTACGTGGCACGGTGTACCGGTTGCCCGTTTGGTGACTCGGGAACCCTGTACACATCGTTTGGGGCTGTGAGCGACACCCCGGCCGGATGTCCCCACGGATGGAACCCAAATAGGCGATAAACCTGGATGAGAGACTTGTGTAGTTAGTCAGGTCGTGGCCGACACCCTCGCTGGGCTTCCGCTTGAAGGTTGCCGAGTACATGTCGAGTAAACGGCGATAAGTGGTGGAAGCATGTGTGAAGAAGTACACCCCTGCAGGGTTATCAATCTATTCGAATAGCCGTTGTTCGCGGTACGGACTACTTGGTTACTCTTACAGTTCATAGACAAGTTGATGGATACTAGTAAAAGCCTCAAGACAAGTGTGAGTGCCGTGGATGGCCCTTCCGTAGGATGACGGAAGAGGATCCTCGGTGGTGTATTGTTGTGGTGAGTAGAGGACTCGTGTACGTAGTATTATCTTGCAATCTGTTGGGAGTTGTAGTATAGGTTAGCCAAGAGTCAAAGCTGGCTTTCTGCTATGAACTCCACTACCCCCTATTGATAATGTTGCATGTATGATAGGTTTTGTTGTAAGACTTGCTGAGGACCTTTGTACTCATGTTTTCATAATAACTGTTGCAGAGGAGAACCCTGCCCCTTCTGATGGGTTCTACATAGACGTTGACGTCGACGAGTAGCTTGTTACCCAGACGGAGATCTGGAGCTTGTGAAGGGCCTTGTAGATAGTCAGGCTACACCAAGCTTGTTTTATTTTCTAAGTTGTCTGTACCCAGACATGTAGCTTCCGCTTGTGCTTGTATGACTGTATGACTTGAGTGTTGGGTCATGTGACCCCTACTTGTATGGATATGTTATGTAAGGCTCTTGGAGCCTCTTAAATAAAGTACTTTGAGTCATAGAGTTCTGTTGTGATGCAATGTTGTATTTGCACATATTGAGCATATTGTGTGTATAATTGAAATGTTTGGTATGTGTGGTATTCGACACCTAGTTGTTTTCCTTTGGTAGCCTATCTTACAGGGAAATGCCTCCTAGTGCTTCCAATGAGCCTTGGTAGCTTGCTACTGCTCGGAACACGTAGGCTGGCCGACATGTGTCCTTCTTCATTCATGTGTCTGTCCCTTAGGGGAAATGTCACGCGTTGTTCCTTTAAGTCCATGTAGCTTGCTACGACTTGGGTTCATACGTTGATGACCGACACGTTCGTTGCTGGGTCATGGATGCCTGTCTCTGTAATTTAGTGCCACTTTTGGTTTATAACTAGCCATGTCGGCCCAGGTTCTCTGTCATATGGATGCTAGCGACACTATCATATACGTGTGCCAAAATGCACAAACGGTCCGGGGCCAGGTAAGGTGGCACCCGTGGGAATACCGTGCGTGAGGCCGCAAAGTGATATGACGTGTTACAGCTAGATCGGTGTGACTTAGGATCGGGGTCCTGACAGCGTTGGCATCAGAGCTGGAATGCCTGTAGGTTTCTCAAGCCAAACTGGTCGATGTTGAGTCTAGAAAAATTCTTAGTTATATGTAGGGGAATTGATTGTGGAAGGGAACATAAGGCTCTTTTTACTCCTTTACCTTATGCCCTTCTGATCTGAGTTAGTCTATTCTTTCGACGGGGATTTAGGACTAGGCCTCTTATCCTTACTAGGTTCACGTGTTACTAATCTGTAGACTCTTAGGATTGTTGGTTTCAAGCCTCAGTTCAGTTTCTACCCTTTTAGTATGATGAATTGTTGGACCCGGAACCTTGATATGATATTGTTGAGTGGCTATGCTATCATTTGTATGATGTCTCAAATCTTTTTTGAGCATTTACAGTTGTTATGCTGCCCGATTTCTTCCAGAAACACTAATGCCTTTGCATTACTTTGTGTTTCAGATGTCTGGCCGCACACCTCACCAAGTGGTTCGTTTGACTCGGTGCATTAATGTGCCTGGTCACACGGCCATGCTAGTCCGTGTGTTGACTGAGACCGGTTACCGTTGGTATCCAGAGTACACCGTGGAGGAACAGTACCAGGATTTCAATCAGAGTCAGTATTTCTGCATAGTCCGGATATACCCCTCATATCCCGGAGCTAACGACCCCATCCATTGGTCTTATGGACTCGGGGTTACTATCGAGATGGCAGTGCAGGATGCCTCTTATTTGATGATGACCATCCTCCGGGCTAGGCATGCCCTGTTGCTGAACACTGAGTTCTATTACATGCCAGACTCACTTCCCGGAGAGGAAGGCTACTACACTGGTCTGTATACTGATGCTGCTCATGAAGAGCCACTGCTTCAGACTACTGTTCAGATGCTGGAGGATAGGGACCGTGAGGTCCGTGCCCTCCGAATGGAGCTGTATAACACTCGAGCCGCCCACTGGACTACTCTAACACGGCTTGCACCTGTTGTGCATGCCGGATATCTGGATATGCAGGATTTGTACCCCGTGCGGACTCGTCTGCCTGATCGTATGGATTGGCATGACGTTGGGGGTATTACACCTCCACGTGGGCGTCGGTTACCACCAGCATCAGGCCCGAGGCCACATCCATGTCCCTATGGTCCAGAGCCTTCGAGTGCCCGAGAGTTTCAAGATCCATATGTTCCACTTCCAGGCTACGGTGGTAGGCTTTACGAAGATTACTACGGGAATGTCTGAGCTAGACCGTCGCAGTAGTAGTATTGTAGTAGTTCTATTTCCACAGTCCTGCGCGTCAGGTGGAATATGACTTAGCTAGTACTGAGTTCCGGAGGTGTAGTTAAATAATGCATAGGAGCTTGGAATGCCTCTGATGGGATGTATCGTCTTTCACCGCAGATGTACTTTAGCCTTGGCTTGTACTAAACTATGTATGGTGTGTATGACCACTGGTGTATATATAGCAGTTTCTATATGTCGGTGTACTAAGATAGGGGTACCTTAGTACCCCAACTTGTGCACGGGCAGTAGCGGCTCCCCGCGGCAGGGTTTACCACGTGCTTGCCGGAAACCTTTCTGGTCCCTATAAGACCATTCAAGAACAAATTATACAAAATAAAAGGTCAAGGCCCCAGCAAGTGGACCTTGCCGGGAAGGCCGTCCCAGGCTCAAGACTGTCACTTTAGCACAAGGCCCTGGCAAGAGGAGCTTGCCAGGAAGACCAGAAGACTGCATCTCAGAAGACATGCCTCGGCGCACCCTGCGCCCTGGCAGGACCTGGGAGCGACAAGCTTCCGGGCCCGGCAAGATCAAGACCCCGGCAAGGTGCTTGCCGGGGGAAGTCTGCGCTGTGTGCCCGCGCTCCAGCTCATCGGCCCACGCGTCGCCCTGGGGCCCTTCCAGAGACGCGTGGCGGATGGCTGAGCAGCCCGGGGGACACGGTGGCGAGCCACGGTGACGAGGCTACCGCCGTGGCGAATGGAGACGCATGGACAGGTGCTTTTTGGGTCGACGGTGACGGGCATTTAAGGCCCTTGTCCCCCACTGTCAAAGTTAGGTGAAGACCACTGTTCATCCACTGTTCATGCACTGTTCCCGCACTATTACAACTACCCCCAAAGTTACATTTTTACCCTCCTCTACGTTGACACCTGTCGGTGACCCCTTGAGCTATAAAAGGAGGCCCATGCACAACGTAGAAAGGGTTCGGAACCTACACAGCTCTCTTGCTCGGTGTAGCTAGTTCTTCTAGCTCCCGAGCCCAAGAACTCAATACAATCCAAGCAGGAGTAGGGTTTTACGCATCCGTGCGGCCCGAACCTGGGTAAACTGCCCGCGTGCTCTCCTCGATCTGCTCTTCGTGCTCCCTCCACTCCCTTACCGCAACGTAGAAGGGGCTCCGGTCCCATAGGTGTTCGTGGTGGACAGTTTCCCCCGACATCTTTGGCGCGCCAGGTAGGGGGCGTCGAGGTTGTGCGAACCTGATCCGGCGCTCACGCGGGCGCATTCTCCATCAACCTCTCCAGCTTCATCAACTTCATCAGCAGCAACATGGCCCCGAAGAAGAAGGCTTCGGAGGTCGCAGGCCCGTCTGCGTCGATTACCCCACCACCAGAACCAACGGTGGGTGGAGGAGACGCCGGCGGAAGGGTGGTCACCGGCGAGGAAACTCACGGCGCCACCAAATCCAAGGACAAGGCGGACGACCGGGCCAATTCCAAGGCCTCTGTGTCCGTAGACGCGCCACGTCCATCTCAGCAGACGACAGGCCAGTAGCGCCGTGGTACAGGAGGTACCATCCGCTTGCTGAGCCAAGGACAAGCCGGAGGATCGCGGGACGCTCAAGGCCATCGTCCTGGCACGAGCAAGGCGCGGTCGCCCGGGCGAGAGACTGCTCCTTCTAACCCTGTTAGAAGTCCGAGCATATCTCGCTCCTCGCACCGCTCGCCGCCGCTCCCCTCCTCTCCAGCAGAAGCTCTCGCAAGAGCGCAACTGCTCCTCGACTTCCCTCCAGCGGCAGACAAGGCCGAAGACTAGAGGGCGACGATCCAAAGCCTCATCGCCTTCACCAACAACGACACGCCGCAGCAGCCGGCGACCTCGCGGCCACGGCAAGTCGACCAAACGAAGGCCGATGGCGACAAGACCACCGGGGGTGCAACCACCGTGCACTCCCCGCCGCGGAAGCAGAAGACGCCACCCCGCCGGATTAACGTCGACGATGACTCCACGGCGTCGTCGGATCCACGGGCTCGTCGGGACCAGCGCCAAGTCCTCGACGATCGGCGGCAAGAAGACGCTCGGACGCGCATCGAGCGCCGACGAGAAGACCGGCGACAATCGGAGCAGCACGCTGGGACCGCTGTCGACGCGTACGGGCCCGGTGAGCCAGGCGACTTGCCGTACGCGGCAGGTTGCCCTGCGTTCACCCGCGAGCTGCGGCGCGTCCAGTGGCCCAGCATGAAAAACTTCAAGCCCAACGTACCCGAGAAGTATGACGGCAAGACGCACCCATCGGAGTTCCTCAGCATCTACACCATCGCGGTGCAGGCTGCAGGGGGACGCGACGAGAAGATACTGGCTAATTACTTCCCGCTAGTGCTTAAGCCGAACGTTCGTTCTTGGCTTATGCACTTGCCGGAAGGCTCCATTTCTTCGTGGGCAGATTTGTGCCATCAGTTTGTTGGCGCCTTCACGGGCGGCCACAAACCACACGGCCAGGAGAGTGACCTCCACATCTTGGCCCAGAAGGAAGGAGAGTCCCTGCGCAAGTACATCCAACGGTTCAGCCGCGTGCAGCACAACAT
This sequence comes from Secale cereale, assembly GCA_902687465.1. Classification (NCBI taxonomy): domain Eukaryota; kingdom Viridiplantae; phylum Streptophyta; class Magnoliopsida; order Poales; family Poaceae; genus Secale; species Secale cereale. The sequence goes on along the minus strand of LR738709.1, from coordinate 209,954,403 downwards.
TCCCGACGTCCACCCTGCCGCGGTTATCAGCGCGTTCCACCAGAACGTGCGTAACCGCCGCATGCGAGAAGAGATGGCCATGAGCAAGATACGGGATGTCAGTGAGCTCTACGCTCTGGCTGACAAGTGCACGCGCGCCGAAGAGGGGAGGAGACTCCCCGGGGAGGATGTTGGCGCAGGAGGAAGCGACAGCGAGGATGCCGCCCCGGCAAAGAAGAGCCGGCGGCGGAACAACAGAAGAAAGAAGAGCAAGGAAGTGCTTGCCGTCGAGCAGTCCGGCAAGGAGGCTCCCGCCAAGAAGGCACAGGCTGGCGGCTCCGGCAAGGAGCCTGCCCCTGTAGCGGCAGCCGACAAGCAGGACGGCTCCGACAAGCAATACTGCAAGATCCACCGCACTAAGGGCCACGACCTTTCGAACTGCAAGCGAGTCGAGTACCTCGTAGAACAGAAGAAGGCTGAATACGAGCGTCGCGACAAGGAGAAGGCCCAAGTTGGCGGGGGAGAGCCAAGCAAGAAGCGGCCATTCAATGGCCGGGGAGGACGCCGCGCCAAGGCCAAGCAGCGGCAAGGTGATCGACCTCCCTGGGGCCACGACAAGGATGAAGAAGACGACGACGACGACATGGAGGAAGGTGATGACAGCGAGCAGGAGTTCCAGAAGGCCACAGAAGTCCTATGTGTCGACGGGGGCGCTTCTCTGCATACTTCCCACCGCCAACTCAAGCAGTGGGTGCGGGAAGTAAATGCAGCTGAGCCACCCGTTGAGTCACGCAGGCTCCTGAAGTGGTCCAGCATGCCCATCATTTTTGATCTTGAGGATCACCCTGACCGCACCACTGCGGTCGGGTGCTTGCCGATGTTGGTCTCACCAACTATCCACAACCTCAAGGTCACCAAAATGTTGGTTGACGGCGGGGCCGGCCTGAACTTGATCTCCTCAGCTGTGATCAAGAAACTCCAGATCCCAGATGGCGAGCTTGAAGAGACCGGTTCGTTCCAAGGAATAAACCCGGGAAGGAGCAAGCCCAAGGGGAAAATCACTCTGCCCGTGACCTTTGGCGGGGAGCTCAACTTCAGGACGGAGAGGATAACCTTTGATGTTGCCGATATCCCATTGCCATACAATGGGATACTTGGACGTCCTGCCCTCGCCAAGTTCATGGCAGCTTCCCACTACGCCTACAATGTACTCAAGATGCCGGGGCCGATAAGCGTCATCTCTGTCCCTGGCGACAAGATGGACGCGCTTATCTGCACCGACAAGATATACCGTGATGCAGCAGCCGCAGCGGAGAACAACACACTTGTCGCTGAAGCTCCCGGGGGGAAGAAGACCAAGACCAAGTCCGGCAAGTGCTCTGGGGCCCACTCCGGCAAACGCACCTCTTCGGAGTGCTGCGCTGCCGTCGAGGACGCACCATGGAGCTCCACCGGCAAGTGCAAGAAGGGGATGGCCGCTCCACCGGCAACCAAGAAGGTGTCCGCCAAGGAGGACGGCACTGGTGGTACCTTCACCATCAGTGCTACGCTTGACAGCAAATAGGAAAGCGCGCTCGTTGCCTTCCTGCGGGCGAATGTCGATGTGTTTGCATGCCAACCATCTGACATCCCCGGCGTTCCCAGGAAGGTAATTGAGCACAAGCTTGCTGTTTGTCCTCATGCGCGGCCCGTTAAGCAGAAGATCAGGAAGCAAGCCGTGGAGCGCCAAGAATTTATCGCAGAAGAGATTAAGAAGCTAGAAGCAGCAGGCCTGGTTAGAGGCGTGATCCATCCCACGTGGTTGGCCAATCCAGTCGTCGTACGAAAGGCTAATGGGAAGTGGAGACTTTGTATAGACTTCACTGATGTGAATAAAGCATGCCCTAAGGATCCATTTCCCTTGCCGCGTATTGACCAGATTGTAGACTCCACCGCTGGATGTGAGCTGCTTTCCTTCCTTGATGCATATTCAGGCTACCACCAGATTTTTATGGCCAAGGAAGACGAAGAGAAGACTGCATTTATTACTCCATGCGGCACATACTGCTTCATACGCATGCCCTTTGGATTGAAAAATGCAGGATCAACATTTGCAAGGGTGGTCTACACTGCTTTTGAGCCACAGATTCACAGAAATGTAGAAGCTTACATGGATGACATAGTGGTCAAGAGCAAGAGCAAAGATACCCTGATCCAAGACTTGGAAGAGACATTTGATAATCTGCGCAAGATCCAGCTTAAGTTGAACCCCGAGAAGTGCGTCTTCGGAGTCCCCTCCGGCAAGCTTCTCGGGTTCTTTGTGTCCCAGAGGGGGATTGAAGCCAATCCCGACAAGATTAAAGCCATCGAGCAGATCGAAGCCCCGAAGCACGTCAAGGACGTAAGGAGACTTGCAGGTTGTGTGGCTGCCCTCAGTAGGTTCATTTCAAAGTCTGCAGAACGCGCCCTGTCCTTCTTCAAAATCTTGATGAAGGCAGGTCCTATGAAATGGACTCCGGAAGCGGAAGCAGCGCTGCAGGAGTTGAAAGGATACCTATCCTCCACTCCAATACTTGTCGCACCTAAGCCACAAGAGAAGTTGCTGCTATACCTAGCGGCAACCAATCAAGTGGTTAGTGCTGCGTTAGTAGCGGAGAGGGAGGCCGACGAGGAATCCACACCACCGGCAAGCGAATCCAGCGACAAGCAGGGGGCTCCTCGGACAAACTCTGGCCCCGACAAGGACAACTCTGTGCAGGAATAAGGAGAAGTGCGAAAGAAGATGGTGCAGCACCCAGTGTATTTTGTAAGTTCCCTCTTGCAGGAGGCTAGGTCGAGATACTCTGGGGTGCAGAAGTTGCTTTTCGTCCTCCTCATGGCCTCGAGAAAGCTGCGCCATTACTTCCAAGCACACGAGATAACAGTGGTCACTCGCTTTCCGTTGAAGAGGATATTGCACAATCCAGAAGCAACAGGCAGGATCGTTGAGTGGGCACTGGAGCTGTCAAGCTTTGGTCTCAAGTTTGAGAGTACTTCAACTATACAGAGCAGAGCTTTGGCGGAATTTATAGCTGAATGGACCCCAACGCCCGATGAAGAAGTTCGAGAAACAAGCGTCCCCGCACAAGAAGCAAGCAGTGAATGGGTAATGTACTTTGATGGTGCTTTCTCGCTGCAAGGCGCCGGTGCCGGCGTGGTGCTCATAGCGCCCACCGGAGAGCACCTCAAGTATGTTGTCCAGATGCACTTTCCCAAGGAACAAGCGACAAACAATACTGCTGAGTATGAAGGTCTGCTTGCCGGCCTCAGGATTGCGGCCGAGCTTGGGATTAAGAAATTAATCGTGCGGGGAGATTCTCAGTTGGTGGTCCGACAAGTTAACAAGAGTTACCAGAGCCCTTTGATGGAAGCTTATGTTGATGAACTAAGGAAGCTTGAAGAGCACTTTGAAGGTCTGCAAATGGAGCACGTTCCAAGAGCTCAGAATGATATCGCAGATGGCCTCTCAAAGTGTGCTGCAATGAAGTTACCTGTGGAACCAGGGACCTTCCTGCTCAAGCTAACTCAACCATCCGTTACACCATCAGTTGGGAAAAGTAAGAAGAGAAAGTTGGTCTCCGGCGACTACTTGCCGGCGGATCTTCCAGAAGCCGCCGCCAAGGTCCCCAAGATCAACAACCAAGATGCTGAGGAACAGTTTGCTCCTGCGGATCCAAGGGTCTGTACAGTTGAAGCAAGCGTTCCCGACAAGCCTTGCCCCGGCAGGCTTGCCGGGGAACCATCAGCTCCGGCGGAGCCAGAGGTTCTTGCCGTGGAAACTGAGGTTGACGCAGCGACCCTCATGCCTTTAGTCCTTGCTGTTCAGCCTCGGGCTCCGGCACGGGCGCAGCAGATTGTCCATTTTCTGCAAACTGGAGAACTTCCCGACGACCCAGAAGAGATAGAGAAAATAACAAGGCAGTCAAGTATGTACCAGTTCGTGGATAATGAACTGTACAGAAGAAGACTCAATGGTGTCAGGTTGAAGTGCATTTCCAGAGAAGATGGACAGAAGCTGTTGGCAGAGATACATGGAGGCATATGTGGTCACCACATTGGCGCAAGGGCACTTGCCGGGAAGGCGTTCCGGCAAGGGTTGTTCTGGCCAGAAGCCCTCCAGGATGCAACTGCACAAGTAACCAAGTGTGAAGCGTGCCAGTTCCATGCCAAGCAAATTCATCAGCCAGCTCAAGCTCTCCAGACGATCCCTTTGTCCTGGCCCTTCTCGGTCTGGGGGCTCGATATCCTCGGCCCCTTCCCCCGTGCTGTCGGGGGCTTTGAGTACTTGTACGTTGCAATCGACAAGTTCACAAAGTGGCCAGAAGTGGAACCGGTGAGAAAGGTGACAGCACAGTCAGCGGTCAGGTTCTTCAGGTCAATTGTTTGCCGTTTCGGAATCCCTAACAGGATCATCACCGACAACGGCACACAGTTCACAAGTCGCACCTTCATGCAGTACGTCCAAGACCTTGGCGCCAAGGTCTGTTTCGCTTCTGTTGCTCACCCGAGGAGCAATGGTCAAGCAGAGAGGGCCAATGATGAAGTGCTGCGCGGACTCAAGACAAGAACCTTCGACAGGCTGCGCAAGTGCGGAAGAAACTGGATAGAGGAGTTGCCGGCGGCTCTTTGGTCAATCAGAACGACACCAAGTCGAGCCACCAGACAGACACCCTTTGCTCTTGTCTATGGAGCAGAGGCAGTTCTCCCCACGGAACTCGTATACGGATCTCCTCGAGTGCTCGCTTATGATGAGCTCGAGCAAGAGCAACTGCGACAAGATGATGCATTGCTCCTTGAGGAGAAACGTCTCCAGGCTGCTGTACGAGCTGCTCGATACCAGCAAGCCTTGCGCCGCTATCATAGCCGCAAGGTCAAGGCCAGGAGTCTCGAGGAAGGCGACCTTGTTCTTCGGCGTGTTCAGTCCGCCAAGAATTCCAACAAGTTGACGCCGAAGTGGGAAGGCCCTTATCGGGTGAGACAAGTCACAAGGCCCGGCGCTGTCCGCCTTGAGACCGAAGAAGGCTTACCGGTGAGCAACTCCTGGAACATAGAGCATCTTCGCAAGTTTCACCCATAAGGCGCGGTTGCCGTGATCCGTTCCGGCAACCACCTTTTGTACGAGTCTTGCCGCTGTTGCATGTAAACCTTTGTACAAAGTCGGGCGCAGATCCCGTGCATCAGTAAAGTTTTTGTGTTTCGCTCTATTTGCCATTTCCATGCTTTTCTTTAGTTATTTGCATGCATTATTTGGCATCTTGTGCAACACACATACCCGGTAAGCATTAGCAAGTCGCGAGGCCCTATGCTTGTTTTTCCTCCTCTTTTTCTTTCCCTCTTAAGCAGAAGGGGACATCCTCGCGCACAAGTTTGCCGGGGGGAAGGAGGTGGAGGATGAACCAAGTGCTGTTCAAGAAAGAGAAGCTTGCCGGAGAATGAACAGATTATGAAAGCTAAGTTACCAGAATTTGAGCAGTTCAAATTTTTAAATTTTAGTTATCTTCCTTGAACAACCACACTTTGTATGGAAAACCTGTGCGCGGAGGAACCTACCAGTGGCTAGCCGCACCCTTACCTTGTTTCCGAGCACGCTCAATGACTTAAGTGAGCTGCGACAAGTGTTGTGCCCTTATTTCGTTTTCGAGTTCGCTCAGCAAGCTAAGTGCGCTGCGACTAGCTGCGGCAAGGTAGCTTGCCGGTAGGGTCATTTGCCAGCAGGCTGCTCAGAGTCCAGCACTCAGCGCTCGCGGCAAGGGCCACTTACCGGCAAGTTCCCTGAAAGCGTAGGGTAAAAAGCATACAAAGTAAAGGACCAAAGCAAGGGAGATAACACTGCATTGGTCGATCAAAATAAGATAGTATATTACAGAGATAACTTGTCGCAATGACTAATAGATTCATGTTCATGGCACATTTTGCAGCAGCAAAGGAAATAGAAAGAAAGAGGCCTAATCTACGCGGTCGCCCTCACGCCTGGAGATCTTGTTCACCTTGGCGATGATGTGGGCGACCTGCGCCTTCAGTGCCTCAAGATCTGCATCGGCCGGCAAGCTGCGGAGGACGTTCACAAGATTGATACCAGGATTGCGGTAGACGATCTTCGTCAAGACGCGCTCCAAGGTACCCGCGCAGAGCTGGCGCGACTCCTCGGCCAGCTGTGCGGGAAGCTTCTCCTGCAGCCGTGCAAGCGCCGGCGCGATTCCCCTGAAGAAGAGACTTAACCTGGCGCTATGGGGGAGGTTCTCGTCCGGAGAGTACACAAGGTGTTCCACCCTCAGCGCCATCAGTTCCTTGTCGATATTGGCGGCGGAAGTGACCAGGTCCTCCGTCCATTGCTCCACCGCCGGGTTGAAGTTGTTTGCGGAGGTGGCAGCGCTCTCCACCAGCTCCCGCTCCTTGCGGAGCTCCTCCCTCAGCTTGGTCTCGCGGTCCCGGGCGGCGTCGAGTGAATCTTTCAAAGTGGAGACCTTCAACTCCAAGTCAGTGATCGAGTCCTTGGCGGCGGTAAGCTCGTCGCCCTTCTTGGAGAGGCGTACCTGAAGGTCGGAGTTGGTATGGGCATCCTTCTCCCGCTCCATATTGAGCGCGGTGACCCTGTCCTCGCTGGCCTTCAGGTACCGCTCCAACTGTTCAACCTTGAGCTCGAGGTCCCTCTTGGCGGTTTCCGCGGCGACAGCGGCTTCCTTTGCCTCCTTCAGGGCCCCGCCAAGAGCCTGCTCCCGGGCGGTGAGCTCGTCGTCATGGGCGTCGAGCTCAACCTTCCGCTGGTTGAGCGCTCCTTCTCGCCGGGACAGATCTTCACCAGCCAAGCGCTGCTGCTCCTCGGCCTCAGCCTTCTCAAGAAGAAACTCTTGCTGCTCTCCGGCAAGCCTTTCACGCTCCTCCGCCAGGTTGCGGAGGGCCGCCTGGTTGGCGGCGCGGAGTTCGGCAGCGCGCTTCTCCAAATCGACTCCAGCCTTGGCGACAAGAGCTTCTCGGGAGTCCAGCTTCGCCTGCCTGGCCCGGTAAAGGGCCAGGAGCCGGCGAAGCAGCTTCTCCTCTTCGGGCTCGTCTCCCACACCAGGCGCTTCGACAATCTTCAACCCCGCGGAGGCGAGGACCTCTCCATCAAAGGTCTCTCCCTCCACGGGGGCTCGCGACGAGGACCCCCAAGGGACTTGTATGAAGACGCCATTGGGGGCCTCAAGGTAGATGGCTGCTCCTTGGCGGCGGAGGGGTCGGCGGCCGGTGCAGCGCTTGACGCTCCTGCCGCCTCCGGGCCGGCAGTGTGGTCGCCGTCCCCCTCCCCGGCCGCGGCATCTGCGGTTGGAGCAGTCTCCTCAGCGGCAGGCTCGTCGGCTCCTGCCATGCCATCCGCGGCAGTGGCGTTGCCGCCGTCACTTTGCGCGCCCTCCTCGCCGGTGGCCTCAGTCTCCATCTGCTCCGGCGCAGGAGGATCTAGCAGAAGAAGAAGAAAAGAAAAGATCAAGCAAATATCCAAAAAGACAAGTCCAAGAAGAAGAAGCTACAAGACTTACCTTCGAGGATTTCTTCGACGACTGGCTCCCTCGCCGGGGAGTACTCCCTTGGCGGTGGAGCGGTGGCCCCTGCTGGCGGAGGGCTGCCCGTGCCTTCCCTTGGCGGGGTAGCCACCCTTATCGGGCTACCCGCCCTTGGCGGGGACCCCGTCCTTGGCGGAGCGTCTTCCCTCGCCGGGGAGTTCGCCCCTGGCGGGGAGGGTGGAGCATGCAGCTCCTCGGGGGTGACCTCCGGTTGCTCCTGCGGCTGCGGCTCCACTTCTGCACAAGACAAACAAGGCAGCAAGATATTAGTACAAGCAAAAACCTCAAGCGCGTCCGACGGACGAAATGCTCAAAGACCAGACTTACGCTGAGGGCTGCGCTGGGGGCTGCTCCTCGGAGCAGCGGGTTGATCCGACAAGTTCGTCGCCGGCGCGTCCCCTGTCGCCGCGGCGGGCGAGTCGTCTTCGACCTCAACCACGGGGATCTTGGCCCTTTTCGCCATCCGCTGGGTCAGGGTCCTGCAAGCAAAGCAAGAACAAGATCAAAATCATCAAAGAAAGAATCAAGATAGGATCGAAGAAGTTACAAATTACAAACACTTACTCCTCTTCCTCGTCGTCGTCGGAGCTGAGGGCGGAGAAATCGAACTCCACCTGAGGGGCTCCCGCGCGAGGAGCAGGAGGAGAAGGCTCCCTCGGGCGCTTGGCGGTCTCCGGGGCTGGGGGCTGCGAAGACCCTGCCTCCGTTGACACCGAGGCCCGAGGAGCAGGCGGAGCGGTCGCTTCGCTCCGGGAGGATCCCCCTCCGCTTGGCGCTGGTACGCGGGGCGCCTCCGCCGCGGCTGGTGCGCGGGGCGCCTCCGTCGCGGCTTGGCTCGCCCTGGTGGCTCGCGCCGCCCGGCGAGCAGGCTGCTGTCGGGGCTCCTGCGTCCTCGTCGTTGTAGCCGCCTTGCGGAGGCGTTTTCCCGGCGCTTGCTTGGGACTTGCCGGAGGTGGGGAGTTCTCCGACGACGAGGAGGCGTCGTCGTCGAGTCCTAGAGATCCGCCGGTGTCTTCATCGGCCTCGACGTCTTCCTCCTCCTCCCCAGTGGGCCCGCTGGGTCCAGCATCCTGCCCTGCGGCCTCGCTCCCTCCGGCGGCTCCGCTCCCTCCGGCACCTCTGCTCCCTCCGGCAACCTCGCCTCCTGTGGTGGCCTCGCTCACAATCCCGGGAATCCCGGCATGCCTCAGGGAAGGAACCCCGGCAAGCTCATCGGGCGGAAGCTTGAGCAGTCTGCGGATCTCTGCCTCCTCTGCTTGGCACACCTCGTCCGCGGCCTGCGCCTCGTCGACGGTGAACCCGAAGTCTCCCGCCGCTGCAGCTGCGGCGGCCTCTTCCATCCGGGAAGCAATATAGGCTATATCCCGCTCTGTGGTGGCCCGGGTGAGACCCTTGTTCTCCTCGGTGTTCTTGGGCACCTCGACCAGATTATCGAAGAAATTCAGAATTGCGTCTGGCGGAGGCTCTATCCAGGTGGGGTCGACGCCGTGAGAGTCACACGCAGGCATCGCCGCGCGCAAGGAGTCCCGGGCAGTGCTGTTGCACAGCGGCACCACTCCCCGGGGAGATATAAACCACTCCGGATGGGCCGGGTCGTGCTTGAAAAGCTCCCGGACCATCCCCTTCATCTCCAAAGCCGTGAAGTTGAAGTTCAATCCCGGGCGCAGCCTCATAATGTCCGCCGCATTGCCAAATTCCCATGCCGGCCTTTTCCTTTCCTGTAAAGGGGCAATGCGGCGGCGGAGGAAATCTGCCCCTACCACTCCGATGGTCAATTTGGCTACCCGGAGGCGAAGTATCCTGATAAGGGCGATGTTGAGCTTGCTGTCCTCCGGGGCCAACTCGCTCCAGTCTCGGCCGCGCACTATGGCTGTTGTGCGCGGCGCAGTAAAAGGCTCCGGCTGGTCCTCCACTACCCAACACCAGTCTGCGCGCCATTCTTCCCACTTGCCGCGGAGTTCTCCTTTCAGATATGATTCCTTCTTATTCAACCGGAAGATCCAGGAGATGTCGCCGGAGAGGGGAGCGCCTGCCTCTACTCTAGGCATGAAGAAATGGCGAAAGAGTGCTACATTGGGATGGATCCCTACATAGTTTTCGCACAGATGTGCGAAAACCGCCATCGTAAGGATGGCGTTGGGGGTGAAGTCTAGAAGGTGGAGGCCGTATGTGTTCATAATGTCACAGAAAAACTCCGAGAACGGAGGGCACATTCCACAATGGAAGAAGACAGCAAAGAAGAAATACCCGCCGGGAACTAGATCTTTGGCGACGGCGGGGTAGACTCTGGTGCGGGGATGAGCTTTGGTCTCCTTGGCCCAGAAGAGATAGTACTTGTTCCACAGCTCCCTCGCGCTGAGCCTCGGCGCGAAGACCACATTCCTCTTCCGCAGGGCGGCAAGCTTCGCCGCCTGCTCGGACTTCTCCCTCTTGGCCTTCTCCGCTTTCGCCTTCTCGCTCTTCGGAGCCATGGCGGAGGCGGCGGAGGAAGGGGCGAGGAGCTCGACGGCGCCGCGGATGCGGAAGACGGCGGAGGAGGGGGTGGAGGCAAAGAGCAGCGGAGGTTTTTTGGAGGTTGAAGACGCAATGAAGACGAAGGAGGGAAACTGCCCCCTGCTTCCTCTGCTTTTAAGGGGGGAGTGGGGGACGCTCCGCATTTCCCATTAAAGAACGAGGCCACGATCTCTCCCACGATGCCGCAATCGACGCGTGCCGTTAGGGAGGGGCGCGGCGGATGCGGAAGGGAATCTACGGCTCGCCGTGGGCCGCGCGTGCCCGTGCACTGTTTTGGGCCTGGCCCAACAGCGCTCGCACCGTGTGTGGCCCAGGCCCGGGGGCTCCTGTCGGTGTACTAAGATAGGGGTACCTTAGTACCCCAACTTGTGCACGGGCAGTAGCGGCTCCCCGCGGCAGGGTTTACCACGTGCTTGCCGGAAACCTTTCTGGTCCCTATAAGACCATTCAAGAACAAAGTATACAAAATAAAAGGTAAAGGCCCCGGCAAGTGGACCTTGCCGGGAAGGCCGTCCCAGGCTCAAGACTGTCACTTTAGCACAAGGCCCTCGCAAGAGGAGCTTGCCAGGAAGACCAGAAGACTGCATCTCAGAAGACATGCCTCGGCGCACCCTGCGCCCCGGCAGGACCCGGGGAGCGACAAGCTTCCGGGCCCGGCAAGATCAAGACCCCGGCAAGGTGCTTGCCGGGGGAAGTCTGCGCTGTGTGCCCGCGCTCCAGCTCATCGGCCCACGCGTCGCCCTGGGGCCCTTCCAGAGACGCGTGGCGGATGGCTGAGCAGCCTGGGGGACACGGTGGCGAGCCACGGTGATGAGGCTACCGCCGTGGCGAACGGAGACGCATGGACGGGTGCTTTTTGGGTCGACGGTAACGGGCATTTAAGGCCCTTGTCCCCCACTGTCAAAGTTAGGTGAAGACCACTGTTCATCCACTGTTCATGCACTGTTCCCGCACTATTACAACTACCCCCTAAGTTACATTTTTACCCTCCTCTACGTTGACACCTGTCGGTGACCCCTTGAGCTATAAAAGAAGGTCCATGCATAACGTAGAAAGGGTTCGGAACCTAGACAGCTCTCTTGCTCGGTGTAGCTAGTTCTTCAAGCTCCCGAGCCCAAGAACTCAATACAATCCAAGCAGGAGTAGGGTTTTACGCATCCGTGCGGCCCGAACCTGGGTAAACTGCCCGCGTGCTCTCCTCGATCTGCTCTTCGTGCTCCCTCCGCTCCCTTACCGCAACGTAGAAGGGGCTCCGGTCCCATAGGTGTTCGTGGTGGACAGTTTCCCCCGACACTATATTACCATGTCGTACGGATGAACATCTCTGCATTCCATGTCATCCATTATATTCTGCACTCCTATGTCAAGTTTTTGCTATCCTTGTCTAAACCATTGTTTTGTTTTTCTAGGATGGTCAACACTCGCAGCACTCCTGCTTCTCAGGAGCAGGGTGAGGCTAGTGGGGCTAGAGATGAGAATCTGCCCCAGCCACCCTCCTTGGCTGAAGTTATGCTTGAGGCAGAACGGAACAAGAGAGAGACCAACCGTCTACTGGAACGCATAGAGCAGAACACTGGGTTCCGCCAGAGGAATGACGTGGTGTCAATCAATGACTTTATCAAGATGTGCCCACCGAAGTTCCATCAATCCACTGAACCCCTGGATGCGGATGACTGGCTTCGTAGTATCACCCACAAGCTACACTCTGCCCGCGTGGCCGAAGCTGATAAGGTTACCTATGCCGCCTACCATCTTGAGGGCCCTGCCAGTCTCTGGTGGGAGAACTTTGAGGCTATGCGTCCTGCTGGCCAAATCACTACATGGGTTGAGTTCAGTGAGGCATTCCGTGAACATCACATTCCGGAAGGTCTCATGGATCGCAAGCGGGAGGAATTCTGCAATTTCACCCAGGGCCGGTTATCTGTGGATGGCTATAGTCGCGAGTTTGGCAACTTGGCACGCTATGCACCTGAGGAAGTATCCATCGATGCCAAGAAGCAAGCGAGGTTCCGTAAGGGACTCATCCCTGAACTCCGTCGAGATCTACGTCTGCACGAGTGCACCTCCTTCCAGAAGCTGGTAAACAAAGCTATCAGTGCTGAGACGGGCTAGACTAATTTCGAGGCCACACGCAAGCATCCTCGAGACTTTGGTTCCTCATCCAGCTCTGGCTCTCACAAGCACCGTGTGTGGGTTCCTAACACTGCTCTGCCACCCAAGTGCACACCTAGGCCATCCTATGAGGCGCCTCGCCCAACTCAACAGTATGCACCTGCCAAGACTTATGGAGGACCACCTACCAACTTTGCTCCACGCACTGGCACTGGGACATGCTTCAAGTGTGGGGAACCGGGCCACTACATGTGTGAGTGTCCTCAGAACCAACCAGGAAAACCCGTTGGCCTTGGTAAGCCAACCGGCAAGGTGAATTATGTCAAGCCAATCCCCACTGCACGTGGTCATGTCAACTATGTCTCTGCTGCGGAAGCTTATGAGGATCCTAATGTCGTCCTTGGTACGCTTCTCGTTAACTGCCATCCGGCATCTGTTCTTTTCGATACTGGAGCATCCCATTTGTTCATATCTGAGAGCTATGCTCGAATGCACAACATGACTTTTTGTGACATGCCTACTTCCATGGTTATTCAAACTCCTGGTTCAAAGTGGCAAACCTCTAGTGTAAGCTATGGAAACGAAATCCTTGTCGATAGACTTGTTTTCCTTGCATCTCTAATCGCTCTCAAGTCCTCGGACATAAACATCATCTTGGGTATGGACTGGATGACAACTCATTACGCCAAGATTGATTGCTACACTAGGACCGTTCAACTTACACACCCATCCGGCAAGACAGTCAAAGTCTTGGCCCGAATGGCTGAGCGTCAGCTCTAGTCTCTTAATGCCAGCCCTTTACCAGAACTCGTAGATATCCCGGTAGTCCGTGACTTTCCGGATGTCTTTCCAGAAGAACTGCCAGGAGTTCCACCTAACAGAGATTTCGAGTTCGTGATAGATCTTATCCCTGGAACTGTCCCGATCTCTAGGAGACCCTATAAGATGGCACCCCTAGAATTAGCTGAGCTTAAGAAACAACTTGATAAGTGCTTGCAAAAGGGTTTCATCCGTCCTAGTTATTCCCCTTGGGCTTGTCCCGTCCTCTTTGTCAAGAAGAAGGATGGAACGGAACGGATGTTTGTAGATTACCGACCTGTCAATCTAGTCACCATAAAGAACAAGTATCCGCTCTCCAGGATCAACGACCTGTATGATCAGCTCGCTGGATCCTCAGTCTTTTCCAAATTGGATTTGAGGTTGGGCTACCATCAAATCAAAATCAAGAACGTGGACATTCCTAAAACGGCTTTTGTTACTTGTTATGGCCAATACGAGTACACCGTCATCTCCTTCGGATTAACCAATGCCCCAGCCACCTTCTCCCGGCTAATGAATTATATATTCTTGGAGGACTTGGATAAATTCGTCGTGGCATACCTCGATGATATACTCATCTACTCCAATAACAAGAAAGATCATGCTGAGCATCTAAGGCTGGGATTGGCGAAACTTCGAGAGCACCGTCTTTATGCCAAATTCTCTAAATGTGAATTCTGGTTGCCGAAAGTGACCTATTTAGGTCATGTGATCTCTGGTAAGGGTATTGCTGTCAATCCCGAGCGAGTTCAAGCCGTCCTTGATTGGACTCCCCCTGAATCGGTCAAGCAAGTTAGGAGTTTCCTTGGCTTAGCGAGCTATTGCCAACGCTTCGTCGAGAATTTCTCCAAGGTTGCTAAACCTCTAACTGAACTCCTCAAGAAAGATAAAAAGTCTGAGTGGACCCCAAAGTGCGAGTCCAGCTTCCATGAACTGAAAAGACGCCTGACATCTGCACCCGTACTGGTACCACCAGACTTTTCCAAGGATTTTATTATCTACTGCGACGCCTCGCGACAAGGACTAGGTTGCATACTCATGCAAGATCGTCAAGTGATCGCATACGCATCTCGACAGTTGCGTCCACATGAGGATAACTATCCTACACATGATCTATAGCTTGCAGTTGTAGTCCACGCACTCAAAACATGGCGACATTACCTTCTTGGTAATCGCTGTGAAATCTTCACTGATCACCAAAGTCTGAAATACATCTTCACCCAGCCGGACTTGAATCTCAGGCAAGGACGTTGGGTTGAATTGCTCATTGATTACGACCTAGGAATCACTAACACCCCTGGGAAGGCCAATGTCATGGCCGACGCACTAAGTCGTAAGTCTTATTGCAACAACCTGATGTTACAACAAGGGCAACCACTTCTTTACGAGGAATTTCGTAAGATTAACCTTCACATTGTTCCTCGAGGATTCCTTTCCACCTTGGTGGCGAAACCTACCCTTATGGATCAAATCATAGCTGCCCAGAAGCAAGATACAAGGATTTCCCGAATTAAGAGAAACATTCACAAAGGAGTTGCAGGTTGTTTCTCCATTGATAACAGAGGTTTTGTTTTCTTCGAGAACCGTTTAGTGGTTCCCAAGAACCAACATCTACGGCAGTTAATCCTTAAGGAGGCTCATGAATCTCCTCTCACGATTCATCCCGGTAGTACCAAAATTTATCAGGACCTACGTCAGAGGTTCTGGTGGACTAGGATGAAGAGAGAAATCTGTCAATTCATTGCCAACTACGACGTTTGTCGTCGAGTCAAAGCAGAGCATCAACGGCCTGCTGGCACCCTTAAACCTTTAGCTATTCCTGAATGGAAATGGGAAAAGATCGGAATGGACTTCATTACCGGGTTTCCCAGGACCAGGAAAGGGAATAATGCTATCTTCGTCGTTATTGACCGCCTCTCTAAAGTAGCCCATTTTCTACCTGTTCGAGAGAGTATAACCGCTAGCCAGCTAGCAGACTTGTATATCTCTCGGATAGTATCACTTCATGGTGTGCCGTTGGAGATTAACTCAGACCGTGGAAGTCTTTTCACTTCACGATTCTGGGAAAGTTTCCAGAATGCTATGGGGACTCATCTCTCTTTCAGCACCGCCTTCTATCCTCAGTCAAGTGCTCAAGTGGAACGAGTCAATCAAATTCTGGAAGACATGCTTCGAGCCTCTGTCATCTCTTTCGGTATGGAATGGGAGAAGTGTCTTCCATTTGCCGAATTCGCTTATAACAATAGTTATCAAGCCAGCTTGGGCAAAGCTCCCTTCGAAGTTCTATATGGACGAAGGTGTCGAAGACCTCTTAACAGGTCATAAACCGGGGAAAGACAATTCTTTGGTCCGGATATGATCCAGGAAGCAGAAGAGCAAGTTCGCATCGTTCATGAAAAATTGAAAACAGCCCAGTCTCGCCAGAAGAGCCAATATGATAGTCATCATAAGGCTGTGACTTTTGAAGTCGGCGATAAGGCTTACCTTCGGGTTACTCCTCTTAAGGGAACCCATCACTTCGACATCAAAGGCAAATTGGCCCCTCGTTACATCGGTCCTTTTCGTATTCTTGCCAAACGAGGAGAAGTTTCCTACCAATTGGAACTACCTCTGCACCTCTCCAGAGTTCATGATGTCTTCCACGTATCTCAACTCAGGCGTTGCATCTCGGATCCTATCCGCGGAGTGGACCACAAAATGCTTGATCTCCAGGACAATCTCACATATCGAGAATACCCCGTTCGTATTCTTGATCAAACCGAGCGCACCACTCGACATCACAATATCAAGTTTCTCAAGGTTCAATGGTCACATCATTCCGAGAGTGAAGCTACTTGGGAAAGGGAGGATCGTCTTCGACTTGAGTACCCCACCCTCTTTCTGGAGGAACCCGAATCTCGGGACGCGATTCTTTTGAGTGGGGGTGAGTTGTCACATCCCTAGTCAGTACTTGCATTAGGACTAGCTAGAGTGTGCATCATGTTTACCTTTCAAAGAAACTTGAAATGGGAATGACAGAAACCCCAGCACCCCTCTTCTAACAACTAGGGTTTAATAAAATCTTTTCCAATGTACCCAAAAATTCCCTTAAAAAATGTTCATCATTTCTGCCTTGGTCTTTAACCTCTGCCAAAAATGGTGCACAATTTTCTAGGACATCCAAGGTCTCTGGATTAATTCGTATGGTATTTGCATTTGGTCATTTAAATGCTATAAAATATTTTCTGTGCCCAAATAATCATAAACTAAAATGTTCCATGTTGTTCATATTATATACAATGGGCATGACTAGTTTTATGAGCTATAAAAATGTTCTGGCATTTTTATTAATTCAACAAAGTTGCAAAAGAAATGAAACAGAAAGAAATAGAAAAAAAGAAAAGAGAAGAGAGAGAGAAAGAGCTTACCCGGCGCCTAAAAGGCCCACCTGCCGGCCCAGCCCAGCCACCGCTCCAGCAAGCTGCTTGGCTCGGCGAGGCAGGCAGGCAGGTGCTCAACGGCGGCCGCAGCGCGCGCCACGCAGCTGCCCGCCGCCCTGCTTCCTCCCCTCGCCGTTCTGGTGAGTGGGATCGATCCCCCACTTCCTCCCCGAGCTCGCTGACACTCTCCACCCTCCCCAGCTCCTCTCCCTCGCCTTCCCCGCACCATGGCCGACGCCGCCGCGCCCGCGCCGTCGTGATAGCCGCGTCCACCGCCGTCCCTGAGCTCCGTCATCGTGTCCGTCCGCTCCATCGTCCCCGACTACGTCGAGCAGGCTGAGCCCCGAGCGCTCGCCCGCTTTGGAGTCGCCCCCGACCCCGTCTTCCCCAACTCCGGCCGCAGAGATCCCTCTCGCCGCCCCGCTCAGCTCCGACCGTCCCCAAGCTCACCTCGGCGTCTACTACAACCGCCGTGAGCTCAACTCCGTCCTTCCCCTCTTCGTTGGCTCTCTCCTGCATTGAACGCACCGCACGAGGCTCACCTGCACGCGCCGCCACGGAGCTCGTCGCCGACGAGGCTCCGTCCATCTAATGGTCCGGCCACAATGCCCATCAGCTTCACAGTCACATGTAGGTGCTGTAGGAACACTCCACGCACCTCTACGAGCACCGCACCGACGAGTTCGACCTCACCCGAACTCCGGCAGCCGCTGGACTCGTCGCCGGCGTCGTTTCCGGCGACCCCGAGGCCAGCCACCACCACCACTCGACGCGGCTCACTCCCAGCTACCCGTAGGTGTGCTCCGCCGTCATTTAGGCAGCTGGAGCACAAAACCCGCACCTCACCGCCGCGTTTGGCCTCGCCGACGGCTAAACGCCGACGAGTTAGCCCTTTTTGACCAAGGGTTTGACCCCCCTAGGTCACTGACATGTGGGCCCTGCCTGTTAGTCAAACCTAGTTTAGTGTTTAATTTAATTTTAATTAGTCAGTTAACTAACTGTGACACTGACCAGTGGGTCCCATTGGTCAGGTTTGACCTGGGCCGCCCTGTTGACTGACTGACGTCAGCATGATGTCATGCTAACGCAGTAAAGGATTTTCTAGGATTTTAGGTTTAAAAACAATTCAGGAAATTCCAGAAAATGCTATAAACTTCAAAAAAATCATATAAATTCAACAGTAGCTCAGATGGAAAAGATTTATATATGAAAATTGATTAGAAAAATCCAATATTTCCAATGGCACTGGTTTCATGCATGTTTGAACAAGTTAACCTTGTTGTTTACATTAAAACAAGTTAATGCACTTAATTAAATAATAGTATGAGTTGCAATTTGAATCTTTGATTCAAATGGGCTCAAACCCTTATGGTTATAGTTGCATTAGCCCAAAACACATGCATCTTGCCATATCATGAGCATGCATCATATTGTTGCATTTGTTTGCTTATTGATTGTATCGCCGGTATTCTCCGTGTTAGGTCCTGCTCCCGAGGATACTTCTGCGTACCCAACTGAAGAGCAGTACCCGACAACCACTTTGTCAGGCAAGCAATCATTGATCATTCCGATACAAACCCATCTTCTCGCTCCTGCTCTCTTTTACTGCATTAAGGCAACAGCGTGTGAACTGCTTTTTGCTGCGGTAGTTGAACCCTATTCCCTTGCATGACGTGTCATTGCCACAGTAAATAGTTGAAACCCACTAGCATGTGTAGGAGTTGATTGAGCCATGTGATGTGTAATCCACCATGCTATTTGTTTATGTTGCCTGCTATGCTTAGAGTTGTGTCAGGTCTGGTTCATCTGGGTGATGGATCAGAGTGAAATGATCATACCGATAAAGAGAAGGAAGTGTGGAATATGTTTGGTAAAGGTATCGATGAAAGGCCATGTAGGAGTACATGGTGGGTTGTTTCTTTGGAATTGTCCATAGGACCCGAGATCTGTATGTGTGATTCAAGTTACAGTTACTACCATGCATTGGGCTCCGGGCGCTCCAAGCCCTCTCGTCTTATTAACTGCCCCTGTTCTCTGTCCAGGAGTTGCAACTAGTTTCTGGTGTTTGTAGTTTACTGGTGGTCGTGCACAGCGCTGACCCTCGGGGTGGGCTGTGATGCCACAGGTACGTGGCACGGTGTACTGGTTGCCCGTTTGGTGACTCGGGAACCCTGTACACATCGTTTGGGGCAGTGAGCGACACCCCGGCCGGATCTCCCCACGGATGGAACCCAAATAGGCGATAAACTTGGACGAGAGACTTGTGTAGTTAGTCAGGTCGTGGCCGACACCCTCGCTGGGCTTCCGCTTGAAGGTTGTCGAGTACATGTCGAGTAAACGGCGATAAGTGGTGGAAGTGTGTGTGAAGAAGTACACCCCTGCAGGGTTATCAATCTATTCGAATAGCCGTTGTTCGCGGTACGGACAACTTGGTTACTCCTATAGTTCATAGACAAGTTGATGGATACTATTAAAAGCCTCAAGACAAGTGTGAGTGTCGTGGATGGCCCTTCCGTAGGATGACGGAAGAGGATCCTCGGTGGTGTATTGTTGTGGTGAGTAGAGGACTCGTGTACGTAGTAATATCTTGCAATCTGTTGGGAGTTGTAGTATAGGTTAGCCAAGAGTCAAAGCTGGCTTTCTGCTATGAACTCCACTACCCCCTGTTGATAATGTTGCATGTATGATAGGTTCTATTGTAAGACTTGCTGAGTACCTTTGTACTCATGTTTGCTTAATAACTGTTGCAGAGGAGAACCCTGCCCCTTCTGATGGGTTCTACATAGAAGTTGACGTCGACGAGTAGCTTGTTACCCAGACGGAGATCTGGAGCTTGTGAAGGGCCTTGTAGATAGTCAGGCTACACCAAGCCTGTTTTATTTTCTAAGTTGTCTGTACCCACACATGTAGCTTCCGCTTGTGCTTGTATGACTGTATGACTTGAGTGTTGGGTCATGTGACCCCTACCTGTATGGATATGTTATGTAAGGCTCTTGGAGCCTCTTAAATAAAGTACTTTGAGTCATAGAGTTCTGTTGTGATGCAATGTTGTATTTGCACATATTGAGCATATTGTGTGTATGATTGAAATGCTTGGTATGTGTGGGATCCGACACCTAGTTATTTTCCTTTGGTAGCCTATCTTACAGGGAAATGCCTCCTAGTGCTTCCAATGAGCCTTGGTAGCTTGCTACTGCTCGGAACACGTAGGTTGGCCGGCATGTGTCCTTCTTCGTTCCTGTGTCTGTCCCTTAGGGGAAATGTCACGCATTGTTCCTTTAAGTCCATGTAGCTTGCTACGACTTGGGTTCATATGTTGATGACCGGCACGTTCGTTGCTGGGTCATGGATGCCTGTCTCTGTAATTTAGTGCCACTTTTGGTTTATAACTAGCCATGTCGGCCCAGGTTCTCTGTCATATGGATTCTAGCGACACTGTCATATACGTTAATGCGCAAACGATCCCGGGCCAGGTAAGGTGGCACCCGTGGGAATACCGTGCGTGAGGCCGCAAAGTGATATGACGTGTTACAGCTAGATCAGTGTGACTTAGGATTGGCGTCCTGACAAAAGGATTATCAAATGGAGTCCAAACGGAAACTTTTTGGAGATTTTCTTGGACCAAAAGACATCAGATGCCTTGGAGTACACGCCAGGGAATCCACGAGGCAGACACAAGGGTGTAGGGCGCACCCCTACCTTGCGGGCCCCTCGTGCCTCCCCCGACTGACTTCTTCCGCCTATTAATACATATATATTCCAGAAACATCAGAACATCCATCGAAACCACTTTTCCGCCGCCGTAACCTTCTGTTCTCGTGAGATCCCATCTGGAGGCCTTCTTCGGTACTCTGGCGGAGGGGGCACCAACCATGGAGGGCATCTACATCAACCCTATTTCCCTTCCGATGAAGTGTAGTAGTTTACGATAGACCTACGGGTCCATAGTTAGTAGTTAGATGGATTCCTCTCTCTCTCTTTGATCCTCAATACCATGTTCTCCTCGTTGTTCTTGGAGATCTATCCGATGTAATCTTCTTTTGCGGTGTGTTTGTCAAGATCTGATGAATTATGGGTTTACAATCAAATTATCTATGAATAATATTTAAGTTTCTTCTGAATTCTTTTATGCATGATCTTATATCTTAGTAATTCTCTTCGAACTATCGGTTTTGTTTGGACAACTTGATTGATAATTCTTGCAATGAGAGAAGTTCCTTGCTTTGGGTTCAGTCTTGCGGTGCTCAATCCAAGTGACAATAGGGACATGACATGATTGTATTGTTGTCATCGAAGATAAAAATGATGGGGTTTTCATCATATTGCTTGAGTTAATTCCTCTACATCATGTCATCTTGCTAAGCGTTACTCTGTTCTTATGAACTTAATACTCTAGATGCAGAATTGTTTTGGCCGTGTGTGGAGTAATAGTAGTAGATGTAGGCAGGAGTCGGTCTACTTGTCTCGGACGTGATGCCTATATTCATGCTCATTGCCATAGATGTCATTATAATTATTCGCTTTTCTATCAATTGCTTCACAATAATTTGTTCACCCACCGTAAACTTGCTATCATGAGAGAAGCCTCTAGTGAAACCTATGGCCCCCGAGTCTCTTTTACATCTAATAAGTTTCAGATATACTATTTTGCAATCTTTTACTTTTCAATCTATAAACCAAGAAACCCAAAAATATTTACTTTACTTGTTTATCTATCTCTATCAGATCTCACTTTTGCAAATAGCCAAGAAGGGATTGATTTGGTGTCGTTCTGAGGGACCCGAGAACCATTGGGAGCTCATCGATCCATCGCATATCGCACTTTTGCAGCTTATCAAATGTTCTTGTCTTGAGTCCCCCAACATTTCACCGTTCACCCTCTCATCTTGTCCATTTCTTCTGGGATGCGCAATAGAGGAAAATGAGATCTTGCTTCTAAGGGCATGAACATATTGCAAGAAGACGCGGATCATGAACTAGGTGCCGTTGTCGGTGATGATCCGGGCCGGGACCCGAAGCGGCACACCGATCCTTTCAAGAACTTCATAGCTGACTGAGCAGTCACCTTCCTCACGTCATCTACTTCTAGCCACTTTGTAAACTTCTTGATGGAAACGAACAATAATTCCAAGCCCCCGACAGCTCAGGGGAAAGGGCGGAGGATATCAAGCCCGAGACCGAAAATGGCCATGACAAAGGGATTGCTTGAAGTGCTTGAGAAGGCAGATGGATGTTCTTGGAATGGAACTGGCAGGCTTCACATTTGGTGACTAGCCCGACCGCATCTTGGAGTGCTATAGGCCAATATAATCTTTGTTGGAATGCTTTCCCAACTAATGCCCTTTATCAATGTGGGAGCTGCACATGCCTTTTTGTATTTCTACCAGCAGTTCCTTTCCTCCTTCCCAGAAAAGGCACTTCAATTTCACGCATTTGGGACTTCTTCTGTATAGAGTGTCATCGACAAACGGATACGTACTGGCCCTCTAGCTTCTCTTTCATCTTATTCTTGCTCTTTGGGAAGTTCTCCGGTTTGGAGGAAGTGGACTATGTGGCTTGCCCAAGTTGGAGCCTAGGGTTCGGCAACGAGGACTAGCGGCACCTCCGCATTCATGGGGGCGCATTCCTCGACTATGGGGACCTAAGGCCTGACAGGAGGGTGCAACCCGACAAGAGAATGTGATTTTTTTCCTGCAGGGTCCCGGCCAGGTGCCCCGGAGGGGTCTACCAGGAGAGGCTTACCGGAGTCTAGTTTCCTCCTCTTTCGGGCCATTGTTACCGGGGATACAGAGGGCTGAGTACGGTGAAGAACAAAAGTTCCTGGTCCCACATGAATCTTCTGCATAGCACACTTTGACAGATGATCATCAATGCTATTTTTTGCACCGGGTACGTGCTCTGTTTGCAATCCGTCAAAGTGTTCCTCTAGTCTTCTCGCTTCCTTGACATATGCCTCCATCAATGGGCTTTCGTAATCCTTGTTGACTTGTCTCACCACAAGTTGCGAATCTCCTCGAATGATAACCTTCTTTATTCCCAATTATGTCGCAATCCTGAACCCGGCAAGGAGCCCTTCATATTCTGCTATATTTTTGCTCACCTCCTCCTGGGGAAAATGCATCTGGACAACGTACTTCAAGTGCTCCCCAGTGGGAGCAACGAGAAGCACGGCAGCCCCTACACCTTGTAGGGAAAAGGCGCCATCAAAATACATGATCCATTCTTGGGGTGGTTCCTTCCCTGGAACAACTGTTTCCAGCACTTCCTCATCAGGGGTTGGCGTCCATTCTACAATAAACTTTGCCAATGCCCTACTCTCAATTGTTGATGTGCTTTAAAACTTCAGGCCAAAGCTAGATAACTCCAGTCCCCACTCCACTATCCTTCTGGTAGCCCCTGGGTTCTGGAGTATCCTTTGCAACAGGAAGAGTGTGACAACCCTGATCTCATGAGCTTGGAAGTAGTGGCGTAGTTTCCATCAGGCCATGACTAGGCCAAAAATCAATTTTTGCACGCCAGAGTACCTAGATCTAGCCCCCTGCAACAGGGAGCAGACGAAGTACACTGGGCGCTGCACCACTTTCTTCATTTTCGCGTCCTTGGGGTTCTTTCTGCTGCCATGCTCTTCTTTACACTGATCCACATCTGACCTTGCCGAGCTGTTCTCATTCTCCTCCCTAGAAGGGACGCTAGCTGAGGCTATTGCTTCCTCTACTTCCCGGTGCACCACCAGAGCTGCACTAACCACTTGATTAGTTGCCGCTAGGTATAGCAACAACGACTCTTGTGGTTTGGGAGCAACCAAAGTAGGCACAGACGACAAGTAGGTCTTCAAATCCTGTAGTGCTATATCTGCTACCAAGGTCCACTTCATGGGCCCTGCCTTCTTCAAGATCTTGAAGAATGGCAAGGCACGCCTGACAGACTTGGAGATGAATCCGCTAAGTGTGGCAACGCACCCCGTCAAACGCCTGACATCCTTCACTGTCTCTTGTCTCTTGTGCCTGAATCTTCTCGATGGCCTTGATCTTGTCGGGGTTGGCCTCTATCCCGTGATGGAACACAAAGAAGCTAAGTACCTTGCCAGAGGGGACGCCAAACACACACTTCTCCGGATTCAGCGTCAAGTTGATCTTGCGCAGATTAGCAGACGTCTCTTCGAAATCCTAGATGAGGGTTGATGTGTCTTTGTATTGTCCATAATATCTTCCATGTAAGCTTCGATGTGCCTATGCAGCTGTGATTCAAAACCAATCTGAACTGCTCTTGCAAAAGTGGAGCCGACACTCTTCAACCCAAAAAGGCATGCACATAAAGCAGTATGCATCCAAGAAAGAGAGCAAATGACAACCTGAAGTGGAGTCCACGATCTGGTTGATGTGCGGCAAGGGAAATGGGTTCTTTGGGCAGGCCTTGTTTAGATCAGTGAAATCTATGCACAACCTCCACTTTTCCATTAGCCTTGTGTACGGCCACTGGGTTTGCTAACCATGTTGGATGCAATACTCCTCTGACCAGACCAGTTGCATCAAGTTTCTTGATCTCCTCGGCAATGAATTGCTGTCGCTCCAAAGCTTGCTTTCTGACCTCCTGCTTGACGGGCCGGGCATGTGGGCAGACCACAAGGTGGTGCTCGATTACCTCCCTGGGAACACCGGGGATGTCAATGGCTACCAGGCAAACACATCGACATTCGCCCGTAGGAAGGCAACGAGCGTGTTTTCCTATTTGTCATCAAGGGTGGCACCGTTAGTAAAGGTACCATAAGTGCCATCCAGCCCTGCCGGGACCTGATTCACAGCAGACGTGGCAACTCTAGATCTCTTGTCGTTGGAACTCTCCGGCAAGTCATCAACAGGCATAGCACACCAACATTCGTCGACAGGAGCACCAGATGTGCGCAGGGATGATAGATTTGAAGAAGGCGCTAACCAGGAACTTGGAGATAGAAGAGGAACTCAAGTCTACACGTGACGGATACGAGGAGGAGATGACAATACTTGGGGATAAGAATGATGACTTGACAAGGAAGCTAGGAGTATTCATGGAAGATCCAGCACCAGGAGGAGGAGAAGAAGAAGAACCCAAGGAGATTCGTTCTGAGGACTACATCATCATCGACGACACCGACTCAGAACCTGATGATAGTGATGATGACTATGAAGATGAAGCTCGAGCAGACATCATGGAGTCTTCTGCTGATCAAAATTTCTAGATGACCACCCTATGATTAGTAGTTTTCTCCCATATAGTAGAATTTAGAGCACTTTTGTAACGATAGTTAGAATCTTTGTAAGCCCTTGATTGAAATTGATTGGTGTGATATGATTGTGTTTCTCTCATGTGCATATGGGTAGTGAATTTTCCCCTAGACCTCGTTTCTATTCTAATCTCTTCCCTCTACACCCATCAGATGCCTCCGAGACGTGAGCCCGGATTTCAGTTTCCCCCTGAGCTCACTCAGTTGATCCAGCAGCAGAACACTTTGATGCAACTTCTTACCCAGAACAATCAGAACAACAACAACAACCCTCCACCACCACCACCCGTGGACAACCTGACACGTTTTCTAAGGTTGCAACCACCGGTGTTTTCTAGCAGCATAGAGCCAATAGTTGCTGATGACTGGTTGCCCAAGATTGGAAGGGATTTGACCACCACAAACTGCACGGATGCTGAGAAGGTGCGTTTTGCCGCACATCAAGTGGCTGGACCAGCAACAGCATGGTGGGAGAATTACACAGCCACTTTCCCTATAGCCAATCTCACTTGGGATTAGTTCCAGCAAGCTTTTTGCACTGCCCATGTCTCAACTGGAGCCATGAGCATGAAGAAGAGAGAGTTTCGCAACTTGTTCCAAGGGAACCGTACTGTGGCTCCGTACGTAGATGAGTTTAGTACTCTATCCCGTTATGCCCCGAATGATGTGGCCACCGATGCCGCGAAGCAAGAGAAGTTTATGGAAGGGCTGAATGATGAGATGAGCATACAATTGATGGTGGCAACTTTCAACAACTACCAGGAGTTGGTAGACAAGGCTCTTATGATTGAAGGAAAGCAGCAGCAGAATGAGAGCCGCAAGAGAAAGTATGGACAAGGGAGGAATAATTCTGGAGCCTAGCAGAAGCCCTGTTTCACCCCGAACTCAGGAGGATACACTCATAACCATGGAGGCCACACCATAATGGAGGAAGTTCTCACAACCACAATGGCTCCAGGAATGGGAATGGGAATGGATCAAGAAATAGTCAGAACCGCTCTACTCCATCCACACCCACCAAGAGGGATTTAAGCCACGTTACCTGTCTCAAGTGCGGGAAAAATGGACACTACGCCACTGACTGCCCTGAAGCTAAGAATGGGAACGACAATGGAAGCATCGGGAAGAAGCCCAACCCATTCAACAAAGGACAAGTGAACCATGTGACCGTGGAGGAGGTTGAAGAGCAGCCTGATGTAGTTGTCGGTAAGTTCTTGGTTAAGTCATTTACCGCAGTAGTTCTTTTCGATGCTGGTGCATCGCATTCATACATTTCAAGGGGATTCGTAAATAGACATAGGTTGCTCACCAAAGTCCTTATGACCCCTATGTTAGTAAGTTCACCCAGAGCGGAATATATGGCAAATCAAGGATGTTTTCAAGTGCCATTAACCATTGGATGCCATGTTTTTCCTTCAAACCTGATAGTTTGGGAGACACAAGGATTGGATGTGATACTAGATATGGATTGGCTATCGATGTATGGAGGGGACATCGATTATGCTAGTAAGTCTATTTTGCTTACTACCTCGGAGGGGAAAAGGATCAAGTATGTATCTAAGCATTCGCCTAGAAGGACACAAGTACATTCTCTCTCGGAAGTTGTTCAGGAGGAAGTGCCCGTAGTAAGGGATTATCCGGATGTTTTTCCAGCGGAGCTACCAGGCATGCCACCGAATAGGGATATTGAGTTTTTGATAGAGCTATTGCCTGGCACCGGACCAATATCGAAGAGACTGTATCGTATGCCAGCCAATGATTTGGAGGAGATCAAGAAGCAGATTAAGGAGTTATTGGAGAAAGGATTTATTAGACAAAGTTCATCACCATGGGGAGCCCTAGTGCATTTGGTCAAGAAGAAGGTTGGATCGTTAAGGATGGTCATTGATTATCGAGCACTGAATGAAGTGAAGATTAAGAATAAGTACCCATTGCCGATGATCAAAGATTTGTTCGACCAAATACAAGGAGCTAAAGTATTCTCCAATATCGATCTACGATCAGGATACCACCAGTTGAAGATCCGAGAGAAGGATATACCTAAGACAGCCTTTACCACAAGGTACGGGCTATATGAGTATATGGTTATGTCATTTGGATTGACTAACGCCCCTTCCTATTTCATGAGTATGATGAATAAGGTGTTCATTGAATTCTTGGATAAGTTTGTCGTGGTATTCATTGATGATATTTTGGTGTACTCAAAGAATGAAGAGGAGCACGCGGAGCATTTGCGTTTGGTTCTGGAGAAGCTTAGAGAATATCAGTTATACGCCAAGTTTAGCAAATGCGAGTTTTGGTTGAAGGAAGTTGAATTCTTAGGGCATGTTATATCAGGAGAAGGTATAGCAATGGACCCCGTCAAGGTGCAGGCAGTCACTGAGTCATTGGCACCCACTTTAGTTGGAGAGATCCGTAGTTTTCTTGGACTCGCGGGGTACTACCAGAGATTTATAGAGAATTTCTCCAAGATTGTCAAGCCTATGACGACATTGTTTAAGAAAGACACAAAGTTCCATTGGACTATTGAGTGTGAAGAAAGTTTCCAGGAGTTGAAGAAACGGTTGACGACAGCCCCAGTGCTGATATTGCCAGATATACGCAAGGATTTCCATGTGTACTACGACGCTTCACGCTTAGGACTTGGAGTAGTACTCATGCAGGACGGAAGAGTTGTTTCTTACGCATCTCGACAACTTCGACCGCACGAGTTGAATTATGCTACGCATGATTTGGTGCTAGTAGCAGTAGTGCATGCGCTCAAAACCTGGAGACATTTCCTTATTGGAAATCGTTGTGATGCGTACACAGATCAGAAGGGTTTGAAGTACATTTTCACTCAGAAGGAGTTGAACCTCAGACAGAGGAGATGGTTGGAACTTATAAAGGATTATGATATGAAGTTACACTATCACCCCGGAGAGGCCAATGTCGTTGTGGACGCTTTGAGCCGGAAGAGTTATGTCAATACCCTAGTGAAGGGAGGATTGCCAGATGAGTTAGTAGAAGATCTCAGGGAGCTTCGTTTGGAGATAGTTCCTAGGGGTTTTGTTGTGACATTGGAGGTTCAATCAACAATGTTCGGAAAGATACGAGAAGCCCAGAAGGATGACAAAGAGATTGCCGAGATCAAGGAGAATATGAGTGAAGGAAAAGCCAAGGGTTTTCGTGAGGACGAACACGACACCTTGTGGTTTGAAGACCGAATCTATGTGCCCAACAACGCCGAGATCAGGAAGTTGATATACAGGAAGCACATGATTCACCATACTCGATACACCCCGGAAACACTAAGATGTATTTGGATTTAAAGGAATGTTTCTGGTGGACTGGGATGAAGAAGGACATTGCCGAGTATGTAGCAGTATGTGATGTATGCCAGAGAGTGAAGGCAGAACATCAGAAGCCAGCAGGATTACTACAGCCTATGCCGATACCCGAATGGAAGTGGGATAAGCTCGGCATGGACTTTATCACCGGATTGCCAAGAACCAGATTGAGATATGACTCAATCTGGGTAGTGGTGGATCGCTTGACCAAATTAGCCCACATTATCCCCATGAAGACCATGTATACCAGCGCGAAGTTGGCCAAGATATACATGAACAGGATCGTATGTGTGCACGGAGTTCGGAGGACCATTGTATCAGATAGAGGAACACAGTTCACCTCAAAGTTTTGGCACCTGCTACACCAGACTTTGGGAACTAGGCTGGAATTCAGTACAGCTTTTCACCCGTAGACCGATGGACAGACCGAGAGAGTCAATATGATTCTGGAGGACATGTTGAGAGCTTGTGCGCTAGATTATGGATCCAGTTGGGATGACAACTTGCCTTACACGGAGTTCTCGTACAACATAAGTTACCAAGCCAGTTTGAAGATGGCAACGTTCGAAGCATTGTACGGGAGGAGATGCCGAACGCCATTGATGTGGGATGAAGTTGGAGACCGTAAGTTGTTTGGACCAGACGTGATCAAAGAGTTAGAAGAGAAGGTTAAGCTGATTCGAGATAGACTGAAGGTAGCTCAGTCCAAGCAGAAGACTCGAAGTGCAAGGAAGTAGTCTATGAAATCGGAGACAGAGCATACCTAAGAGTGTCACCTCTGCGAGGAGTTAAACGTTTCGGAGTTAAGGGAAAGTTAGCCCCGAGATTTGTGGGACCGTACCGTGTTTTGGAACGCATGGGAGAGGTTGCCTACAAGCTGGAGTTACCCAAAGGATTGTCAGGAGTACACGATGTGTTTCACGTTTCCCAGCTTAAGAAGTGCCATGCGGAGATGGACGGTATTCCCTTAAGAGACACAGTGACCCTGGAAGCAATTCAGTTGGATAGTGATCTGACTTACAAGGACAAACCCGTAAAGATCCTCGAGTTTGCAAGCAAAGTCACCCGTAGCAAAGTTATCAAGTTTTGCAAAGTTCAGTGGAGTCACCACACCGAAGATGAAGCTAACAGCGAACGAGAGGACGATCTACACAAGGACCACCCACACCTATCCTATAGCACAACCGAATCTCGATGGCGAGATTCATTCTAAGGGGGGTAGGTTTGTATCATCCCAAATTTTCAATTTGGAATGTTAGACATAGATCATATTTCATTGCATATTTTATTGCATTTGTGTGCCCGCGATCCTCGAAAATT
The DNA here is from genome assembly GCA_902687465.1 of Secale cereale. Classification (NCBI taxonomy): domain Eukaryota; kingdom Viridiplantae; phylum Streptophyta; class Magnoliopsida; order Poales; family Poaceae; genus Secale; species Secale cereale. The sequence goes on along the minus strand of LR738709.1, from coordinate 209,925,095 downwards.
CAAAGCAACTCATGGACCCACGGATAGAGTAGGGGATTTTACCGTTTTCGTATTTGAGTTTTCTCAAATACCGGTACGGGGATCACTTTGGTTTTAGTAGTTTTTATCTCCTAAAAATATTTCTTAATAAAATATATGAGCGGAGATAATATGACTTCTCCAAAATAAAAGAAATATTGGAGGAAAAAAATATTAAAATCACTTTTGGTTTTATTCGGATTTATTTGCAATTTTATTTGCATAGAAAAATGCGCTTTTTCAAAATTCAATTTAGGATCGGGAAAAATGTTCACTTTGTCCTAAATAATATTAGATGATGGTGAAAATTTATTTCGGAATTTTTCGTCCCTGTTTAATATTTTATTTTTTGTGTTTTTCTGCTTGAGGATAATTTAAATAAAAAGTTGGTTCGGACCGACTAGGCCGAAGCCCAGCCGGCCCAGCGCAGCCGTCGACTCCGACTCCGGTCGGGAGACCTCGCCGCACCCGACGCCCGCCGTTGTCGAGCCGGACTACCAGCACCGCCTTTCCCCTCCCCCAAGCCAGCCACCCCCCTGGCCCTTTATATGGCGCCCCCCTCTTTTGCCGCCTCCACCGCCGAGAGCCACCGCCGCCGCCTCCCCGTCGCCGCACGCAGCCGCCGCCGCCGCACGTAACTTCCACCGTCGTCGCCTACTGCAGCCGCCGCTGCACCGCCGCCCCACCTGCGCCGTCTCGCGGCCGCAGCCGACTGCCGCCGGAGCCCGCCACCGTTAAGGTAGACACCGTCCTGAGCCGCCGCCGGTTTTTTTTAAACCGTTCGGTTTTTTTAGAAACCCTAGATCTGTTTTTTTAAATAGATCGATTCAATTTTTTCGGTTTAGTTGTTTAGCGGACGTTCGTCCGTACGTTGGTTTTAAAAAAACGTTGTTCGCCCGTTAGTCACAGAGAACGAACGTTGGTTCGTTAGCCTGTTCGTCCCCGATCTTGTTTTTAGTTTTTCTTTTCGCTCGAGAGTCGGAATCAGGCGATTCAAACGCCCAGAACTTCGTCTCGAATCCGTCTTTCCGTTTAACCAACTTGAACAATGTTTTGGCTACTGTAAAATTTGACTATAGATCAACTAGTAATCGGATCTTGTTTCTTTCGTAGTTTGAGTTTCGTTGCTCCGTTTGATTTGATTCTTTTTGCAAACCGGAGTTCTTAAGTTGAACTTTCTGGTTAGATCTTCTTATTTGGAGTTTTACCTGTGTATATTTGCTTGGTTGCTTATGTATGCTATTGTTTGCTTGCGATAGAATTCCCGGAGTGCGAAGCGTGCTATTACGAGTCCCTAGGTTTTGCGAATCATCAGCAAGGCAGGTAACACTTTGATCATACCCTTTATTACCTAGTTTTTTTATGCATTAGATCAAACCCTCACACATTGCATGAGTAGGATCTCTTAACTTGTGGGACTGGGAAGTAGATTGAGGTAGAACCTATTACCTGCATTATTTTCAAACCCTTGGGAGCTACTTCTACGTTATGCTTAGGTTTCCATACTATGCTCGTAGACATGGTTTGGGTTTGACAGAATCCATGACAGATGTGAGTTATTAATTAATGGTTCAACTTAAGGTGGCTACTTGAATACACATCTGGGTGGATCGGTTGAAGGGCACCTGGGGAATCCAGTGTTGTCCTAGGAAATCTCGGGGGTACCATGTGATTATCCTATGGAATGCCACCCAGGCTCAAAGGGATCATAAAACTATTCATGCTAGAAACTTCCGTGTGCAGCCACAATGCCATTATGGGCTCTTGCATAGTATGAGTAAGTTGTCTGAGCTCTTTCAGTGGTGGACTAGCTGATGTAGGGGAAAGTAGGTGTACAGGTCCACCCGGGGTAAAGAGTAAATGCTTCTAAAAGACAGTGTCTCGGTCATCCGTTTCTCAAACACCATGGAGTGCGAGAAATTCAATGGAGGAGATCGAATCTTGTGGGGAAAAGTGCACAAACCTCTGCAGAGTGTACAAACTAATCATGATTAGCTGTGTCCCCGGTTATGGACATCTTGAGTATCTGGTACTTGAATTATTGGTTGATCTCATCACTCTAAAATTAATTTGTTGGGTTAATAATGACTACTTTAATTGGGATTGAGTTGGAGGTACCTTCTCAATGATGTTTCAACTACCATGATAGTTAAAATAAAATTTATTCCTTTGTTGCAGGGAAAAAATGGCTTTACGCAAAAACTTTAACCTTAGAGCCTCCACCAACCAAATATGCATATAGTGTTAGGCTTTATTCTGCTACTTGCTCTACTGTGTTATCTTGCCAGCATACTCCATGTGCTGACCCGTTTCGGGCTGGAACATGTTACCTTGCAGACTTTTCATAAGAAGAGTAAGGCGCGCTAGGTCGTTTGTCATGCACTCAGCTATGCCGTTGGAGTTGATGGACTCACTTATCTTCCAAGCCTTCCGTTGTTATTTTGTTATATGGCCTTATGCCATAGACTTTTTGTAATAAGTACTCTTTTGAGACATTCGATGTAATAAGTGTGTGATTGCCACTCTGTTATAAATCCTTCAAGTATTGTGTGTGTCAGTATTACCGATCTAGGGATGACACAGAAACACAGAGACTTCGGTCCATTTGGATCGTGGTCACTACAGCCCACGGCCATGTCAAGGCCGTCCACACCCAGCTCGGGTCGGTCGCCGCACAAATGGAACGAAGCTTCTCCGACAATGGTCAGCAACTAACGGCCGACGAGTTAGCAATCGTCGAAAGCGTTCGAGCAGCCGTCCGTTCCAGCACGGCATACCTTGCCATGACGGAGCTCGCCAAAGCCCAGATCGTGGCCGCCCATGCCTAGCTCATGGCGGCCTATTCCAAAGATATGGCGGACGCGGATGGCGAGATGCTTGCCGAGAATGGTGTGATTGATGCCACGGAGGCCCTTCCAGAGGAGACCATCGGGCGCGAGCTAGACATGTAGGCGGCAGCAGAGATCGACCAGCACGAGTTGTAGTATTACTCTTTGTTTTGTTAAATTAAGAGTGTCGGTCTTTAATTTGTTAGAGTAATGTTTAGGTCAGCTAGCTCTGTTTAATTGATGAACTTGCTCGATTAAGAAGTGTGGGTGTGCTGTAGCCTCCTTTGTGTACCCAAATTATACAATGACGTGGCTGACCACTGTAACCATGGAAATTCGAACCAAAATTTTTGACGTTCAAACTCTTCACACATGGGTTAAGCTATCTGAATCGTTTGTGATGTTCACATATCGTACACAGTTCTGAATAAGGGACCGCGTCCGATGACACTTTGCGCGCCAGCTTTTTCGCTGAAGCGATTCCAAATTTTTGCCTTCTGCGGAAATATCTACCTCCCCGCCCCCTCCCCCTTACCAAAAGCCACATTTCCCCTGCTTCCGCCCTCCTTTACAAGTTGAAACCTTCACTGCTTGCTTGCAGCGCTGCCTCCTCGCTGGCGACCCTCCTTCAGGCACGTAATCCTCACCCAACCCCCATCCTCTTCTTCCTTCCACATCCCACATGCCCTGACCGCCGACGCGAGCGCGACACCTTCCACCCAAATCACTGACCCCTCCACCAAATAAGCGCCACCCTAAGCCATGGTGCACGCAGTACAGCCAGGATCTGAAGGAGTATTTGGCAGCGGAGAAGCAAATCGCGGCCGCACGCGCGGATGTGGTAGTAGTGGCTACCATTCGTGCCGACCCCCAAATCTTGGTGGAGCACTTCGCCGTCGAGGCCACCGTCGATGCCTCACGCGCCGATGCCGCAAGGAGGTTGGCTACTTTAAACGACAGTTCGTGGCGTTTCCTCGAGGCCACCATCGGTGCCTTGGACGGAGACTACGAGGTATTTTCTCAGCGTGCACGTGCTTACCTCATCTTGAGAGCTAGCAGGTTGGTGCCTGGAGCGTCTCAGGCAACTCACCACTACGACGAGGGCACCCATGAAGCGGAGGCCTCACCCTCATCCATGTCCAAGGTGCCAATCGTCATCGATATCTATGACAATGAGGAGTAGCTTGTCTTATTAGCTCACTATAAGGACCCATGTTCAGTTTGCTAGCTACTGCCTTTCCTTAACAAATTCTAGTGAATTGTACTATCTAATTTACCATGCAATCTTTTGCTCTAGAGTATATGTTCTATATGTCGTGCAATGTGGTGTTCACTTAACTGATTGGTTCAATTCTGCAAATGTGATGTTCAACTCTTGAGGGTGCAATTTTCCAAGTTGTCGAGCATGCTTTGTCTGGTTAACTATTTGATCTTCTATTAGGAGTATGTTATATTGTGCAATGTGGTGCTCAGTTAATGTTTGGTTCATTTGTTGTGGTGTTTAGTTAACTGTTTGGTTCAATTCTGCAATGCGATATTTAGTTGTTGTGGGTGCATTCTATTATTGTATACCATGTGAGATATAAATTGAATTTGGCTGTACTAAATACATGAGAAACAAATACACTTTCTATATTTCCAAGTTGTTAAGCATGCTTGGTTTGTTTAAATGTTTGATCTTCTATTAGGAGTATGTTATATTGTGCAATGTGGGGCTCAGTTAACGTTTGGTTCATTTGTTGTGGTGTTTAGTTAATTATTTGGTTCAATTCTGCAATGCGATGTTCAATTGTTGTGGCTGCATTCTGTTATTGTATACCATGTGAGAAATAAATCGAATTTGGTTGTACTAAATACATGATAAACAAATACAATTGTTATATTTCCAAGTTTTTAAGCATGCTTGGTTTGGTTAACTGTCTGATCTTCTATTAGGAGTATGTTATATTGTGCAATGTGGTGCTCAGTTAACATTTGGTTCATTTGTTGTGGTGTTTACTTAACTGCATGGTTCAATTATGCAATGTGATGTTCAATTGTTCTGGATGCATTCTGTTATTATATACCATGTGAGAAATAAATCGAATTTGGATGTACTAAATACATGAGAAACAAATACAATTGCTATATTTCCAAGTTGTTAAGCATGCTTGGTTTGGTTAACTATCTGATCTTCTATTAGGAGTATGTTATATTATGCAATGTGGTGCTCAGTTAACATTTGGTTCATCTATTGTGGTGTTTAGTTAACTGCACGTGCACAGTCCATTGTCTAATAGCACATTATTGTCCATTGTCTAATATTTAGGTTTTTAACAATTTGGTCTTGCACATGTAGGGCCTGCTGTCAGATGTTTTGACCTACTATGAAGAAAACATTAGTTCACTACAAGATGCTAATAACTATTATACCTTGCCTTTTTTATTCCTTTGCCCCATTTTCAATAGAGAGAAGATATTTATGCACATCCTTGTTTTCAGGCCTTTCCAAAGCAGTTCACTGATGATTACCTCCCAAACCACATCTATGGCCAGAGGCGAGGAAGGTTTTCATACAACACCCATGGTTCAATATTGAAGTGTTCCTAAAGAGGACGAAGGATGGACGGTTAATCATCCACAGGCACCGGCCGAAAGTTGCAAAGACCTACAACATGAATGAAGGATCAATTTCACCTTCCGCTTCAACAGTTTTCCAGATGAGATGCATCTGTCTATATACCGTCTATGACGCTAATTTCGAAAGGTTCTACATGTTGCATGTGAAACTTGGTGCTGGTGAAGTTGTGTATTGGGGTAGCTAAGTGCTGAAGCTATATCATGTTGTACTCTGATGTATTTCAATTATGAAATCCTGCTTCCTTAATATGGAAATGAAATATATTATGTGCTTGATATGAATGTCAATTAGATTAATAAATGGATTATTAATAATAGGGCAATTAGCCTGCTAGTTGGGTTTTGCTTTTGCAATCGGTTATTGAGAAACTACCGTGGGCGATGAGCACAGGCAACACACAAAGTTCCTAGGAATAAACCGTGTTGGATCAATGAACAATCATACACGGCCTTCTCTTGAAAACTGTTTGCGTTAGGCCACCTTGCACAAATGTTTACCACATAAAAAATGTGTGTTATGGACAGCCTTTGCCACATAGTTTCTTCTGCGCACCGTGTGTGATACATTCAATAATGCAAACGATAAAATTATTAATATCATGTGGAATGGCTACCCTATCACAAACAATTTAACGGGAAAAATTGTGGGTGATGTACCTGTGAACAGAAACGTTTTCCTTGGAGCAACTTTGTGGGATGTACATACGAACGAAAACGTTTAGCGGTGACTGATTGTGTGGGATGAACTTGCGATCGGAAACAATTTCACATGTATAATTGTTTTTACCTCTACTGTATGTATTTCCGTATTTGAGCGCTCGCCGGTCGCACACGACCCCATTTTGCCGAGCATGTGTGCCAGGAGGGCATATTGTGACAGCCTGATTTTTGCCCTCTTTTATTTGCCAAAGATTTATTTGAATTTATTTCAAACCTTGGGATTTTTGAATCATTTCATATGGACTTAAACCACTTGGGTACCCTTGGCTTTCACCCAAGTGCCTCCCATCCATCTCAAACTGTTGTATACCTCTGGACCACCCCAATATACTCCATGGAATATTTTACTTATTTGAAAAATATTCATTTTACTCCCTAAAACCCTAGATAAATTCTTTGTGCTCCAAAGCAACCCCTATTTTTCTGGCTCCAAAAATTATGAGGAAATTCCTAAATATTCTTTGGACTCTGAGCAAAAATATTGCTGAGCAAAAATATTGCAGTAATTTTTGGAATATTTTTGCTATAGAAAATATTTTTTGTTCTGGCCAAAAATGGTAGTTTCTACAGCAACTACCATTTTACTTGCTCCATTTCTCCTGAAACTCCTTGTGAATATTCACCTTAGTAACTCATGACTAGCCTCCAAAGCACAGCCTCCTACCATTCACCATTTTACCACGGTAAGCTCTCAAAGTTTCTATCCAGAAACTTACCAGGCAAGTAACTCTCATTCTACTGCGTCTGGAATGAAACCAACCATGGATAACTCACCTATCTACCATGAACAACACGCCAGACAAGGTTTTTGGCACCAAGTTAGCCCACAGACATTGGTCTGCACAGTGACCACAAGTGTACACCGTGCCATGGCTGGTAGTCGGCGTGCTCTGGATGCCGCCAGCGCTCTATAGAGTGCGTGCTCGCTTCCGAGCCTGCCCAACCGCACCAAACCTCGCCCCCATTGTCGTCCTCATCTGCACAGTCCACCCTGGCGCTCGCCGATGCTAGAGCTCGCCGCAGCGAGCACGGGCGCGGTCAGGCCAAGGCATAGTGATGTGCGTGCTATGCTCGTCGCCACCTCCAGCGCCCCTGTGCTCGTCTCTGCACGTCCACAGCTCCTGCGTGACTCTGTCCTCTTCTCCTCTTACTGACGCCATTTCGTCGCCGAGAGCAGCCAGGTGTCGCCAGCGGAGCACCGATTCCCCCCTCTCGCTCGCCTATAAATAAGACCAATCCCAGCCGCTCCGAGCACACCGCTCCACTCCCACACGACCCCAGATAGAGTAGAACCCCGTGGCCCGGCCGGGCAGGCCTCAGGCCACCGTTCCCGAGCCGAGCTCACCGCGATCCCCCTCGGGTCGTCAAGGTAGCTCCAAGCCCTCTCCATCCAAGGCAACCGCACCAGGGCCTCCGCCACTCTCTGGTGAAGCTTCTTCACCTTGCTGGAGCTGCTGGAGGTGCCGTAGCTCGTCGTCTTCCTCAACTCCAGCGACTCCCCTGTTCTGCCGCCGCCTCTGAGCTCCATTCCGACGTCATTCGTCCGCCTCTAGCCACCCTACGGGTACGGGCAGGTGTGCCTCAACCTTCTCCGTCGATCTATCCTTTCCGTTTGAGCCAAGGGGCAACGTCGCTGGCGTGCGCTCCGGCGAAGCGACGGTCGCCTCTGCCCATCTCTCTCTCTCCTTCTCACCTGACTAGCGGGGCCTACTAGTCAGTCTCTCCACTCCCGCGCGATGCGGTATGAGTGGTGGCGCTCGGGGCGTTTACGCCTTCGACGCCACCCACCCCCCCTATTATATTTATTTTAAACTTTTGAATTTAAATAAATTCCAGAGAGCTTCAAACTGCTGTAACTTTTTAACCATAAGTCCAAATGAATTGATTCTTTTTGCATTGTGTTCCTGGTGAAGAAATCTTGCCGCACACCAAAAATGATACCACTTGGTGCTGTGTAGATTTTCTAGTGAATTTTTGAATGAATCTTGATAGTTTCTTTTTGAACTTTTATTTATTTTCAGATGAAGAAACTTGTCTTGAGGATCACCAGGAGGCTTGTGAGCCTCATTTGAACTAAGGCAAGCCACAGCAACATGTTCATAGTGTCATTTCAATATTTGTGATTTCTCCAACTTGAACAAATGATTTATATTATGCATGTTAATTATTTGGTCAAATAATTTTTTTTTGGTTGCTGTAGTTATTGGTTTCATTTACTATACAGAAAGTTGGAGTTTGGTTTAAGTTATTAAGATAGCTAAAGATAAAGTTGGGACATTGAGAATAATTATGGACATACCTATGTGAAGTTACTTTCTTTTACATAAGTATTTATGATAGAATTTTTCTACGATAAAATTTTGTTGTAAGTCAAGCATAACCAGAATAAAAATGAAGTTAAGATGATATAAGTAAAGTTGACCTAGTTATATTTTTGTTGTATGACATTTTACTTGTTTAGTTGTCGCTTGTTAGTATATTTCATGGCATTGTATGACACCGGTTATTTATTTCTTCTTTAAGTGGAAATTGTTAATAACTCAACTTGAATAAATTGTTGACCGGGTCATGGTGCCACTGAATCGAGTCTTTCCCAGTGCAACCACATTTATCTTTATGGGAAGGTCTTGATTCTGTCCATTGATATGCCTCCTGTCGGCACCTCCAGATAGGGAAGGTTATGGGCATGTAGTACCCTGACCCGATAAGAAGACATAACCTTGTGTGCCAGTAGTTAATTTTATGGTACCGAGTTCCCGTTTGGGACAATTTTTGTTGACCACGACGGTGGTAGGTGTGTCTTTGGTAGACACAGGGCCACCCAGGACTGTTCCAGTGGGGAATGAGTCAGGGTGGCCGGAGGAGTGTCATGGCAATGGACGTGTTTCGTCGGAACACCGTTGGTCCACCCGAATGGGAGAACGAGGCAATGGGTTCCGTGGTGTGGGTACAGTGCACTACCGCTGAAGACTGTGACTAATCTATCGATAGCCGAGTCCACGGTCACGGACACGCTCGAAAGTAGGTCACACCATGGGTCAACAAATAATCAAATTTTGCTCACTAAGTCGTAAAATTTTGATAATGTGATAAATTGGTGGAAGAGCCACCGAGATGTTTGGAGACCCCGTATGGACAGGTTGGTGATCACCAGAACGATCACGATTTATATCTTGTTGAAATGAATAAGCTTGTAGTTAAAAATAAATTATCATGAGTAAGGCAGACCGAGATTTTATTTATGCAAAGTCATGAGCACAGCATGTTAGTAAATATCCATTTAAGTTTGTTGCTGCATCTTAAATATTGATTAATTATCATGATATTGTGTGTCATTATGATTCTGTTTTGCTGTAAGCTTGCAAGTACATTCAAAGTACTGACCTGGCGTGTCATGCCAGATTTCAGGAAGGTTTCGCTGGAAAGGAGTGCCATCTGAGTCTAGTCCGTATCCGCATCGGTGTCCCTGTGAGATGGAGTTCCGCTACGACATTGATCCGCTGCTGCGTAGTTTATGCCCGAGGCCCTTTTATGTTCATTAAATAATGTACATATTGTCTGGCCGCACCGTGTGTGCCGCTCGGCCTCGCTAATTGTTGTAATGTTAAACTTTGGTCTGCTAGTATCAATAAAGCGGTTGTTTTTCTGTACCAAGATGTTGTGTGTTGCTAGAAGACAAGGTTTCTGGGCTGGCAATGCAAGGTAATACGGTCGCTCTGATCCGGGGTGCCACAACGCTTGGCATCAGAGCCGTGCTGACTGTAGTTTGACTAAGACGAGCCATTTAAATGCTAGATACACATTTAGTTTGAGTGTCGGTAGTATGTCTAGTTGGTTATTGCTTTATCTATAATTGTATTTTTTTTGCTAACCCACTAATGGTTGTGAGTGTAGATGGCTCCGGTGTCGTATCCGTGCTAGTTGCAGCTGATGCCATACATGTCACTGCACCTGATCCGCAACGTGTAGCGCCGGCTGTACCCTCATGGAGACGATCTGGTTTATCGTGTGTACCGGGAGCGCCTAGCTGACTCAGTTTATGAATATCAGGTAGTGGTGACTCTGCGCGTTCATTCTGACTCCAGCTCCTATACTCGTACCTCTCAAAGCGGTCACGCTTCTACCACTTCGCTAGCCGTCCAGTTTGCTGCATTCGAGATCTTCATTGAGCTCCGTCACAGCGAGGTCCGCATGCAGGACCACCCAGGTTTCCAGTACTACCCTTCTTTGCACGACAACAGTCGTATTCTTTTCCCTGAAATTTATCCGGAGTCTGATAGCGCTGCTAGCCATCTTTCCCGTTATATCACTCCTAGTTACCTCGTAATCCACGAGCTAGCACGCGAGTTGACTCACGCTCGTATTGCTTTAGCCTCTACTAGGTCTGTCACCATCCCCGCTTCCTTGGGATTCACCTCTTACGTCCCCAGTTTTGTTTCCCCTAATTCACCAGTAACACCTCCTAGTAGCTCGGGCACCTCGACCATAACTCCTCTTAGTGCCCCTGCCGAGTGGATCTCACTCCTCACTACCCCTGTAGCTCCCATGATCCACCCTACTCCCGCCCCGGAAGGAGAGCCTCCGAGGCAGCGTCGCCGTGTTACCTTTAATCCTGAGGTTTCCATTAATCTCGTCAGTTCGGGATCGGAGTCGACTTCAGGAGAGAACCCCGCAGCACCCGCAGAGCAGTAGAGCTCCAGAGTATTAGCAGTTTTCAGACTGATCTACGATGTACAAGTCGTGATGTTTTAGGTATGAGAGTAGTGTAATCAGGCATGTTGATTTCCTTTTCATGTATGCATCCTTGTATAATTATGCTGAAGTTATGTATCTTCTACTCGCTGTTTTCTTCACAATTATGTTTTTCCCTCGATTTTTGTTGCTGGCTTTCCCCACCTATTTTTCTTTTTAATGCTTCTCATCTCGATTGCGTTGTCTTGGGGAAAATCCAATATAGGATGACGCGGGGAGGCAACAGTAACAGCGCTCACGAGGATGTTCCTGTTCGTCGCTCCGCCCGACAGGCAGGACACTCCCCCGAGCCATTCATACCACCGCCTCCACCGCCACATCCGCCTACCACTGAACAAATCCTGCATATGTTTGAGGAAATAAGAAATAATGATCTGCTGGAAGTATTAAAAATTGTTCAAGCTATGATTGGTCAGAATGGGCAGCAGAACGGTCATTACTCTAAGCTATCAGATTTTCAGCGAACTCAACCTCCCAGTTTCAGTCAGGTAGTTAACCGATTGGATGCCGATGATTGGTTGTAAACCATTGAGAGGAAGCTAGAGATTTCTCGTACAGCCGAAGATGAAAAAGTTCCATATGCAACCCACTATCTTGAAGGCGCTGCTGCCGTATGGTGGGAAAATACAAAAGCCATGCGGCCTGCTGATGATGCACTCACCTGGACCAAATTCAAGGATCAGTTCCAAAAATATTACATCCCTACTAGAGTAATGAAGACCACGCAGCATGAGTTTCTTGCCCTCAACCAAGGAAATCTATCTGTGGGAGAATATTTGCAGCAATTCAACCATCTGGCCCATTCTTCCCTGTATGACGTGGCCACAGAAGAGAGAAAAATTGACAGGTTTCTAGGAGGATTAAACTCATAGCTCAGGTGCACTCTCAGCATGCTTGATTTCCCAGATTTCCAAACTTTGGTGAATAAAGCTTTTATTGCGGAAAGAGAACACAAGCTCGTACTGGACAAACGGCTCGCCAATAACGAGCACAAACGCAAGTTTGAACCAAGAAAAGAAGGACCATCGGTGCAGAAGGCTCGAACCTGGCATGCAAACTCGGGTAGACTACAAGCCCAAATGGCAACAAAATGTTAACAGGACTACTACCCAAGTCAAGAATGTTATCACCAACCCAGTGCATGAGGAGCGTCAGCGCAATAATTCCTGCTTCAGTTGCGGGCAAAGTGGACACTATGCCCGTCAGTGTCCCAAGAACAACAAGGCAAACGCCTTATTTTGGCCACAAGTCAACTTCATGGGGTCATACGCGGACCAGCAAAACATCACCGGACACGTCAATCACCTCTCCGCATATGAAGCCCAGGAAAACCCCGAAGTAGTCATCGGTATGTTTTCTATTAATAGCATACCTGCAGTAATTTTATTTGACTCGGGGGCTTCCCACTCTTTTATTTCATGGAGTTTTGTTTCCCAAAACAATTATTCTTTTTCTCTCTTGGGCAAAAATATGCTGGTACAAACCCTGAGATCTTTAATCAATAGCAGTCTGGTCTGCCGTAACATGGAAATCAATATCAACGGAATAAGCTTTCCAACATCCTTGATACTCATCGAATCAGCACAGTTGGATGTTATTTTGGGCATGAATTGGTTAACTCAATACCAAGTATGCATAAACTGTGCAACCCGAGAAGTCACTTTGATCAATCAAGAAGGGCAGGTTACAAAGTTCTACTCGCGCAAAAGCATACCAAAGAAGGGGATGGTATTTACCGCCGTGGCTGAGTTGGAATTAATTCCTGTGGTAAGTGAATTTCCTGATGTATTTCTGGAAGAACTACCAGGCATGCTGCCAGACCGAGAACTTGAGTTTGCAATAGATCTGGTACCCGGAACCGCACCATTATTCAAGAAATATTACAGGATGCCCTCATTAGAGTTAGTGGAATTAAAGAAGAAGCTCGATAAAATGCTCCAGAAAGGGTATATCCATCCCGGTTCCTCACCATGGGGATCGCCTGCACTCTTTGTAAACAAAAAGGATGGCAGCCTCCGCATGTGTGAAGATTATCGGCAGCTGAATGATGTCACCATCAAAAATAAATACACGCTGCCAAGGATTGCTGATTTGTTCGATCAGCTCAGTGGTGCCAAGGTATTCTCCAAAATTTACTTAAGGACAGGATACCATCAACTCAAGATATAAAAGGAGGATATTCTTAAGACCGCCTTCACCACTCGGTACGGTCTTTACGAATATACAGTCATGTCCTTTGGTCTCACCAATGCCCCTGCCTTCTTCATGCACATGATGAATAAAGTGTTCATGGACTTCTTCGATAAGTTCGTGGTAGTCTTTATCGATGACATACTAATATATTCGAAAAGTGAAGACTATCACAAAGGACATCTCCGAGCAATAATGCAGCAACTCAGAGACCATCAGCTTTATGCCAAGTTCAGCAAATGTGAGTTTTGGCTTAAACAAGTTGGATTTCTTGGACACGTGCTATCCGCCGAAGGTATAGCCGTAGACCCCAACAAGGTAAAAGTTGTGCTCAACTGGTTGCTACCAACAACCGTATCTGAGATCCGAAGCTTCCTTGGACTGGTGGGATATTACCGCCATTTCATTGAAGGATTCTCGAAGATCGCCAAGCCCATGACCAAGCTACTAAAAAAGGACAAGAAATTTGAATGGACACAAGACTGTGAGCAAAACTTCAGTGAGCTAAAGAAACGTCTGACCACTGCACCCGTATTAACTCTTCCAGACGTACACCACAGTTTTGATGTCTACTGTGATGCATCCAGACAAGGAATTGGCTGGGTACTCATGCAAGACGATAAGGTGGTGGCCTATGCATCACGACAGTTGCGACCGCACGAGGGAAATTACCCTATGCATGATCTTGAATTGGCCGCAGTAGTGCATGCTCTCAAAATAGGGAGGCATTATCTCATTGGGAAGAAGTGTCAAATTTTTACCGATCACAAAAGTCTCAAGTATATCTTCACTCAGCTTGATTTGAATCTCCGTCAGCGAAGGTGGCTTGAGCTGGTCAAAGATTATGATTTGGGAATAAATTACCACTCGGGTAAATCCAATGTGGTAGATGACGCACTCAGTGGAAAGCCGGTCGGTTTAAATACCATATTAAGTACCTTGCCCGTTGAACTTCAAGAGGAGATTGCTCAACTCCATCTGAACATCGTTGAGGCTGGTCTCGCTAGCACACTGGAAGTTACCCCCACCCTTGAAGAAGAAATCCGCAAGTCCCAGCCAGGTGACCCTATCCTACAAAAGCATGCCCAGAATATGTAGGCAGAGCATGCATCGGACTTCTCAAGATATCACCTTGGGACTCTCCGATTTCACGGAAGGATTTGTGTACCAAATCAGTAAGACCTAAAACGGAAAATCTTGTCAGAAGCCCACGAGTCCTCATATTCTATTCACCCTGGGGGTACGAAAATTTATGAAGACCTTCGCCAAATATTCTGGTGGGATGGAATGAAAAAGGATATTGCCTATTTTGTGGCTTGTTGTGACATATGCACCAAAGTAAAGGCAGAACATCAGAAGCCAGCCGGACTTCTTCAACCGCTACAGGTTTCACACTGGAAATGGGATGATGTGTGCATGGATTTCATCACGGGATTACCCAAGAATCAGCGAGGCAATAATGCAATATGGGTCATCGTGGACACTCTAACCAAGGTAGCCCATTTTATTCCAATCAGAACCACCTATCGAGCAGACCAACTTGCACAACTATACGTGTCCAAAATAGTCAGTCTCCATGGAGTACCTCGAACCATCACTTCTAACCGAGGTTCACTCTTTACCTCCGCTTTCTAGACACGTCTCCATCATGCTTTGGGAATAGCCCTAAAATATAGTACATCATATCACCCTCAAACAGATGGACAGACAGAGCGAGTGAACCAAATACTGGAAGATATGCTGCGAGCTTGCGTCTTGGCCCAAGGATCTAAATGGGAAGATTGTCTACCATACACCGAATTTTCCTGCAACAACAGCTTCCAAACCAGCCTAAAGATGTCACCATACGAGGCTTTATATGGCCGCAAATGCCGTACCCCGCTAAACTGGTCCCAGACGGGAGATAGCCGTATTCTCGGAACGGACCTCATGATGGAAGCTGAGAAACAAGTCGAGGAAATCAGAGAAAGATTATAGTTGGCCAAGTCTCGACAAAAGATTTATTACGATGCGAAGCACTGACAGATCATTTTTCAACCTGGAGAGCACGTATACCTCTGAGTCACCCCTATGAAAGGAGGCAAGAGATTCCAAACTCGCGGGAAGTTGGCACCCAGATTTGTTGGCCCCTTTCCAATTATTTTTCGAGTGGGCACTGTTGCTTACCATTTGGAATTACCCCGGAATTGGCTGATGTGCACAACGTGTTCCACGTCTCACAGTTGAGAAGATGCATATCCCCGCCTGAGAAAAAGACTGCTGTAACTGACATAGAGCTGGCAGATGATTTAACATATGAAGAAAGGCCGTTCAAAATTATAGATGAGATGGAAAGAGTCACTCGTAGTAAAGTACGAAAGTTTTATAAAGTCCAGTGGGAGCATCACACCGAGTCAGAATCAACCTGGGAACGAGAAGAGTTCCTACATACATATTATCCGGAATGGTTTTCCCAAGCAACCAAATCTCGAGGACGAGATTCATTCTAAGTGGGGGAGTGCTAGGCTTCTCGCCCCTCGTTGGTTACCCCAAGTGGAAGGTGTGAGATGTAGTGTTGCGGAAGTTTTTCCCTTGGCAAAGATACCAAGGATCGAATCCCCAGAGACTCCTAGGTTCAACAAGAAGGTGTCAACTGCTACGGCGCCAGATATTAGCAATCAACGTGGACCTGCACACAGATACAAATAACTTTGCTCCCAACGAGTACAGAGAGGTTGTCAATCCCTCCGGCCTTGTAGTTTACAAACGATTAAACGCAAGTGATAGTAGTGATAGATATAATTGCATTAGTAAATAAAAGCGAAAATTAAATAGCGGATGTGATCAATGATGGTAATATGGACCGGAGTCTCATGATGTTCACTAGTGATGTCTCTGTCCCAAAAGACGATAAAACAGCTATGTGAGGTAAACGAATTACAGCTGGGCAATTGACAGGACCATGTGCGCAAACCAATGCTGACTACATTTCAAGAAAGGTTGAGGTTCAAAGCATGGGCGGTACGCCAAAGTAAGTAGACCGAAATCCATCAATATCTACTACTAATCATCCACCTTGAGATATCTATCCAGAACATCTCGCTGGTATTAAGTTGCGAGTCCCACCCATAGTGTAAACTCAATGCAACAGACAACTGCATTAAAAGAACTTTGCGTAAAATAAACAATCCTTGCACGCGCGGGCACAAGCACCGTTGTTTTCCCCCTTGTGGCAACAGCACATCCCCTAGACTCATGTTTTTGTCACTCAAGCTAGTCATCGAGGGGCATGAACCCACAATACAAGCATAACATTCCCTCTTGGAGTCACTACCTATTACTTGGCCAAAGCAATAAATAACAACGGAGAACATGCAAGAATTACTTACGACCATAAATATAAAAGAGGTAGATCAAATATATTACTCAAGCACAATCTGAACATAATCTCATAATCCATCGGATCCCAGCAAACTCATCATAGCAACAGCATAAGGATTACATATGTGCCTCGATCATGTAGGGCAGCTCACGAGGGCTAATTAGTGAAGCACAAGAACGGGAGGAGAACATCACATAGCTACTGGTCATGGACTCATGGTCCAAGGGAGGTGTGGGGACCCCGACTTAGAAGTCGAGATCACCGAATGCACATGTACAGTGATCCCAGAGATCAATGCTCACTGAACACACAGAAGCTGAAATAACAAGAGTCTTACATCCGTACAAATAGTCTTACACGAATTAAGGCCATCACGGCCAAGTCTTACATAGGGAGAGCCTCACGGGCTGAATAACAAATAACTCAAGTAGCGGAAGTCTTCGATAAAACGGGTAGAACCCATGCCATCTGCCTTAACCCTACAGGCATTCTGACTGGGATAGCGTCCTAGTTCGCATGGTCGTCTCCAAAGAATTCTTCCTCATAATCCTGCTCTTCCATGCCTGGCCAATTAAATAACCAGTGGCAAGCCAATGAGTACTTTGAATGTACTCGCAAGCAACCCATGATGTGGTTCAAGTAACAATGCAATTGAATAATAATGAACAATCTAGCAGGTGGCTAGAACAATATGCTATCATCAAGCTTATGCATCAATAACCTCGCGTAACCTCGAGAACAGGTTACCGACATCAACATGAATGTGATTCATCTCATCGAGTCAAGTCACCACCTTGACTCACACACACACGCATGGTATCACAAACATTGGACGTAGCTCAAGAGCGGTTACCCAACTGTCCATGACCGTGGACACGGCTATTCGAATAGTTTGACACTCTGCAGAGGTTGTACACTTTACCCACAAGATCCGGGGAACTTCCGTGTCATCCACGACCCGCGGTACCTAAAGTACCCGGGATAAGCACTCGGTCATTACCTTTCCTTAGGCGACACTAACATAGAGTCCACTCGTTGGCACACGGCCTTTGGGTACAACAATAGATCACGGGACTTTCCCTAATTTCAATGTTACGCGTACCCGCAGGGACCAACGGTGTGTCCGGTGCCCTGTGAAAACAGTCATGGTCGCCTATCCAAGCACGACCCCGTCCCGGGAAAGACCTCAAGTCTTCCCGTCACTAGTAGTGCGGGCACCATGCTAGTATCGACCTAAGTAATCAATAAAGCCCCGTCCCATAAGGGGTAGTGTGGTTGCACATGTATGGTTGGAATAACGGTCGCAACTTCAACCAATCCGTTTGAAAAACACACACACTTTCCTTGGCACACTACTTCGTCATCAAGTGGTCACCCAATCTCATTATCATCACCACCCTCGGGCATAAATGGCACCCGACGGGGTTTCATGTAAAGACTTCAACCATGAAGGTTCATGTCACACTCGCATCACTTTCCATAACTACTATCCATATGCAAGTCATCTAGCACGCAACAAGATCAAGATCATGTCATGCATTATGTAAGCATCATGTCCACCTATTGCATGTCATCTAGCATATGACAAGATTAACAATAAAGCATGCATCATGTGGTGGTTCATCTAGGTTACCATCGTAACCCTAATCATCATGCATCAGAAACCAACGGGTTCCGAAGAACAAGTGTATCATGGTCAAAGGGCTGCTTGCCTGGATTGGCTTGGTCTTCAAAGTCTTCAAGTCCTTCTCCTTCTTCTTCCACAGCAACTTCGTCAAATACGGGATCTATACGTCGCATAATAACCACGAAAAAATAAGAATACAAATAAAACAGGAAAACCAAAGTGCTCAGAAAAATGTCAACTCATTTTTGTAAAATACTAGAGGGTTTTCTAAGATGGGAAAAATCTTAGTTGGAGTTTTGGAGTTATAGAATAGGATATATTGATTTTTGAACAGGAGTTATACTGCTCAAATTTGAATTTAAATTTGAACAGTACAGAAAAGTTTCATGGATTTGAGTAAAAGTGGTACCATTAAATAGATTGGAATATTAGAAGATTTTAGGAGTTGGAAATATTTAATTTGGATCAATATTCTTTTCTGCATAAATGTTTGAATCATTTACAGAAAAGAAAAAGAAAAAGGGTTCCTGTGCACTGGGCCAGAAGAGGCCACAGTGCACGGCCCGAACGGCTCGGCCTGGCCGCATGGAGCCAGCGCGCGCGCACGTCAGGTTTCAAACCTGACGGGCGGGGCCCGTGGGTCAGCGGCACAGAGGAGGGGAGAGAGGTGGGGGGATGATAGGCGGGGCCCGCCTGTCATCTCTAACCCCGCGGTCACGGCGGCGGCGAGCTCACCGGCGACGATACCGGCCACGGCGACGGCAACGGAGGGCAGGGTCGAGCTCAGCGTCGTGTCGCGGTTGCAGTGGTGGTAGCGCGGCACGGCGGGGAGCCCTGGTTCGCCGGCGACGAGGTGTGACGGCGAAGGCTCGTCGGAGGACGGTGGTCGGGGTCGTTTCCGACTGCAAATGGAGGGGGAAGAAGAGGGGAAAGGGTCAGTGGTGTGCTGCGGTTCCGAAACAGGTGGAAGGAGGGGCAGGGGAGGCCTGTACCTCGAGATCGCCGGCGGCCCGACGCGGCGGAGCTCCGGTCGATCCCGAGCACTGGGGCGCTCCGGGGTCGAACTAGTGATGCAGGAGGGATCAGTGGGGTGGTGCGAGGCTGACGGTGGTGTTGGAGGAGCTCGGGGAGGCCTATTTATAGGGGCCCGACGGGGACCGTGGTCCAGTGCGCCGGCGAGCTCCGGCTCGTCGCTACAGCGCACGTGGGGCTACGGGGGTGAGTCAGGGGAGTTGCTGGACGAGTCCTACGCCCAGCTGAGGTAAGAGGAGGAGCGGGGGAGTGCCAGAGGAGCGTGCGCGTGTGGAGCAGAGGAGTGGCCGAAGCGGGCGGCCGGTGCGCGTGCGGCGACGCTCACTGGAGGGCGCAGGAGGAGGGGGGACAGCGCCGGGGACGTCGCGGACGTCGAGGCGCCTCGACTGGCGCGAGGGGGAGGCTCGAGGTGGTCGGGGATCAACGATTCGCCCGAGCCAGCGTGCGGGAGCGCTGTTCACGCGCTCCAGAGCGCGCGTGTGACCGGCATCGACGCGCTCTCGCTGGTTTGGTCCGCTCCAGCGTGCCCAACAATGTCTGGGGCGTAGAGGGAGGACTAAAGAAATGCCCTGAGGCCTTGGATGCTCTGGGGTTGAGAGAGAGAGTGAGAGTGCTGGTAAAAATGGTGAAATGTGGGTGCACAGCAAGGTAAAGCTGGTGTTTCACCCCCCAATCATGGAGATGAGGTGCTGGGGGAGTTACTGGAGGTTGCTGGTAACTCAATGGGCCTGTGGTAGGAAGTTGAGGCCATGGAGAAAAGTGAAAGTGGTAAAAATGGGGGTTTTAGAATTTCTGCAGAAGGTGTTTGATCATGGTTTGATCAAGCAAATGAAGTCCACTTGACATGGCACTTGACAGGGTTGAAAGACATGAGAAAATAGGGTGCTTCACCAAATTTGGCCTCATTTGAAGAAACTAGCCAATGTAACTTTGGTGAACCCTAGAAATCAACAGAAACAATTTCATCTTGATTGAGTCAAGCTAATCATCTCCCCTTGATGCACCACTTGGTGTAGCATCCTTATTTGGGGTGTTGATCATGCTCACAAAGTTTGAGGCTCCAGATAAAAAGTTGGTAATGTAAAGTTGTTCAAATTTGCATTTGAACAGAAAGGGTTTTGAGGTGATCTGATCAAGTTGCTCTATTCAAATACTTGTGCCATTTGGTCTAGGTGCCTTATTAGGTCATTCTAGCATATGCACCAAGTTTGAAAGCATTTGGACAAGTTTGGCAATGTAGAGTTGCTCAAACTTCAAATATGGACAGAATGGTTAAGAAGGGGTTTGAGGGGGTTTTCTTGCTTCCCAAGGCATGGGACTTGGCAAGATCATAAAATATATCATATATGACATGATAGAATTTCCCTGGAATTTTTGGAGAAAGTTTCCTTTGTAAATATTTCAAAATCTTGAAATATCCAGAAAGGGTTTTAGAGGGTTTAGCCCATTATTTTGAACATGACCAAGTGTTGAAACTCTCATATATGGACAATATATGTCCTATGAGTCTCTCTGAATTTTGGCAAATATTTTTGAAACAGTTAAATAATTTTCCCCTGTTAAAGACCATTTCTGGCCTTAAGAAAAAGCTTTTAAATAAAATAGGAAAATAACTTTTAAAATTATACCTTTGTGGTTTCTGGGAGTCCTATGACTACTAGGTCTCAAATAAACCTTTTGAAATAATTTTCACACCCTTAATCAAGTACTTGCAGTGCAAATCTCAATTCAGGGGTTTTTGGAAAACTAAATTTATAAAATACTTTTTGGCCAAATTAATTTTGTAAGAAAATACTATACTGCTATATAACACTTGGCATGATCATTGGGCAGAAGTTTTGGGTAAGGAGATGAAATCTACAAGAGATCATAGTTGACTTTAATGAGCACAAGAAAAAGCAAATGAAGAAAACTCAACTCCAAATAAAAGTCAAATGATACTAAAAAATTTTGCTGGTCCAAATTTTCATGCCTCAAAGTTACAAATATCATGTTACAAAATGCAGGGTGTGACAGGCCTACCCCCCTTACAAGAATCTCGTCCCCGAGATTCCTAAACTAGGGCTTAAAAGAGGTCGGGAAACTCAGATCTAAGATAGTCTTCTCGTTCCCAGGTTGCTTCTGCTTCGGTGTGGTTGCTCCATTGGACCTTGAAGTACTTGATGGTACGTCTCCGCGTACGTCGTTCTGCTTCGTCCAGAATACGAATGGGCTTCTCGCGGTAGGTCAAATCAGGCTGCAGATCAATGGCTTGGTGATCCACATCCTTGTACAGACTGGGCTTGTCCGGAACTTGGAGACATTTCCGGAGTTGTGACACATGGAACACATTGTGCACATCGGATAGCTCAGGTGGTAGTTCCAACTGATAAGCCACTTCTCCTCGTCGGTCGGTGATCTTGAAAGGGCCAATGAACCTTGGTGCGAGCTTCCCTTTGACGTGGAAACGCTTGGTTCCCTTCAGAGGAGTTACCCGCAGGTACGCATGATCTCCGACACGGAAACTCATGTCTCGGCGTCAAGTGTCAGCATAACTCTTCTGCCTTGATTTGGCTGCCTTTAATCGCTCTCTGACTAGTTGGACTTGCTCTTCTGCTACGCGGAGAATATCTGGTCCAAAAACTAGTCCTTCTCCAGTCTCTGACCAGTTGAGGGGTGTGCGGCATCTGCGTCCGTATAATACCTCAAATGGTGCCATCTGAAGGCTTGACTGGTAACTGTTGTTATAGGAGAACTCAGAAAAAGGGAGACAGTCTTCCCACTTGGCTCCATATGCCAGGACACAGGCTCGGAGCATGTCTTCGAGAATCTGATTGACTCGCTCAGTTTGACCTCCGGTCTGTGGGTGGAAAGCTGTGCTAAAAGACAACTTGGTTCCCAAGGCTTCTTGGAATCTCTTCCAGAACCTTGAAGTGAACTGGGTGCCTCGATCTGAAACAATCTCCTTGGGAACACCGTGAAGACTTACGATTCGGTTGATATAGAGAGTTGCCAGCTGGTTGCCTGAGTAGGTAGTCTTGACAGGAATGAAATGGGCCACCTTGGTCAAATGATCGACTATGACCCAGATAGAGTCATGTCCTCGATTCGACCTTGGTAATCCAGTGATGAAGTCCATTCCGACTTTATCCCACTTCCACTCAGGAACCTTGAGTGGTTGAAGCAATCCAGTGGGTCGCTGATATTCAGCCTTGACCCTTTGGCACACATCACACTTTGCAACATAGGTTGCAATCTCTCTCTTCATACCGTGCCACCAGAATCGTGGCTTCAAGTCTTGGTACATCTTGGTTCCTCCGGGGTGGATGGAATATGGGGTGTCGTGGGCTTCTTGCAGAATCAGCGTCTTCAGCTCGGTGTTGTTTGGTACGCAGAGACGACCTTTGTACCAAACAATCCCGTGCTCGTCTTCGGAGAATCCTGGGGCCTTGCCCATCTTCATCTTCCTCTGGATGCCTTCGATGCTTGCGTGTCCATCTTGAGTCTTCTTGACGTCGTCCATCAGGGTTGGTCTGACTTCCAAATGATCCAGAAATCCGGGGGTGACCAATTCCAAACTGAATTGTTCGATCTCCTTAAACAAGGCTGGCTGCCTTTCTTGAATAATGACATTCAAAGAGCAAGCCTTCCTGCTTAAGGCGTCGGCCACCACATTGGCCTTCCCAGGGTGATATTGAACACTGAGGTCATAATCCTTGATGAGTTCCAACCATCTCCGCTGCCTCATGTTCAACTCCTTTTGGGTGAAAATATACTTCAGACTTTTGTGGTCTGTGTAAATCTCACACCGTTTCCCTAGGAGGTAATGCCGCCATGTCTTCAAGGCATGAACTACTGCTGCTAGCTCAAGATCGTGAGTAGCGTAGTTCACCTCATGGGGTCGTAGCTGCCTGGAGAGGTATGCTATGACGCGGCCTTCTTGCATCAGAACGCTTCCCAATCCGGTTCGAGAGGCATCACAATATATCACGAACTCCTTGTGGATATCAGGTGTTGCCAGAACTGGGGCGGTGGTCAATCTCTTCTTGAGCTCTTGGAAGCTCTCTTCGCATTTTGGCGTCCACTCGAACTTCTTGTCCTTCTTGAGGAGCTGAGTCATAGGTCGTGCAATGCTAGAGAATCCTTCCACGAACTTGCGGTAATAGCCCGCCAATCCGAGGAAGCTTCTGACTTCCTTGACGGTCGTTGGAGATTGCCATTGGGTCACAGCTTCGATTTTTGCAGGATCAACAGATAATCCTTCCTCGGTCAAGACATGACCTAAGAATCCAACTTTGTGCAGCCAGAACTCACACTTGCTGAATTTGGCATACAGTTGGTGCTCACGAAGCTTGTCTAGGACCATTCTCAGGTGTTGCTCATGCTCTTCCTCCGACTTCGAGAACACAAGGATGTCATCAATGAAGACAACAACGAACTTGTCCAAATATTCCATGAAGACTTTATTCATGAGGTACATGAAATAAGCTGGGGCATTGGTTAACCCAAAAGACATGACTGTGCACTCGTATAGGCCATATCTGGTTACGAATGCCGTCTTCGGAATATCTTGGGGTCTGATCTTCATCTGGTAATACCCAGATCTGAGGTTGATCTTGGACAATACCTTGGCTCCGCTGAGCTGATCAAACAGATCTTCGATCTTGGGAAGTGGATACTTGTTCTTGATTGTAACTTCATTGAGGGAACGATAGTCAATGCATAAGCGGATGGTACCGTCCCTCTTTGCCACAAACAGAACAGGAGATCCCCAAGGGGAAGCACTTGGGCGGATAAATCCCTTCCTTAGCTGCTCTTCTAGCTGCTTCTTCAACTCGGCTAATTCTTCCGTTCCCATTCTATAAGGCTTCTTATAGATGGGTCCTGCTCCGGGCACGAGCTCGATGATGAACTCAATGTCACGGTCAGGGGGCATTCCCGGTAGTTCATTCGGAAAGACGTCAGGATACTCACATACCACCGGTACTAGATCTAGCCCAACTTCAGACAGACAGTTGATTTTAGCGGCTTGAGCGGAAGAGGAGTTGGGGGCAAACTTGACTTCTACTCCTTGGTCATTGGTCACAGTGACTGTCCGATTGGCACAGTCTAACAAGCCTTGGTGCTTACTGAGCCAATCCATCCCTAAGATCACATCCAAGCCTTGCGACCTCAGGATGATAAGGTCTGCTAGGAAGTCTACACCGTTAATGGTAATACCGACTCCTTTACAGCCTATCTTGGCTCTCATCTCGGCTCCGGGGGTTTGTACCACCATAGGGTTATTCAGGGGTGTAGGGGTCATGCCACTTTTTAATGCAAATCTTTGAGTGACAAATGAATGCGTTGCTCTAGAATCAAACAAAACAGTTGCAGGTGCTCAGTTGACAAGGAACGTACCCAGCACGACGTCCGGGTCTTCCTGGGCTTCTTCAGCAGTGACGTGATTCACACGCCCCTTCCCATAGTTTGGTGGATTGCGAGGAGCTGGGTTCCTTGGCGGCATTCCACGGCCTTGTCCCTGGTTCTGCGCATTGGGGCGCGGGGCATCAGGCTTCTTGTTGGGGCACACCCTGGAGATGTGTCCGGGCTGACCACACCCAAAACAAGTGACTTGATTTGGAGTGTTGATCTTGTTGCCACTATTGGTATTGGGGTTGAAAGCTGGCCTGGGGTTGGCATACTGCTGAGGCTGAGGATTGGCACGAGGTGCAGGAGCTCTTGGCTGCTGATAGGTTGGCTTGGCCGGGGCTGACTGCCACGGACGAGGCTTCTGGTTGCTGGAACTTCCCTTACTGACCAACTTGCGCTTACGAGTGTCTTCCAAAGCACGCCGCTTGTCTTCAAGCATAAGTGCCTTGTTCACCAGGTCAGGGAAGGACGGGCAGTCGCACACGACAAGGGAGTATTGCAGAGTCTGATTAAGGCCTTCCATGAAGCGCTCCCTTTTGGCAGCATCAGTGCTGACATCCTCAGGGGCATACCTTGACAGAATACTGAACTTCTGCATGTACTCCTTGACAGTGCCACTTCCTTGCTTCAGGGCTTGGAACTCGCGCTTTTTGATAGCCATGACTCCAGAAGGAATGTGGGCCTTGCGGAATTCTGCCTTGAAGTTAACCCAAGTGATGTCTTGTTCAGCATGCATGACCTTGAATCCATCCCACCAAGCTCTTGCGGTTCCCCCGAGGCAGTGGGCTGCATAAGCCACCTTCTCGCGATCTTCGGTGCATCCGACTAGCTCCAGGATTTCCTCAATGGAACGGACCTAGTCATCTGCATCCAGGGGTTCAGCAGTCTCGATGAAGGTTGGCGGTGCATGCTTCTTGAACTCTGCCAACGTGGAACGTCCATTGCCATTCCCCGTCGGCTGGCGGTTGTTGGCAACAGCTTGAGCAATCAGCTGAAGAGCTGCAGTGTTGGCTTGGCGTTCCTCTCGGAAGGCTTGGAGAAGCTGAGCCATATCCATGCTTGGAGGAGGTGGTGGTGGAGCTTGGTCGTTGGTTTGGTCGCGGTCTGCCTCTGGCTGAGAGGATGCTCCGGCTTCGGGCTGCTGGGTAGAGGTACCAGTACGAGTTACAACAGGCATCCTGTTGGAGCGGTAAAAGGTCTCATGACTCGGAAGAGGAAAAGCAAGATAGATAGGTGCCTAGTAAGGGGGTGGGTGTGACACTAAATCAAAATAATGCAAGGGCCGAGAGGCCAAAACACATCCATCCAAATCCAGATGGGTGATGTAGTCGTTTACACATTCCCGAAGGAAGATTACGACTTACATCCAGACACAACAAAAGCAAACACTAGATGGTTTCATATGAACCATACAAGGACTCGACTGCGCATAGGGGTTACACGACCTATCCTACCGTAGGGGTTACATCTGGCATATCCGAGTAGCGAATAATGCCTAAGCGGCGGAATGCTCGGTCGCGTATTCCGGCTCTTCTGGGACTTCCTCCTTGGCTTTATCTGTCTGGGCTCCTTTGTCACTTGAGGGAGTGGGGGACTGGAGGAGTTGGATCCGACGGTGCTTCGACGGTGGTGCAGGGAAAAGCTTGCGGTATTCCCTTGCTGTCATCCGGCGTCGCCGAGGTGGTTCTTCACCCTTGGAAGTCACATCCTCGGAGGGCCTTCCGCCACGATATGCGATAGCGGATTGTCCAGAAGGTGCTCCTTCCTTCTTGATCCTGGTTGCCTTCTCTTGAGCTCGACGAAGAAGTGCCTTGGTCTTGTAAAGTTCTTCTCGAAGCTTCATTGATTCCGAGGCCAAGTCTTGTGCCAAGCTGTCGGCACATAGACTGAAGTAGGTCTGGAACCGAAGCGAGAGTCCATCCTTCAGTGGAGGGGCTAGTGCGCTGCTTTCTTCGTCACCTTCCTTCCGGTAAGGTAAGAAGCGAGTTGCCATCTTGGCTGCCATCTCCGGAAGAAGCTCGCGGAGACGGGTTAGTGCCTTGAGTGCAGCAGCCTCGGCAGCGAGTGGTAGAGTCGCCATCTGGGGTCCCTCGAAGAACCAACTTGTGGGAGGATCGTTTGCCTTCATGATCACTTCCACATGGTACTCCACCTCAGTATCGCTCACCCAATGCTTGTGGTAGGTGAGGATGGGTGCTCGGTGGAACTGACACTCCTGGAGGCTATCCTCAAGAAGTAGGGGAAACCCAGTGGTCAGGTGCTCTTCGGGAACAGCGGCCATCTACAAAGGTGGAATAGGAGGGGTTAATAAGCTGATGAAATCTCAGGTTTAGAAAAGGAGAGAGGTTCAGGAGGTTCTGAAAAATGGGTCTCAACTAACTAACGCCCATGCTAACTAAGGCTTCCTACAGTCAGGATGGCTCTGATACCAGCTCTGTGGGGACCCCGACTTAGAAGTCGAGATCACCGAATGCACGTGTACAGTGATCCCAAAGATCAATGCTCACTGAACACACAGAAGCTGAAATAACAAGAGTCTTACATCCGTACAAATAGTCTTACACGAATTAAGGCCATCACGGCCAAGTCTTACATAGGGAGAGCCTCACGGGCTGAATAACAAATAACTCAAGTAGCGGAAGTCTTCGATAAAACGGGTAGAACCCATGCCATCTGCCTTAACCCTACAGGCATTCTGACTGGGATAGCGTCCTAGTTCGCATGGTCGTCTCCAAAGAATTCTTCCTCATAATCCTGCTCTTCCATGCCTGGCCAATTAAATAACCAGTGGCAAGCCAATGAGTACTTTGAATGTACTCGCAAGCAACCCATGATGTGGTTCAAGTAACAATGCAATTGAATAATAATGAACAATCTAGCAGGTGGCTAGAACAATATGCTATCATCAAGCTTATGCATCAATAACCTCGCGTAACCTCGAGAACAGGTTACCGACATCAACATGAATGTGATTCATCTCATCGAGTCAAGTCACCACCTTGACTCACACACACACGCATGGTTTCACAAACATTGGACGTAGCTCAAGAGCGGTTACCCAACTGTCCATGACCGTGGACACGGCTATTCGAATAGTTTGACACTTTGCAGAGGTTGTACACTTTACCCACAAGATCCGGGGAACTTCCGTGTCATCCACGACCCGCGGTACCTCAAGTACCCGGGGTAAGCACCCGGTCATTACCTTTCCTTAGGCGACACTAACATAGAGTCCACTCGTTGGCACACGGCCTTTGGGTACAACAATAGATCACGAGACTTGCCCTAATTTCAATGTTACGCGTACCCGCAGGGACCAACGGTGTGTCCGGTGCCCTGTGAAAACAGTCATGGTCGCCTATCCAAGCACGACCCCGTCCCGGGAAAGACCTCAAGTCTTCCCGTCACTAGTAATATGGGCACCATGCTAGTATCGACCTAAGTAATCAATAAAGCCCCGTCCCATAAGGGGTAGTGTGGTTGCACATGTATGGTTGGAATAACGGTCGCAACTTCAACCAATCCATTTGAAAAACACACACACTTGCCTTGGCACACTACTTCGTCATCAAGTGGTCACCCAATCTCATTATCATCACCACCCTCGGGCATAAATGGCACCCGACGGGGTTTCATGTAAAGACTTCAACCATGAAGGTTCATGTCACACTCGCATCACTTTCCATAACTACTATCCATATGCAAGTCATCAAGCACGCAACAAGATCAAGATCATGTCATGCATTATGTAAGCATCATGTCCACCTATTGCATGTCATCTAGCATATGACAAGATTAACAATAAAGCATGCATCATGTGGTGGTTCATCTAGGTTACCATCGTAACCCTAATCATCATGCATCGGAAACCAACGGGTTCCGAAGAACAAGTGTATCATGGTCAAAGGGCTGCTTGCCTGGATTGGCTTGGTCTTCAAAGTCTTCAAGTCCTTCTCCTTCTTCTTCCACAGCAACTTCGTCAAATACGGGATCTATATGTCGCATAATAACCACGGAAAAATAAGAATACAAATAAAACAGGAAAACCAAAGTGCTCAGAAAAATGTCAACTCATTTTTGTAAAATACTAGAGGGTTTTCTAAGATGGGAAAAATCTTAGTTGGAGTTTTGGAGTTATAGAATAGGATATATTGATTTTTGAACAGGAGTTATACTGCTCAAATTTGAATTTAAATTTGAACAGTACATAAAAGTTTCATGGATTTGAGTAAAAGTGGTACCATTAAATAGGTTGGAATATTAGAAGATTTTAGGAGTTGGAAATATTTAATTTGGATCAATATTCTTTTCTGCATAAATGTTTGAATCATTTACAGAAAAGAAAAAGAAAAAGGGTTCCTGTGCACTGGGCCAGAAGAGGCCACAGTGCACGGCCCGAACGGCTCGGCCTGGCCGCACGGAGCCAGCGCGCGCGCACGTCAGGTTTCAAACCTGACGGGCGGGGCCCGTGGGTCAGCGGCACAGAGGAGGGGAGAGAGGTGGGGGGATGACAGGCGGGGCCCGCCTGTCATCTCTAACCCCGCGGTCACGGCGCCGGCGAGCTCACCGGCGACGATACCGGCCACGGCGACGGCAACGGAGGGCAGGGTCGAGCTCAGCGTCGTGTCGCGGTTGCAGTGGTGGTAGCGCGGCACGGCGGGGAGCCCTGGTTCGCCGGCGACAAGGTGTGACGGCGGAGGCTCGTCGGAGGACGGTGGTCGGGGTCGTTTCCGACTGCAAATGGAGGGGGAAGAAGAGGGGAAAGGGTCAGTGGTGTGCTGCGGTTCCGAAATAGGTGGAAGGAAGGGCAGGGGAGGCCTGTACCTCGAGATCGCCGGTGGCCCGACGCGGCGGAGCTCCGGTCGATCCCGAGCACTGGGGCGCTTCGGGGTCGAACTAGTGATGTAGGAGGGATCAGTGGGGTGGTGCGAGGCTGATGGTGGTGTTGGAGGAGCTCGGGGAGGCCTATTTATAGGGGCCCGACGGGGACCCGTGGTCCAGTGCGCCGGCGAGCTCCGGCTCGTCACTACAGCGCACGGGGGGCTACTGGGGTGAGTCAGGGGAGTTGCTGGACGAGTCCTACGCCCAGCTGAGGTAAGAGGAGGAGTGGGGGAGTGCCAGAGGAGCGTGCGCGTGTGGAGCAGAGGAGTGGCCGAAGCGGGCGGCCGGTGCGCGTGCGGCGACGCTCACTGGAGGGCGCAGGAGGAGGGGGGGACAGCGCCGGGGACGTCGCGGACGTCGAGGCGCCTCGACTGGCGCGAGGGGGAGGCTCGAGGTGGTCGGGGATCAACGATTGGCCCGAGCCAGCGTGCGGGAGCACTGTTCACGTGCTCCAGAGCGCGCGTGTGACCGGCATCGACACGCTCTCGCTGGTTTGGTCCGCTCCAGCGTGCCCAACAGTGTCTGGGGCGTAGAGGGAGGACTAAAGAAATGCCCTGAGGCCTTGGATGCTCTCGGGGTGCAGAGAGAGAGTGAGAGTGCTGGTAAAAATGGTGAAAGGTGGGTGCACAGCAAGGTAAAGCTGGGGTTTCACCCCCCAATCATGGAGATGAGGTGCTGGGGGAGTTACTGGAGGTTGCTGGTAACTCAATGGGCCTGTGGTAGGAAGTTGAGGCCATGGAGAAAAGTGAAAGTGGTAAAAATGGGGGTTTTAGAATTTCTGCAGAAGGTGTTTGATCATGGTTTGATCAAGCAAATGAAGTCCACTTGACATGGCACTTGACAGGGTTGAAAGACATGAGAAAATAGGGTGCTTCACCAAATTTGGTCTCATTTGAAGAAACTAGCCAATGTAACTTTGGTGAACCCTAGAAATCAACAGAAACAGTTTCATCTTGATTGAGTCAAGCTAATCATCTCCCCTTGATGCACCACTTGGTGTAGCATCCTTATTTGGGGTGTTGATCATGCTCACAAAGTTTGAGGCTCCAGATAAAAAGTTGGTAATGTAAAGTTGTTCAAATTTGCATTTGAACAGAAAGGGTTTTGAGGTGATCTGATCACGTTGCTCTATTCAAATACTTGTGCCATTTGGTCTAGGTGCCTTATTAGGTCATTCTAGCATGTGCACCAAGTTTGAAAGCATTTGGACAAGTTTGGCAATGTATGGTTGCTCAAACTTCAAATATGGACAGAATGGTTAAGAAGGGGTTTGAGGGGGTTTTCTTGCTTCCCAAGGCATGGGACTTGGCAAGATCATAAAATATATCATATATGACATGATAGAATTTCCCTGGAATTTTTGGAGAAAGTTTCCTTTGTAAATATTTCAAAAGCTTGAAATATCCAGAAAGGGTTTTAGAGGGTTTAGCCCATTATTTTGAACATGACCAAGTGTTGAAACTCTCATATATGGACAATATATGTCCTATGAGTCTCTCTGAATTTTGGCAAATATTTTTGAAACAGTTAAATAATTTTCCCCTATTAAAGACCATTTCTGGCCTTAAGAAAAAGCTTTTAAATAAAATAGGAAAATAACTTTTAAAATTATACCTTTGTGGTTTCTGGGAGTCCTATGACTACTAGGTCTCAAATAAACCTTTGGAAATAATTTTCACACCCTTAATCAAGTACTTGCAGTGCAAATCTCAATTCAGGGGTTTTGGAAAACTAAATTTATAAAATACTTTTTGGCCAAATTAATTTTGTAAGAAAATACTATACTACTATATAACACTTGGCATGATCATTGGGCAGAAGTTTTGGGTAAGGAGATGAAATCTACAAGAGATCATAGTTGACTTTAATGAGCACAAGAAAAAGCAAATGAAGAAAACTCAACTCCAAATAAAAGTCAAATGATACTAAAAAAATTTGCTGGTCCAAATTTTCATGCCTCAAAGTTACAAATATCATGTTACAAAATGCAGGGTGTGACAGGAGGCTACTCACAACTCATCCGGGAGGCGTCCATGGTGGTGGAGAGGCTCCCGGTGGTGATCCTCCCCTCCGGCAGGGTGCCGGGAAGAGTTCTCATGGTGCTCCCGATCTTGGAAGCGGCGGCGGCGGCGGAACAGAGATGGGATCGCGAAAAGAGTTCCTCTCTCGAGGGTTTCGGGAGACGCTTTAAATATATGCCAAAGGGGGGCATCGGGGGAGCCTCGGGGGGCCCAGGCGCCCCCCCGGCGCGGCCCAAGGGGGGGCGCCGCCAGGGCGCCTGGAGCCCTGGTGGGCCCCCCGGCTGTCCTTCGGGCGCAAGGTAGGTTCTGGAACGCTGATTTTTTATATAATTTTTCTGGATTTTTCCTAGCAGTTCTCGTAATGTGAAAACCTGAAATACAAAAACAGCCGAAAACAGAAACTGGCACTGGGGTGCACTGAGTTAATAGGTTAGTCCAAATATGATCAAAAGTGTATGGAAGTGTATAAATATCATAGCAATATCACCCAAAAGAGGCATGGAGCAAGCAGAAATTATAGATACGTTTTGGACGTATCAGGGAGGTTTGTGACAGCCTGATTTTTGCCCTCTTTTATTTGCCAAAGATTTACTTGAATTTCTTTCACACCTTGGGATTTTTGAATCATTTCATATGGACTTCAACCACTTGGGTACCCTTGGCTTTCACCCAAGTGCCTCCCATCCATCTCAAACTATTATATACCTCTGGACCACCCCAATATACTCCATGGAATATTTTTTTATTTGAACAATATTCATTTAACTCCCTAAAACCCTAGATAAATTATTTGTGCTCCAAAGCAACCCCTATTTTTCTGGCTCCAAAAATTATGAGGAAATTCCTAAATATTCTTTGGACCCTAAGACATATTCCTGGGCAAAAATATTGCACTACTTTTTGGAATATTTTTTCTACAGAAAATCTTTTCTATTCTGGGCAGAAATGGTAGTTTCTACAACAACTACCATTTTACTTGCTCCATTTCTCCTGAAACTCCTTGTGCATATTCACCTTAGTAACTCATGACTAGCTTCCAAAGCACAACCTCCTACCATTCACCATTTTACCACAGTAAGCTCTCGAAGTTTCTGTCCAGAAACTTACCACGCAAGTTACTCTCATTCTACTGCGTCTGGAATTAAACCAACCATGGATAACTAACCTATCTACCACGAACAACACGTCAGACAAGGTTTTTGTCACCAAGTCAGCCCGCAAACATTGGTTTGCGCGGTGACCACGCGTGTACACCGTGCCATGGCAGGCAGTCGGCGCGCTCTGGATGCCGCCAGCGCTTTGTAGAGCGCGTGCTCACTTCCGAGCCTGCCCAACCGCGCCAAACCTCGCACCCATCGTCGTCCTCATCTCCACAGTCCAGCCTGGCGCTCGCCGACGCCGGAGCTCGCCGCAGCGAGCATGGGCGCGGTCCGCCCAAGGCACAGTGACGTGCGCATTGTGCTCATCGCCACCTCCAGCGCCCCTGTGCTCGTCTCCGCACGGACACAGCTCTCGCGTGACTCCGTCCTCTTCTTCCCCCTCTCACTCACGCCATTTCGTCGCCGGGCGCGGCCAGGTGTCGCCGGCGGAGCACCGATTCCCCCCCTCTCGCTCGCCTATAAATAGGCCCTTCCCCAGCCGCTCCGAGCACACTAGTCCACTCCCACACGACCCCAGATAGAGTAGAACCCCGTGGCCCGGCCGGGCAGGCCTCATGCCACCGTCTCCGAGCCGAGCTCACCGGCGATCCTCCTCGGGTCGTCGAGGTAGCTCCAAGCCCTCTCCGTCCAAGGCGACCGCACCAGGGCCTCCGCCACTCTCTGGTGAAGCTTCTTCACCAAGCTGGAGCTGCTGGAGGTGACGTAGCTCATCGTCTTCCTCAACTCCGGCGAGTCCCCTGTTCTGCCGCCGCCTCCGAGCTCCATTCCGACGTCGTCCGTCCGCCTCTAGCCACCCTACAGGTATGGGCATGTGCGCCTCAACCTTCTCCGTCGATCTATCCTTTCCGTTTGAGCCAAGGGGCAACGTCGTCGGCGTGCGCTCCGGCGAAGCGATGGCCGCCTCTGCCCTTCTCTCTCTCTCCCTCTCACCTGACTAGCGGGGCCCGCTAGTCAGTCTCTCCACTCTCGCGTGAAGCGGTATGAGTGGTGGCGCTCGGGGCGTTTACGCCTTCGACGTCACCTCCCCTATTCTATTTATTTTAAACTTCTGAATTTAAATAAATTCCAGAGAGCTACAAACTGTTGTATCTTTTTAACCATAAGTCCAAATGAATTGATTCTTTTTGCATTGTGTTCCTGGTTAAGAAATCTTGCAGCACACCAAAAATGAGACCATTTGGTGCTGTGTAGATTTTCCGGTGAATATTTGAATGAATCTTGATAGTTTCTTTTTGAACTTTTATTTATTTTCAGAAGAAGAAACTTGTCTTGAGGATCACCAGGAGGCTTGTGAGCCTCATTTGAACTAAGGCAAGCCACATCAACATTTTCATAGTGCCATTTCAATATTTGTGATTTCTCCAACTTGAACAAATGATTTATATTATGCATGTTAATTATTTGATCAAATAATTTATTTTCGTTGATGTAGTTATTGGTTTCATTTACTATACAGGAAGTTGGAGTTTGGTTTAAGTTATTAAGATAGCTAAAGATGAAGTTGGGACATTGAGAATAATTATGGACATACCTATGTGAAGTTACTTTCTTTTACATAAGTATTTATGATAGAATTTTGATAAGATAAAATTTTGTTGTAAGTCAAGCATAACCAGAATAAAAATGAAGTTAAGATGATATAAGTAAAGTTGACCCAGTTATATTTTTGTTGTATGACATTTTACTTGTTTAGTTGTCACTTGTTAGTATATTTCATGGCATTGTCTGGCACCGGTTATTTATTTCTTCTTTAAGTTGAAACTGTTAATAACTAAACTTGAATAAATTGTTGACCGGGTCATGGTGCCACTGAATCGAGTCTTTCCCAGTGCAACCACATTTATCTTTATGGGAAGGTCTTGATTCTTTCCATTGACATGCCTCCTGTCGGTACCTCCAGATAGGGAAGGTTATGGGCATGCTGTACCCTGGCCCGGTAAGCAGACATAACCTTGTGTGCCCATAGTTAATTTTATGGTACCGAGTTCCCGTTTGGGACAATTTTTGTTTGGCCACGACGGTGGTAGGTGTGTCTTTGGTAGACACAGGGCCACCCAGGACTGTTCCAGTGGGGAATGAGTCGGAGTGGCCGGGGAAGTGTCATGGCAATGGACGGGTTTCGACGGAACGCCGTTGGTCCACCCGAATGGGAGAACGACCATGGGTTCCATGGTGTGGGTACAGTGCACTACCTCTGCAGAGTGTAACTAATCTATCGATAGCCAAGTCCATGGTCACGGACACGCTCGAAAGTAGGTCACACCATGGGTCAACAAATAATCAAATTTTGCTCACTAAGTCCTAAAATTTTGATACTGTGATAAATTGGTGGAAGAGCCACCGAGATGTTTGGAGACCCCGTATGGATAGGTTGGTGATCACCAGAACGGTCACGATTTATATCTTGTTGAAATGAATAAACTTGTAGTTAAAAATAAATTATCATGAGTAAGGCAGACCGAGATTTTATTTATGCAAAGTCATGAGCACATCATGTTAGTAAATATCCATTTAACTTCGTTGCTGCATATTAAATATTGACTAATTATCATGATATTGTGTGTCATTATGATTCTGTTTTGCTGTAAGCTTGCAAGTGCATTCAAAGTACTGACCTAGCGTGTCATGCCAGATTTCAGGAAGGTTTCGCTGGAAAGGAGTGCCGTCTGAGTCTAGTTCGTATACACATCGGTGTCCTTGTGAGATGGAGTTCCGCTATGATGTCGATTCGCTGCTGCGTAGTTTATGCCCGAGGCCCTTTTATGTTCATTAAATAATGTACATATTGTATGGCCGCACCGTGTGTGCCGCTCGGCCTTGCTAACTATTGTAATGTAAAACTTTGGTCCGCTAGTATCAATAAAGCGGCTGTTTTTCTGTACCAAGATGTTGTGTGTTGCCAGAAGACAAGGTCTCTGGGCTGCTAATGCAAGGTAATCCGGTCGCTCTGATCCACGGTGCCACACATATCCCTAACGGTTTATGGGTCGTGTGGGAAGGATCCCCCTATCACCGTCACTCACTAGGCGACGGTTCCAAATGCCATCGCGGAAAGGGGTTAAAACCATTTGTATAGCAGCGACGCGTACTAGTGTTCCACTGTTCACCAGGGGAGAGCGTGGCAACCATCTGTCAGCCACGACAACGCCATGTCACGTGTCGGCCATCCCCCAACTACCTTGAGGCTTAAGTCCGACCACGCGACCCCCATGCAAACCTCTCTCTCCTCCTAGATCGCCTTTCCTCTATCTCCTCATGTTGCCTCCTCCTCCCTCACACAAGCCCGACGCCATCGTTGGACCTCATCATGTCGTGGCCACCAAGCTCCCTAGCGCCTGAAAATATGCCATGCAGCTCTGCCGTTCTCGACCTCGTCGTCAGCACCAGTGAGATCGAGCTCTTCGTCTCCACAGTGCCGGGATCAAGCGCTTCTTCCCCTTCGGTCGTCGGCACCTCTTCGATGAATTCATCTCCATGCTGCTCCTAAGCCACACGCCGGGCCTTCCTTGTGTATCTCCGCGAGCCCCTCTCACCTTTCCCCTCACGCCCATGTGTATCCGCCACCATACTCGCCATCCTCATCCTCGTGATGTCGCGCCCCGAGCACTACTTCCCCGAGCACCTTGCCTCGCCTCTAGCCGTGGCCTGGCCACGCCTGCCTGTGTCCTGCCTTGTGCGCTGCTCCCTGGTCGTGTCCATGCGCGCGCCCGCTATTGTGGCTCACCGCGTGCACGCGGCACCTCCGACCGCCGCTGTCCGTCATCGCCGCCATCTCCTGAGGCCACCCCTGTGCCAGCCACCACCAATCCACCTCGCTCGCCACTTTCGGTAGAGCCCACGCGCGCACCATATTGTCGACAGAGAACAACTCCAGTGGGCCTCCGCCGTGTCTGGCCTTGTTGCTGGTGTGCGTGCGATTTAAAACTAGAATCAGA
Organism: Secale cereale; assembly: GCA_902687465.1. Taxonomy (NCBI): domain Eukaryota; kingdom Viridiplantae; phylum Streptophyta; class Magnoliopsida; order Poales; family Poaceae; genus Secale; species Secale cereale. The sequence continues at coordinate 209,888,560 of LR738709.1, read as the reverse complement.
CACTAACCAGTGGGCCCAGGGTATCAGAAACTTAATTAGCGCTAAACATTTTTTTAGTAAAGCCTAACAGCCACTGACTCTCGGGTCCCACGCTAAATAATGATTCATTTATTTAGTTACACTAATAATGGGAGTACTAGTTAAATTAGTTAATTAAAACAGTTTATAAACTCTGTTAGGCACTTAGGCTATGACATGTGGGTCCCCTCTCCAATTTGACCAGTCAAACTAATGACTGGGTCGATCTAGCCACTAATATGTGGGTCCACTTTGTTCCGGTTGACCTGTCAACCTAGACTGGTTGACTTGCTGACTCAGCGCCCTGCCCCACTTAGCAGCCTCCATAGCACTCTGGCTTGGTACACTTATGTGTACCCATAGAAAGTACTCCCTCTGTCCTATAATTCTTATCGCGAGGGTATTTCGCAAAACCCCCCTCCGCTTTCTCTCGATAAAACCAGCTGTCCACCTCCTGGCCGACTCCCCCTCCCTTATATAGTAAAAATACTTGATTTTCACATAGATTGTCGCGCACTGCTCCGACTGCGTCGGATAAGGCGAGGATGACGGTGGATGCGAGGCCAGACGCACTTGATCTAGATGACCACCATTAGGAGATGACGGGAGGCACAGCTGCTACGAGAACCGGCAAGCCCGACAACTACAGTAAGCGACCTGGACGGAGAGGAGGGTAGCAGTAGGATGAGGGGCACGGTTGAGCTATCGTGCTCTCTTCAAACGACCCTCCACGCCCGGCGCCCCAAGATCTTCCGGCGGTAGAGGGTGAATTACTTGCTCATCTCTTAATTCTTCTGTATTTGCAGGAGGATTGTGTCAAACTTAGAGCAGGATTTTGTAGCAAGAGATATCTTCGATAGCCATTGTACAATCAGCTCAACAGTGTAAATTTAGAGCAAGATTTTATGAAACTAAATCTTGCTCAACTGATTCAGTTATTTTGCTAAAAATTTAGTATTGTAGCATGCTCTGAATATGAAGTGTACTGTTTATTGCAAGCATGTTTAAAATTCAGTCTGGAAGTCGGTTAACTGAATTTTGACACAGTAGTTAGCTGAGTTTACTGTCATCTTTACCAAATGCAGCTTACCCGTTTGTTCTGCTTCTCACTTTCTACAATGTTTGCTAGGAGAAGATTGACTTCATTCTATAATTATTCACATGATATAAGTGCCAACTACCCTTGGCAAAATCTTGCCATCTTGCCCAAAATTTTGACAAATTTATTGCTAATCTAGAGCCACATGAGACCTGGTTGGGTTAGTTATTTTCCTTATGAACCAACCATGCATGGAAATCTGCTAGATAACCCCAAGTCCACAACTGTTATTTTTCTTTTGCGTGTGTTTGTTGGGACCCGGTGACTTGTGGGTTTATGGTCAGATTATTCATTGAAAGTAATTGAATCTTTTCTGAACTTTATTATGCATGATTGTTATAGCTTTGTATTTCTCTTCGATCTATCAGTTTAGTTTTACCAACTAGATTGATTTCTCTTCAGCGGGATAGGTGCTTTGTGACAGGTTCAATCTTGCGGTGCCCTCACCTTGTGACAGAAGGGGTAGTGAGGCATGTATTTGTATGGTTGTCATTAAAGGAGTTTATTCTTTCTACATTATGTCATCTTGCTTAAAGCGTTACTCTATTTGTCATGAACTTAATACCATGGATGGATGATGGATAGTGGTCAATTGGTGGCGTAATAGTAGTACATGCAGAATCGTTTTGGTCTACTTGTCATGGACATAATGTCTTGTAAGTACATCTGGTGGCCCTTAGTGATTTTGGTGTATTGAAGACTTATAGGTTAAGGGACTAATGTGTTTGTGAGTGTACACAGGTGAAAGCACAAGTGCTCCCAGGGTGAGTTTGGTAATTAATGACAACATATCTCTGGTTGGACTAATATTTTCATCTGGTATATTTCAAATGAGTTCAACAGTGGAGTGGCAGGAGAAGAGAATGTGGAACACTTATCAAGAAGCTAAGGACAAAGATTGGCAAAAGCTTAAGACTCTACATTTTCATTTTTGTGATCCAAGATCACATTGAGTCCATAGGAAAAGCCAATACTATTAAAAGGGGATGAGGTTTTGCTTAATGGTCTACTTGCTCAAGTGCTTAGTAATATGCTCCAAATCCCTCAACCACTTTCACATTTCCACATATGTCCCAATCCTAAAAGTCAAATTCGACCCCACCAATTTGATCTATCTGGCGCCACCGAGTTGACTTGCCATAGACACTGTCACAAACCCTAATCAATTCGGTCTCACCGATAGGGATCTTGGTCTCACCGAGATGGGAATGCAAACTCTCTGTTTCCTCTTTGCAACGTTTCGGTCTAACCGAGATGTGCAAATTAGTATCACCGAGTTGCCATTGCAAACTCTATGTTTCCTCTTCATAATGTTTTGGTCCCACCAAGACGAGCGAATCGGTCCAACCAAGTTTGCCTGACCAACTCTCTGTTAGCCTATTACCAGAATCGGTCTCACCGAGGTTGTGTAATCGGTTAAACCGAGTTGAGGCTATGCCCTAACCCTAATGCATCCATCTCACAGAGTTGACACCGTCGGTCCCACCAAAATGTCTAATGTTCACATTTTGAACTGCTTTGGTCTGACCAAGTTTGTTTTTTTGGTCTGACCGAGTTGGGTCTAATGTGTGTAACAACAAGATTTTGTGTGGAGGCTATATATACCCCTCCACCCCTTCTCCATCAAAGAGAGCCATCAGAACGTTCCTACACTTCCACTATTAATTTTCTGAGAGAGAACCACCTGCTCATGTGTTGAGACCAATATATTCAAATCCAACCACAAGAATCTTGATCTCTAGCCTTCCCCAAGTTGCTTTCCAGTAAAATCTTCTTTCCACCATATCCAAATCTTTGAGAGAGAGTTGAGTGTTGGGGAGACTATCACTTGAAGTAGAAGAGCAAGGAGTTCATCATCAACACACCATTTACTACCTTTTGGAGAGTGGTGTCTCCTAGATTGGTTAGGTGTCACTTGGGAGCCTCCGACAAGATTGTGGAGTTGAACCAAGGAGTTTGTAACGGCAAGGAGATAGCCTACTTCATGAAGATCTACCCTAGTGAGGCAAGTCCTTTGTGAGCGACGGCCATGGTGGGAGAGAAAAGATTGCTTCTTTGTGGACCCTTCATGGGTGGAGCCCTCCGTGGACTAGCGCAGTCATTACCCTTCGTGGGTAGAAGTATCCATCTACATGGATGTATGATAGCACTACCTATCGGAACCACGCCAGAAACATCCATGTCTCCAATTGCGTTTCCACACTCCAATCCCATCTCTTTACATTCTTGCAACTTGCATGCTTTAATTTCCGCTTCTCATGTACTCTTACCATGCTTGCTTGAAATGTATTCTAAATGTTTAAAACTATGCTAAAACTCCACCTCAACTTAAAGAACTTAAAAACTGCTACTTTTCTTGTTGAGTGTCTAGTCACCCCCCTCTAGACACCTCTTCTTCGATCCTCTCAATTGGTATCAGAGCTTTGGTCTCCATTGCTTTGGTTTAATAACCATTGGAGGAAGATGGATGAGTCTACGATTGGGATTATTAGACGTAGAGTGCCTATGCTTGATGGAGAGTTTTATGAGGAATAGAAAAATGGCATGCTTGAGATCTTCATTGAATATCATTTAAAAAAGTATATTGTTAGCCCTTATGTGCCCCCCATTGATCCTTTGAATCTAACTTCCGATGAACATCTTGACATGGTTCGAAATCTTAGAACTGTTGATCTTATCACTAGAGGATTGCCTAGAAATTTGCTTGTTTGCTTACCAACTTTCAAATGTGCTCACACTATATGGAAATTCCTTGAGGAACGATTTCTAGACTACTCTTTGAAAAATCTAGATGTGATCCTTCAAAAGTTCATTGCTTTAAATTAGATGAACACTAGTGATCCCAAATTTGATGAATGTTTATTTGAGCTTCGGGACCTTATGCGTGCCAAAGGAGATGTAGGAATCATTATTACATCTTGAAAGTCATTAGAATTCATAAAGATGAACATTTTCATGATCACATAACTAATGAATCACTCTCTCTAGGTGTTGATCAATCACAAGACAATATTGAACATGGATATTATGATGAGGATGATGATAGTGACTTTGACCTTGATGAACAAATGAGACATTTTGGTCTTATGGCTAATCTTCATGGTTACGCTGTCGGGGGAAAGGAGTTGGTACTTGATAGTGGATGCACGGATCATATGACCGAAGATAAGGACATGTTTGATGAGCTTGCTAGAAACAATGGTCCACGAAAGTATGTTACCTTTGATGAGCTTGCCAGAAACAATGGTAAAGTTGTTGGCCTTGATAAGGTGGCCATATCCAGCGATAGCTCCATCGAAAATGGCATGCTTGTTAAATCTCTCAGCTATAATCTTCTTTCTATGTCTAGATTAGATGATTTTGGTTTAAATGTGCTATTCACTCATGTTGATTGCCAAGTCTTTCGTAGAGATAATCATAATATGGTTTTTACCGACATTCATAGAGGTGACCTATACATTGTTGACTTCACTAAGAAAGCCCAACCTCGCACTTGTTTCATTGCTAAATCTTCTAAGTTGGTTGTAGCATAGAATGTTAGGTGATGTCGGCATGAGAAATCTTGATAAGCTTATTAAAGGTGATCATATACTTGGTGTTAAAGATGTTATATTTGACAAGGATAGACTTTGTAGTGCTTGTCAAGCAGGCAACAAGTTGGAGGAAGTCATCCAGTGAAGAACATCATAACCACTAGAAGACCACTTGAGCTACTTCATATGGATCTTTTTGGTCCCAATGCTTACAAGAGTCTCGATGGTAACTCTTTTGGATTAGTCATTGTTGATAATTCTTCAAGATTTACATGGGTGTTCTTTCTTGATGACAAATCACAGGTCCAAAAGATCTTCAAGAACTTCCCTAGGAAGGCCCAAAACCAATTTGAAGTGAAGATCAAGAAGTTTCGGAGCGATAACAGAACGGAGTTCAAGAACGCCAATGTGGATACCTTTCTTGATGAGGAAGGGATTTCACATGAGTTCTCGGCTACATACACACCTCAACAAAATGGAGTTGTTGAGAGGAAGAACCGGACACTCATCAAAATTGCGAGAACGATGCTTGATGAGTACAAGACGCCAAGACACTTTTGGGCAGAAGCGGTTGAGACAGCTTGTCATTCTACAAATCGACTATATCTTCACAAACTTCTCTGCAAGACGGCATACGAGCTTCTCGCCAGTAACAAACCCCAAGTTGGATACTTTTGAGTATTTGGCTCAAAGTGTTACATTCTTGACAAGCATCGTTGTTTGACATTTGCTCATAAATCTCATGAAGGTTTTCTACTCGGTTACGGCTCAAACTCCAACACTTACCGTGTCTACAACAATTTCACCCGAAAGGTTGAAGAGACGGTAGATGTGAAGTTTGATGAATCTAACGGCTCGCAAGTAGAGCAGTTGCCAATTTATGTAGGAGACAAAGACCCTTTGGAAGCAGTACAATACTTGTCTGTTGGCAAGATTCATCTAACGAGGTGAAGGAGAATACTTCATCCATTCAAGTGGAAGCCTCAACTTCACGTCAAGGTGAACCACAAGTTGACTTGGAGGCATCCACAAGTGGAACACGCCATGATGAAGGAAATGAGGAAGTGCTTCAAGATGAACCTCATCGACCTCCTTCTCCACCTCCACAAGAGGACAACAACACTAACAACAATGAAGAAGACCAAGAAGAAGAAGAAAATGAAGAGGATGTTCCACTCCGACCCAAGCAAAAGCTCTCACTAGTTAGAGCAAGAATTGCAAGAGATCATCCCATGGAGCAAATCTATGATGATATCCAAATCGGGAGAATCACTCGCTCTAAATCACGTTTAGCTAACTTTTGTGAACATTACTCTTTCATATCTAACCTTGAACCTATAGAGGTTGAAGATGCTCTTGATGATCCGGATTGGGTGAACGCTATGCACGAAGAACTACATAACTTCGACAGAAACCAAGTTTGGACATTGGTTGAGAAGCCTGACAACAACCACAACATCATTGGTACCAAATGGGTGTTCTGCAATAAGCAAGATGAAGATGGACAAGTTGTACGCAACAAGGTCTGTCTCGTCGCCCAAGGCTACACTCAAGTCGAAGGTATGGATTACGGTGAGACATATGCCCCAGTTGCTAGACTTGAGTCCATACGCATCTTACTTGCTTATGCCAATCATCATGATATCACTTTATATCAAATGGACATTAAAAGTGCTTTTCTCAATGGTGAAATTGAGGAGGAAGTTTATGTTAAATAACCTCCCAGCTTTGTTAATCCCAAGAAACCTAATCATGCGTACAAACTTCACAAAGCTGTTTATGGTCTTAAACAAGCTCCTAGAGCGTGGTATAAATGCTTGACCAAGTTCCTTATTGAAAAAGGTTTTGAAATTGGGAAAATTGATTCGACACTATTTACTAAAAGATTTCATGGTGAATTATTTGTGTGCCAAATATATGTTGATGATATCATATTTGGCTCAACTAACCCTCATTTTAGTGAAAAGTTTGGAAGACTAATGTCGGAGAAGTTCGAGATGTCTATGATGAGTGAACTCAATTTCTTTCTTGGTTTGCAAATCAAGCAAACTATGGAGGGTACCTTTGTTTCTCAAATGAACTATACCAAGGACTTATTCAATAAGTTCAACATGCAAGAATGCAAAGGTAAGAATACACCCATGCCTACTAGTGGACACCTTGACTTGACTAAGGATGGCGAACCGATTGACCAAAAGAGTTACCGCTCTATGATTGGTTAATTGTTATATTTATGTGCCTCCCATCTCGACATTATGCTAAGTGTGTGCATGTGTGCGCGATATTAAGCGGTCCCCAAAGAATGCCATCTTAAGGCTATGAAAAGGATAGTGAGATACTTAATTCACACACCAAACTTTGACATTTGGTATCCTAAGAGGTCTTGTTTTGATCTTGTTGGCTACTCTAATTCGGACTATGCCGAAGACAAGGTTGATAGAAAGTCCACTTTGGGTACTTGTGAATTTGTTGGTAGATCTCTTGTATCTTGGTCCTCCAAGGAACGAAACTCAGTATCCTTATTCACTACCGAGGCAGAATACATTCCCGCCGGTTCATGTTGTGCTCAATTACTTTAGATGACCCAAGCTCTTAAAGATTATGGGATAAATGTGAAACATGTTTCATTGCTTTGTGATAACGAAAGTGCTATTAAGATTGCTCACATTCCCGTGCAAGATTCTCGAACTAAGAATATTGAAGTTAATCATCATTTCATTCGAGATCATGTTGCTAAAGGAGACATTGATCTTAAACATGTTCGTACGGATAAGCAATTAGCAGATATATTTACCAAACCACTTGATGAGAAAGTATTTTTTCCGTTTGAGAGGTGAATTGAACATTATTGATGCCTCAAACTTGGAGTAGTAACTCCTTTGAATGTATGCAAGACATTATTCTTTGACTAATCCTTGATATTTCTCCTATAATGATGATCATATGTCTTGGATCTACTTGTACCCTTGCATGCTATCTAACCCATGTAAGTAGATGAACTCAAATTACAAGTGGTGGTCCCAACTCTTGATGAACTACATCAACCTTGAGAATCCAACACAAGTTCAACTACATGATCAAGATCAACACCACCACCCAACGTATGTTATTCCATCTTAGAGAAGCATTACCTCAAGACATGGGTCAAAGCAACTCAACAAGATGTGAATACATCAAAATGCTTCAATGAAAAATAGCAACCCGATTTTGAGCTTAAACGATGTGTATGACCTATGATCAAGTGTTCTCACTTGACTCCTTAGTCATTATGCTCTAACATAGGTGACTCCGTTGCTGAACATTTCTAGATGAAGTTCTCTAGTGTTTCTCTATGTTCTTGCCGTTTTTTATGCTTGTTCCCCTTTCAAAAAAACAAAAAAAACTTCATCTAGATTTCTTTTCTTTTCTCTGTTATTCTTTGCATCAAATTCATTGCAAATTCTTCAGTTAATTCCCTGCAAATCTATGTGAGATCTTATTTGCCTAAGTGAGTTGAGATGACAAAATCTTTTCTTTGTATTGAACTCGGTGTCACCGGTGCAAATAAATCGGCCACACCGGTTTCAACACTAAGCAAAGATTTTGCCATTTGCATCCTGCATATCTATTCCATCTCCACACCATGATTCTTATCCTCTACTAGCATCTTAAAATCACATGTTACTTTGTAATGTGACTCAAGGACCAAACCTACTTGACTCATGCTCCAAAAGATCCCTTCTTGGAAATTGATGTCAAAGGGGGAGAGAGAGCACATCAAAGCTCATCACACAAAGGGAAGAGAGAGGGATCCACAGATGCTTATTATCCAAAGAGGAGAGAAGTCACATGTCTTCAAGAGGGGAAAGACATGTTCGTATGTACTTTGATTGTTTTTCTCTGCTTTTCTATTGTGCTAGTTTGCTCTGATTTTCTTTTACCCTATGTTCTCCCATTATCCAATACAAGATTCAGGGGGGAAAAGACACTTAATGGAAGAAAATCTTTGGGGACATGTTTATATCCATATAGAGTATACTCACTCTCTACATGTCATCCCAATCTTGGTACTTTTGTGGTTACTCATTGTGCTTTGTTTAGTAGGTGATCTTGTGTTATCTAACCCTATTTTCTCAAGTTCACCCTCTCCAAAGCCAGCTCAAGACCACAAGGTAAGTATCTGCATCACATCCATGTGCATGATTATCTCTTACTGTTGTACATATTGTTTGCAAGGAGGACTCATAAACATGGAGGTATATATTTTACATTCAACATCATTTTCTCTGATGCATATAGACAACATACATGTAACTCATTGCTTGTCTGACATGCTCTTATTCCACATTCACATGATTGCATACATGTAGGGGGAGCATATGCTTGTTACATGATTTTCCAAAGCTTTACTTGTTATCCTTCATATCTTTATTTGAAACTTTGACGTATGATTGTCATCAATTACCAAAAAGGGGGAGATTGAAAGCACAAGTGCTCACTGGGTGATATTGGTAATTAATGACAACATATCTCTGGTTGGACTAATATTTTCATCTACTACATTTCAAATGAGTTCAACAGTGGAGTGGCAGGACAAGAGAATGTGGAACCCTTCTCAAGAAGCTAAGGACAAAGATAGGCAAAAGCTCAGGACTCTACATTTTCATTTTAGTGATCCAAGATCACATTGAGTCCATAGGAAAAGCCAATACTAAAAGGGGATGAGGTGTTGCTTAATGGTCTACTTGCTCAAGTGCTTTGTAATATGCTCCGAATCCCTCAACCACTTTCTCATTTCCACATATGTCCCAAACCTAAAAGTCAAACTCGACCCCACCGATTTGATCTATCCTGGTGTAATGCCCAGGATGCGACTATATCTCCTATGTGTCGAGGCACGAGTTAGAGACATAAGCTCATTCTGGAATGATCGCAAGCGTGGTATCTTTGCACAACTCATGTAAAGAACAGGGATGAAAGAGTAAAATAGTTGGCATACACTCGCCACGTCACACAATTAATACAATAACATACATTAATCCAAATAACATAGGGTCCGACTACGGATGAAATCCAAAAGAGAAAATATACCACAACCACAAGTCATGATCGCCCATAGTAGGAACCACTACTGATCGTCGGGATACGTCACATACATACGACCACGCTCTTCATCGAACTCCCAGTGAAGTTCTTGTCCATCTCCCACGTCGTACTCTATTGTACCTGCATCTGGTGTGTGTTGTAATATGTGAGTCACAAGGACTCAGCAATCCCATTCCCAGGTATCAAAACTAACAAAGCCTTTTAGGTGTGGAGAGGTAATAAAGTGTCTGCAGCAAGCACTAAGCAACTAGCTTACGAATTCAGAGCGAGATGAGGATATGTGCCAACGGTTGCCAAGGATGATCAATTACTGGTCCTAGCTACTCACGTTCATGCATAACCCCACCGTATTCACTTTCCGAAAACCCCTTTGAAAAGAGACTGACACGGTTACTCACACATGTAGTGTATTCTTATGCATATGGTTTCAAGTTATCTACAACCGGATATTAACAAATTCCCATCTGCCACATAACCGCGGGCACGACTTTCGAAAGTTCAAAACCCTGCAGGGGTGTCCCAAATTAGCCCGTCACAAGCTCACGATCCACGCAGTCGCAACTCCATGTTGGGAAGACCCGAGTATTCTCGGAATCCCGTGCTCAAGATATTTCGACAAAGGTAAAACTAATCCAGCAAGACCTTCCGGCGTGCCGACACCCTGATAGTAGCCGTGCGTATCTTCTCTCAGGCCATGAACAGACGAGCAAGGCGTACAAGTGCTAAAATACCCCAAGTTGCCAAGGGGCGGCCCCGCACATTGCTCTAGTTTGGACCAACACTCATGAGGAGCACTGGCCCGGGGGTGGATTAAGAACTCGGGTTTATAACTCCCTATGCAAGTTTTTAGTTGTTAGGCAAATGTAGTACCAAAGTTGGGTCTTGCTGGAAAAGCTTTAAGCAGTGCGAATTATCAAGGGGGGCCCATAAACGCCAACCGTGTTAGTAACGCAAAATCAAGGAACATAACACCGGTATCGGATCCTAAGGTGGCATGTGGGGAACAAAACACCAAGTAGAAGGCCAAGCCTTCCACCCATTACCAATATATATGTGCATTAATTTAATTAAGATATATATTGTGTAATCCCAATAAAGAAGTCCAACATGGAGCAATCTTCAACTTCACCTGCAACAAACAACGCTATAAGAGGGTCTGAGCAAAACGTACTTAGCCAATCAACGGTTTGCTAGGAAGGCGGTTAGAGTGTTTCATGGCAACATAGGAGGCTGACAAGACAAGAATAGGCATCGCGGCATCTCTAATAGAGCGAGACAACTAGCAAAGCAAAGATAGAGGTGATATCGGGGAACGATCATCTTGCCTGAGATCCCGCAAGGAAGAAGAACGAGTCCATGAAGAAGACAAACGGACGTAGTCGAACGGATCCTTACAACTCCGAAACAGAACCGAAGCTAACGAGAGAAGCAAACCATAAAGAAGCAAACAACATGGTAAACACACATATCATAACCATGGCATGATGCACAAACAAGTATGATGCATGCCCGGTTTAAATATGCATGGCATGGCAAAGTCCAACAAACAACACTAGAAGTTAAGTGGAGCTCATTATGCAACGAGGTGCATATTGACAAAACACCACATTCACATATTTCGTTTGATCTCGGTTAGGTACCCAACAATATTAAATGTTAATTAACATGGCAAGAGGTGAAGCATGAGCAAACTACACTACCAAGGCAATTTAAATGGGGCCGGAAACAACAAACAACAATTCCGGAAAATCCCCATGTGCATATTATGAATTTGGTACTGTTCTGCCTATTACTATATTTTAATGTTTTTAAACAGCAAACAAAGTGCACCATGTTAATCTATACATTTTTCCACCCCATTTACATATAATTTGGAGCTACTGTTATTTAGCTATGAATTAAATCATTTTAGCATGTTATTTAAGCAAACTTATGAAAACATCATTTTAAACATTTTAAGCATGGATGAAAGTGTCATATTATTAATCTACACAGAATTCTAAGACTTTTTCATATATAAAGTTTTTACATATGATGCATGGTTTGTGAGATATTAAATGCATGAACATGAGGGTGCAAACTGTAAAACTATAATTCTACGGATAACTAGCAAAACGCCCAGGGTAAAAAAACATGTCACGGGCCGAAACTGGCTGGCCGGCCCAATAAGGAAAAAAACAAAGGCGGGGCGATGGGGGGGCAGCTCACCTTGGGCCTGGAAGGCTGGTCGGTGGCTGGCTGGGCGCACGGGAGGTTGGGCCTCGCGGGGACGTGGCCCAGGAGGGCGCTGGAGGCGAGCGCTCGCGCGGTGGCGGCTCCCTGGGCATAAGAAAGAGAAATTAGAGGGAGAGACAGACGGGAAGGAACCATAGGAGGAGGATGGTCAGAGGCACGGCGACTTGCTCTGCTCCGGCGTCGCGCTCGCCGGCGTGGTGGAGGAGTCCAGGACGGCGAGGTCGTCGGGACCCTGGACGGTGTCGGCTTGAGGAGCTCGGATGGCGGCATCCATAGCGGCGAACAGAGGAGGAGACTTGGACGAGTGGGACGGCGACGGAGCACGAGGAAGCAGGGGCTCGCGAGGGACGCTCGGGAGTCCTTGGTTCAGGAGCAAGCGGCGATGACGCCGGAGGCGAAGCAGCTTGGGGTGGTGCAGTGCTTCGATGTGCTTGACCATGGGTCGTGCTTGCTTCATCGGAGGTGACAAGGGGGGTCCTGCAGCATCCATGGTTTCGGGGATGACAGGAGGCGGCCGGATCTAGACGCAGCGGCACGAGGTCACGGAGGGTCCGGCCATGCTCCATCTCTGTTGCTCCTGCGCACAGAACAAAGACAGAGGCAGTCGGGTAAGATAGAGAGCAATGACGGAGAGAAGAGAAGGAGAAGGGAAGGGAGAGGGAGTGGAAAAGGCCAGGGGATGGTCGGGGACATGCTGGAGCTGGTTGCCGGCTGCAGTGGCGGTGGAGCGAGGAGATGAGGGCGAGCGCTCCTGCTCGGGGCCTTGAGCAGCTACACGATCCACTCGGGATCGAGGGTATTGATTTGGTTTAGGTGATGGGGATCCCGAGGTAGAGATGAGTGCGGCGGCGGCGGCGGAATGGGAAGGATGGGACAAGTGTCCTAGATTCTAGGGTAAGATTTGATTAAATAGCTAGGTGGACTAGATTAGGGGCAAAACGGACCCTCCGATCAAAATCGAACGGGTGAGAATAAAATATGTAGGGAGTCCAAATAAGAAAACGATGATGTTTTAGGGATGTTTGGGGATGATCCGGACCCATCAGTAACAATAGACCGGTTCAGGTTCACCGTTTCGGACGCACACGAGGGGTCGATGCACTTCACATAGAGGGGTTAGGCGGACGCAGTCAAGTTTGTGGTTGGACAAAGAATGGTCAACGAAGACAAGCGGAGTGACAACAAGCCACAGAGACAAGGAGGGAAGCGGCAACTACGAACGACTACGAGTTTTACGAAAACATGCGGATGCAATGCACATGATGCCATGATGAAATGCAACAAGCAAAATAAATCACACGACGACAACGAAAAAATATGGAAGTCTTCTGGAGCGTCGGTCTTGGGGCGTCACAACTCTCCCACACTAACAGAGGATCTCGACCCAAGATCCTGGAGATGGCACCGGATAAAACGGAAAAGGAAGAGGTAAAAGAAATTTTCTTTTGGACAAACAAGTGAAACCCCGAACATTGAAATGTTGAACAACTTGAATGAAAGAATACAACGGTGATGAACGAGACTTCAAACAGACTGATGGACAAGAGGAACAAGGAATACTACGAGAATGAAGAGCTTAAGTGACAAGATAGACATTGAAACCACTCTGGTGGAAATAAGATAGAGAAGGAACAAGAATGAAATAATTCGGACATCACTCCAACTGAAAATGGAAGAATTGAACATGAACTTGAGGAGATGGGATGATACTTGATGAAATCAACAACACACAGCCTCCGGAACAATTAAAAGAATGGCACATGGGTAAGAAAGATTTCACACAACACTCCGGTTTAAAAGAGAGGCAAAGCTTGATAAGATGAGGGAACTTGAATGGAGGAAAGAACCCTCATGTTAAATGGACTAGAAAGGAAAAGAACATGATCTTGATATGACAAGATGATGGTTCAAAGAGAGCAACATCACAAGACCTCGGGAACAAAAGAATAGAAGCTATATCATTAGGAAAGTAGAACAAAATGATAACTTCTACCGCCAATGAATTTGAAAATTATCCTTACGAAGATGGGTTGAGCCGAGTTGTTGAAAATAATCAACAACAAAAGAATAAGCTTGTTGTGGGCTTATGGAAAACATCTCAAAATTATGAGGTGAAAATCGGCCACTAATAGAAAACAATTGATTGGATTGAGATCAACAAGGAAACCATAAACTTATTTCACCGGGAGGATAAATGAAGAACTTGGGTCATTTATATCACCATAAATAGCAATAATCCTTAGGGAAAGATTTTAGGTGAGATACAACCGAAGATCACTCCAATGACTAAATTAGGTATTGAAAGAATCCCCTGAACAAGAAAAAATGATAGTTTTAACTATCTCATTCTTGATAACTTGTGAATCATGAAACACGAAAGGAAATTGTCAAGAATGACATAACACCATCTCAAACGATAAGGTAGAAAGAATTGCACTTTGGAATGCATGATGAAGAATGCTTGAGCTCCAACAAGAATCTTGATGAAGGCTTCGAGGATGAATTAAATCATGATGAACCACCATGAAGAACTCCAGTAACAAAATGATGAGAAGTAAATGATGAAAAGAATAAGATTGGAGCCTTGCAATGATTTAGATGGAGGTTCCAATGAGATGGCCGAGAAACTTTGAACTCCGGAAAAGAAGAGATGAAAGGACTTTGGATTAGAATTTATTCATCATGAACAAATTTCGAAGGAAGGGATTCATCAACTTGATGAAAAGAATAAGAATTATGTTATTCTTATCCTCCATCAATTAAATTGATGACAACCAATGGATTTGGCGTACTACTTATTCTCGTTGCAAAGAATTAAAGAGAGATCTCGCACAAACTTGAGAAATTATTCAACGAATCACCGGTAGGATTTTGGAAGAACGAGTGAAATGATATGATAACAATGGAAGAGTAATCTTGAATGAACCACCGTAAGAATATGGAGACGAACGAAGAGGCATCAATTAAGAATAGTTGGAGGATGAAGTTGAAAACTGAGAGCGAAGAAATCTTATGAAATGATGGCCTCTGGAGAATCAAAATGGAAAACAACTTCTAAAATGGATTTGGGACGGTCATGAAAAGAATTCTCACAATCGAAACAATTATGAGGATTATATGAAGCTAGAACCATGAATGTTTCAGGGAAAAGGGCATGATTCAAGAGAAAAGCTTCTTCGGCCTTCAAAACCTGAGAAAGATGACGAGATACAACACCAAGAATTGTTGATGCACTCCGGAATTAAGAACTAAAAGGTTGAACCAATGGTGAAAAGAATTTGAAAGCGATCTTGGAGGATACATTTGACCGATGAGAGATCCATTCTTACTTCAACTTGAATTTTTTTTGAGAATAACTTTGGAAAAAATAGAAGAGTCAGGTAAGATCCTAGAAAAAGACCTGTGGGTTAGGGCCCACTTAAAAGAAACACCGTTGAATGATTACTTGAAAGATATATTGATCCAGTTGAATTAAATGGCTTGAATAAGATGACAATCCTCAAAATAGCTTGCATGGATTAAGAATTGAAACACAAATCTTCTGAGTTAGCTTGTACACTCTGGATAAGAACTAGAGAGAGTTGAATAAACATGAGAAACTTCCGATAAGAAATTTCAACATGGGAAAACATGTGAAACAAAAAGGAAGAGATGTGATCATGACCGAAGATGAATTTAGTCCACCGGGGAAGAAACAAGAACGGAGAATGATAAACTTGAAGCTTCCTTAGCATCTGCCTGAGAATCACGGGATAACGACATTGATGGAAAGAATGAAGAACTTCACATGAATAAAATGGATACATGGCTAAGAATTCCGAGTCCTTGAAGAAAAGGGTGGGAGGGTGGGGGAAAACAAAGACAACTTGGGATGAATGAAACAGACACCGTTGAGAAAAACCAAGAATTGGTCTTGCACATATTAAAAGGATCGGGTTAACATGAAGAGAAGCACGCTTGTTAAGAAGAATTTACATGACAATCTCGATGATTAAGAACTAGCACTCCCATAGAAATATGAGAAAACTGCTTAGGAAATGTATGGAATCAACACTTGACATCGAAGCAACTTCAATACCACAACTCAAAACAAAACAAATGATTGATATGTTGCAACATAATCTTCACAATACCATTCGAACAGAGAATTGAACGAATGAATTCCATAGCTTAATGGTACATCAACTTGTCGAGAAGCCACTTGGAGAACAAAATGATAGGATAAAACAACAAGGTAATAGATGGAACAAATACATAATAGAGGTTTTGTCCCACATGTTCGTGCTGATGCCCCATGGCACGTGTTACAAAGGGCCTTGCAATCCCCGGATCAACATAGCCAAGGATCCTTTAAGATGCAACCCCCTAGTGTAACAAAGCCCATGATAACCTCTCCACTAGATGTTGAACCCCAACCTCATATCATGCATCCGTTGGAAGATTACCTAAGAGCTACTTGAATCCGACCTATTAATTCCCGAAGCTTTCCGATTATGCAATCTGGTGTTGGGGATACAGGGGAAGCACTGCAGATCACACAACTAATAGATCCTACATCCAGTTGTATCCATCCGTCAACACATAACCAGGCACCTTCGGAAACTGTTTACCTGAGACCTTCGAAACGCATCCGATATACTAGCTGTGGCAATACTCTCGAACTATTCCCCCAGTACTGGGTGGCGTCGGGGTTATCTCACCACCAGGTATGCATAGAAGAGTTTTCGATGTCGGCCGCCTCTAGTATTCTAGAACTGCAGCGATTCAATTGTGACGACAACACCTCGGAGCTCAACTCCCCGGGACACTGCCACAACCCCTAAATGACAGGAGGCACCAAGAATAATGTTCTCGTCACAAAGATATCGGAACAATTCAAACAATACCGGCGTGATCCTAAAAAATTTGGTGAAATTTGAGGATAGTGAAGCTAAAACAATGTCAGGAATCCTCACCAGAGCGACGAAGGGGATGAGGAGTAAAAAGAAATCCTACTCTCCAATATATATATATATATATATATATATATATATATATATATATATATATATATATATATATATATATATATATATATAACTCAAAACATTTTATGTGTGTGCCTAGACTCAACCGTCAGCGGTTCGATCAACCAGGGGGATCCTAGGTCGGAGAAGGCTCTTAATACCAACCTGTAACGCCCCAGACACACCCGCCGGTGGTCGTTACTCCTGGCGGGATATAGACTGGCCCCACAGATCAATACTAGTCTTTTCTGCGCACTTTGTCCTCACTCATGCGCACCCGGGACCAACTTCCCGGTCGGTCACCCATCCTGAAACTACTCCAAGCTGAGCACGCTTAACTTTGGAGTTCTATCCGAATGGGCTTCCGGAAAAGAAGGAATTCCTTATTGATATGAGTAGTCTATCATCCCTAATAAGCCAGGCTATCACATATGGTATCAGAGCCTTATCCTAAAGTTAACATGGTGGGGTTATGCATGAACGTGAGTAGCTAGGATCACTTATTGATCATCCTTGGCGACCATTGGCACATATCCTCATCTCGCTCTGAATTCGTAAGCTAGTTGCTTAGTTCTTGCTGCAGACACTTTATTACCTCTCCTCACCTAAAAGGCTTTGTTAGTGTTGATACCCGGGAATGGGATTGCTGTGTCCTTGTGACTCATGGATTACAACACACACCAGATGCACGTACAACAGAGTACGACACGGGAGATGGACAAGAACTTCACTGGGAGTTCGATGAAGAATGTGGTCCTATGTATGTGACGTATCCCGACGATCAGTAGTGGTTCCTACTAGGGGCGATCATGACTTGTGGTTGTGGTATCTTTTCTTGTTTGGATTTCGTCCGTAGTCGGACCCTGTGTTATTTGGATGAATGTATGCTATTGTATTAATTGTGTGACGTGGCGAGTGTAAGCCAACTATTTTACTCTTTCATCCTTGTTCTTTACATGAGTTGTGCAAAGATACCACACTTGCGATCATTCCAGAATGCGCTTATGTCTCTAACTCGTGCCTCGACACGTAGGAGATATAGTCGCATCCTGGCATTACAAGTTGGTATCAGAGCCAACCCTCGCGCTTAGACGGATGTTTGCGGATAGGTGCGCGGTCATGTTGTTCATGACGTTTGTGACCCGTCGTGGCACACGACATGGCACATGTACCAGACTGGATGCACAGACATTTGTGCCAAGAGGGAATGTTCCTGTTGCTCGACGAGGATGTCGGTTCCTCTGAGTGGGGGTGTATGTGATAGCCTGGCTTATTAGGGATGATATACTACTCATATCAATAAGGAATTCCTTCTTTTCCGGAAGACCATTCGGATAGATATCCAATGTTAAGTGTGCTCAGCTTGGAGTAGTTTTCAGGATGGGTGACCGATCGGGAAGTTGGTCCCGGGTGCGCATGAGTGAGGACAAAGTGCACACAAAAGACTCGTATTGATCTGTGGGGCCAGTCTATATCCCGCCAGGAGTAACGACCACCGGCAGGTGTGTCCGGGGCGTTACACCGGCGCCATTGAGTTCACTTGACATAGCCACTGTCACAAGCCCTTATCAATTTGGTCTCACCGATAGGGATCTCGGTCTCACCAAGATGGAATGCAAACTCTCTGTTTCCTCTTTGCAATGTTTCAATCTAACCGAGATGTGCGAATCGGTCTCACCGAGTTGTCATTGCAAACTCTCTGTTTCCTCTTCGTAATGTTTCGGTCCCACCGAGATGACCGAAATGGTCCCACCGAATTTTCCTGACCAACAAACTGTTAGCCTATTACTAGAATCGGTCTCACCGAGGTTGTGTAATCATTGAAACCGAGTTGAGGTTTTGCCCTAACCCTAATGCATCGGTCTCACCGAGTTGACACTATCTGTCCCACCGAAATGTCTAAAGTTCACATTTTGAACTGCTTCGGTCTGACCGAGTTCGTTTATTCGGTTTGACCGAGTTGGGTTAAATGTGTGTAATGGCTAGATTTTGTGTGGATGCTATATATACCTATCCACCCCTTCACCATCAGAGAGAGAGCCATCAGAACGTGCGTACACATCCACTATTCATTTTTTGTGAGAAAACCACCTGCTCATGTGTTGAGACCATGATATTCCAATCCAACCACTAGAAGCTTGATCTATAGCCTTCCCCAAGTTTCTTTCCACTCAAATCTTCTTTCCACCATATCCAAATCTATGAGAGAGAGTTTAGTGTTGGAAAGACTATCACTTGAAGCACAAGAGCAAGGAGTTCATCATCAACACACCATTTATTACCTTTTGGAGTGTGGTGTCTCCTAGATTGGTTAGGTGTCACTTGGGAGCCTCCGACAACAAGGTGGAGTTGAACCAAGGAGTTTTTCAGGCAAGGAGATCGCCTACTTCGTGAAGATCTACCCTAGTGAGGCAAGTCCTTCGTGGGCGACGGCCATGGTGGGATAGACAAGGTTGCTTCTTCGTGGACCCTTCGTGGGTGGAGCCCTCCGTGGACTGACGCAGCCGTTACCCTTCGTTGGTTGAAGTCTCCATCAACGTGGATGTACGATAGCACCACCTATCGGAACCACACCAAAAACATATGTGTCTCCAATTGCGTTTGCATACTCTAATCCCATCTCTTTACTTTCTTGCAACTTGCATGCTTTACTTTCCGCTGCTCATGTACTCCTTCCATGCTTGCTTGAAATGTATTGTGTATGTTTGAAACTGTGCTAAAAACTCCACCTCAACTTAACTAACTTAAAAATTGCTACTTTTCTTGTTGAGTGTCTAATCACCCGCCGCCCTCTAGACACCTCTTCTTCGATCCTCTCAATAGGTTCTATAAGTCCATGAGGTGTTCGATATTTACGAAGAAAATCGACCCCTAAAAATGAATGTCTTCAGTTGAAGACTTTGGTTTTCTTGAAGACTTTGAATGTGAGGAAATTGGTGTGACCTTGAAGACTTTGGTATTGATGCGAGGATTATGAAGCGTGAAGACTTTTGTTTTCGTTGTTTAATTTTATCTTTCTTGAGTCATAGGAAACATCGTACTGTTAAAGGGGGTCAAGGTAAAACTAAGGAAACACTTTCCAAGTGATGATCATGTCAAAGCCTACACTACCCAATTCTTTCGAGTGAGGCCATTAGAAATCTCATACAGTTCAGTCAATTTCTTCAGTGAAAGAGACCAAGCTCTTCTGTTCTCTGAGGAATTTGTTTTGACTGAGGAGTTAGGAATACGCCAGTGTGGATTGTCTACAAGTGAGGAACATGATAGCCCTGGGGAATTTGAAAGCTCAAATTTTCGACCGTTGCTGTGCTACACGCCAGCTATCCCAAAATATCTTATCCACATAACGGTCATATCATTTATGTCTTATCATGTCGGGTTACTCCCTAGGCAATAAATAGCCTCCCCTACAACCACTAGTTGGTTGGCTATGATACATCTCCAACATATCTATAATTTTTGATTGTTCCATGCTATTATATTATATGTTTTGGATGTTTTATATGCATTAATATGCTATTTAATATTACTTTTGGGACTAACCTATTAACCTAGAGCCCAGTGCCAGTTTCTGTTTTTTCCTTGGTTTTGAGTTTCGCAGAAAAGGGATATCAAACGGAGTCCAAACGGAACGAAACATTACAAGGGTTTTTATTGGACCAGAAGACATCCAAAGTACTTGGAGTACATGCCAGGGGATCTACAAGGCGTCCACAAGGGTGGAGGGCGCGCCCTGGGGGTAGGGCGCGCCCCCTACCTTGTGGCCCCTCGTACGCCCCCTGACTTACTTCTTTAGCCTATATATTCTAAAATATTCCAAAAACATCAGAACATCCATCAAAACCACATTTCTGCCGTCGTAACCTTCTGTTTCCGCGAGATCACATCTGGAGGCCTTTTCCGGTACTTTGTCGGAGGGGGATTCGACCATGGAGGGCATCTACATCATCCCAATTGCCTTTTCGATGAAGTGTGAGTAGTTTACCACAGACCTACGGGTCCATAACTAGTAAATAGATGGCTTCTTATCTCTCTTTGATTCTCAATACCATGTTCTCCTCGATGTTCTTGGAGATCTATCCAATGTAATATTCTTTTGCAGTGCGTTTGCCAAGATCCAATTAATTGTGGATTTATGATCAGATTATCTATGAATATTATTTGAGTCTCTTCTAAATTCTTATATGCATGATTTGATATCTTAGTAATTCTCTTCGAATTATCGGTTTGGTTTGGCCAACTAGATTGGTATTTCTTGCAATGGGAGAAGTGATTTGCTTTGTGTTCCATCTTGCGGTGCTCAATCCCAGTGACAATATGGGACATGACACGTATTGTATTGTTGCGCTCAACAATAACAAGATGGGGTTTTCATCATATTGCTTGAGTTAGTTCTGCTACATCATGTCATCTTACTTAATGCGTTACTCTGTTCTTATGAATTTAATACTCTAGATGCAGAATCACTTCGGTCGATGTGTGGAGTAATAGTAGTATATGCGGGAAGGAGTCGATATACTTGACACGGACGTGATGCTTGTATTCATGATCATTGCCTTAGATATCGTCATAATTATGCGCTCTTCTATCAATTTCTTGGCAGTAATTTGTTCACCCACCGTAACATTTGCTATCATGAGAGAAGCCTCTAGTGAAACCTATGGCCCCCGGGTCTATTTTACATCTTATAAGTTTTATATCTACTATTTCGTAATCTTTTACTTTCCAATCTATAAACAAAAAATACCAAAAATATTTACTTTACAAGTTATCTATCTCTATTTGATCTCACTTTTGCAAATAATCGTGAAGGGATTGACAACCCTTTTTTTGCGTTTGGTGCAAGTTGTTCGATTGTTTGTGCATGTATTTGGTGATTTGTGTGTAGTCTTCTACTGGATTGATACATTGGTTCTCAAACTGAGGGAAATACTTACTCTACTTTGTTGCATCACCCTTTCCTCTTCATGGGAAAAACCAATGCAAGCTCAAGAGGTAGAAGGAAGACTTTCTTGATCCGTTGTTGGGGAGATCTACGCCAAGTCAAGAGTCAAGATTTGTCATTTGTCAACTCGCCAATCTTTGGTGCTGCTGAGATCTACGTCAAGTCAAGACATACCAAGTACCTTCATAAAAGTCTCATCTCTTGCATTTACATTATTTGCCATTCGCCTCTTGTTTTCCTCTCCCCCAATTCTAAAATGATTTTCGAAAAGATTTGCCTTTTCTTCCCCTTTTTCTCATTCGATCTTACGTTTGCTTGTGTTGCCATGTGCCTTCCATTTGCTTGCATCTTCGCTTGCTGAAAATCTATTGATATGGATCCTCATCTGCTTGCTAATCTTTTTAAAAGTTCCAATTATGTTGAACCAATTGCTAGTAAGTTGAGGGCACTGGATTATCTCTATGTGGTTTTGCTTGAAATTTGTGCATCTGAAATTTGTGATGAAGTATCGAAAGATGAAATTTATGAAGTGATTAACGATAGATTTTTAAATGAAAAACATGATTGCAATGATGTTATTATAAATTCTTTTAATATGAATTGTGTTAATGATATGCAAAACCCTAAGTTTGGGGATGCTTATTTTGGTATGCCAACTACTTGTTGCAATGATCATGATTGGGGTGATGCTTCTTACGATCTTGAAAATATATTTAAGCCCCATAATGAATATAAGATTGATAATAATGTTTGCAATAATATTGAAAGTGGGTTTGGAAGAGTGTCAACTTTTTATCCCACATATTTGGAGAATGATCAATCATATGACATTTTTGATAAAAGTGGGTTTAGAGAGGTCATGACTTTAGTTAATGATAATCCCACTATTTTGGGAGAGTTTCAACTGCTTGTGGATCATGTAGAGAATAATTTATGTGATAGCTATATGGTTGAATTTGAATATGATCCTAAATGTAATTATTATGAGAGAGGGAAATATGGTTTTGGAAATTTTTAGGTTAGTCAATCACCTCTCTTCATGTTGAGATTGCTATCGTCTCTTTCTTCTTCCTTGTATATGCTAGTTTTTGTTTGCCTTGATAATTTATTTGCATATAAAATGCCTATGCACATGAAGTATGTTAGACTTAGATGTGATTTTCACATGCTATATGATTCTGTTTTTGTGCTTCAAGTCTTGTCTTTCATGTGAGCATCATTAAAATTATCAATGCCTAGCTATGGGTGTTAAACAATAGCGCTTGTTGGGAGGCAACCCAATTTTTTTTTTTTTGCTTTTTGGTTCTGTTTTTAAGTATCACACATTATTACTTCTGTAGTAATTGTGTTTTTGTGTTTTAATTAGTGTTTGAGCGAACTAAGGCCTTTAGGATGGCTTACAGTGATCGTTGATTTGATTTTGCTAAAAAATAGAAACTTTTACGCCCAGTGCAGAAAATTCAATAATTCCCTAGAACCTGAAAACCTTCTGAAATTTTGACACAAAATGGATATACAAATTCCCCACGTCGTCCTAATTTTTCAGAATTTTTAGAGTTACACACATATGCGAAGTTTTCTGATTGCTATAGATTTGTCTGTTTTTGACAGATTCTATTTTCTATGTGTTGTTTGCCTAGTTTGATGCATCTATGGCTAGTATATGGGTTTGTACCATGGAAAAGTTGGAATAAAGTAGATATTACACCAATATAAAATAAGAATAAGATCACAATAGTACCTTGAGTAGTTATTTGCTTTGTGTTACAAATGGAGCTCACGAGATTTCTGTCGAGTTTTGTGTTGTGAAGTTTTCGTGTTTTTGGTAAGGATTTGATGGACTATGGAATAAGGAGAGGCAAGAGCCTAAGCTTGGGGATGTCCAAGCCACCCCAAGGTAATATCCAAGGACGGCCAAGATCCTTAGCTTGGGGATGCCCCGGGAAGGCATCCCCTCTTTCGTCTTCATCTATCGGTAACTTTACTTGGGGGTATATTTGTATTCACCACATGATATGTGTTTTGCTTGGAACATCGTGTATGATATGAATCTTTGCTTTTAGTTTGCCACAATCAACGTTGCTGCACACACCTTTCAAGAGGGACATGCTTCAATCGTGATTTATTAGAATACTCTATGTGCTTCACTTATATCTTTTGAGCTAGGCAATTTTGTTGTAGTGCTTCACTTATATCTTTTTAGAGCACGGTGATGGTTTTATTTTATAGAAATTGTTGTACTCTCTTTCTTCACTTATATTATTTTGAGAGTCCTTAAGAACAGCATGGTAATTTTCTTGGGTTATGAATTTAGTCCTAATATGATAGGCATCCAAAGGAGATATAATAAAAATAATCATATATAGAGCATTGAATACTATGTGAAGTTTGACTCCTTGTAATTATTTTGAGATATTAAGATGGTAATAGTAGAGTCATACTAGTGGTAGTTTGTGAGGTTAAAGAAATAATTGTGTTAAGGTTTGTGATTCTCGTAGCATGCATGTATGGTCTCCTAACTATATAACCGAATTGGAGCACTTTGTATTTTGAGTGTTGTCCATGCATGAAGGTCGGGGGCGCGCGATGGTTAAATCCTACCAACCTCCACCCTAGGAGCATGCGTTGTAGTACTTTGCTTCGAGATCTAATATTTTTTTTGCAACAAGTATGTGAGTTCTTTATGACTAATGTTGAGTCCATGGATTATACGCACTCTCACCTTTCCACCATGCTAGCCACTCTAGTGACGCGCAACTTTCATCGGTGCATAAAACCCTCCTTATACCTTCGTCAAAATAGCCACCATACCTACCTATTATGGCATTTACATAGCCATTCCGAGATATATTGCCATGTAACTC
Source organism: Secale cereale (assembly GCA_902687465.1). Lineage (NCBI taxonomy): Eukaryota > Viridiplantae > Streptophyta > Magnoliopsida > Poales > Poaceae > Secale > Secale cereale. The sequence goes on along the minus strand of LR738709.1, from coordinate 209,863,775 downwards.
CACAGTTCTGTTTATTATGACACACATCATCATTGTCATATTGCTTTGCATGATCATGTAGTTGACATAGGATTTGTGTCTAAGCCACCGTTCATATTTTTATACATGTCACTCTTGGTCATTGCACATCCCGGTACACCGCCAGAGGAATTCATATAGAGTCATATATTTGTTCTAGTATCGAGTTGTAATGTTGAGTTGTAAGTAAGTAAAAGTGTGATGATCATCATTATTAGAGCATTGCCCCGGTGAGGAAAGGATGATGGAAGCTATGATTCCCTCACAAGTTGGGATGAGTCTCCGGACTTTAAAAATAATAAAAGAGGCCAAAGAAGCCCAAATAAAAAAAAGAGGCCAAAGAAGCCCAAATAAAAAAATGAGAGAAAAAGAGAGAAGGGGCAATGTTACTATCCTTTTCGACATGTTTCAAAGTAGCACCATATTCTTCATGATAGAGAGTCTCCTATGTTGTCACTTTCATATATTACTAGTGGGAATTTTTGTTATAGAACTTGGCTTGTATATTCCAACGATAGGCTTCCTCAACTGCCCTAGGCCTTCATGAGAAAGCAAGTTTATGCACACCCACTAGTTGTCTTTTGAGATTTCATACACTTATAGCTCTAGTGCATCCGTTACATGGCAATCCCTACTCCCTCGCATTGATATCGATTGATGGACATCTCCATATATAGTCCATTGATTTGCCGAGTTGATGTAAGACATTATGTCCGTGCAACAAACCCTGGGTCAGTTGCCTTGACTGTGCACAGGCACGGGAGCAAGATTGAGGCACCAACCCAAGTCAGAGTAAAAGGAACAAGTAAGCAGATCAGAAATACCAAGGCCAAGACAAAGAAGCAAGATATCGCTAAGAGAAAGGCCCCCCCTTTACCGGGCAGGCGAGCCCATCAAGGGGCGAGGCCACCCCCAGAAGAAGACAACCGAGGCGTCCCGGCAGGGTCTGCTGGGACTCGCGGAAGTTAAACTGCCTCACCGACCACTCCTCCATGACTCACATCGTCAATTAGTGCGGTGTCAAGCCGCAAAGTGACTAACTGGCAGCCATTAGCCACATAGAAGCCTCTCCCTACACGAAAAACCTGCAGATGACACCCGTCTTGTGACATGTCAAGCAAGCAGGCGCGGAGATGGCAAGATAGCCCAGCAAGCCTTGCCGGGAAACCAACGATGTGAAATTAAGTGGTGCATTTAATGCGCCCTCTCAGCCCGTCTTGTGACACGAAAAACATGCGGTGAAGATTGGAGAACTCACACACCCATACGCGCGTAGTCGCTGCTGCGCTGAGGCAACCCTTGTCGGGCAAGTGTACTTCCCTCCGCCACCTCATTTTCCACCATCAATCCACCAAAGAAGGATTAGGGAATTACGCCACAATGGCGGCCCGAACCAGGGTAAAACTGCCTGCGTGATCTCTGACGTACTGTCCCACGCTCGTCTACTCTTTGTGCAATGCGACGTCCCCCCACCGAACTAGCAAGGGACCTCCTGGTCCCATAGGTGGTCGTGGTTTTCCCTGACATCTTTGGTGCGCCAGGTAGGGGGGTTCGCTTGCGCGAACCTGAAGGTGTGTTCAGCACATCACCTTCATTGCCGTCTTCACCTTCAACGGCACCCTCGACCATGGCGCCCATCAAGAAACCTGCTTCTTCGGTGCATCCATCGACCTCAAAGGCTCCGCAGCCCACGGCCTCTAATGCTGCAGGAGATGCCGAGGCTCGTGAGGACGCATACGCTGCAGGGGATGTGGTCGGATCAGGCGGCACCGTCACCACTTCCCCCGCGATCGACGCAGGAGCAGGAGACACTGGAGGAGAGCAACATCATCAACACCTCGACGGCCATGCTCCTCAAGTCCCGGACGAAGGGGTTACTGTTGGTGTCAAAACCGGCGGATCTTGGTTAGGGGGTCCCGAACTATGCGTCTGATGATTGATGTTAACAGGAGGCAGGGGACACGATGTTTACCCAGGTTCAGGCCCTCTCGATCGAGGTAAAACCCTACTTCCTGCTATATTATTATGGATGAATATGTGTACAAGAGTTTATCTACCTCGAGATCGTAAATTCTAAAATGCCAAGTTTTAGCCTATGAGGATTGTATGATTCTGATTCTAGCCTCTACGGACTAAACCCTCCGGTTTATATACACACCGGAGGGTCCTAGGGTTTGTACATATCATTTTATAGAGGAAGGAAAATCTACACCCGAGCCTAAAACTTGCCATTACAAGAATGCAGGAGTCCTATTCGCATACGAGAGATGATCTTCTAAAATAATCTTCATGGCCCACCAGTACGGCCCACCAGGAGTTTATCCGGCCACCTGTGGACCCCCATTCCAAGACTCCCTCAGTAGCCCCTGAAATTGTCTTCAATGATGACGAGTTAGGCTTCCGTTTTGTCTTCGGCATTGCAAGGTGGGTTCCTCCTCCGAATATATCTTCTGCAAATTGATGGATTATGTTCGGCTCTGCAAGATTAGTACAACCCTTAGCCTCGAAGGCAAGGCTTTTAAAGAAAATGAATAATGTGTCTTTACTGACTACTTTTGGGTGAAGCATCGCGTCCAACCCACTAACACATCAAACCATTTTATTCGGTCCTAGTTTCGCGTTTCGAGGCATATCCTCATTGACACGTCCCATCAGAATAGAGATCGTGTCCGCTTATTGTGGGATTGTCATCATTGTGACGTGAGCACTCACACCGCGCATTACGCACGACCGCTTTGGGAACCGGCGAGTTTTATGGCTAAGGTGGGGGGACGCTCTATATTCGCAGCGTTATAAAAGGACTCCAATCCCTTTCATCAGCCCCACGCCTCCCTCAAACTCGACCTCTCCAATCTCCCTTACCCCCGTACTCTCATCTCCTGCGCCCACAACTCCTCGTTCCTCAACCACTACTCCCCTTCCCAGCAATGGCTGGATCTGGTGCCAGAGGCAAGTGGGATGCTTCCATGGTTACCGAAAAGACCGTGGAGGATCTACAGAGCGCGGGGTATCTCACCGGCGACATCACACACTGAGTCCCCTCTAAGGGCCAGATGACTCCCATCCCTAAGGCGGACGAGAGGGTAGTCTTCACCTCTCATTTTGTTAGCGGGCTAGGATTTCCACTCCACCCGTTTGTTCGGGGTCTTTTGTTCTTCTACGGGCTAGATTTCCACGATCTAGCCCCGAACTCAATCCTTCACATATCCACTTTCATAGTGATGTGTGAAGCCTTTCTCCGCATACCCCCACACTTTGGCATGTGGCTTAAGACCTTCAACGTGAAGCCGAAGGTGGTGGACGGGGAACATGCAGAGTGCGGGGGCACTATGATCAGTAAGCTCCCGAACGCAACCTGGCCCAAGGGCTTGTTCGTGGAGACGAACAAGGTCTGGCAGTAGGAGTGGTTCTACATCACCGAACCCCGCGACACCAACTGGGCGGCGGAGCCTGCTTTTAGATCCAGGCCCCCAGAGAGGCTAACCTCCTGGACCAAAAAGGGTCTAGACTGGGATTCGCACACTGAGGTGACGACTCTCGTGAGCCGCTTGTCCGCGTGATCTCCAAGGGGCACCAGCTCTCCTCCATGGTCCAGCTAATGCTGAACCGGCTTGTTTTCCCTTGCCAAAGCCGAGATTCCTCCTTATGGGAGTTCGATCCGGCAAGAGACAAGCCGTTGAAGCATCTCTTCGGCTCTACGCACAAAGAGATCTGGAAGCACCTCTTCAAGAGCCAAAAGGAACTGCCCAAAGAAGATGAGGATGTGTGATTCAGGACTGAAGTTTCCGCCATAGAGGTAATAATGATCCTTGCCGAAAACACACCTTTTCCCTTATTTAATGATAATAGGAATTGGAATTTTTATGTGATATACACGGCTGGACGAAGAAGGTGTCCCGTATTAAGTGTCCGGCGCCTTTGCCCGAAGAGCCAGCACTGCCTCTACTGATGACGATGCTGGTTCCGGCGCCATACAAGGCGCCGACCAAGAAGCCCAAGAAGACAAAGGGCAAGGGGCCGGAGACAGCCCCCGTCCTGCGGGCAAGAAGCCTGAGGACCTCCACATTCTCTCCTCTGACAAGGCGGAGGAAGATGATGAGGAGGAAGAGGAGGAAGAAGAAGTGCCCCCGCGCAAGGCAGGGGGATGAAGAGGGGGGCCGTCGCTGACGCAAGCACGGCCATGCCCCGGAAGAAGAGGAAGCTGAAGCTCGGAGATAGTTTGGATTCGTCCGAACATAGCTTCGTGGTGAATCCCAGGGTGAAACCCCTGCCCGAATTGTAAGTTTGTCCGGATTGGCTATTTCACCTTTGTTTATTTAGTATTTATGACAACTACTTAGTATTCTTCTACTGCTGATCTACCGCCCTCCCGGTGTAAACTCCGATGTTACATCATCGTAGGGGAAATCTCTGGCGCCTGGGGAGATGGAGAGTGACCCGCCAGTCCGGGCTTCATTGCCCGTAATCGGCGGGGACACCGAAGTCGTCCCAGCGGGTTCTCTCCGCCCAAGGAGATGAGGACGGGGCAGGAGATAGGGCGGCCGAGGGTAATACCTTAGCGGCCGCTGCCATGGGGAAACGGCCCCCATGGAGACCGAAGATGTGGGGCCCGAACAGTCCAGGGTCCCACCGGACACCGTCCCGGAGCCTAACGCAGCTCCGAGGTTTGAAGATCCCGCTCCTCAAATGGGGGATGATACGACGGTGCCCGGAGTTAATCCGGAGGCGCCGGATTCTATGGAGGGAGCAATGCAAAGTGCTCTCGTCACTGAAGAACACCGCACCGTGATGGGTGCGGTGATGAAGAAGATTCAGTCCTTCAAGGGCAGACTGAATGAAGCCTTCAACAACCTTTTAACAGGCTTTGAGGTAAGCCATGTAATGCTTTTAAAAAAATTTATTTGTTTTAAATGCACATATATAACAAGTAGCCCCTAATGCTTTGTGTGATTCTGAAAAGAATCGGACGAAGTATCCATAGAGTAGAATATTTATAGAGCTGAACTGTCGTGAAAGCTTCTTTAGTTACGGCAACTGCGTGAGATGTAGAGGTCGCCGAACTAAATCCGGAAGCTTGAGGTAGCCAATACGGACCTCGACCACATCAACCGGCGTTTTGATGAAACGCAAGGTATGCGGATTTTTGTTAAAATGTCGATAAGACTTAATTGGTTGAGTATGAGTACAAACTCTAATATTGTATTATGTATTACACAGTTGGCGCCGCTGAGCTCGAGGCCCTCAAGGGTGAGGTTGCCTGGGCCAAGGAGGAGGCCAAGGCAAACAAGGCGGCCGTTGATAAAGCGGCTACTGATTTGGAGGCCGAAAAGGCGGAGTGCGAGAAGCACAAATCTCGGATGTCCGAAGTCAAGGTCGAGCTCCAAGATGCCATCCGTAAGTGTGAGGCATCGGAGAAAAAGGCTTCAGAACAGGCGACTAAGCTGTCTGCGGCAGTAAAGTATGCCCAGGACGCGTGAGGCGAGGCACGCAGCGCCTATGAGGAAATCAAACAAGCGCGATAGATAGGATCTGGTAAGATATTTCTCTTACAGAGCATCTTCGGCGAGTGGAAGTATATTGTACTGTCATGATTGTCGAGTTCTCCAGGCGTGTTCGCTGATCTTCCGAGGAGCACCATAGATTCTGCTCAATACTTCCGAGCCCATGAGGGGAATGACACAGAGAAATTGTTCTGGTCGCAGTTCTATGCGCCACAACATCTAGTTCCCCTCAACGACCAGATGAAGCAGCTGGTCGAGCTGCACAACATGGCAGGTTCGGCCATGAAGGACTTAATAGTCCGGCTATGGCCCACTGAGCCAATCCCATGTAGTTACTTCGGATTGGTGAAGCGGCTCGTCGAGGCGATTCCGCGAGTCGACGCATTAACACGGTCGACTTGCATAGAAGGTGCTCGGATGGCCTTCGCTCGTGTCAAAGTGCACTAGGCAAAGATGAATGCAGTGCATATAGCCACTGCTGGCCCGCGCGCAGGAAAGGAGCACCGCAAGTCGGAGAATACTTCGAGGATATAATCGAGGGCACCCGCCTTGTAGAAGGCCAGTGTTCGAAAGATGTTGTTTTCGATTAATTGTTTCCGGATGTAAAGACTATGCTTATGAATCCAGTGTATATAACTTTTGCGCTATTTATAATATCATCGTCTTTTTTCCTCCTACGTGACTGTTTATCTTAAATCTGAAAGTTTTCCAGTCGTCGGTTTCAGCCCCCAGGGACATAGTACTGGGGTGTTCGGTCATATGCAAATACACTCTTTATCCAACGTCTTGGTCCGTATAGGAGGTGTATGCGGAGGGAACTAGGCAATCAGACTATGCAGCGCTATTCCTTTCACTTAGTCGTAGGAGTTTGACAAGTGGGGCTAGGTACTAGCCCCTTGTGCGGATGAAGTATCCAATTGCACTTTGGCTGGGGGAAAAAACCAACCTTCGTATAACACGGGGTAGATCTCTATCGATCGCAGTATAAAACTAAGTCGCCGGATTGCAGACCAGGTTCTCGTTGATCATGACAGTCAGTTTTTGGCTTTCTCTACTGAAGTACTTGATCGGACTAGCCAGAAGTACTATCACAGTAGTTCTCCCTTTACACCCTAGCCAAACAATCGAGAACGTAGGGGTAAGCACAGGAGCCGGGCAACCCAACTATTGACCCAAGACATGATTCGGAACTGATGCATATAATGCAAATATCCAGGATGCCGAACTCTCCCTATAGGTTTTCGGTCTTTTCGACATATACCAGGGCTGAATACAACCCCTGGTAATAAACCTTTAATGACAAGGAACATATGGCAATCTGATGCGAGAAGAGAACATTCCATGGTGAGTAAAAAACTCTGGACATAATATGAATAAAATTGGTCTATTATTATCCCTCTATAGTACGGCGAGCCGCAAAATGTACAGATAATGCCAACGACCTTTTTCCGACATTTTACATGACAAAAAGGTATATAACAAGAAAGAGAAAAAAGGTTTACACAGGTTCTTAATCTAAAAAGAAACCTTAGTGTGGGTCCCTGCTACACGTCTGCGCCGTTTTCTCCTCTGTAATGTGTCCTTGAAGGTATGAGTATGATGGCCATCTGTAGAAAAAAAATTCCTGGAAACGAAGAAGTCAATCTAGTGTGGGCAAAGTAAGCCCGGTTCGTTTTAATCAACTAAGTGAAGATAAGTTGAAAGTCCGAATAGGGTCAAGCCGAACTACAGACTGGATGCAGGTGTCCCTGGTCACTGCCCAAGGAGTTTTTAGGGCATAATTATGTACTCGAGGCACATATGCTATTACCTTATGGGGCAGTCGATGGGGGCATAGCTGTCAATCTTGCTTAGGTTTATCTGAGTTGTCGCATTGAGGCGTGTGCCGGACATGTTTAGCTGTGTCCGCTATTGATACATTATCTGGCTTGAATATGCCGCACTGTACTCCGGCTGCTAAGGCCGCAGTGTCTTCCTCCGTATGGAGAGAGTGCTCCATATTTCCATTGACCGTGATAACGCCATGTGGTCCAGGCACCTTCAGATTTAAATATGCATAATGTGGGACTGCATTAAAGCGGGCGAAGGCCGTTCTTCCGAGTAGGGTGTGATAGCCACTTCGGAATGGAGCTATGTCGAAGAGTAGTTCTTCGCTTCGAAAGTTGTCGGGAGAACCAAATACAACCTCCAAAGTTAAAGAGCCTGTGCAGCGAGCTTCAACAGAGTACATAATTAATCCGCTCCCTGTGCAGCGCCCACAGTGGGGCCTCCGCATGATGGTTTCGAGTTCTTGAAGGGCAGCTTTGAAGGGCTCAAGGGTTACGCTGTCGGCCGGATGACCAAGAGTCGCCGCGGCCGGATCTACATCGATGACGCTGGTTGGGGACCGGAGGCCGATTCAATCGAATACGGGTACCGGGTTCCTTTTGGCGGCATCCAAGTCTTCATTGGCAAAATCGGCGAACCGGGACCTGAGCCAGACATCTTCCCCAACATCGTCGAGCCGGCTCAGCGTACGAGATCGGCCCGGATTCAGCCCGCCGTGAAGCACGTGTTCGTTGGAGCAATCCACGGAGTTCGAGCCAATGATGGATCGGAATCTGATGGTGCAACAGTTGTCTACTCAGACGACGAATCTTCATCCGGAGAAACCGAGTCTCTGTATCAGTTGCAGGACGGTCGGTCTGAGGGCGAGTCCGATGGAAACAGTATTCCGGACCCCTTTGGCCCGCCAAACCGGGTGGCTGTCTTTATGGCCGGTTCACAGCCCCCGGTGAACGGGGCAACAGCAGAAGCTGGTGTAGGGGGGAGCGGCACGACCCTCTCACCTACTGACGTTCTATCCACCTTGATGGATGAGTTCACAGCTAAAGCAGTGGAAACAGTAGCTCCAGCAGACAAGGCGCATCATGATGCAGAACTCCTTCAGTTGAAAGGCCAGATTGATCAGCTAAAGGAAGATCTGAAGGCAGAGAGAGAGATGATAGCGGTGAGACAAGCAGAGTTGGATGATCAAGCTTTTCACCTAAGGATGGAACAGGCCTCTACACAGGGCGTAAGAGGTCGGAAGTACCAATCTCGTATACCGCCGGTTTACGAAGCGATGGATCTGTTTAGAACACCAGGGGCAGGGACCAGCAATAATCCCACTTTAAACCGAAGGGCACCCCCAGTCAGGGATGAGCCGGTTCGACAGCCTGCGGCGGAGCAAGACCGGTGGATCACGTCTGCGCCTCACCCATCAGGTTACTATTCGAACCCGTTGGATAACATCGTTGCGGCTGCAGCGCGATTGGCCGCTTTACCCGATGAGGGGACGTCCCGTGTAGCAGTGGAGGCGCGCCGGGTCAAGGAACTACTTAATACGGCGTTGATATAGCAGCAAGCATATTCTCATAGCAGGGAAAGGCTACATTCAACACCACGTCCCAGCCGAAGTTATACTAGGCATTGGGAGGAGCCAGAAGTGTCTAGCAGCGAACGCAGGAGGCATCAGCGCAGACAGGATAATCCGGCGAGTGCAGCGGCACCAGTTCCGGATATAAACCAGGTTAGATCAGGAGCCCGGGAAGAGGTTCGTCAAACAACGCCGGTTCACACAGCCACAGCAGAAACAGGAGTCACGACGAGTTCTTTTGGGGTGCAGTGTCTTATCCCCGCTTTACGGGGTGTCAAGCTGCCTAAGGATTTTAAAGGGCCCCGCAAGGTACCTAATTACACGGCAGATTTAGCTCCGGAAGCTTGGGTGGAAAGTTATGAGATGGCCATGGAGATGCTGGACGTGGATGAATCAGCTTGTGCTAAGTATTTTACTATGATGCTTGAAGGTACGGCCCGGACCTGGCTGAAGGGTTCACCCCCGAACTCTATCGGATCATGGGGGGAACTACGCAACTAGTTTATCAAAAACTTCAAAGATACATGCAAACAGCCGATGTCAGTGGTGGATCTAGCAGCTTGTGTGCAAGGAGAGCAAGAGTCTACAGCAGCTTGGGTGCGGAGAGTAGCGGAGGTCTTACACTCTTCGAAAGGTATCAATCCTAGTACGGCGATAGTGACCTTGGAAAACAATTGCCGGTTTGAATCTTTAAAATTAAAGCTCGGACGGCTAAAAAGGGATTGTAATGATATGGGAACTCTCATGAGTGCCTTGGTAAAATATGGAGACTCTGATAATACCAAGTATCCAGAAGCGGAAGGAGACAAGACAGGGAAGGTTAGCAAGTCTGGTAAACCGGCGCCAGTTAATCCGGCTGCTACGAGTTTTTTGGGCAAACGGAAGGCAGAGGGTGGCTCTGACTTCGTGGCCAACACGCAAATTCAAGGGGATTTTCAGCACAGCCTGGGAAATCCGCCTTCACAAACCGGCGGAGGAACTCTTAGTTGGGATCAAGAGTTAGATTAGCCTTGTCCGAAACATGGCATGAAAGGACGACCGGCAAAGCATACCATAAGAGAGTGCAGGCCCCTTATGAAGGCAATGGCGGGCCGCTTCAATCCTCATGACAGGCCTCCAAATGGCGGTTCAGGTCCTGGATTTTATGGTACAGGCCATCAGGGGAACAGCTCCGGATCAGGGTATAGGAGCAATAACAATGGTTATCAAAACCGGGCAGGTAATCAGAATAATCAAGGAAATTATAATAATTAGGGCAATCAGTCGCATCATCAAGGTGGTTACAATAACCAGAGCAATCAGCAGCAGGGCCAAGGGAATTATAATGGTCAGGGAAATCAGCAGCAACAGCATCAGCAACAGCAGCCGCAATCTGGATATCAGAGTAATCCGAAGGAATTAAACAGTGGGCAATATCATGTCTTCACCACAAGTCTGTGTAAGAGAGATCAGAAGGTTTTGAAGCGGGCTGTTAACGCAGTTGAACCGGCAACACCGCAATTTTTGCGCTGGTCCGAGCAGCCCATTGTGTGGAGCAGAGAAGACCACCCGATGCGGGTGGATAATCCGGGCCATTTAGCCTTGGTGGTGGCACCTCAGGTGGGAGGCTACAAAATCACTAAGGTTCTCATGGACGGTGGTAGCAGTATCAATATCTTATACTATGAGACTTTCCATCGTATGGGTCTGACGGATAAGAAGTTAAGGCAATCAAATACAGTGTTTCATGGAGTGGTCCCAGGTAAGTCGGCTTATCCGGTTGGAAAGATTGACTTAGAAGTTACCTTTGGGAATGAGTATGATTCCAGGTCAGAGATGATAACTTTCGAAGTCGTCAAAATCAAAAGCCCATATCACGCTCTGTTTGGAAGGACGGTTTATGCTAAGTTTATGGCTAGGCCATGTTATGTTTATTTGCAGCTTAAAATGCCGGGTCATAAGGGCACGATCACGGTTCATGGAAGTCGCAAGATAGCAGTGGAATGTGAAGAGGGAGATGCAGCATATGCAGAAGCAGTATGTGCCATGGAAGAGTTGAAATTTTATAAAGATAATGTTGATCCGGCAGATATGACTCCGCTGAAGAAGCCAACTACCGAGCATGATCCGACGTTGAAGTTTAAGTCGGCAGAGGAGACCAAGCAAGTTGATTTTGTGCCTGGAGAATCGTCCAAGCAGTTCACCATCAGCGCTAACCTTGATCCCAAATAGGAAAGCGCGCTCATCGAGTTCATCCGTGAGAACCGGGATATCTTTGCATGGAAACCTTCTGACATGCCAGGTATACCGAGGGAACTCACTGAGCACAGTCTTAACATTGATCCGAAATATAAACCAGTTAAACAATATCTGCGCCGTTTCAACGAGGAGAGGCGCAAGGCTATAGGAGAAGAAGTGGCCAGACTTTTGGCCGCAGGATTCATAGTGGAAGTTTTTCATCCGGAGTGGTTGGCTAATCCGGTGCTGGTGTTAAAGAAGAACGGGAAGTGGAGAATGTGTGTGGACTACACAGATCTCAACAAGGCTTGCCCAACTGATCCTTTTGCTCTCCCACGCATCGATCAGATTATTGATGCTACGGCGGGATGTGAGCGGTTAAGCTTTTTGGATGCATATTCAGGGTATCACCAGATCAAGATGGCAGTTGAAGACCAAGAGAAGACAGCTTTCATAACTCCTTTTGGTGCTTTTTGCTATGTATCTATGCCTTTTGGGCTTAAAAGTGCACAGGCAACTTATCAGCGTTGCGTTCAGAATTGTCTCAAAGGGCAGATAGGGAGGAATGTTCATGCCTATGTGGATGACATTCTGGTCAAGTCAAGGAAGGAAGAGACAATGATAGAGGATCTTAAGGAAACCTTTGATAATCTTCGAGCTTATAAGATGATGCTTAATCCGGAAAAATGTGCTTTTGGTGTTCCAGCAGGTAAGTTACTGGGATTCTTGGTCTCAAAGAGAGGAATAGAAGCGAACCCAGAGAAAATCAAGGCCATCACATCTTTGACTAAACCGGTTTGCATCAACGATGTTCAGCGTATAGCTGGCCGGATCACCGCTTTAAGCCGGTTCATCAGCCGTTTGGGAGAGAAGGCGATCCCACTTTACCAGATGCTGAGGAAAACAGACCGGTTTATATGGAGTGATGAGGCAAACGCAGCGTTTGAGGATCTGAAACGGCAATTGGCAAAGCCACCGGTTTTAGCTGCTCCTATTGACAAGGAGCCGTTGCTGTTATACGTCGCTGCCAATGCACGAGCAGTTAGCGTTGCAATTGTGGTTGAGCGCAAGGAAGCAGGGAAGGAATACCCGGTTCAGCGCCCGGTTTATTACGTGAGTGAAGTACTTATTGAATCCAAGCAGAGATACCCTCATTGGCAGAAGATGGTATATGGTGTGTTCATGGCAAACCGAAAGTTGAAGCACTATTTCCAAGGTCATCCAATAACTGTGGTTAGTTCAGCACCGTTGGGGGATATAATCCAGAACAAGGAAGCTACAGGCAGAGTAGCGAAGTGGGCCATTGAGCTCAAACCACATGAGTTGAAATATGTACCACGCACCGCTATAAAGTCTCAGGCATTGGTAGATTTCATCAATGATTGGACAGAGTTGCAAACTCCTGAGGAGAAGACGGATCTTACTTACTGGACGATTCACTTTGAAGGTTCAAAATAGTTGGAGGGCTCGGGGGCTGGAGTTGTCTTAACTTCCCCCAGAGGTGATAAATTTTGTTACGTCCTCCGCTTATTGTTTCCTTGTACTAATAATGCAGCAGAATATGAAGCACTACTTCATGGTTTGCGGCTGGCAAAGGAGATGAACTTGAGCCGGGTTAAGTGCTTTGGCGACTCAGATCTGGTGGCGCAGCAAGTTTCTGGCAAGTGGGATTCAAGAGATCCCCTAATGGCAGCTTATAGGCGAGAAGTTGAAGCAGTTGCAGGATGCTTCAAAGGATATCAGGTGGATCATACAGACCGGCGGAGGAACGAAGCGGCTGACGCTCTAAGCCGGCTGGGTTCTCAACGTATACCGGTGCCACCAAACACTTTTTTGGATGAATTGCACAATCCTTCGGTTCAAATACCATCGGAGGAAGACCTAGCTGTTCCAGATCCGGAGGCACTGTTAGTTGCAGCGCTTCATGTTATTCCAGGTTGGACGCTGCCCTATTTGGCATACCTGAGCCGAGGAGAGTTACCGAACGATGAAGAAGAAGCACGACAGATAATCCGGCGTTCTAAGTCCATGACGATTGCAAACGGAGAGCTTCATCATCGCAGTACTTCTGGAGTATTTCAGCGGTGTGTATCAGCTGAGGAAGGTTGTGAGATTCTTCGCGAGATCCATGATGGAGATTGTGGTCATCATGCCGGTTCAAAATCATTGGTGGCGAAAGCATTCCGGCATGGTTTCTATTGGTTAACTGCTCATGCAGATGCGGCAGATCTGGTCCGGAAGTGTGGCGCTTGTCAGAAATTTTTAAGGCGTGCTCTGGTTCCGGCACAGGAGCTCCGGATGATACCAATAACTTGGCCGTTTGCGACTTGGGGGCTTGATATGGTTGGACCCTTTAAGCGATCCCAAGATCATAAAACTCATCTACTAGTAGCAGTAGATAAGTTTACAAAGTGGGTTGAAGCAGAGCCTATAAGCAAGTGTGATGCAGCAACCGCAGTCAAATTCATCAAAAAAGTAATTTTCTGGTTTGGCTTTCCACACAGCATCATCACAGACAATGGCACCAATTTATCTCAGGGTGAGATGGAAGAATTCTGTCAACGAGAACATATTCGCTTGGACGTGTCTTCTGTGGCCCACCCCCAATCCAATGGTCAGGCTGAAAGGGCAAATCAGGAGATTTTGTGAGGTATGAAACCCCGGCTTATGACACCTTTCCAAAGAACCCCAGGATGTTGGGTTGAGGAGTTGCCATCTGTTCTTTGGAGTATCAATACTACACCAAACCGGTCTACATGTTACACACCTTTCTTCATGGTCTATGGTGCTGAAGCAGTCCTTCCGAGCGATAGACGTCATGATTCACCAAGGGTGACGGCTTATGTTGAAGCAGTCAACGAGAAAGCAAGACAGGACAGTTTGGACTGGCTGGATGAAGAGCGTGATATAGCTGCAGCACGATCTGCAATTTATCAACAAGACTTATGCAGATATCATAGCCGCTGGATCAGAACAAGGACGTTCTAGGAGGGCGACTTGGTACTCCGGCTCATCCAAGATCAAACAGATATGCACAAGCTATCCCCACCTTGGGAAGGGCCCTTTGTAGTTAGTAAGAACCTACACAACGGTTCATATTACCTGGTGGACGTTCAAGAACACAAGGACTCACGGACGTCAGAAGAGGAGACGATGAGGCCGTGGAACATCGCCCATTTACGGCCATACTATACTTGAGCTACGAGCTCCAATGTATCCTATGTATATATTATGATTAATGAATAAACCGGCACCCTCGGTAAACCGGGGGCTCAGCCCTTTTTTCCATATACAAATATATTGTGAGGACAACCATACAAGTTTTTTATCAGATATTATATTTCACTATATTGGCCGGTTTAGAAGTTGATTTTTTGCAGAGTATACAAAGGAGCAATAAAACTTTCTAAAGAACATGAGATCATATCCAGTTCGAAGAGAGGACACTTCACGATTTACCCACCGGTTCAGGAGGAACCATGGAGGCCCCCTGGGAAAGACGGATAATCCACGTCCCATTGATTGGCTCAATTTTTATGTACATCGGCCCTCTGAAAAGAATGGTTCGCCCACGTTCAGTGATTGGCTAGGCCCTCTGGGAAAGATGGTTTGCCCACGTCCCAGTGATTGGCTCAATTTTAATGTACGATTTTATCGGCCCTCTGAAAATATGGTATGCCCACGTTCAGCGATTGGCTAGGCCCTCTGGGAAAGATGGTTTGCCCACGTCCCATTGATTGGCTCAGTTTTTATTTGCGGTTCTATCGGCCCTCTGAAAAGATGGTATGCCCACGTTCAGTGATTGGCTAGGCCCCCTGGGAAAGATGGATAATCCACGTCCCATTGATTGGCTGACCCTTGCTTTGAGCCTGGCAGCTCTTAAATAGCCTCGACTACATGGTCTTATTTGCAAAATTTGCATCTTTTTGTGTTTGTGTTTTATAACCCTTTAAACCGGAGTGGAACAGCTACAGAAGCTGACCACATATCTATAAAGTGGAAAGTCTGGGTCATGAATACCAGCATGAGTAAACCGGTGTTCATTATAACCCGGATCATCTATCAGGCAACAAGCCACGTCAGACAACAATTGGATCCAAGTCTTGCAGAACAAGATGAATCCGAGTTTATCATTAAAACCTGGGTTTCTAATTGGATCCGTGAAGGTCTTCATCAAGAGATTTTAAAGTCCTACCGGATTAAGAGTGTTGAGCATATATAATCTCAGGTATAACGTTATTTCTGGTATGAGTAGCTACTTATTTGACGTTTTAAGAGAACAATTTAATCCGTCCAGTGGTAAACCGCTATGACATATTTTCAGTATTATTTCTGCAGGAGCAGAGGATATGCAAGATAAGCACCATCAGATAACATTTAAATTGGCAAATATTTCATATAAGAAAGACAGAATATCCGGATTAAAGCAGATCAAGTTTCAGCTATCCTATTACAAGGCATAGCAATCCCGATGGATTACAAAGATTGTTTGACAAAACAGAGACTGCGATTACAAACAATAAATTTTGAATTATGCTCCTCCTTGCTGAGACGGCTGGCCATCACCTTGATCCGGAATATCTTCATCTTCTTGAAGCGGTTGGAAGTCCGGTGCACGCCAGTCAATCTTCGTCAAAGCCCGGAAATACATCTCGTCGTTGATAAGTTCAGAAGGTTCAATATCAGGAGTGAAGGTATGAGGACGAACCGGCGGGATTAAGTTGACGGTGTCATAAACCGGCCGCTCCACCCGCTCGTTTTGCAAGTTATATCCAGGATGATACCTGGATAAATCGGATTCAGCTGCAAGCTTGCTGGCGAGGGGACGCATCTCCTTCGTCAAGGCGTAGAGATCCTTTGCGGTAAAAGTTGAGCCGTCGTCTTTTGTATCAGGAAATCCAGTTAAAGCTTCTTCCGGATCAAGATCCGGGACCCAGGCCTTAGCCCTGGTAAGGGCCAAAAGAGCACCACCTCGGGCAGCAGACTTCTTCAAGACGAACCGGCAAGACAGATAATTTTTTCAATGTGTCCTGGATAGTTGTAGGGGCCGGTTTACCGAAAGAAGTTGCACTAATGATCCTCTGGGCGCCGGAATACAGCTGCTCGACCAAGGTGTAACATGCTTTAAGCTTCTTCCGTAGGTCATCCCCAAGATGGGAGACACGGCGCCCTGCATATAGATATCATGGTTAAACCGGCACAAATGGAAGATGACAAGGATAAAGAGGGAGTTCAGATTATACTTACCAAAGACTGCAGAGGTCATCAACTCAATCTGCTGCTTTAAACCGGTTAATTCCTCTGAAACCGGATTAAGCGCCCCTTCAGCATCCTGAATCTTTTTCTCCAGATCCTTCTTTTGAACCTCAAAAGTGGTCCGCTCTTCTTCAAAGTATTTCTTCTGATCTTCAGCAGTCTTTAAACTTACCTGAAGATCTTTCTTAGCCTTTGAAGCGGCAGATTCTGTCTTAGCAAGACGGCTCCGAAGTTCATTAATTTCATCAGCATTCCGGTTTAATTCAGCCTGCAAGCACAATCAAATGACAAGAAGCAAAAATCAGACAAGTCTCAAGCACACAAACAAGTTGTCTACTTGACACTTGGGGGCTAATGGCAGTTGAAGCAATAAGCAACGGCAATTCAAAGTTATAAGTCTCAAGCACACAAACAAGTTGTCTACTTGACACTTGGGGGCTAATGGATGGTTGAAGTATCATCAGAAATTTTTACAAGTATCAAATACATAAACAAGTTATCTACTTGATACTTGGGGGCTAATGTAAAGATCAATTGTTCAAACTACAAAGTTCCGATTCACCTTCAGCACGAAGATAAACCGGAACTTGGGGGCTGTTATGGGATAGAAGCATATCAAAAGTACAAAGTTAGAAGAAGAGGATTACCTCATATTTCTCCTTCATCAAGTTAACCAAACTTGCTTCATAATCTCGGCTGCTGTGGAGCCGGTTTAGGTACCCAGAATAAATTTCTTGGGCGCTCATGTCTGCAAGATTGGATACTTCAGTACTCCATTTGCCCTTCTCTTTATATAACTTCTCCGTTTTAGCTGTATGCTTGGCTAAAACGGTGGGCTCAGCCGGAGCAACGAATGCAGCCCCAGTCACTACAACTTCTGGAGAAGAAGGGGCAATTGGAGTCGCAGTGTGAGCCGGATTGGGAGATGCCGGATTAATTTGCGGAGAGTTGACACGGGCAGGGCTTGGCGAGTTGCGTGCATCTTCAGCAGTAGGATTTTCGGGTGCGGAGAGGTGATCCGTAGGCGCAGGATCTTCAAGAGGAGCTATGGGCTCGCTTTCTGGAGGAACGGTCGTTGCCGGATCATCGACCGGATCATCTGCAGTGGTCTCAGCAGGAGGCTTGTTTGCCTTGGGTTTTTTGCTCGGCTTTGGTTTGCTGAAAAAAGTTTGCAAAATAAGTTAACATTATAAAGCAAAAGGGAATTATAAACCGGAAAAGTTAAAAAGTTACCCTGGGACAGTTTTCAATGGAGGAAGCTGGGTGGCGGTCGATTCACCAGAAGAAGACAGTGGAGTTTCCTGATAATCAGGGTCAGACGGTTTAAGAGGTTTCTGGATAAGCCCGGCCTTGGGATGAAGGAGAGTCGGAGAAAGTATCACCTCAGCACGGCGCTTCCAAGCCGGAGTTAAAGAAATCCCGGATGATTCCACTGCCAGGCCACTATGGCGAGTGGTCCGGCGAAGAGCTTCATGCTGTTGCTTCTTGAAAATAAAATTAGGATCCAACTGAGCATAAGGGTGAGAAAATTGGTATTTCCGGATGGTCCGACGACTTTTATGTGGAAGAGGTTCTGAATCAGAAGAAAGGATAGTTACCTCAACCTCGGCCGGATTATCACCTTCAGCCAACACCTGTGGAAAGTTATCATTAGGTACAGATATGAATACAAGAAAGCAGAATTCAAACCGGTTTAATTCATACCTCGGAATCCAGATCATCATCCTCAGCGGGAGAGCTGGAGTCAAGAGCTGCCTTTCTTTTCTTATTAGCAAAGGTCTTATGGCGTGCTTGCTTGCCGGTTTTCTCCTGAGGTTTTCTCTTCCAGAAAGGATCATCAGCCTATTCAAAAGAAGGAAGGACAGTTGAAGGGACGGTTTAAGAAAACGGATTACAAATACAGGATAAAGTAAAACTTACCGCAGGAAGTTTATTCTTCTTATAATATGGTGCTAATCCGACTTTGCTGCAGTCTGCTAAGGAGACGTTGAGCATCTTTTTAGCCGATTCAATAACCTCCGATTCAGATAATTTGTCCTTGGTGAATCGTTGAGGATCGTCCGGTTTACCAGAATACTGGCACATCAGCTGAGATCGCCGGCTCAAGGGAAGGATGCTCCAAGACAACCAGCAGCACATAAAGTCAGTTCCATTCAAGCCATTGCCCATGAAAGCTTTCAACCTGGAGAGCTGTGATGCAAACCGGGTCGTTGAGGTAGAGGATGATCCTCCGGAATACGGTGCTCACGATAACCCAGCAAGGGGTTCTCCCCTTCAGGAGAAGTGTCAATGCAATAAAACCATGACTTGTTCCACTCTTTTGGATGCGTGTGTAAAGCGGCGTGAGGAAAGACAACGTCCCTCCTTTTCTGGATACTAACACCACCGAGTTCCTGATGCGGGCCACTGGTGAACTCTGTGCGCCGGTTCAGGTGAAAGAAATCCCGGAACAGATCGACAGACGGTTCTTCCTACAGATACACCTCCGAAAACACTTGGAAGTCACAGATATTTGAAATAGAGTTGGGTCCAATATCCTGAGGGTGGAGTTGGAAGGCAGCAAGAACGTCCCGGAAAAATTTTGAACCGGGGGGAGAGAAGCCTCGAGATAGGTGATCAAAGAACACGATAACCTCCCCGGGCCTGGGAGTAGGAGGGCATTCATTCCCTGGAGCCCGCCACTTCAAAACAGATTGAGGGCCTAAGGTACCAATTTCAGAAATATTGACCAAATCTTCTTCCATGATGATGGAAGGTACCCAATCACAGGAGACGAACTGTTTGGCCATAGCAACGAAAAGACAAGTGCTGAAAAAGATAAAGTGCAAAAAATGGATTATGCGGGTATAGCAGTATAAACCGGAAAATATCTATGAAAGGTACGCAACGGTTTGAACCGAGGACTAATGGCATGGTTAAACCGGCAATAACAGGGAGCTACGTCATTTCCGGTTCACGACAGTAAGAGAGGAACAGCTAAACCGTCGCATTTCAAATTCAAAGTTTTGCAAAAACAGGGCATAACAGTTTAAACCGGAGTATATCTAATGGATCTACAAAGGAGAAGAAACAGTTTCCTCGTAAACGGCTAAAGTGGAACAGATCTGGGTGTGCAAAGAAAAGAAAAATAAAGCGCAAGAAAATACGAGAAGAAACGCAAGGGTCTTATGCGGAGAAGATGAATCTACAGGATAAGTGTAAGTGGCGAGATCTAAAGCTAATACTAGTGGAAGATCTATTAACTGGGTATAAAGGTCACAAATTTTCTACGAAGTGAGCATTTACGAGGAACAAGTTGAAGTTTTCATTGAAAACCCTAATGGCGGAAGAACAAGGGAAGAACCCTAAAGGATGCAGATCTAGAATGAGGAAGGAAGGACATACCTGAACAATGGAGGACGACGGCGGAGTTCTCTGGTCGAATCAGGTTGATGCAGCGGCCAGGAAGGTCTTGATTCGGCGAGGCAACGGCGGCGCTTCAAGCTCGGGCGTCAATGGCGTCTGGAAGCTCGGGCGACAGATGGAGGAAGAAGAGGCGAGAAGAAGAAAGAATGAAGGGGGACGGTGGTATTTATAAGCAAAGGGTAGATGTGAAGCGACAGGTGCGGGATTCGAGGGGGCAAGATCGGATAAAGATCCTTTTTGACGCCTCGATTTTCGGATAACCATTAAACAAAGCTACAGTACAGCTCGCGGCGTTAAATGCGGAGATGATGTCACGGTCAGATTTAGTGATTCTCGAAGATGACGTCAGAGCCGGTTTACAAAAATGTGAAGACAAAGAAGAAATTTATACAAGACAAGGAAGACTGATATGAACAAGTTCAAATCATTCTAGGGCCTAATGTCAGGGATATGACTAACAGGTATGAACCGACTAGTGTAAACCGGCTTAGCTGTATTATACTTGGTTATAATATTTAGTAAAGGCTACGGCCCATGAGATCTTAGGGCCCATGTATAGAAGTGTGGTTTGTAAACCGCCAAGCGATGTAACTTGAGAGATAAGGAAGAAAAGACAGAGACCGAGGCGGACACAAGTATGAGCCGGCCTCGGGACTCTGTAAACCGGACCAGGCGTCACCTCTATATAAAGGGATGACCCGGCGACGGTTCAGGGACAAGCAAGAATCAATCCGTCGAGACTACAGGCAAGCGAATCCGCTCCCTGTAATCCGACGCCCAAGCAATACCAAACCAACTAGACGTAGGCTTTTACCTTCATCGAAGGGGCCGAACTAGTATAAACTCTCGGTGTCCTTTGTGTGCTATAAATCCCTTCAAGCTAACACGTGCGATGGTTCCATCATCAAGTCCGCTAAACCGGACATCTGCCGTGCTATTTCCACGACACCCGGTATCACTCCTTTAAAGGTCGTGCTGCTTGGCTTGATTCTAGATGGGTCGATCCCCATCTTGCGGACAGTGTCCTGATATATCAGATTGATACTACTGCCACCGTCCATAAGGACTCGGGTTAGATGGTATCCATCTATTATTGGGTCGAGCACTAAGGCAGCCAAACCCCCATGCCGAATACTAGTCGGATGATCCCTGCGATGGAAAGTGATCGGACAGGCTGACCATGGGTTGAATTTTGGGGCGACAGGCTAAACGGCATAGAAGTCTCAGAGTGCGCGCTTGCGCTCCCTCTTTGGGGTATGAGTGTCATATATCATGTTCACTGTTTTTACCTCCGGTGGAAATTTCTTGTATCCCCATATATTTGGTTGGTGAGGTTCATCCTCATCTTCTCTCTGAGGCTCCTTCCCCTTGTGTTCGGTGTTTAGCTTGTCGGCCTGCTTGAAAACCCAACAAATACGGTTGGTGTGATTGGCAGGTTTTTTTGGGGTGCCATGAATTTGGCAGGGCCTTTCTAATATCCTGTCCAAACTTGATGGACCGTCTTTGTTGCCTTTAAAGGGCTTCTTACATTGACCGGGTCTGGAGCCGCTGAATCCGGCGTTTTCCGCTGTGTCATCTGGGCTTCCAGGATTGTTTCGACGCTTGTTTTTATTGCAACGTGGCTTTCCATTATCGTCCCTGACTTCAGATGTTCCAGGGTCACTGGTGCTGCTATGAGCTAACCAACTATCTTCACCCGCGCAAAAGCGAGTCATGAGTGTAGTTAGGGCTCCCATTGTCCTCGGCTTTTCCTGTCCAAGGTGTCTGGCTATCCATTCGTCCCGGATACTGTGCTTGAATGCCGCTAAGGCTTCGGCGTTCGGACAGTCTACGATCTGGTTCTTCTTAGTGAGAAACCGGTTCCAAAGCTTGCGGGCTGACTCCCCGGGTTGTCGTATGATGTGACTTAAATCGTCAGCGTCCGGGGACAGACATAAGTCCCTTGAAAATTGGCCCGAAAAGCGTCCGCAAGTTCTTCCCAACTCCCAATGGAGTTTTCTGGGAGACTGTTTAGCCAGTGCCGTGCTGGTCCTTTTAGCTTGAGGTGTAAATATTTGATGGCGTGGAGATCATCTCCTCTAGCCATGTGGATGTGAAGAATAAAATCTTCTATCCAGACGACAGGATCCGTCATTCCATTGTACGCTTCGATGTTCACGGGTTTAAACCCTTCTGGGAAATCATGAACCAGTACCTCATCAGTAAAGCATGGAGGGTGTGAGGCTCCTCTGTATCTTTCTATATCGTGGCGTATGTCCGACGGTTGTGGTGTTCGGTATTGACCCCGAACTGGTATGTCAGCGCCGCGATTGGCTTGATAGCCGCCGTCCCGTGCGGGAGCTCGGTCTCTAGGTCCGAATATAGACCTGGTCTTGCTAGCTTTTTTGTTTAGGTCCTCGCGCAGATCATGCTTTCGGACTTGGGCTGCACCCTCCTTTCCTTTATGGGGTGGGGGCTTGTTTATGCCATTACTAGCGACTCTATCCCGTCCGCGAGGTGGTCGGTCTGACTTGTTGGTGGTGTTATTATTCAGTGGGACGGGCGCAACGGCCTCGTCGTCGAATTCGGGCAGCAGCTTGCGCTTGGGATAGCCTTTGGTTTGGCCTTTAAAGCCATGTTTCTGTTCGGTGTCTAGCACCTCATTCCATCTATCATTGAGCGTGTCTTGTGCAGCTCGAAGTTGTCTCTGCTACTTTTTTAGGCTCCGTGCGGTGGCTATAAGCCGCCGATGGAAGCACTTTTGTTCAGAGGGTTCTTCTGGGACGGTATATTCATCGTCATCCAGGCTAGCCTCTTCTTCGGAGATCGGTTCATAGTCACCATCTTTGGCATCGCTGTCATCCGACTGTGGCTTCGGACTCTGTTCGCCGTCCTCTTGCTCCTCCTGCTCTATCGCAGGGTCTGTGGGGTCTTTAGCTTGTTCTCGAATATCACCGTCATTAGTCACGGTGTTGCTGTTCTTTCCTTTATGGGAGTTTGCTCAACGTTTAGGACACCGACGCTTGGGAGGTTCTTCGGCGGGTTTATCCTCTATGGGATTGTTTTCACCGTTGCCTTTCGTCTCTCTGGGTATATCCACCATATACACGTCGTATGAAGACGTAACTTTTCACCGCCCTGTTATGGGCCTGCATTGATCTATATCTCCTTCAGCTTCGAGGTCCATCCCGTCGAAGTCTTCTTAAGCGTAATCGAGTAGAACGGTTAGATCTTCAACTGTGGCTACCAAGTCGGTGGTGGGTGGGGAACGAAATTCTTCATCCCCCTGGGTGTAACACCCCAAAATTTTGGTTTGGTTTTTACCAAATTCTTTATTTGATTTAAAGGAGGTTATTTGAATTTTTTTTTAAGAGAGACCCTCCTTCCCAAATTTTGTTTCTGACAAATCTTTTTGAGTCCTTCTCAATCTTGATTCTGGCCTTGAGGGTCTTTCAACTTATGTTGGTTCAACACAAATACTCTTGGATTGTTTTACTAATTCTTTTTTTAAAAAGAATTCCTATCATTTCTGGATTTTTTCCTCCCTATTCAAAAATACACTCTTGCCATGACCTATGTTGAAAATTTCCTCCCAAAACCTTCCCCCTACTTTGGGTCAAGTCAAGCATCAATTCCAGCAAGTCTCAACTTCCCCTAGATTTTATTTCTTTTTTATTTTAACCACAAAATCATTTCCTATCATTTATTTGGACCTTAGTGACTTACAAAGGAACTACTAGATTTCCTTTGAGTTTTGGTTCCAAACAAATTCCCATGGCTAGTCCTTAGTACCCTCAACCTATATCCATCAAGATCTACTGGTCATCAGTTCAAAATTTTCAAAATATGCTTGCTGCAAGTTTGGAGCAGATTTGCTATTTTTGGTGAATTTCATTCTTTCTTCTTTCCAAAAATTCTGAGATAATTCAGGCAGTCTCCAGATGCATCAAGAGACCCCCTCACCAAGTCCCAGCTCAAGAAAAATTTTCCACGTGCGTCAAACATTTCATCGAGCAGCTTGCATGCACTGTTCCTGTCAAGTTTCAGAGTTCAGTGTTTCAGTTCAGGGTTCAGTGTCATTTTCTTCAGTCGATCGTCGCCAATCTCGCCAGTTCCTCGCTTGGCCTCTTGCTCACTGCTCCTCCTCCTTATCCTCGCGCCGCACGGTCGGTTGGCTGGACGTGGGCGTCGGTGCTGAGCCGTCCCATCGTCTCCGGCGAGTGCAGCAAGGACAGAGCCGCCCGCCTCGGCCGTCAGACGAGCTCAGCGTAGAGCACCGAAATCCAGCACCGCCCAAGCCTCCTCAAGCCTCCGCGTGGCCATCTTATCCTCAGAGCGCGCTAAGGGACACTCGCCGTGGCCTGAGACGCGCAGAGCACGCTTCCTGCCGCCGACGAGCCCGTGAGCTCCGTTCCGTCGAAACCGCGGGAGCAGGCCAAATGCGATCAAGCTTAGTTGATGAATGGAGCCAGTGGATCAATCCGAAGATGCCCAGTCACCTAAACCACCAGCCCGACCGCTGCCTCGCCGTAATCTCTCGCCGGAGATATTTTGCTCACGGCACCTTCCTCGCCCGCCTATAAATAGGACCCCAGAGGCGTTGTGAAGCCACCGCATCCACCACACCCCACCACAGCCTCGCCAAAACCCCTCAGAGGGCCTCGGAAGAGCCTTCTTCCCCGGCTCCGGCCGCCCCGACCCGCTTCGGGCTCCGGCAAGATCCGCTCTGGTGAGAGCACCCCCGCCGCCCAAACTCTGTCAGTAACCTTCTAGTCGACCACCCCATCTAACCCAAGACTCAATTTGTAGTTAGAAGCCCTATCCGGTGAGACCCATCATCGCCCGACGCCGCCGTCCGCCGTAGAGGAAGTAGCCGTCGCTGTGGTGTTTCCCGTCGGTCTCTTCAACCACCCACCGACGCGGAAGGACCTCCTGAACACGCCGGTACTTCCCTCCCTCTCTGCCTCGCAGTGGTTCGTCGCCGGCAATCATCGCAAGTCTCTGGCGCCGGCGAGCTCTGTTTTCCCTTTCAAACCTGACATGCGGGACCCCCTTGTCAGCCTTTTCTTTTTATTCGAAACGTTTTCTGAAAACGCCTTCGGGCAAAGTACGCTTTCTATTCGGTATGGCGTATTTCATCCGAAGCGTTTTCTGTTTATTCAAACTAGCCCCTGGGAAGTTTTCTGTTTATAACAGTCTAGTCCCTGGACTAAAACCTTTATAACTTTTAAACTAAAAATAATTTTGAGTTGATTCTTTTTCTGGCATCTTCATATTTCTGCCTAGTTTTTTATCATATTTATTTGAAAAATATTTGGAACACTTTTTGCGCACGCACGTATTTACGTTAGTATTCGATTTCTTTTATACTGTAGATACCGAAGGAGGTGACGGAGCCGCAAACTTCGCCGAGCTAGACTCCGACTACTCCGAACCAGGCAAGCATGTTTGAACCTTTGATATGATGAGTGTTTTTCATGTTTGCTAGAGTGGCATTTCTTATGGCATGTTTATATAAACTTGATGAGACCATAAGATGGAGAAACAACCTGATCATGTGGTGGCATGATAGGTTGTAAGCTGGTTTTGTTGGAGCATGCCAGTTCTATAACAACTGTTTAACTCCGGTGTCGACGTGGATCAAGTCTCGATCCCGTCCATTTTCCCTTTTTGTGCTGCCACATGTTTTCTGCAAAGAATACGGTTTAGTAAGTTGCAAACCTCTTTCCTGGTACACACCAAATAGAGAGGCCGTGATGAAGGTTCCATGGCCCTGGATTAAAGCCGTCATCCGGTCAGGGGGCATGGGTGTTTCCGGTTGGGACCGAGAGGGGGGCACCCCTTAGAGCGCGCGATATAAATTTGATCCCATGCTATTCGAGGAGTGACCTCCCCGCCTCAAGAGTTTTTCTTGAACGTTACCTAGGGTGATTCCTGGCAACGGAATGTGGAATGGGTGTGTACTGGTTAGATGTGTTTTCTTCTAAAATACCGTGAACGGAACTAGTCCTTGGTGACTACTGAAATCTGTTGGCTGTGGTAAAGTACAAACTCTACAGAGTCAAAACCATTCGCATAACCATGTCCATGGTCAAGGACGTTGGTTAGCAGATCAGTGTCAGTCTCAGCGTCAATCTCTGGAGAAACAAATACTTAACTGACGGTGGTAAACCCGGCTGAATGTTACTCCTGTGAATGGACTAACCTGTTTACTTTTATGTGCCGAGTATTCCTTAGGATGGTGCTACCTCCAGGAACTACTCAATTTTTTTTTGTATGATATAAGCCCTTTATGTGATGTCGCTCAGACGTCCGACTGTGGCATCCTTCTCATTTATTTTTGATATAAGCCCTTTATGTGATGTCGCTCAGACGTCCGACTGTGGCATCCTTGTCATTTACTTTTGATATAAGCCCTTTATGTGATGTCGCTCAGACGTCCGACTGTGGCATCCTTGTCATTTACTTTTGATATGAGCCCTTTATGTGATGTCGCTCAGACGTCCGACTGTGGCATCCTTGTCATTTACTTTTGATACAAGCCCTTTATGAGACGTCGCTCAGACGTCCGACTGTGGCATCCTTGTTATTTACCTTTGATATAAGCCCTCTCTGCGGTGTCGCCCTGACGCCCGACTGCGGCATGTTTATTCTATTTTACCTTTTGAGGCGTCGCTTCAGACACCCGATCGGTCTTCAGCTATTTTATTTATGTTGCAGTGCCAATTTAATTACTCACGTGTGCATTACTAATCTGCTCATATGCATCATGTTTGCATTTGTTATATCTTATGTCCAAACTGTCTTGCGAGTACATTCAAAGTACTCACCTGGCTTGTTGATTTGGCCAGATGTTGACGAAGGCGATCTTATGGATGAAGAGTACGATAGCGAGTCCGACGCCTAGAGGAGTCCCAGTCAGTCCCTTGCGATCCTGGAGTTGGTCACTTATATTATATACGCTTCCGCCACCATAATAAAATCATCGAGCCTCACTCCGGCGCTTGATGAGTGTAAGATATTGGAGTCACGCCACCCACATCACTGTGACATATCCACTACCACTATATCTACGAGTTAGTAGTTATGCCACCATATCCCGTTGTGTCATATCCGCCTTTATGTATAATATTGGCGTACTTGTAATAAATTGTTGAGCAGCCTCAGCTCAACCCTGTATAATATTTAGTACTTCTGGATTTTCTGTATCAAGGGTTTGTCTGCCAGTATGGAGGATTTCTCTATACTAGTTTGACGAAAGGGGCGATTTTTCAATAAGTATTTTATTGGAAAACCGGTCCTGACAACCTTGGTATCAGAGCCAGGCTGACTGTAGGAAGCCACTAGGCGCGATCGCTAATCGGTTATTAGCGTAATAGGTGCTATTTTAGCAATTTGCAATTGTAGCAATCTTTCTGTTAGTCATCATAAATTTATGATTTGACTATCTGGAATTTTTGTCTACTTTTGTAGATGGCTGGCCGCGACTGTGAATCACACGTGTTCGCCAATGTGCCTGAGGGGTTTATCAAACTCCTCGCCTCCATCGCCAAGATCGCGATCGGGCCATCGACTCGTCCGGAGTTCACGCTCTACGAGCACAAGCTCAGCGACAGCGTGTCTATGCACCAGGCTGCGGTGCAATTCAAGGGAGGACGTTCTGAATTACGCCGCTTCCGATTTGTTGGGAGGGCCATGCCTACGGAGAGGCATGCAATGCAGATGGCTGCCCGTGAGGCAATAGCTCGTCTCCGGGATGCTCTTCCTTCGATGAAGGCTCGTCGCTACCGCTACCTCCCATGCCAAGTGCCATACACTTGTCACTATGCATTTGCTTGCACTAGGGGAGAACGAGATGATGCTATTGAGATGCTTGTTGAGTATCTCAAGGCTCTTGAGGCAGCTTTTGATAACCTCGTGGACGACTTTGTGGCTGCCCGTATGGACTCAGTTCAGGGCTGTGTTGCCAACAGGAGGGAGCTGCTCCATACAGCACCACCACTGTCATACATCTCATCCTCATCATCCTATGCACCTGCCATCCGAGCCACCGCTCGCCGCCTACCTACCACTGAGGAGTTTGACCAAGTCATTGCTCCTACTCCAGTTCGTGCTGCACCGCCTACCACACCCGCTTCAGCCGCACAACCCAGTACTCCGCGCCTGGAGCCTATTAGTGAGGAAGAAGTTGAGTCCCCAGCAGTACTGGGACTTACCCTCGGCAGGCCGAGGGAAATATTTACCATCTCCGACTGAGTACGCCGAGCAGCCGTGTGATGTACCTGCTTGTATGATATGTTTATATGTATATAGGCTTGGTGAGAAGTAGTTTGTGTGCGCATCATGTAGGAACTCGGAGAAGTGCACTAGCCTAAATAACATGTCAGGAATGTGTACGCGCATCCTGAGTGAGGTATTGTATAATTATGGCTTGCTTGTAAGATACTGAGCGGTCCTTCTCCATGCGCAATCAAGTGTTTTCTTGAAAGAAATCTTGGAGTTTTAAAATTCCTGCCTTTGCAAAATTATTTATTTTTACTACTCGGTTTTCCTCATGAGTTCTGCAAAATACCCCAGAGTGGAAAATGCATCGTCCCTGGACTCGTTCCATGCGAAGCCCGCCGGAAGAAAATTATGGTACCCAGACAAGTAACAATTTCACACAGGGGCAGTCAAGTCAGCAAGACAGTGAAGCAGCATTTTCTCAAGTATGCCGCCTTTATGAGCAAAGCCAGCACCATCATCAAGAAATGATGAGCCATATAATCAATATGAGAAATCATCGCGAACCATACCAGCAGCATTCCAAATTGGCTGAGCTACAAAAGACACGTCCCCCAACTTTCTCTCACACGGATAAACCTCTTGAGGCTGATGATTGGCTTCGAGACATTGAGAGGAAATTAATTATTGCACAATGTTCAGACCGTGAGAAAGTACTGTATGCACCTCACTACCTTACAGGAGCAGCTGCGTCGTGGTGGGAAAATTTCCTACACATGCATCCCAATGAAAACAACATCACCTGGGAGGAGTATAAGGAAAATTTTCGTGGGGCGCACATTCCCAGAAGTGTTATGAAGATCAAGAAAAGGGAGTTTGATGACCTCAAGCAAAGAAGCATGTCAGTGACTGAGTACAATAGTCAGTTTACTCAACTATCTCGTTATGCCAACGAAGAACATATGACTGAAAATAAAAAGATGGAATAATTTCTGGACGGTCTGGCACCAGCACTTAAATGCCAACTGGTCGTGCACACCTTTCCAGATTTCATAACACTTGTGGACAAAGCTATTACCTTGGAGAATGAACGCCGCAGCTTGGAGGATTTTCGCAAGCGCAAGCGGGACAAGACTTCTCAATCTCGCGACAACCGGAACAAGATTGATTTTCGGAAAAATGGGGCGAACAAATCCGCAACCAGTGTTCCACGCTCAAACAAGAATTTTCATGCAAGGGATAAAGATTTTACGTATCACCCAGGCGTTACTTGCTTCGCTTGTGGAAAGTAAGGACACTATGCCAAGCAATGCCCAAAGCCAAGAAACTCGGCCCCCAAGACAAACAATGGTGGAAATAATTCAGCCCCCAAGCGTAACAACTTCAATCCCAGCAACAATCACAAGAAGGGTCACGTGAACCATGTGACCAAGGAAGAAGCGCAGAATGCTCCGGATATCGTATTCGGTACGTTTCCTTTCAACACAATACCTGCCACGGTTTTGTTTGATTCTGGAGCTTCTCATTCGTTCATTTCAAAGAAATTTGCTTTGCAACATGATTTTCCAATTCTCCCCTTGGAAAATTCTATGACCATCAAGTCCCCCGGGATTAAGCAAATCACCCAGAGTTATTGCCAAGGTGTGGTTATTGAGCTCGAGGGATTAAAGTTTCGAGCAAACCTCATTGTATTGGAAAATAAGGGACTGGATGTTATCCTAGGAATGGACTGGTTAACCACCAACAAGGGATTTATCGACTGTTTCAATCGGACTGTGATCCTCACTCATCACCACGGGAAGACGATAAAAATTGCAGCTCAAGTAAGACCGGTATCATTGCGACCAAGATTGAACAAGGTGGATATTTCAGATTTAAATAAAGTTCCAGTGGTGTGTGAGTTTCCTGATGTATTTCCTGAAGAGCTACCAGGCATGCCACCAGACCGAGAAATAGAATTCACTATTGAACTAGCACCTGGAACCACTCCCATTTACAAGAAACCTTATAGAATGG
The DNA here is from genome assembly GCA_902687465.1 of Secale cereale. Lineage (NCBI taxonomy): Eukaryota > Viridiplantae > Streptophyta > Magnoliopsida > Poales > Poaceae > Secale > Secale cereale. The sequence continues at coordinate 209,833,763 of LR738709.1, read as the reverse complement.
CACCTTCCGAGTTGATAGAATTGAAGAAGCAAATAAAGGAATTACTGGACAAAGGATTTATCCGGGCCAGCTCCTCACCTTGGGGTTCGCCAGTATTATTTGCCAAGAAAAAAGATGGGACACTGAGATTATGTATAGACTATCGAGCACTCAACATGGTTACCATCAAAAACAAATATCCAATGCCACGGATAAATGATTTATTTGACCAGCTTGCACAAGCCAAGGTTTTCTCAAAGATTGATTTAAGGTCGGGATATCATCAATTAAAAGTACGGACAGAAGATATCCCTAAAACAGCATTCACTTCCAGATACGGATTATATGAATTTACAGTAATGCCGTTTGGACTGACAAACGCCCCCGCATATTTTGTTCACCTCATGAACAAAGTGTTCATGAAATTTATGGACAAATTTGTGGTGGTGTTCATTGATGATATTTTAGTATATTCTAAAACACCAGAAGAACATGCTGAACATCTCAGAATTGTGCTGGGAGAATTAAGAAAGCATCAATTGTACGCCAAATTCAGCAAATGTGAATTTTGGCTAAAACAGGTTGGTTTTTTGGGACATGTATTAACCCAAGAAGGTGTTGCCGTGGACCCAGAAAAAGTCAAGGCCGTACTCGACTGGAGACCACCAGCCAACGTAACCGACGTACGAAGCTTTCTAGGAATGGCTGGATATTACAGAAGATTTATTGAGGGATTCTCCACCATAGCAAAACCTATGACACAGCTACTCAAGAAGGATAAGAAATTTGTGTGGACTGAAGATTGCGAGAAAAGTTTCCAAGAACTCAAAAAGAGATTAACAACAGCACCAGTATTGGTCATACCAGACATACACAAATTTTTTGAAGTATATTGCGACGCGTCCCGGAAGGGCCTCGGATGCGTATTAATGCAAGAAGGCAAAGTAGTCGCATATGCTTCCAGGCAACTGCGAAGGCATGAAGAAAACTATCCCACTCATGACTTGGAATTAGCAGCAGTTATTCATGCACTCAAAGAATGGAGGCACTTTTTGCTTGGAAATCGTTGTGAAATATACACAGACCATAAAAGCCTCAAATATATTTTCACACAACCAGAACTCAATTTGCGACAACGACGCTGGTTGGAATTAGTAAAAGACTATGATGTTGGCATTCACTACCATCCAGGAAAGGCAAATGTAGTGGCAGATGCTCTCAGCCGCAATCCAAGCTCGAGCAACGACAGTTCACAAAACTTGAGACCTGAGTTTCAGAGGGAGTTTGCCAAACTCAACCTGGTATTGGTTACTGAAGGCACTATGTCAAATTTGGAAATACAACCCACCCTAATGGAACAAATTAAGAAAGCTCAGCATGGACACCCCAGCATCGAAGGCATAAAAAGAAAAGTGAGTCTGGGCAAAGCCTCAGAATTCGTCGTAGACAGTGAGGGAATACTATGGTACGGAGACAGGCTTTGCGTGCCAAATGTAGAAGACCTCAAACAACAAATTTTGACAGAAGGCCATACCGCTCCATATTCCATCCACCCTGGAGGAACAAAAATGTACAAGGACATTCAGGAAAGATTTTGGTGGCACGGTATGAAGAGGGATATAGCCACATTCATTGCCTGTTGTGATTCATGTCAGCGCGTTAAAGCCGAGCACCAAAAACCAGCAGGACTATTACAGCCAAACAGGATACCTGAATGGAAATGGGACGAAATTGGAATGGATTTTATTGTCGGACTACCTCGGTCACGACACGGAAATGATGCCATATGGGTCATCACAGATAAGTTGACCAAGGTAGCACATTTTATTCCGGTAAAGACAACCCACACCACTCAGAAGCTTGCCAAGCTTTATCTCTCCCGTATTGTTTGTCTACATGGAGTTCCAAGGACCATAATATCCGACAGAGGCACTCAATTCGTCTCTAGATTTTGGGATCATTTACAACAAGCTCTGGGAACTCAACTAGTATTCAGCACGGCATATCACCCCCAGACTGGAGGACAGACTGAACGTGTAAACCAAATTCTAGAGGACATGCTGAGAGCATGTGTTCTCACTTATGGAACCAGTTGGGAAGAAAGTTTACCTTATGCCGAGTTCGCGTACAACAACAGTTACCAATCCAGTCTACAGATGGCACCTTTTGAAGCTTTGTATGGGCGAAGATGCCGTACCCCATTAAATTGGTCAGAGACAGGAGACAGCCGTATCTTCGGCCCAGACATGCTCAAGGAAGCTGAGGAGAAGGTTAAATTAATCAGGGATCGACTCAAGACAGCCCAGAGCCGACAAAAGAGTTATTATGACCAGAAACATCGTGAAGTCAGTTTTGAACCCGGTGACTATGTGTATCTAAGAGTATCCCCTATGCGGGGCCTGCAGCGATTCAAAATTAAGGGAAAGCTAGCACCACGTTTTATTGGACCTTTCCGTGTGACTGCACGAAGAGGCACAGTAGCCTACCAGCTAGACCTACCCGAAGAACTGTCAGACGTCCATGACGTGTTCGACATATCACAATTGAGGAAGTGTGTAAGCAACCCAGAGAAGCGTGTATCTCATGAGACCATTGACGTGCAACCGGACCTCACCTACCGGGAACGTCCAGTAAAAATATTGGAGGAGTCTGAAAGAAGAACCCGTCAGAAGGCAATTAAGTTCTTCAAGGTTCAGTGGAGCAATCACACCGAAGATGAAGCGACTTGGGAGAGAGAGGATTTTCTTCGGGCAGAGTACCCACACCTATTTGAGGATCTGCTGAAATCTCGGGGACGAGATTTTTCCTAAGGGGGTGGGTGTTGTAACACCCCAAAATTTTGGTTTGGTTTTTACCAAATTCTTTATTTGATTTAAAGGAGGTTATTTGAATTTTTTTTAAGAGAGACCCTCCTTCCCAAATTTTGTTTCTGACAAATCTTTTTGAGTCCTTCTCAATCTTGATTCTGGCCTTGAGGGTCTTTCAACTTATGTTGGTTCAACACAAATACTCTTGGATTGTTTTACTAATTCTTTTGTTAAAAAGAATTCCTATCATTTTTGGATTTTTTTCCTCCCTATTCAAAAATACACTCTTGCCATGACCTATGTTGAAAATTTCCTCCCAAAACCTTCCCCCTACTTTGGGTCAAGTCAAGCATCAATTCCAGCAAGTCTCAACTTCCCCTAGATTTTATTTCTTTTTTATTTTAACCACAAAATCATTTCCTATCATTTATTTGGACCTTAGTGACTTACAAAGGAACTACTAGATTTCCTTTGAGTTTTGGTTCCAAACAAATTCCCATGGCTAGTCCTTAGTACCCTCAACCTATATCCATCAAGATCTACTGGTCATCAGTTCAAAATTTTCAAAATATGCTTGCTGCAAGTTTGGAGAAGATTTGCTATTTTTGGTGAATTTCATTCTTTCTTCTTTCCAAAAATTCTGAGATAATTCAGGCAGTCTCCAGATGCATCAAGAGACCCCCTCACCAAGTCCCAGCTCAAGAAAAATTTTCCACGTGCGTCAAACATTTCATCGAGCAGCTTGCATGCACTGTTCCTGTCAAGTTTCAGAGTTCAGTGTTTCAGTTCAGGGTTCAGTGTCGTTTTCTTCAGTCGATCGTCGCCAATCTCGCAGTTCCTCGCTTGGCCTCTTGCTCACTGCTCCTCCTCCTTATCCTCGCGCCGCATGGTCGGTTGGCTGGACGTGGGCGTTGGTGCTGAGCCGTCCCATCGTCTCCGGCGAGTGCAGCAAGGACAGAGCCGCCCGCCTCGGCCGTCAGACGAGCTCAGCGTAGAGCACCGAAATCCAGCACCGCCCAAGCCTCCTCAAGCCTCCGCGTGGCCATCTTATCCTCAGAGCGCGCTAAGGGACACTCGCCGTGGCCTGAGACGCGCAGAGCACGCTTCCTGCCGCCGACGAGCCCGTGAGCTCCGTTCCGTCGAAACCGCGGGAGCAGGCCAAATGCGATCAAGCTTAGTTGATGAATGGAGCCAGTGGATCAATCCGAAGATGCCCAGTCACCTAAACCACCAGCCCGACCGCTGCCTCGCCGTAATCTCTCGCCGGAGATATTTTGCTCACGGCACCTTCCTCGCCCGCCTATAAATAGGACCCCAGAGGCGTTGTGAAGCCACCGCATCCACCACACCCCACCACAGCCTCGCCAAAACCCCTCAGAGGGCCTCGGAAGAGCCTTCTTCCCCGGCTCCGGCCGCCCCGACCCGCTTCGGGCTCCGGCAAGATCCGCTCTTGTGAGAGCACCCTCGCCGCCCAAACTCTGCCAGTAACCTTCTAGTCGACCACCCCATCTAACCCAAGACTCAATTTGTAGTTAGAAGCCCTATCCGGTGAGACCCATCATCGCCCGACGCCGCCGTCCGCCGTAGAGGAAGTAGCCGTCGCTGTGGTGTTTCCCGTCGGTCTCTTCAACCACCCACCGACGCGGAAGGACCTCCTGAACACGCCGGTACTTCCCTCCCTCTCTGCCTCGCAGTGGTTCGTCGCCGGCAATCATCGCAAGTCTCTGGCGCCGGCGAGCTCTGTTTTCCCTTTCAAACCTGACATGCGGGACCCCCTTGTCAGCCTTTTCTTTTTATTCGAAACGTTTTCTGAAAACGCCTTCGGGCAAAGTACGCTTTCTATTCGGTATGGCGTATTTCATCCGAAGCGTTTTCTGTTTATTCAAACGAGCCCCTGGGAAGTTTTCTGTTTATAACAGTCTAGTCCCTGGACTAAAACCTTTATAACTTTTAAACTAAAAATGATTTTGAGTTGATTCTTTTTCTGGCATCTTCATATTTCTGCCTAGTTTTTTATCATATTTATTTGAAAAATATTTGGAACACTTTTTGCGCACGCACGTATTTACGTTAGTATTCGATTTCTTTTATACCGTAGATACTGAAGGAGGTGACGGAGCCGCAAACTTCGCCGAGCTAGACTCCGACTACTCCGAACCAGGCAAGCATGTTTGAACCTTTGATATGATGAGTGTTTTCCATGTTTGCTAGAGTGGCTTTTCTTATGGCATGTTTATATAAGCATTTGTTGGATGTTATATTCCATGCAAGGTAAGTTGCAAGTGAGCTACAAAACTTGATGAGACCATAAGATGGAGAAACAACCTGATCATGTGGTGGCATGATAGGTTGTAAGCTGGTTTTGTTGGAGCATGCCAGTTCTATAACAACTGTTTAACTCCGGTGTCGACGTGGATCAAGTCTCGATCCCGTCCATTTTCCCTTTTTGTGCTGCCACATGTTTTCTGCAAAGAATACGGTTTAGTAAGTTGCAAAACTCTTTCCTGGTGCACACCAAATAGAGAGGCCGTGATGAAGGTTCCATGGCCCTGGATTAAAGCCGTCATCCGGTCAGGGGGCATGGGTGTTTCCGGTTGGGACCGAGAGGGGGGCACCCCTTAGAGCGCGCGATATAAATTTGATCCCATGCTATTCGAGGAGTGACCTCCCCGCCTCAAGAGTTTTTCTTGAACGTTACCTAGGGTGATTCCTGGCAACGGAATGTGGAATGGGTGTGTACCGGTTAGATGTGTTTTCTTCTAAAATACCGTGAACGGAACTAGTCCTTGGTGACTACTGAAATCCGTTGGCTGTGGTAAAGTACAAACTCTGCAGAGTCAAAACCATTCGCATAACCATGTCCACGGTCAAGGACGTTGGTTAGCAGATCAGTGTCAGTCTCAGCGTCAATCTCTGGAGAAACAAATACTTAACTGACGGTGGTAAACTCGGCTGAATGTTACTCCTGTGAATGGACTAACCTGTTTACTTTTATGTGCCGAGTATTCCTTAGGATGGTGCTACCTCCAGGAACTACTCAATTTTTTTTGTATGATATAAGCCCTTTATGTGATGTCGCTCAGACGTCCGACTGTGGCATCCTTCTCATTTATTTTTGATATAAGCCCTTTATGTGATGTCGCTCAGACGTCCGATTGTGGCATCCTTGTCATTTACTTTTGATATAAGCCCTTTATGTGATGTCGCTCAGACGTCCGACTGTGGCATCCTTGTCATTTACTTTTGATATGAGCCCTTTATGTGATGTCGCTCAGACGTCCGACTGTGGCATCCTTGTCATTTACTTTTGATACAAGCCCTTTATGAGACGTCGCTCAGACGTCCGACTGTGGCATCCTTGTTATTTACCTTTGATATAAGCCCTCTCTGCGGTGTCGCCCTGACGCCCGACTGCGGCATGTTGATTCTATTTTACCTTCCGAGGCGTCGCTTCAGACACCCGATCGGTCTTCAGCTATTTTATTTATGTTGCAGTGCCAATTTAATTACTCACGTGTGCATTACTAATCTGCTCATATGCATCATGTTTGCATTTGTTATATCTTATGTCCAAACTGTCTTGCGAGTACATTCAAAGTACTCACCTGGCTTGTTGATTTGGCCAGATGTTGACGAAGGCGATCTTATGGATGAAGAGTACGATAGCGAGTCCGACGCCTAGAGGAGTCCCAGTCAGTCCCTTGCGATCCTGGAGTTGGTCACTTGTATTATATACGCTTCCGCCACCATAATAAAATCATCGAGCCTCACTCCGGCGCTTGATGAGTGTAAGATATTGGAGTCACGCCACCCACATCACTGTGACATATCCACTACCACTATATCTACGAGTTAGTAGTTATGCCACCATATCCCGTTGTGTCATATCCGCCTTTATGTATAATATTGGCGTACTTGTAATAAATTGTTGAGCAGCCTCAGCTCAACCCTGTATAATATTTAGTACTTCTGGATTTTCTGTATCAAGGATTTGTCTGCCAGTATGGAGGATTTCTCTATACTAGTTTGACGAAAGGGGCGATTTTTCAATAAGTATTTTATTGGAAAACCGGTCCTGACACTGGGTATAGCGTGGATATTCATCAGCCTCCAGTTCGAGCCAGATATAGTACGGTTGTGTGTTGTCGTCCAAGAAGAGGGATCTCAACTATCTTAACATGTCGCCAAGTGGTGAGTGCTGGAAAACATCCACAGCAAAGAATTAGGCGATAGGCGCCTGATTGGATTTGAGGGGCGCCGTCAGGCGCAGTTCGGAATCAGAGGCGGGAGCTAAGTCCGGGGTTCCGCTAATATAGTCCTCGTCAGTTATGTCCGTGTGTGGCTCCATCGCCGTGGAGTCTGCGGTTCACATGGTGGGGTTGAGCTTCCCAGCTTCGGGTTGCACGATACGCTCTGGATCTAGGGCCAGAACTGTTGCAGGTGCTATTTCTAGATCCGATGACAGAGTTAAGTCATGATCATCGTGGTGGCAGAGAGGGGTTGCCGCCGGCTCGAATCCGGCGAAGATCAAGTCTCCGCGGACATCAGTAACGTAGTTCAGGCTACCGAATCTGACATGGTGGCCAGGGGCATAGCTCTCGATCTGCTCAAGGTGGCCTTCAGTGTTGGCCCAAAGCGCGAAGCCGCCAACACGAAGAGTTGGCCGGGAGTGAAAATCCCCTCGACGTAGCCATTGAAGTTGACGATGTGATCAATCAATCCTTCCGTCGTCGACATAGTAGAACTCTCAATGAAAGTACCAATGTCGATGTCAAAACCGACATAGGGGTCCTGAACTATGCGTCTGAGGATTGATGTTAACAGGAGGCAGGGGACACGATGTTTACCCAGGTTCAGGCCCTCTCGATCGAGGTAAAACCCTATTTCCTGCTATATTAGTATGGATGAATATGTGTACAAGAGTTGATCTACCTAGAGATAGTAAATGCTAAAACCCTAAGTTTTAGCCTATGAGGATTGTATGATTCTGATTCTAGCCTCTATGGACTAAACGCTCCGGTTTATATACACACCAGAGGGGCCTAGGGTTTGTACATATCATCTTGCAGAGGAAGGAAAATCTACACCCGAACCTAAAACTTTCCATTACAAGAATCCAGGAGTCCTATCCGGATACGAGAGATGATCTTCTAAAATAATCTTCATGGCCCACCAGGAGTTTATCTGGCCACCTGTGGAACCCCCCAATCCAGGACTCCCTCAGTTACTCCAGCTGCGCACCTTCTACCCACCGATGAGCACAACTGCAGCAACGGCGTTTGGACCGAGGCGAATCACCGTCCTCCGACCGTTCCCACCACAGGTGCAGTCGTAGCACGTCCGCCTCCCATGGGATGGGTTGACCAAGCTAATGTGCTCGACGGAGCCACTGGCCCTCGTGCGCCTTCGCCGTACCACCCTGCCATCCTGGTGGTCGCCCCGCAACAGCGGGGGCGCAGTACAGCTGTTGCTGGCACCATAAGGAGCTCGGCAACGGTACGTTCGACTTCTTCAACACCCAGGCCAAGTACCGCTTCGGAGGCCACGGCGAGGGTCCAGCTTCTACTAAGGTTTCCGCCAGTGGCCGAGCAGATGGATGAATGGCGTGCCACCATCCAAAGTATGCTCGGCTTCGCTGAAGCTGGGGGCTCATGGCGAGCTGACCCGCCACAGCCTCCCCAAGAGACAGCAACGGCTCATGCGGCTGGCCGTATGGACGGAGCCGTCCCCATGGTGCAATCCCCGCCACTGCAGCCAGAGTGGGCGCAGCATAATCAAGACCCCGATGACATCTCAATGGCCTCTTCTAACCCTCAAGCGCGCCCAGGCCAGCATCGATCCCCGGAGGATAGGCGGAGAGGAGACGCGTGCGTCTTTGTCGAGCAACGCCGCGGAAACCTCTGCCATACCAACGGGTGCAACGGCCCCAACGTCGATGATCCCGCGCTCGGTATCAGCGGGTGCCTACCTTTCGAGGTTGGCTGCCCTGTGTCGGTGGAGCAAACCCTAGGTCCGTTGACCGGACTGTGCACAGGCACAAGACCAAGACTGAAGCACCAGTCCCAGCCAAAGTACAAGGAATCAAGACAAATGAAGAACCAGCTCAGAGCGGAGAGACCAAAGCCAAGCCAGAGAAGCAAGACATCACCAAGAGAAGGGCCTCCCTTGTCGGGCAGGCGAGCTTGTCGAGTGGCGAGGCCACCCCCGAAGCAGATAGCAGAAACACCCCGGCAAGGCCTACCGGGGGTTCGCGGAGGCCAAACCACTCCACCGAACACTCAAGCACGACCCACGTCGTTAGTCAATGTGGTGTCAAGCTGCAAGATGCTTAAGTGGCAGCCATTAGCCACATGGCAGCCAATTCCTCCAAGAAGAACTTATAGATGACACCTGGCATGCGACGTGTTGATCATGCAGACATGGAGCTGGCAGGATAGCCCGGCAAGGCTTGCTCGGCAACCAACGACGTGATGTTAAGTGGCGCATTTAATGCGCCCTGTCAGCCTGGAGAGTTAGGTACGATAGCATTGTTAACTATCTTATCAGTGCATAATGACTACTTTGCCATTGTGGTAATCCCTTAACCTATAAAAGGAGGCCCATGGCAACCGTAGAAGGGGTTGGAAAGTTGATGAACCCACTCCACCATAGGCGCATAGTCGCTGTGGCCCTGAGGCAAACCCTGCCGGGCAAGTGTATCGTGCACCACCTCACTCATTCCACCATCAATCCACCAAAGCAGGAGTAGGGTCTTACACCTTGCGGCGGCCCGAACCAGGGTAAATTGCTTGTGTGCTCCCTGTCGTGTTGTCGTATGCCGATCTGCTCTTTGTGCAACACGACGCCCCCCTACCGAACCAGCAAGGGGCCACCCGGTCCCATAGGTGGTCACGGATATCCCGCGACACCATGCCTTTACTCGTGAGCTGCGGCAAGTCCATTGGCCGTACGTTCGCACGTGCAAGGCAGAGATACCTGAGAAGTACGATGGGAGGCTGAACCCAACAGAGTTCCCGAGCATCTACACCATCGCTACTCAGGCTGCGGGGGAAGAGATGGGAAGGTGTTCACCAACTACTTTCCTTTGGACCTCAAGTCCAGTGTGAGGTCTTGGCCGATGAACCTGCCGGAGAACTCCATTTCTTCATGGGCTAACATGTGCCACAAATTCATCAACGCCTTCACCGGTGGCCACCAAGAACCCGGCAAGCCCAGCGACCTACATCTTCTAAATTAGAAGGAATGAGAAACCTTCTATAAGTATTTACAAAGATTCAGCAAAGTTCATAGAAATATCCCCAAATATCCATCCGGCAGCTATGGTAGCCGCCTTCCAGTCCAACGTGCACAGCCGCCGGATCTGTTCTAAGATGAACGTTTGGTTGCCCAAGACTGTGAAGGAGCTCTACATGCTGGTGGATAAGTGTGCTTGGATGGAGGAGGGAAGGAAGTTGCCCAAGAGGAAGATTGCATCAATGTTGATTCAGAGGATGACGATGAATCAACCAGCCAGAAAAGGAGCAAGAAGTGCAGCAAGAAGCGGAGATATAAGGCAGTGGTGATTGTCAAAGAATTGGGTACGCCAAGTATCGGCAAGAAGGCCAAAGATGAGGCCCGCAGCAAGGAAGCTGCCGTGTGGACTGACTGTCGAGAAAGCCGGGAAAGTGGATGGGTCGTATTGCAAGATTCACCGAGCCAAGGGCCATGACCTTCAAGAGTGTCATATGGTCGAGCAGCTTGTCAAGATAGAGAGAGTAGAATATGAGAAGTGTGATAAGGAAAAGGGTCAGAATGTTGCTAGCGGGAAGGGCCTGATGAAGTAAATTGCCCCGGCAAACCCCTTCGGAACCAAGGAAAGCCCGCCAGAGGTAGAGAAAAGGGAGTCTGTGATGATGAGAGTGATGGAGGGGATAGAGAGGAAACCAGTGAGCAAGAGTTTCAGAAGTACACTAACGCCCTTTGCATTGATGGAGGTGCATCCATGCACGCCTCTCACCATCTACTCAAGCGGTTGGCACGAGAGGTCAATGCCATGGAGCCAGCGCTAGAGGCCCGAAAGCCGCTCAAATGGTCACGTATGCCCATCATCTTTGACAAGAAGGATCATCCTATGGTCACAAAGATATTGGTGGACGGCGGGGCCGGGTTGAATCTGATTTCCCCAGTAGTTATCAGCAAGCATCCGATAGCAGAGGAAGCGCTAGAGGTTACCGATAAGTTTTGTAGCGACCACGATTCCAAGGAATCGAAGTCTCTGTGCTCAGTGTCATCCCTAGATCGGTATGATGACACACACATTACTCGAGGCTTTATATCAGATATTCAATCACGCTTTATTACACCGAAAGTCCTCGAAGAGGCAATATCCATTACACGAAAATGTATAAAGGCCATCTAATAAAATAAACTACGGAAGCTATGAAGAGTAGTTGAGTCCATCCAACTCCATGGCAAACATAGAGTGCATGAATATGACCTATCGCACCTTAATCCGTCTGAAAATTCTGCAACATGATACGTTGCAGCCATGTAGGTCAGCACATTGAATATGCTGGCATGAACACACTATAGCAAGACTGATGAACAATATCTACATCTATATGCATATTTGGCTGGTGGAGGCTGTAAGGTTTAGTTTTGCATAAAGCTATTTTTCCCTACCACAAAGGAATAATTTTTATTTACTACTCAGTTTTAAATTAAGCAATATTAAGAGGTGGTCCTCCATCTCAATCCCAAATTACCAAAGTCATTAATAACCCAACAAATTAATTAGATAGAGTGTAGAGATCAGTCCATAATTCAAATACCAGAATAATCAAGATTTCCATAACCGGGGACACGGCTACTCGTGAATAGTTTGTACACTCTGCAGAGGTTTGTGCACTTTTCCCCACAAGACTCGATCTCCTCCACTTAATTTCTCACACTGCAAGGTCTTTGAGAAACGGATGACCGAGACACAGTCTTTCGAAGCATTTACTTTTTACCCTGGGTAGACCGGTACACCTACTTTCCCTTACATCTGCTAGTTTACCACTGAAAGGGCTCACACAACATACTCAACTATGCCAGAGCCCATAATGGCTCATGGCTGCACACGGAAGTTTCTAGGCATGAATGATATATGATCCATTTGAGCCTGGGTGGCATTCCATAGGATAATCACACGGGTCATCCGGGATTTCCTAGGACAACACTGGATTCTCCAGGTGCCCTGCAACCAATCCACCCAGTGGTGTGTTAAAGTTACCACCATAAACATTCCCTTAGTTGTCATTACACTCACAACTTTCATAAAAAAGTCACATACCAAACCACGTCTACGAGCATGGCTAAGCAATAACTAACAAAGCATATAATCCCTTGGGTTGATCTCAAGTCAATGGGTTCCTACCTCATGAACTACTAGCAATACCTCATGTGATCAAGTCCTACTCATGCAATCTTTCAAGATAGAACTAATGCAATAAAAACTGGGTATTGGAAAGTATGATCTGTCACACCCTGCATTTTGTAACATGTTTTTTGTAACTTTGAAGCATGAAAATTTCGACCAGCAAATTTTTTTAGCATCATTTGGCTTTTATTTGGAATTGAGTTTTCTTCATTTGCTTTTTCATGTGCTCATTAAAGTCAACTATGAACTCTTGTAGATTTCATCTCCTTATCCAAAACTTCTGCCCAATGATCATGCCAAGTGTTATATAGCAGTATAGTATTTTCTTACAAAATTAATTTGGCCAAAAAGTATTTTATAAAATTAGTTTTCCCAAAACCCCTGAATTGAGAATTGCACTGCAAGTACTTGATTAAGGGTGTGAAAATTATTTCAAAAGGTTTATTTGAGACCTAGTAGTTATAGGACTCCCAGAAACCACAAAGGTATAATTTTAAAAGTTATTTTCCTATTTTATTTAAAAGCTTTTTCTTAAGGCCAGAAATGGTCTTTAATAGGGGAAAATTATTTAACTGTTTCAAAAATATTTGCCAAAATTCAGAGAGACTCAGAGGACATATATTATCCATATATAAGAGTTTCAACACTTGGTCATGTTCAAAATAATGGGCTAAACCCTCTAAAGCCCTTTCTGGATATTTCAAGCTTTTGAAATATTTACAAAGGAATTTTTCTCCAAAAATTCCAGGGAAATTCTATCATGTCATATATGACATATTTGATGATCTTGCCAAGTCCCATGCCTTGGGAAGCAAGAAGACTTCCTCAAACCCCTTCATAACCATTCTATCCATATTTGAAGTTTGAGCAACTTTACATTGCCAAACTTGTCCAAATGCTCTCAAACTTGGTGCACATGCTAGAATGGCCTAATAAGGCACCTAGACCAAATGGCACAAGATTTGGAATAGAGCAACTTGATCAGAGCACCTCAAAACCCTTTTTGTTCAAATGCAAATTTGAACAACTTTACATTACCAACTTTTTATCTGGAGCCTCAAACTTTGTGATCATGATCAATACCCCAAATGCGGATGCTACACCAAGTGGTGCATCAAGGGGAGATGATTAGCTTGACTCAATCAAGATGAAACTGTTTTTGTTGATTTCTAGGGTTCACCAAAGTTACATTGGCTAGTTTCTTCAAATGAGCCCAAATTTGGTGAAGCACCCTATTTTCTCATGTCTTTCAACCCTGTCAAGTGCCATGTCAAGTGGACTTCATTTACTTGATCAAACACAGATCAAACACCTTCTGCAGAAATTCTAAAACCTCCCTTTTGACCACTTTCACTTTTCTCCATGGCCTCAACTTCTTACCACAGGTTCATTGAGTTACCAGCAACCTCCAGTAACTCCCCCAGCACCTCAGCTCCATGATTGGGGGGTGAAACCTCAGCTTTACCTTGCTGTACAGCCAACTTTCACCTTGTTACCAGCCCTCCCCTTCTCTCTCTGCAACCCCAGAGCATCCAAGGCCTCAGGGCAATTCTTTACTCCTTCCTCTACGCCCCAGACACTGTTGGACACGATGGGACGGGCCAAACCGGCGAGAGCACGCTGATGCCGGTCATACGCACGCTCCAGAGCGCGTGAACAGTGCACCTCGCACGCTGGCTCGGACCAATCGTTGATCCCCGACAGCCTCGGGCCTCCCCCTCGCGCCAGTCGAGGCGTCTCGACGTCCGCGACCTCCCCGGCGCTGTCCCCCCTCCTCCTGCGCCCTCCAGTAGCCGGCGTCGCACGCGCGCTGGCCGCCCGCAGCAGCCACTCCTCTGCCTCGCACGCGCGCACCTCTCTGTCGCTCCCCCGCTCCTCCTCTTACCTCAGCTGGACGTAGAGCACGTCCAGGAACTCCCCAGACTCACTCCCCTGGCCTCCCGTGCGCTGTAGCCTCGAGACGAAGCTCGCCGGCACACTGGACCTCGGGTCCTCGTCGAGCCCCTATATATAGGCCTCCCCGAGCTTCTCCAACACCACCACAAGCCTCGCACCTCTCCACTGATCCCTCCTGCACCCTCAGTTCGACCCCGGAGCGCCCCAGTGCTCGGGATCGACCGGAGCTCCGCCGCGTCGGGCCGCCGGCGATCTCGAGGTACAGGCCTCCCCTGCCTCTCCTTCCGCTCGTTTCGGAACCGCAGCACACCACTGAACCTTTCCCCTCTCTTTCCCCCTCCATTTGCAGTCGGAAACGACCCCGACCACCGTCCTCCGACGAGCCTCCGCCGTCGCACCTCGCCGCCGGTGAACCAGGGCTCCCCGCCGTGCCGCACTACCACCGCTGCAACCGCGACACGCCGCTGAGCTCAACCCTGCCCTCCGTTGCCGTCGCCGTGGCCGGAATCGTCGCCGGTGAGCTCGCCGCCGCCGTGACCGCGGGGTTAGAGATGACAGGCGGGCCCCGCCTGTCATCCCCCCACCTCTCTCCCCTCCTCTGTGCCGCTGACCCACGGGCCCCGCCCGTCTGGTTTGAAACCTGACGTGCGCGCGCGCTGGCTCCGTGCGGCTGGGCTAGTCCACCTGGGCCGTGCACTGTGGCCTCTTCTGGCCCAGTGCACAGGACCCCTTTTTCTCTTCTTCTTTTCTATTGATGTTTTAAACATTTATGCAGAAAAGAATATTGATCCAAATTAAATAATTCCAACTCCTAAAATCTTGCAATATTCCATCCTATTGAATGGTACTACTTTCATTCAAATCCATGAAACTTTTCAGTACTGTTCAAATTTAAATTCAAATTTGAGCAGTATAACTCCTGTTCAAAAATCAATATATCCTATTCTGTAACTCCAAAACTCCAACTAAGATTTTTCCCCATCTTAGAAAACCCTCTAGTATTTTACAAAAATGAGTTGACATTTTTCTGAGCACTTTGGTTTTTCTGTTTTATTTGTATTCTTATTTTTCCGTGGTTATTATGCGACGTATAGATCCCGTATTTGACGAAGTTGCTGTGGAAGAAGAGGGAGAAGGACATGAAGACCTTGAAGACCAAGCCAATCCAGGCAAGCAGCCCTTTGACCATGATACACTTGTTCTCGGAACCCGTTTGTTTCCGATGCATGATGATTAGGGTTACGATGGTAACCTAGAGGAACCACCACATGATGCATGCCTTATTGTTGATCTTGCTACATGCTAGATAACATGCAATAAGTGGCCATGATGCTTATATGATGCATGACCTGATCTTGATCTTACTATGTGCTAGATGGCTCGCATATGGTTAGTAGTTATGGAAAGTGATGCATGAGTGACATGAACCTTCATGGTTGAAGTCTTTGCATAAAACCCCGTCGGGTGCCATTTATGCCCGAGGGAGATGTTGATAATGAGTTGGGTGACCACTTGATGACGAAGTGGTGTGCCAAGGCAAGTGTGTGTGTTTTTCAAACGGATTGGTTGAAGTTGCGACCGTTATTCCAACCATACATGTGCAACCACACTACCCCTTATGGGACGGGGCTTTATTGATTACTTAGGTCAATACTAGCATGGTGCCCGCATTACTAGTGACGGGAAGACTTGAGGTCTTTCCCGGGACGGGGTCGTGCTTGGATAGACGGCCATGACTGTTTTTACAGGGCACCGGACACACCGTTGGTCCCTTCGGGTACGCATGAACATTGAAATTAGGGCAAGTCCCGTGATCTATTGTTTGTACCCGAGGGCCGTGTGCCAACGAGTGGACTCTATGTTAGTGCCGTCTAAGGAAAGGTAATGTCCGGGTGCTTACCCCGGGTACTTGAGGTACCGCGGGTCGTGGATGACACGGAAGTTCCCCGGATCTTGTGGGTAAAGTGTACAACCTCTGCAGAGTGTCAAACTATTCGAATAGCCGTGTCCACGGTCATGGACAGTTGGGTAACCGCTCTTGGGCTATGTCCAATGTTTGTGAAACCATGCGTGTGTGTGTGAGTCAAGGTGGTGACTTGACTCGATGAGATGAATCATATTCATGTTGATGTCGGTAACCTGTTCTCGAGGTTACGCGAGGTCATTGATGCATAACTTGATGATAGCATATTGTTCTAGCCTCCTTCTAGATTGTTCATTATTATTCAATTGCATTGTTACTTGAACCACATCATGGGTTGCTTGCGAGTACATTCAAAGTACTCATTGGCTTGCCACTGGTTATTTAATTGGCCAGGCATGGAAGAGCAGGAATATGAGGAAGAGTTCTTTGTAGACGACCATGCGAACTAGGACGCTATCCCAGTCAGAATGCCTGTAGGGTTAAGGCAGATGGCATGGGTTCTACCCGTTTTATCGAAGACTTCCGCTACTTGAGTTATTTGCTATTCAGCCCGTGAGGCTCTATCTATGTAAGACTTGGCCATAACGGCCTTAATTCGTGTAAGACTATTTGTATGGATGTAAGACTGTTGTTATTTCAGCTTCTGTGTGTTCAGTGAGCATTGATCTCTGGGATCAATGTACACGTGCATTCGGTGATCTCGACTTCTAAGTCGGGGTCCCCACAGAGCTGGTATCAGAGCCATCCTGACTGTAGGAAGCCTTAGTTAGCATGGGCGTTAGTTAGTTGAGACCCCTTTTCAAAACCTTCTGAACCTCTCTTCTTTTCTAAACCTGAGATTTTCTCAGCTTATTAACCCCTCCTATTCCACCTTTGTAGATGGCCGCTGTTCCCGAAGAGCACCTGACCACTGGGTTTCCCCTACTTCTCGAGGATAGCCTCCAGGAGTGTCAGTTCCACCGAGCACCCATCCTCACCTACCTTGAGCATTGGGTGAGCGATACTGAGGTGGAGTACCATGTGGAAGTGATCGTGAAGGCAAACGATCCTCCCACAAGTTGGTTCTTCGAGGGACCCCAGATGGCGACACTACCACTCGCTGCCGAGGCTGCTGCACTCAAGGCACTAACCCGTCTCCGCGAGCTTCTTCCGGAGATGGCAGCCAAGATGGCAACTCGCTTCTTACCTTACCAGAAGGAAGGTGACGAAGAAAGCAGCGCACTAGCCCCTCCACTGAAGGATGGACTCTCGCTTCGGTTCCAGACCTACTTCAGTCTATGTGCCGACAGCCTGGCACAAGACTTGGCCTCGGAATCAATGAAGCTTCGAGAAGAACTTTACAAGACCTAGGCACTTCTTCGTCGAGCTCAAGAGAAGGCAAACAGGATCAAGAAGGAAGGAGCACCTTCTGGACAATCCGCTATCGCATATCGAGGCGGAAGGCCCTCTGAGCATGTGTCTTCCAAGGGTGAAGAACCACCTCGGCGACGCCGGATGACGGCAAGGGAATACAGCAAGCTTTTCCCTGCACCATCGTCGAAGCACCGTCGTATCCAACTCCTCCAGTCCCCCATTTCCTCAAGTGACAAAGGAGCCCAGACAGATGAAGACAAGGAGGAAGACCCAGAAGAGCCGGAATACACGACCGAGCATTCCGCCGCTTAGGCATTATTCGCTACTCGGATATGCCAGTTGTAACCCCTACGGTAGGATAGGTCGTGTAACCCCTATGCGCAGTCGAGTCCTTGTATGGTTCATATGAAACCATCTAGCGTTTGCTTTTGTTGTGTCTGGATGTATGTCGTATTCTTCTTTCAGGAAGGTGTAAACGACTACATCACCCATCTGGATTTTAATGAAAGTGTTTTGGCCTTACGGCCCTTGCATGATTTGATTTAGTGTCACACCCACCCCCTTACTAGGCACCCATCTATCTTGCATTTCCTCTTCCGAGTCATGAGACCTTTTACCGCTCCAACAGGATGCCTGTTGTAACTCGTACTGGTACCTCTACCCAGCAGCCCGAAGCCGGAGCATCCTCTCAGCCAGAGGCAGACCACGACCAAACCAACGACCAAGCTCCACCACCACCTCCTCCAAGCATGGACATGGCTCAACTCCTCCAAGCTTTCCGAGAGGAACGCCAAGCCAACACTGCAGCTCTTCAGCTGATTGCTCAAGCTGTTGCCAACAACCGCCAGCCGGCGGGGAATGGCAATGGACGTTCCACGTTGGCAGAGTTCAAGAAGCATGCACCACCAACCTTCATCGAGACTGCTGAACCCCTGGATGCAGATGACTGGGTCCGTTCCATTGAGGAAATCCTGGAACTAGTCGGATGCACCGAAGATCGCGAGAAAGTGGCTTATGCAGCCCACTGCCTCGGGGGAACCACAAGAGCTTGGTGGGATGGATTCAAGGTCATGCATGCTGAACAAGACATCACTTGGGTTAACTTCAAGGCAGAACTCCGCAAGGCCCACATTCCTTCTGGAGTCATGGCTATCAAAAAGCGCGAGTTCCGAGCCCTGAAGCAAGGAAGTGGCACTGTCAAGGAGTACATGCAGAAGTTCAGTATTCTATCAAGGTATGCCCCTGAGGATGTCAGCACTGATGCGGCCAAAAGGGAGCGCTTCATGGAAGGCCTTAATCAGACTCTGCAATATTCGCTTGTCGTGTGCGACTGCCCATCTTTCCCTGACCTGGTGAACAAGGCACTTATGCTTGAAGACAAGCGGCGTGCTTTGGAAGACACTCGCAAGCGCAAGTTGGTCAGTAAGGGAAGTTCCAGCAACTAGAAGCCTCGTCCGTGGCAGTCAGCCCCGGCCAAGCCAACCTATTAGCAGCCAAGAGCTCCTGCACCTCGTGCCAATCCTCAGCCTCAGCAGTATGCCAACCCCAGGCCAGCTTTCAACCCCAATACCAGTGGTGGCAACAAGATCAACACTCCAAATCAAGTCACTTGTTTTGGGTGTGGTCAGCCCGGACACATCTCCAGGGTGTGCCCCAACAAGAAGCCTGATGCCCCGCGCCCCAATGCGCAGAACCAGGGACAAGGCCGTGGAATGCCACCAAGGAACCCAGCTCCTCGCAATCCACCAAACTATGGGAAGGGGCATGTGAATCACGTCACTGCTGAAGAAGCCCAGGAAGACCCGGACGTCGTGTTGGGTACGTTCCTTGTCAACTCAGCACCTGCAACTGTCTTGTTTGATTCTGGAGCAACGCATTCATTTGTCACTCAAAGATTTGCATTAAAAAGTGGCATGACCCCTACACCCCTGAATAACCCTATGGTGGTACAAACCCCCGGAGCCAAGATGAGAGCCAAGATAGGCTGTAAAGGAGTCAGTATTACCATTAATGGTGTAGACTTCCTAGCAGACCTTATTGTCCTGAGATCGCAAGGCTTGGATGTGATCCTAGGTATGAATTGGCTCAGCAAGCACCAAGGCTTGTTAGACTGTGCCAATCGGACAGTCACTGTGACCAATGACCAAGGAGTAGAAGTCAAGTTTGCCCCCAACTCCTCTTCCGCTCAAGCCGCTAAAGTCAACTGTCTGTCTGAAGTTGGGCTAGATCAAGTACCGGTGGTATGTGAGTATCCTGATGTCTTTCCGGATGAACTACCGGGAATGCCCCCTGACCGTGACATTGAGTTCATCATCGAGCTCGTGCCCGGAGCAGGAACCATCTATAAGAAGCCTTATAGAATGGGAATGGAAGAATTAGCCGAGTTGAAGAAGCAGCTAGAAGAGCAGCTAAGGAAGGGATTCATCCGCCCGAGTGCCTCCCCTTGGGGATCTCCTGTTCTGTTTGTGGCAAAGAGGGACGGTACCATCCGCTTATGCATTGACTATCGTTCCCTCAATGAAGTTACAATCAAGAACAAGTATCCACTTCCCAAGATCGAAGATTTGTTTGATCAGCTCAGCGGAGCCAAGGTATTCTCCAAGATCGACCTCAGATCTGGGTATTACCAGCTGAAGATCAGACCCCAAGATATTCCGAAGACGGCATTCGTAACCAGATATGGCCTGTACGAGTGCACGGTCATGTCTTTTGGGTTAACCAATGCCCCAGCTTACTTCATGTACCTCATGAATAAAGTCTTCATGGAATATTTGGACAAGTTCGTTGTTGTCTTCATTGATGACATCCTTGTGTTCTCGAAGTCGGAGGAAGAACATGAGCAACATATGAGGATGGTCCTAGACAAGCTTCGTGAGCACCAACTGTATGCCAAATTCAGCAAGTCTGAGTTTTGGCTGCACAAAGTTGGATTCTTAGGTCATGTCTTGACCGAGGAAGGATTATCTGTTGATCCTGCAAAAATCGAAGCTGTGACCCAATGGCAATCTCCAACGACCGTCAAGGAAGTCAGAAGCTTCCTCGGATTGGCGGGCTATTACCGCAAGTTCGTGGAAGGATTCTCTAGCATTGCACGACCAATGACTCAGCTCCTCAAGAAGGACAAGAAGTTCGAGTGGACGCCAAAATGCGAAGAGAGCTTCCAAGAGCTCAAGAAGAGATTGACCACCGCCCCAGTTCTGGCAACACCTGATATTCACAAGGAGTTCGTGATATATTGTGATGCCTCTCGAACCGGATTGGGAAGCGTTCTGATGCAAGAAGGCCGCGTCATAGCATACCTCTCCAGGCAGCTACGACCCCATGAGGAGAACTACGCTACTCACGATCTTGAGCTAGCGGCAGTAGTTCATGCCTTGAAGACATGGCGGCATTACCTCCTAGGGAAACGGTGTGAGATTTACACAGACCACAAAAGTCTGAAGTATATTTTCACCCAAAAGGAGTTGACATGAGGCAGCGGAGATGGTTGGAACTCATCAAAGATTATGACCTCAGTGTTCAGTATCACCCTGGGAAGGCCAACGTGGTGGCCGATGCCTTAAGCAGGAAGGCTTGCTCTTTGAATGTCATTATTCAAGAGAGGCAGCCAGCCTTGTTTAAGGAGATCGAACAATTCAGTTTGGAATTGGTCACCCCTGGATTTCTGGATCATTTGGAAGTCAGACCAACCTTGATGGACGACGCCAAGAAGGCTCAAGATGGACACGCAAGCATCGAAGACATGCTCCGAACCTGTGTCCTGGCATATGGAGCCAAGTGGGAAGATTGTCTCCCTTTTGCCGAGTTCTCCTATAACAACAGTTACCATTCAAGCCTTCACATGGCACCATTTGAGGTGTTGTACGGACGCAGATGTCGCACACCCCTCAACTGGTCAGAGACTGGAGAAGGACTAGTCTTTGGACCGGATATTCTCCGCGCAGCAGAAGAGCAAGTCCAACTAGTCAGAGAGCGATTAAAGGCAGCCAAGTCAAGGCAGAAGAGTTATGCTGACACTCGACGCCGAGACATGAGTTTCCGTGTCGGAGATCATGTGTACCTGCGGGTAACTCCTCTGAAGGGAACCAAGCGTTTCCACGTCAATGGGAAGCTCGCGCCAAGGTTCATTGGCCCTTTCAAGATCACCGACCGACAAGGAGAAGTGGCTTATCAGTTGGAACTACCACCTGAGCTATCCGATGTGCACAATGTGTTCCATGTGTCACAACTCCGGAAATGTCTCCAGGTTCCAAACAAGCCCAGTCTCTACAAGGATGTGGATCACCAAGCCATTGATCTGCAGCCTGACTTGACCTACCGCGAGAAGCCCATTCGTATTCTGGACGAAGCAGAACGACGTACGCGGAGCCGTACCATCAAGTACTTGAAGGTCCAGTGGAGCAACCACACCGAAGCAGAAGCAACCTGGGAACGAGAAGACTATCTTAGATCCGAGTTTCCCGACCTCTTTTAAGCCCTAGTTTAGGAATCTCGGGGACGAGATTCCTGTAAGGGGGGTAGGTCTGTCACACCCTGCATTTTGTAACATGTTGTTTGTAACTTTGAAGCATGAAAATTTGGACCAGCAAAATTTTTTAGCATCATTTGGCTTTTATTTGGAATTGAGTTTTCTTCATTTGCTTTTTCATGTGCTCATTAAAGTCAACTATGAACTCTTGTAGATTTCATCTCCTTATCCAAAACTTCTGCCCAATGACCATGCCAAGTGTTATATAGCAGTATAGTATTTTTTTACAAAATTAATTTGGCCAAAAAGTATTTTATAAAATTAGTTTTCCCAAAACCCCTGAATTGAGAATTGCACTGCAAGTACTTGATTAAGGGTGTGAAAATTATTTCAAAAGGTTTATTTGAGACCTAGTAGTTATAGGACTCCCAGAAACCACAAAGGTATAATTTTAAAAGTTATTTTCCTATTTTATTTAAAAGCTTTTTCTTAAGGCCAGAAATGGTCTTTAATAGGGAAAAATTATTTAACTGTTTCAAAAATATTTGCCAAAATTCAGAGAGACTCAGAGGACATATATTGTCCATATATAAGAGTTTCAACACTTGGTCATGTTCAAAATAATGGGCTAAACCCTCTAAAGCCCTTTCTGGATATTTCAAGCTTTTGAAATATTTACAAAGGAATTTTTCTCCAAAAATTCCAGGGAAATTCTATCATGTCATATATGACATATTTGATGATCTTGCCAAGTCCCATGCCTTGGGAAGCAAGAAAACTTCCTCAAACCCCTTCATAACCATTCTATCCATATTTGAAGTTTGAGCAACTTTACATTGCCAAACTTGTCTCAATGCTCTCAAACTTGGTGCACATGCTAGAATGGCCTAATAAGGCACCTAGACCAAATGGCACAAGATTTGGAATAGAGAAACTTGATCAGATCACCTCAAAACCCTTTTTGTTCAAATGCAAATTTGAACAACTTTACATTACCAACTTTTTATCTGGAGCCTCAAACTTTGTGAGCATGATCAATACCCCAAATGAGGATGCTACACCAAGTGGTGCATCAAGGGGAGATGATTAGCTTGACTCAATCAAGATGAAACTGTTTCTGTTGATTTCTAGGGTTCACCAAAGTTACATTGGCTAGTTTCTTCAAATGAGCCCAAATTTGGTGAAGCACCCTATTTTCTCATGTCTTTCAACCCTGTCAAGTGCCATGTCAAGTGGACTTCATTTACTTGATCAAACACAGATCAAACACCTTCTGCAGAAATTCTAAAACCTCCCTTTTGACCACTTTCACTTTTCTCCATGGCCTCAACTTCTTACCACAGGTTCATTGAGTTACCAGCAACCTCCAGTAACTCCCCCAGCACCTCAGCTCCATGATTGGGGGGTGAAACCAAAGCTTTACCTTGCTGTACAGCCAACTTTCACCTTGTTACCAGCCCTCCCCTTCTCTCTCTGCAACCCCAGAGCATCCAAGGCCTCAGGGCAATTCTTTACTCCTTCCTCTACGCCCCAGACACTGTTGGACACGCTGGGACGGGCCAAACCGGCGAGAGCACGCTGATGCCGGTCATACGCACGCTCCAGAGCGCGTGAACAGTGCACCTCGCACGCTGGCTCGGACCAATCGTTGATCCCCGACAGCCTCGGGCCTCCCCCTCGCGCCAGTCGAGGCATCTCGACGTCCGCGACCTCCCCGGCGCTGTCCCCCCTCCTCCTGCGCCCTCCAGTAGCCGCCGTCGCACGCGCGCTGGCCGCCCGCGGCAGCCACTCCTCTGCCTCGCACGCGCGCACCTCTCTGTCGCTCCCCTGCTCCTCCTCTTACCTCAGCTGGACGTAGAGCACGTCCAGGAACTCCCCAGACTCACTCCCCTGGCCTCCCGTGCGCTGTAGCCTCGAGACGAAGCTCGCCGGCGCACTGGACCTTGGGTCCTCGTCGAGCCCCTATATATAGGCCTCCCCGAGCTTCTCCAACACCACCACAAGCCTCGCACCTCTCCACTGATCCCTCCTGCACCCTCAGTTCGACCCCGGAGCGCCCCAGTGCTCGGGATCGACCGGAGCTCCGCCGCGTCGGGCCGCCGGCGATCTCGAGGTACAGGCCTCCCCTGCCTCTCCTTCCGCTCGTTTCGGAACCGCAGCACACCACTGAACCTTTCCCCTCTCTTTCCCCCTCCATTTGCAGTCGGAAACGACCCCGACCACCGTCCTCCGACGAGCCTCCGCCGTCGCACCTCGCCGCCGGTGAACCAGGGCTCCCCGCCGTGCCGCACTACAACCGCTGCAACCGCGACACGCCGCTGAGCTCAACCCTGCCGTCCGTTGCCGTCGCCGTGGCCGGAATCGTCGCCGGTGAGCTCGCCGCCGCCGTGACCGCGGGGTTAGAGATGACAGGCGGGCCCCGCCTGTCATCCCCCCACCTCTCTCCCCTCCTCTGTGCCGCTGACCCACAGGCCCCGCCCGTCTGGTTTGAAACCTGACGTGCGCGCGCGCTGGCTCCGTGCGGCTGGGCCAGTCCACCTGGGCCGTGCACTGTGGCCTCTTCTGGCCCAGTGCACAGGACCCCTTTTTCTCTTCTTCTTTTCTATTGATGTTTTAAACATTTATGCAGAAAAGAATATTGATCCAAATTAAATAATTCCAACTCCTAAAATCTTGCAATATTCCAACCTATTGAATGGTACTACTTTCATTCAAATCCATGAAACTTTTCAGTACTGTTCAAATTTAAATTCAAATTTGAGCAGTATAACTCCTGTTCAAAAATCAATATATCCTATTCTGTAACTCCAAAACTCCAACTAAGATTTTTTCCCATCTTAGAAAACCCTCTAGTATTTTACAAAAATGAGTTGACATTTTTCTGAGCACTTTGGTTTTTCTGTTTTATTTGTATTCTTATTTTTCCGTGGTTATTATGCGACGTATAGATCCCGTATTTGACGAAGTTGCTGTGGAAGAAGAGGGAGAAGGACTTGAAGATCTTGAAGACCAAGCCAATCCAGGCAAGCAGCCCTTTGACCATGATACACTTGTTCTCGGAACCCGTTTGTTTCCGATGCATGATGATTAGGGTTACGATGGTAACCTAGAGGAACCACCACATGATGCATGCCTTATTGTTGATCTTGCTACATGCTAGATAACATGCAATAAGTGGCCATGATGCTTATATGATGCATGACCTGATCTTGATCTTACTATGTGCTAGATGGCTCGCATATGGTTAGTAGTTATGGAAAGTGATGCATGAGTGACATGAACCTTCATGGTTGAAGTCTTTGCATAAAACACCGTCGGGTGCCATTTATGCCCGAGGGAGATGTTGATAATGAGTTGGGTGACCACTTGATGACGAAGTGGTGTGCCAAGGCAAGTGTGTGTGTTTTTCAAACGGATTGGTTGAAGTTGCGACCGTTATTCCAACCATACATGTGCAACCACACTACGCCTTATGGGACGGGGCTTTATTGATTACTTAGGTCGATACTAGCATGGTGCCCGCATTACTAGTGACGGGAAGACTTGAGGTCTTTCCCGGGACGGGGTCGTGCTTGGATAGACGGCCATGACTGTTTTTACAGGGCACCGGACACACCGTTGGTCCCTTCGGGTACGCGTGAACATTGAAATTAGGGCAAGTC
The DNA here is from genome assembly GCA_902687465.1 of Secale cereale. NCBI lineage: Eukaryota > Viridiplantae > Streptophyta > Magnoliopsida > Poales > Poaceae > Secale > Secale cereale. The sequence continues at coordinate 209,808,274 of LR738709.1, read as the reverse complement.
CCGTGATCTATTGTTTGTACCCGAGGGCCGTGTGCCAACGAGTGGACTCTATGTTAGTGTCGTCTAAGGAAAGGTAATGACCGGGTGCTTACCCCGGGTACTTGAGGTACCGTGGGTCGTGGATGAAACGGAAGTTCCCCGGATCATGTGGGTAAAGTGTACAACCTCTGCAGAGTGTCAAACTATTCGAATAGCCGTGTCCACGGTCATGGACAGTTGGGAAACCGCTCTTGGGCTACGTCCAATGTTTGTGAAACCATGCGTGTGTGTGTGAGTCAAGGTGGTGACTTGACTCGATGAGATGAATCATATTCATGTTGATGTCGGTAACCTGTTCTCGAGGTTACGCGAGGTCATTGATGCATAACTTGATGATAGCATATTGTTCTAGCCTCCTGCTAGATTGTTCATTATTATTCAATTGCATTGTTACTTGAACCACATCATGGGTTGCTTGCGAGTACATTCAAAGTACTCATTGGCTTGCCACTGGTTATTTAATTGGCCAGGCATGGAAGAGCAGGAATATGAGGAAGAGTTCTTTGGAGAGGACCATGCGAACTAGGACGCTATCCCAGTCAGAATGCCTGTAGGGTTAAGGCAAATGGCATGGGTTCTACCCGTTTTATCAAAGACTTCCGCTACTTGAGTTATTTGCTATTCAGCCCGTGAGGCTCTATCTATGTAAGACTTGGCCATAACGGCCTTAATTCGTGTAAGACTATTTGTATGGATGTAAGACTCTTGTTATTTCAGCTTCTGTGTGTTCAGTGAGCATTGATCTCTGGGATCACTGTACACGTGCATTCGGTGATCTCGACTTCTAAGTCGGGGTCCCCACATGATCAAAGTATGAACTTGCCTTGCTGAAGATCGTTGAAACCTAGAGACTCGTACTAGCATGTTCCGCACTCCGGTAATTCTATCGCAATCAAACAATAGCATACATAAGCAATCATGCAACAGAATCGAAGAACAGATCTCGAAAGACTTCAAAAATAAACGAATATCTCTTGCAATATAAAACAATTTCTAACAGTACCAAAATTAAGTGAATTTGGCCTTCTCAGAAAGATTAGGTCAAGAGCTTCAATTTCCAAAAAGAATCAACTCAAACGGAGATACGAAACTCAAGTTATAATCAAACGAAGTTCAAACACAAATCCACTGGAATTCAAAATCTAAAACTTTGAAAATCAAATTTGAGTTGCGCTACTGGAAAGATAAGATCGAAACGAAGAACTAGCCGTTGTTTTCATCTAATTCCGACTAACGAGTAAAAAGTAGCGATCGTTCGAAAACTAGGGGCTGATCGGTAAAACATTAATCGCGGATAGGTCCTTGCTGAAAAATAACAGAAAAAAAACTTAAACTGCGAACGTTCGTTTTCTGAACCTAAACAACAGACGTTCGTAGTTTAATAAAACCTACAAAACTAAAGTAGGGTTTTCTAAAAAAATTGGTCTAGGGTTTTGAAAAAAAAACGAAAGAAAACCGGCAGGTTTTTACCTCGCCGGTCGGATCGGGTCCGGCTCGTGGATCGGGCGGCGGGTTCGCGGGTACAGGCATCGGGCGCAGTGGCGGCAGACGGCAGCGCGGGGAGGCGGCTGGCGTTGGGCAACGAGGGCGGAGGCGCGGCAGCAGCAGCCGCAACGGCGGCGGCGGCGACGTGTGGCTGCGGTGGTGGCGGCGGTGGCTTGTGGACGGTGGAGGCTGGCGGCGGTGAGGAGCTCGAGGCCCGGGGCCTCGGCTTATAAGGGGGGCTCTTTCTTGGAGGAGGGGCGGCATCGGGCGGCTCCGACCCGGACACCTCCGGAGTCCGGCGAGGACACGGCGGTGGCGCGGGAAGGCGGTGCGGTGCTACGGGGTCGGTCTGCTCGGCCGGGCCTTCAGCCCAGTCTGGCGGAAAACTGTTTTTTTAAACGCCCGAACGGAAAAATTCAAATAAATATAAAAAAACCTAAAAATTTTAGAAACAATTTTCCTCGTTCCCACCTAATATTTGGGACAAAGTGAACATTTTTCTAAAATAAAAATGCCTAAAAATGAAATAAATTTTTAATGCATTTTTAAAATAATAAACTACAAAATAAAATTCAATAAAAATTGTTTTTACTCAAAAATCAATTTCCAATATTTTGATTTTGTTTTGGAAGAAGTCATATTATCTTCTCTCATTTATTTTGAATATTGAAAAGTTAAATTTGGCAAAAAATATACTATTGATCCAACCCCACTTGAAAATAATAAAATAGTGGGTTTATTTTTGGAAAAGTCCCAACTCTCTCACTTGGGTCCTTGAGTTGCTTAAAGTTTTGGATCAATTTTCAAGTAAACTCAACTCCAAAAATGCTCAAATGATGAATGCATATGAATGATCTATGTTAACATCCAAATTGAATATTGGGATGTTACAAAACTACCCCTCTTGAGATGAATCTCGCCCTCGAGATTTGGGTTGGCTAGAAAATAGGTGTGGGTGGTCCTAGCGTAGATCATCCTCTCGTTCCCTGTCAGGACCCCGATCCTAAGTCACACCGATCTAGCTGTAACACGTCATATCACTTTGCGGCCTCACGCACGGTAACCCCACGGGTGCCACCTTACCTGGCCCGGGAGCGTTTGCACATTTTGGCACACGTATATGACAGTGTCGCTAGCATCCATATGACAGAGAACCCGGGCCGACATGGCTAGTTATAAACCAAAAGTGGCACAAAATTACAGAGACAGGCATCCATGACCCAGCAACGAACATGTCGGTCATCAACGTATGAACCCAAGTCATAGCAAGCTACATGGACTTAAAGGAACAACGCGTGACATTTCCCCTAAGGGACAGACACAGGAACGAAGAAGGACACATGCCGGCCAGCCTACGTGTTCCGAGCAGTAGCAAGCTACCAAGGCTCATTGGAATCACTAGGAGGCATTTCCCTGTAAGGTAGGCTACCAAAGGAAAACAACTAGGTGTCGGATCCCACACATACCAAGCATTTCAAACATACACGCAATATGCTCAATATGTGCAAATACAACATTGCATCACAACAGAACTCTATGAATCAAAGTACTTTATTTAAAAGGCTCCAAGAGCCATACATAACATATCCATACAGGTAGGGGTCACATGACCCAACACTAAAGTCATACAGTCATACAAGCACAAGCGGAAGCTACATGTCTGAGTACAGACAACTTAGAAAATAAAACAGGCTTGGTGTAGCCTGACTATCTACAAGGCCCTTCACAAGCTCCAGATCTCCGTCTGGGTGTCAAGCTACTCGTCGACGTCAACGTCTATGTAGAACCCATCAGCAGGGGCAGGGTTCTCCTCTGCAACAGTTATTAAGCAAACATGAGTACAAAGGTACTCAGCAAGTCTTACCACAGAACCTATCATACATGCAACATTATCAAGGGGGGGTAGTGGAGTTCATAGCAGAATGCCAGCTTTGACCTTGGCTAACCTATACTACAACTCTCAACAGATTGCAAGATGTTATTACGAACACGAGTCCTCTAATCACCACATCAATACACTACCGAGGATAATCTTCCGTCATCCTACGGAAGGGCCATCCACGGCACTCACACTTATCTCGAGGCTTTTAGTAGTATCCATCAACTTGTCTATGAACTGTAAGAGCAACCAAGTAGTCCGTACCGCGAACAACGGCTATTCGAATAGTCACTTATCGCCGTTTACTCGGCGTGTACTCGGCAACCTTCAAGCGGAAGCCCAGCGGGGGTGTCGGCCACGACCTGACTAACTACTCAAGTCTCTCGTCCAAGTTTATCGCCTATTTGGGTTCCATCCGTGGGGAGATCCGGCCGGGGTGTCGCTCACGGCCCCAAACGATGTGTACAGGGTTCCCGAGTTACCAAACGGGCAACCGGTACACCGTGCCACGTACCTGTCGCATCACAACCCATCCCGAGGGTCAGCGTTGTGCACGACCTCCAGTAAGCTACAAACACCAGAAACTAGTTGCAACTCCTGGACAGAGATCAAGGGTAATTAATAAGCCGAGAGGGTCAATTAAGGATCCCAATGTGTGGTAGTAGCTGTAACTTGAACCACACATACGGATCTCGGGTCCTATGGACGATTCCAATGAAACAACCCACCATGTACTCCTACATGGCCTTTCATCGATACCTTTACCAAGCGTATTCCACACTTCCTTGTCTTTATCGGTATGATCATTTCACTCTGATCCATCACCCAGATGAACCAGACCAGACACAACTCTAAGCATAGCAGGCAACATAAACAAATAGCATGGTGGATCACACATCACAAGGCTCAATCAACTCCTACACATGCTAGTGGGTTTCAACTATTTACTGTGGCAATGACAGGTCATGCAAGGGAATAGGGTTCAACTACCGCAGCAAGTAGCAGTTCACACGCTGTTGCCTTAATGCAATAAAAGAGAGCAGGAGCGATAAGATTGGGTTTGTATCGGAATGATCAATGATTGCTTGCCTGACAAGGTGGTTGTCGGGTAATGCTCTTCAACTGGATACGCGGCAGTATCCTCGGGAGCAGGACCTAACACAGAGAATACCGGCGATAAATCATTAACAAACAAATGCAGCAATATGATGCATGCTCATGTCATGGCAAGATGCATGTGTGTTGGCTAATGCAACTAAAATCAGAAGGGTTTGAACCTATTTGAATCAAGGATTCAAATAGGAGCTCAAACTATTATTTAAATAAGTGCATTATCATGTTTTTGATGTATACAGCAAGTTAACTTGTTCAAACATGCATGAAACAAGTGCCATTGGAAAGATTGGATTTTTCTGATCATTTTTCATATATAAATCTTTTCCATCTGAGCTATGGTTGATTTTATATGATTTTTAGAAGTTTTGGGTATTTTCTGGAATTTCCTGAATTATTTATAAATCTAAAAATCCCAGAAAAACCTTTACTGCGTCAGCATGACATCATGCTGACGTCAGGCAGTCAACAGGGCCGGTCCAAGTCAAACCTGACCGGTGGGTCCCTCATGTCAGTGTCACAGGAGCTAATTCCGGTCATAACCAGGGTTGACTGGGTTTGACTAAACAAAGGGGGCCCACTGTCAGTGACTGTGGTGGTTAATCTAATTACTGTTAGCTCCTAAACAACAGGCCACGTCAGCCCGCCGGAGTTTGGCCGGCGGCGACCATTTCGCACGGCGGTGACTCGTCGGAATCCTTGTTCCGGCAACCATTTGCCGCGCGGATGGGCTCTGTGTGTTCTTGGTGATGCACCGCATCCAACGGTGCCACTGGTTGGACGAAAGGTCGCCGGAGTTGACGGCGACGAGCTCGTCCGCGGCGGTGCTCGCACGGAGTTGCCTGGGATGGTGTTGTGGTGCACGGTAGGAGGAGTTAAAGCTGGCACTAGCTTGCTGGTGATCTACTGATCCTAATGGCGTGCTCAGCCACGAGGCACGGTGCCTATGGCCACGGCGACGAGTTGGCCGGCGGCGGTGATCTTCGGTCAGCAAAGGGGGCGGCGGCTACAAGGCATAAACGGGCCCGTGGAGAGGGGGGTTCGAAGCTTGAGCTCACAGCGGTCGCAGAGGGCATCGAAGCGAGCTCGGGGAAGGACGGACGACGGCGTACGGGCGGCGGCGATCTCCGGTGCCGAAGGTTGAAGACGACGGCGGGGAGGGCGTTGCGGGGCTTCTGGCGTCGTGTGCATCGACGGGGAGCTTCGGGGCGATGCGGCGGAGCTAGTGGTGCGTCGGGGAGGCGAGGGAGTGGCGTAGGGCGCGGTGGCAGCGATCGACGGCGACGAGCTCGCTCGGGGGAGCTCGGCGGAGGGGAGAGAGGAGGGGGAAAGACACGTGGGAGAGGGGAAACGGTCGAGGGTCTGCGTGGCGTCGTCCTAGTCCATCCAGAGGGTCGAGGGGCCAGCCAGGCAGGCAGGAGGTGGCCGGCGCGTCAGCGGCGCTCGCCACCGAGCTGCTTCGTGCACTGGCGCAACGAAGAAGACGGGGATGCCCCTGGTGGGCTGGGCCGTCTGGGCCAGCAGGTAAGTGGACTCAGGTAAAACTGCTTCTTCCTATTTTTTTCCTATTTACTTTTCTGTTTCATTTCTTTTGCAGCTTTGTTCAATTAATAAAAATGCCAAAACATTTTTATAACTCATGAAACTTGTCATGCCCACTGTATATAATATGAACAGTAGGAAACATTATAGTTCATGATTATTTGAGCATTTAAAATATTTTTAAGTATTTAAATGCCCAAATACAAATACCATATGATTTAATCCAAAGCCCTAGAGTGTCCTAGAAAATTGTGCACCATTTTTGGCAGAGGTTTAAGACCAAGGCAGAAATGATGAACATTTTTTAAGGGCATTTTGGGTACATTGGAAAATATTTTATCAAACCCTAGTTGTTAGGAGAGGGGTGCTGGGGTTTCTGTTAATCCCATTTCCAGTTTCTTTGAAAAGTAAACATGATGCACACTCTAGCTAGGTCCTAATGCAAATGCTAACTAGGGAAGTGACAACTCACCCCCACTTAAAAGAATCGCGTCTCGAGATTCAGGTTCCTCCGGAAAGAGGGTGGGGTATTAAGTCGAAGACGATCCTCCCTTTCCCAAGTAGCTTCACTCTCGGAATGATGTGACCATTGAACCTTGAGAAATTTGATATTGTGGCGTCGAGTGGTGCGCTCGGTTTGATCAAGAATACGAACAGGGTATTCTCGATATGTGAGATTGTCCTGGAGATCAAGCGTTTCGTGGTCCACTCCGCGGATAGGATCCGAGAAGCAACGCCTGAGTTGAGAAACGTGGAAAACATCATGAACTCTGGAGAGGTGCAGAGGTAGTTCCAATTGGTAGGCAACTCCTCCTCGTTTGGCAAGAATGCGAAAAGGACCGATGAAACGAGGGGCCAATTTGCCTTTGATACCGAAGCGATGGGTTCCCTTAAGAGGAGTAACCCGAAGGTAAGCCTTATCGCCGACTTCAAAAGTCACAGCCTTATGATGACTATCATATTGGCTCTTTTGGCGAGACTGGGCTGTTTTCAATCTCTCACGAACGATGCGAACTTGCTCTTCTGCTTCCTGAATCATATTCGGGCCAAAGAATTGTCTTTCCCCGGTCTCTGACCAGTTAAGAGGTGTTCGACACCTTCGTCCATATCGAACTTCGAAGGGAGCTTTACCCAAGCTGGCTTGATAACTATTGTTATAAGCGAATTCGGCAAATGGAAGACATTTTTCCCATTCCATACCGAAAGAAATGACAGAGGCTCGAAGCATGTCTTCCAGAATTTGATTGACTCGTTCCACTTGACCACTTGACTGGGGATGGAAGGCGGTACTGAAGGAGAGATGAGTTCCCATAGCATTCTGGAAACTTTCCCAAAATCGTGAAGTGAAAAGACTTCCACGGTCTGAGTTAATCTCCAACGGTACACCATGAAGTGATACTATCCGAGAGACATACAAATCTGCTAGCTGGCTAATGGTGATACTCTCTCGAACAGGCAGGAAGTGAGCTACTTTAGAGAGGCGGTCGATAACGACGAAGATAGCATTATTCCCTTTCCTGGACCTGGGAAACCCGGTAATGAAGTCCATACCGACTTTGTCCCATTTCCATTCAGGAATAGCTAAAGGTTGAAGGGTGCCAGCAGGCCGTTGATGCTCTGCTTTGACTCGACGACAAACGTCGCAGTTAGCAATGAATTGAGCGATTTCTCTCTTCATCCTAGTCCACCAGAATCTCTGACGTAGATCCTGATACATTTTGGTACTACCGGGATGAATCGTGAGAGGAGATTCATGAGCCTCCTTAAGAATCATTTGTCGTAGTTGTGGTTTCTTGGGTACCACCAAGCGGTTCTCGAAGTACACTACACCTCGATCATCCATAGAGAAACTTCTAGCAACTCCGCTAGCAATGTTCTCCTTGATCCGAGATATGCCTTTATCATACCGGTGAGCAACTATGATTTGATCCATAAGGGTAGGTTTCGCCACCAAGGTGGAAAGGAATCCTCGAGGAACAATGTAAAGGTTAAGCTTACGAAATTCCTCGTGGAGAAGTGGTTGACTTTGTTGTAACATTAAGTTGTTACAATATGACTTACGACTTAGTGCATCAGCCATGACATTGGCTTTTCCAGGAGTGTAGGTGATTCCTAAGTCGTAGTCTGTGAGCAACTCAACCCAACGTCTTTGCCTGAGATTGAAATCCGGTTGGGTGAAGATATACTTCAAACTTTGGTGATCAGTGAAGATTTCACAGCGATTACCAAGGAGGTAATGTCGCCATGTTTTGAGTGCATGGACTACGGCTGCAAGCTCTAAATCATGAGTAGGATAGTTATCCTCGTGTGGACGCAACTGTCGGGATGCGTATGCAATCAATTGACGATCTTGCGTGAGAATGCAACCTAGTCCTTGTCGCGAGGCGTCGCAATAGATTATAAAATCCTTGGAAAAGTCTGGTGGTACCAGTACAGGTGCAGATGTCAGGCGTCTTTTCAGTTCCTGAAAACTGGACTCGCACTGTGGGGTCCACTCAAACTTTTTATCTTTCTTGAGGAGTTCGGTTAGAGGTTTAGCAACCTTGGAGAAATTCTCGACGAAACGTCGGCAATAGCTCGCTAAGCCAAGAAAACTCCTAACTTGCTTTACCGATTCAGGGGGAGTCCAATCAAGTACGGCTTGAACTCGCTCGAGATTGACAGCAATACCCTTGCCAGAGATCACATGACCTAGATAGGTTACTTCTGGCAACCAAAATTCACATTTAGAGAATTTGGCATAAAGGCGGTGCTCTCGAAGTTTCGTCAATGCCAGCCTTAAATGCTCGGCATGATCTTCCTTGTTCTTGGAATAGATGAGTATATCATCGAGGTATACCACGACGAATTTATCCAAATACTCCATGAATATAGAATTCATTAACCGAGAAAAGGTAGCTGGGGCATTGGTTAACCCAAAGGACATAACGGTGTACTCATATTGGCCATAACGAGTAACAAAATCCGTTTTAGGAATGTCCCCGTTCTTGATTTTGATTTGATGGTAGCCCAACCTCAAATCCATCTTAGAGAAGACTGAGGATCCAGCAAGCTGATCATACAGGTCATTGATCCTGGGAAGCGGATACTTATTCTTTATGGTGACCAGATTGACAGGTCGGTAATCTACAACCATCCGCTCCGTTCCATCCTTCTTCTTGACGAAGAGGACGGGGCAAGCCCAAGGGGAAGAACTAGGACGGATGAAACCCTTTTGCAAGGACTCATCGAGTTGTTTCTTTAGCTCAGCTAATTCTAGTGGTGCCATCTTATAAGGTCTCCTAGAGATTGGGACAGTTCCAGGGATAAGATCTATCACGAACTCGACATCTCTATCAGGTGGAATTCCTGGCAGTTCTTCTGGAAAAACATCTGGGAAGTCACGGACTACCGGGATATCTTCGAGTTCTGGTAGAGGGCTGGCATTAAGAGAGTAGAGCTGACGCTCAGCCATTCGGTTCAAGACATTAACTATCTTGCCAGATGGATGTGTAAGTTGAACGGTCCTAGTAAAGCAATCAATTTTGGCGTAATGAGTTGTCATCCAATCCATACCCAAAATGATGTTTATGTCTGAGGACTTGAGAGCGATTAGTGATGCAAGGAAAACAAGTCTATCGACAAGGATTTCATTTCCATGGCTTACCCGAGAGGTTTGCCACTTTGAACCAGGAGTTTGAATAACCATGGAAGTAGGCATGTCACAAAAAGTCATGTTATGCAATTGAGCATAGCTCTCAGATATGAACGAATGGGATGCTCCAGTATCGAAAAGAACAGATGCCGGATGGCAGGTGACGAGAAGCGTACCAAGGACGGCGTTAGGATCCTCATGAGCTTCCTCAGTAGAGACATAGTTGACATGACCACGTGCAGTGGGGATTGGCTTGACATAATTCACATTGCCGGTTGGCTAACCACGGCCAACGGTTTTTCCTGGCTGGTTCTGGGGACAATCACGCATGTAGTGTCCCGGTTCTCCACACTTGAAACATGTCACAGTGGCGGTGCGTGGAGCAAAGTTGGAAGGTGGTCCTCCATAGGTCTTAGCAGGTGCAAACTGTTTAGTTGGGCGAGGCGCCTCATAGGATGGCCTTGGTGTGTACTTGGGTGGCAGAGCAGTGTTAGGAACCCACACACGGCGCTTGTGAGAGCCAGAGCCGGATAAGGAACCAAAGTCTCGAGTATGCTTGCGGGTGGCCTCGAAGTCGGTCTGGCCTGTTTCAGCACTGATAGCCTTGTTTACCAACTTCTGGAAGGAAGTGCACTCGTGCATACGTAGATCTCGGCGGAGTTCAGGGCTGAGTCCCTTACAGAACCTCGCCTGCTTCTTGGCATCGGTGGATACTTCATCAGGTGCATAGCGTCCCAGGTTACCAAACTCGCGACTGTAGCCATCCACAGTTAAACGGCCCTGGGTGAAATTGCAGAATTCCTCCCGCTTGCGATCCACGAGACCTTCCGGAATGTGGTGTTCACGGAATGCCTCACTGAATTCAACCCAGGTAGTGACTTGGCCAGCAGGACGCATAGCTTCAAAGTTTTCCCACCAAAGACTGGCAGGGCCCTCAAGATGGTAGGCGGCGTAGATAACCTTGTCAGCTTCGGCCACACGGGCAGAGTGTAGCTTGTGGGTAATACTACGTAGCTAGTCATCAGCATCTAGAGGTTCAGTGGAGTGATGGAACTTCGGTGGACACATCTTGATAAAATCGTGGATTGACACCACGTCATTCCTCTGACGGAACCAAGTGTTCTGCTCTATGCGTTCCAGCAGACGGTTGGTCTCTCTCTTGTTCCGTTCTGCTTCAAGCAGAACTTCCGCCAAGGAGGGTGGCTGGGGCAGATTCCCATCTCTAGCCCCACTAGCCTCACCCTGCTCCTGAGCAGCAGGAGTGTTGCGAGTGTTGACCATCCTAGGAAAACAAAACAACGGTTTAGACAAGGATGGCAAAAATTTGACATAGAAGTGCAGAATGTAATGGATGACACGGAATGCAAAGATGTTCATCCGTACGATATGGTAATATAGAAACTGCTATATATACACCAGTGGTCATACACACCATACAAAGTTTAGTACAAGCCAAGGCTAAAGTACAACTGCGGTGAAAGACGATACATCCCATCAGAGGCATTCCAAGCTCCTATACATTATTTAACTACACCTCCAGAATTCAGTACACACTAAGTCATATTCCACAAGACGCGCAGGACTGTGGAAATACAACTACTACAATACTACTACAACCACGGCCTAGCTCAGACATTCGCGTAGTAATCCTCGTAAAGGTTACCACCGTAGCCTGGAAGTGGAACAGATGGATCTTGGAACTCGCGAGCACTCGAAGGCTATGGACCATAGGGGCATGGGTGTGGTCTCGGTCCCGATGCTGGTGGTAACCGACGCCCACGTGGAGGTGTAATACCCCCAACGTCACGCCAATCCATGCGATCAGGCAGACGAGTCCGCACGGGGTACAAATCCCGCATGTCCAGATATCCGGCGTGCACAGCAGGTGCAAGCCGTGTCAATGTAGTCCAATGAGCGGCTCGGGTGTTATACAGCTCCATTCGGAGGGCACGGACCTCACGGTCCCTATCCTCCAACATCTGAACAGTAGTCTATAGCAGTGGCTCTTCATGAGCAGCATCAGTATACAGACCAGTGTAGTAGCCTTCCTCTCCAGGAAGTGAGGCTGGCATGTAACAGAACTCAGTGTTCAGCAGCAGGGCATGCCTAGCACGTAGAATGGTCATCATCGAATAAGCGGCATCCTGCACCGCCATCTCGATGGTAATCCCGAGTGCATAAGACCAATGGATGGGAACATTAGCTCCGGGATATGAGGGGTATATCCGGACTGTGCAGAAATACTGACTCTGATTGAAATCCCGGTATTGTTCCTCCACGGTGTATTCAGGATACCAACGATAACCGGTCTCAGTCAGCACACGGACTAGCATGGCCGTGTGACCGGGCACATTAATGCACCGAGTCAAACGAACCACTTGGTGAGGGATGCGGCCAGACATCTGAAACACGGAATAATGCAAAGGCATTAGTGTTTCTTGAAGAAATCGGGCAGCATAACAACTGTAAATGCTCAAACAAAGATTTGAGACATCATACAAATGATAGCATAGCCACTCAACAATCCATATCAAGGTTCCGGTCCAACAATCATCATACTAAAAGGATAGAAACTGAACTGAGGCTTGAAACCAACAATCCTAAGAGTCTACGGATTAGTAACACGTGAACCTAGTAAGGATAAGAGGCCTAGTCCTAAATCCCCGTAGAAAGAATAGACTGACTCAGATCAGAAGGGCATAAGGTAAAGGAGTAAAAAGAGCCTTACGTTCCCTTCCACAATCAATTCCCCTACATATAACTAAGAATTTTTCTAGACTCAACATCGACCAGTTTGGCTTGAGAAACCTACAAGCAGTCCAGCTCTGATGCCAACGCTGTCAGGACCCCGATCCTAAGTCACACCGATCTAGCTGTAACACGTCATATCACTTTGCGGCCTCACGCACGGTAACCCCACGGGTGCCACCTTACCTGGCCCGGGACCATTTGCGCATTTTGGCACACGTATATGACAGTGTCTCTAGCATCCATATGACAGAGAACCCGGGCCGACATGGCTAGTTATAAACCAAAAGTGGCACTAAATTACGGAGACAGGCATCCATGACCCAGCAACGAACGTGTCGGTCATCAACGTATGAACCCAAGTCGTAGCAAGCTACATGGACTTAAAGGAACAACGCGTGACATTTCCCCTAAGGGACAGACACAGGAACGAAGAAGGACACATGCCGGCCAGCCTACGTGTTCCGAGCAGTAGCAAGCTACCAAGGCTCATTGGAATCACTAGGAGGCATTTCCCTGTAAGGTAGGCTACTAAAGGAAAACAACTAGGTGTCGGATCCCACACATACCAAGCATTTCAAACATACACGCAATATGCTCAATATGTGCAAATACAACATTGCATCACAACAGAACTCTATGACTCAAAGTACTTTATTTAAAAGGCTCAAGAGCCATACATAACATATCCATACAGGTAGGGGTCACATGACCCAACACTCAAGTCATACAGTCATACAAGCACAAGCGGAAGCTACATGTCTGAGTACAGACAACTAAGAAAATAAAACAGGCTTGGTGTAGCCTGACTATCTACAAGGCCCTTCACAAGCTCCAGATCTCCGTCTGGGTGTCAAGCTACTCGTCGACGTCAATGTCTATGTAGAACCCATCAGCAGGGGCAGGGTTCTCCTCTGCAACAGTTATTAAGCAAACATGAGTACAAAGGTACTCAGCAAGTCTTACCACAGAACCTATCATACATGCAACATTATCAAGGGGGGGTAGTGGAGTTCATAGCAGAATGCCAGCTTTGACCTTGGCTAACCTATACTACAACTCTCAACAGATTGCAAGATGTTATTACGAACACGAGTCCTCTACTCACCACATCAATACACTACCGAGGATCCTCTTCCGTCATCCTACGGAAGGGCCATCCACGGCACTCACACTTATCTTGAGGCTTTTAGTAGTATCCATCAACTTGTCTATGAACTGTAAGAGCAACCAAGTAGTCCGTACCGCGAACAACGGCTATTCGAATAGTTTGATAACCCTGCAGGGGTGTACTTCTTCACACACGCTTTCACCACTTATCGCCGTTTACTCGGCGTGTACTCGGCAACCTTCAAGCGGAAGCCCAGCGGGGGTGTCGGCCACGACCTGACTAACTACTCAAGTCTCTCGTCCAGGTTTGTCGCCTATTTGGGTTCCATCCGTGGGGAGATCCGGCCGGGGTGTCGCTCACGGCCCCAAACGATGTGTACAGGGTTCCCGAGTTACCAAACGGGCAACCGGTACACCGTGCCACGTACTTGTCGCATCACAACCCACCCCGAGGGTCAGCGTTGTGCACGACCTCCAGTAAGCTATAAACACCAGAAACTAGTTGCAACTCCTGGACAGAGATCAAGGGTAATTAATAAGCCGTGAGGGTCAATTAAGGATCCCAATGTGTGGTAGTAGCTGTAACTTGAACCAGACATACAGATCTCGGGTCCTATGGACGATTCCAATGAAACAACCCACCATGTACTCCTACATGGCCTTTCATCGATACCTTTACCAAGCGTATTCCACACTTCCTTCTCTTTATCGGTATGATCATTTCACTCCGATCCATCACCCAGATGAACCAGACCAGACACAACTCTAAGCATAGCAGGCAACATAAACAAATAGCATGGTGGATCACACATCACATGGCTCTATCAACTGCTACACATGCTAGTGGGTTTCAACTATTTACTGTGGCAATGACAGGTCATGCAAGGGAATAGAGTTCAACTACCGCAGCAAGTAGCAGTTCACATGCTGTTGCCTTAATGCAGTAAAAGAGAGCAGGAGCGAGAAGATTGGGTTTGTATCGGAATGATCAATGATTGCTTGCCTGACAAGGTGGTTGTCGGGTACTGCTCTTCAACTGGATACGCGACAGTATCCTCGGGAGCAGGACCTAACACAGAGAATACTGGCGATACAATCATTAACAAACAAATGCAACAATATGATGCATGCTCATGTCATGGCAAGATGCACGTGTGTTGGCTAATGCAACTAAAATCAGAAGGGTTTGAACCTATTTGAATCAAGGATTCAAATTGGAGCTCAAACTATTATTTAAATAAGTGCACTATCATGTTTTTGATGTATACAGCAAGTTAACTTGTTCAAACATGCATGAAACCAGTGCCATTGGAAAGATTGGATTTTTCTGATCATTTTTCATATATAAATCTTTTCCATCTGAGCTATGGTTGATTTTATATGATTTTTAGAAGTTTTGGGTATTTTCTGGAATTTCCTGAATTATTTATAAATCTAAAAATTCCAGAAAAACCTTTACTGCGTCAGCATGACATCATGCTGACGTCAGGCAGTCAACAGGGCCGGTCCAAGTCAAACCTGACCGGTGGGTCCCTCATGTCAGTGTCACATGAGCTAATTTCGGTCATAACCAGGGTTGACTGGGTTTGACTAAACAAAGGGGGCCCACTGTCAGTGACTGTGGTGGTTAATCTAATTACTGTTAGCTCCTAAACAACAGGCCACGTCAGCCCGCCGGAGTTTGGCCGGCGGCGACCATTTCGCACGGCGGTGACTCGTCGGAATCCTTGTTCCGGCAACCATTTGCCGCGCGGATGGTCTCTGTGTGCACCTGGTGATGCACCGCATCCAACGGTGCCACTGGTTGGACGAAAGGTCGCCGGAGTTGACGGTGACGAGCTCGTCCGCGGCGGTGCTCGCACGGAGTTCGCCAGGATGGTGTTGTGGTGCATGGTAGGAGGAGTTAAAGCTGGCACTAGCTTGCTGGTGATCTACTGATCCTAATGGCGTGCTCAGCCACGATGCACGGTGCCTATGGCCACGGTGACGAGTTGGCCGGCGGCGGTGATCTTTGGTCAGCAAAGGGGGCGGCGGCTACAAGGCATAAATGGGCCCGTGGAGAGGGGGGTTCGAAGCGTGAGCTCCCAGCGGTCGCAGAGGGCGTCGAAGCGAGCTCGGGGAAGGTCGGAGGACGGCGTACGAGCGGCGGCGATCTCCGGTGCCGAAGGTTGAAGACGACGGCGGGGAGGGCATTGCGGGGCTTCTGGCGTCTTGTGTGTCGGCGGGGAGCTTCGGGGCGATGCGGCGGAGCTAGTGGTGCGTCGGGGAGGCGAGGGAGTGGCGTAGGGCGCGGTGGCAGCGATCGACGGCGACGAGCTCGCTCGGGGGAGCTCGGCGGAGGGGAGAGAGGAGGGGGAAAGACACGGGGGAGAGGGGAAACGGTCGAGGGTCTGCGTGGCGTCGTCCTAGTCCATCCAGAGGGTCGAGGGGCCAGCCAGGCAGGCAGGAGGTGGCCTGCGCGTCGGCGGCGCTCGCCACCGAGCTGCTTCGTGCGCTGGCGCGACGAAGAAGACGGGGATGCCCCTGGTGGGCTGGGCCGTCTGGGCCAGCAGGTAAGTGGGCTCAGGTAAAACTGCTTCTTCCTTCTTTTTTTTTCCTATTTACTTTTCTGTTTCATTTCTTTTGCAGCTTTGTTCAATTAATAAAAATGCCAAAACATTTTTATAACACATGAAACTTGTCATGCCCACTGTATATAATATGAACAATAGGAAACATTATAGTTTATGATTATTTGAGCATTTAAAATATTTTTAAGTATTTAAAAGCCCAAATACAAATACCATATGATTTAATCCAAAGCCCTAGAGTGTCCTAGAAAATTGTGCACCATTTTTGGCAGAGGTTTAAGACCAAGGCAGAAATGATGAACATTTTTGAAGGGCATTTTGGGTACATTGGAAAATATTTTATCAAACCCTAGTTGTTAGGAGAGGGGTGCTGGGGTTTCTGTTAATCCCATTTCCAGTTTCTTTGAAAAGTAAACATGATGCACACTCTAGCTAGGTCCTAATGCAAATGCTAACTAGGGATGTGACATTCCCAGGTGGCTTCGTCCTTTGTATGGTGACTTCACTGAACTTTGCAAAACTTGATGACTTTGCTGCGGGTAACTCTGTCGGGAGACTCGAGAATCTTAACGGGCTTCTCCTCGTAAGTTAAATCACTCTCTAACTGAATTGCTTCCAGGGGCACTGTGTCACGTAACGGAGTATCGGCCATTTCTGCGTGACATTTCTTCAACTGATATACGTGAAATACATCGTGAACTCCGGACAAAGTTTCGGGCAACTCTAGCTGATAAGCTACTTCTCCTGTGCGCTCCAAAACTTTGTATGGTCCAACAAAACTTGGTGCCAGTTTACCCTTAACTCCAAAACTATTAACTCCTCGAAGTGGGGACACACGAAGATATGCTCTATCTCCAACTTATTAGGTCACCTCCTTGCATTTCTTATTTGCATAACTCTTCTGCCTAGACTGGGTTATCTTAAGTTTGTCGTGGATCAACTTGACCTTCTCTTCTGACTCTCTGATTAAGTCAGGTCCAAATAACTGACGGTCTCCAACTTCATCCCACATCAACGGTGTTCTGCCTTAACAGGGGCCATTTGCAGACTTGTTTGATAACTACTGTTATATGAAAACTCTGCATAGGGAAAATTATCGTCCCAACTGGATCGATAATCGAGCGCACAAGCTCTCAACATGTCCTCTTAGATCTGGTTGACTCTGTCTGTCTGTCCATCTGTGTGTGGATGAAAGGCTGCACTGAACTCAAGCCTCGTACCCAAAGTCTCGTGCAACTGCTTCCAAAACTTTGAAGTAAACGATATTCTTCTATCTGATACAATGGTCCTCGGAACTCCATGCAGACATACAATCCTGGCCATGTATATCTTTTCCAACTTAGCACTCGTGTAAGTGGTCTTCATGGGGATAAAGTGAGCTACCTCAGTCAAACGATCAATTCTCACCTAGATAGAATCATACCCCGAACATGTCCTGGGTAGTCCTCTGATAAATTCCATTCCAATTTTATCCCACTTCCATTGTGGTATGGGTAACGGCGGCAATAGCCATGCTAGTTTCTGATGTTCTGCTTTAACTCTCTGACAAACATCACATACTGCTACATACTCGGCAATGTCCTTCTTCATCACGGTGCACCAGAAATTCCGCCTCAAATCCAAGTACATCTTGGTGTTGCCTGGGTGAATCGAATACGGTGAACCATGAGCCTCATGGAGAACCAACTTCCTAATCTCGGGGTCATTGAGCACATAAATACTCTTTTCAAACCAAAGTGTTCTGTATTCATCCTCACAAAATCCTTATGCCTTTCCCTTGGCCATTCTTTCCTTTATTTCGGCAATCTCTTTGTCCGTCTTCTGGGCTTCTCGAATCTTTCCCAACAAAGTGGACTGAATTTCCAATGTGGCAACATATCCTTTAGGGACTATCTCGAACTTCAAATCCCTAAGATCGTTGGCTAACTCCTGGGGTAAACCTCCGGTTAGGATTGTATTAACATAACTCTTGCGACTTAGAGAATCTGCCATGACATTGGCTTTTCCTGGATGGTAATGCAGTCTCATATCATAATCCTTTATGAGCTCCATCCATCTCCTTTGCCTGAGGTTTAATTCCTTCAGCGTGAAGATATACTTCATACTCTTGATCCATGTATACATCACAACGGTTTCCAATAAGAAAATGGCCCCAGATCTTGAGCGCATGCACCACGGCTGCTAAATCTAAATCATGTGTGGCAAAATTCATCTCATGTGGACGAAGCTGACGTGAGGCGTATGACATAACTCTTCCATCTTGCATGAGAACGCCTCCAAGTCCTTGACGATAAGCATCGCAATATACTTGAAAGTCCTTGCGTATATCTGGGAGAATCAATACTGGGGCTGTAACCAAACGTTTCTTCAACTCCTGAAAACTGGCCTCGGACTCTTCGGTCCACTTATACCTAGTATCCTTCTTCAACAACTCTGTCATGGGTTTCCCAATCTTGGAGAAATTTTCGATGAACCTCGGTTAATATCCTGCGAGTCCAAGAAAAATGCGAATCTCGCCAACTGAGGTGGGTGCCTTCCACTCTGTGACTGCCTCAACCTTGGCAGGGTCTACGGCTATACCATCTCCTAATATAACATTTCTAAGGAATCCAACTTCCTTAAATCCAAACTCACGTTTGCTGAACTTGGCATATAACTGATATTTTCTGAGCTTCTCGAGACTAAACGCAAATGTTCCTGGTGCTCCTCTTCATTCCAGTAGTATATCAATATGTCATCAATGAATACTACCACAAACTTATCCAAGAACTCCATGAATACCTTGTTCATCATACTCATAAAATATGTCGGGGCGTTAGTCAAACCAAATGATATAACTATATACTCATAAAGCCCGTACCTCGTGGTAAAAGCTGTCTCAGGTATATCCTCTTCTCGGATCGTCAACTGATGATATCCAGATCGCAAATCGATCTTAGAGAATACATTGGCTCCTTGTAACTGATCAAACAAATCATTGATCATCAGCAGAGGGTACTTATTCTTGATTGTCACCTCGTTCAGTGCACAATAATCAACCACCATTCTTAGGGAACCATCCTTCTTTTCAACTAAGAGCACTGGGGCTCTCCATAGCGAAGAACATGGTAGTATGTAACCCTTATCCTGTAACTCTTTGATTTGCTTCTTGATCTCTACTAGATCATTAGCGGGTATCCGGTATGGTCTCTTAGATATTGGTCCGGTGCCGGGTAACAGCTCAATCGGGAACTCGATGTCCCTGTCCAGTGGCATGCTGGGTAATTCCTCCGGGAACACATCGGGGTAATCCTTCAGAACTGGCACTTCTTCCTGAACAACTCCCGAGAGTGCATTCACATGTGTTCTCCTGGGTGTGTGCCTCGGCACATACTTGATCCTCTTTCTTTCCGGGGTGGTGAGAAGAATTGATCTACTGGCGCAGTCGACGTTTCCTCCAAACTTGGATAGCCAATCCATTCCTATGATTACATCCAAACCCCAGGATTCCAATATAATAAGATCCGTCGGAAATACATGTCTTCCAATGGTCAATGGCACTTGATAGCATACTCGGATAGCCATGTACTCTGCTCCAGGCGAACTTACTAACATAAGGGTCTTAAGGGCTATGGTTAGCAATTTATACTTTTCCACAAAACCCTCTAATATGTATGAATGCGATGCACAAGTGTCAACAAGAACATGGGCAGTAAATGCATTAATCAAAAACTTACCAACAACTACGTCGGGTTTATCGTCAATCTCCTCCACATTGACATGGTTCACCTGTCCTCTAGTGAATGGGTTGGGCTTCTTTCCTGAGCTCCCTGTCTATCTTGCCGCACTTGAAACAAGTAATGTGACTCAGATCCTTCTTGGCGGGTGTTGAGGGAGTGGTTTGGTTCTGATTGTTGCTTCCTCCATTCCCGTTGCCATTCCTGGTACCACTATGGTTGTGTGCATTCCCTCCCATATTAGAATGGCCTCCATGGTTATGGGTGGGATGGTTATGACCTCCTGAGTATGGAGTATAGCGGGGCTTCTGCTGGGCTCTAGAATTTAATTTCCCAGCTCCATACTTCCTCTTGCGGTTATCAATCTGTTGCTGCTTTCCTTCAATCATGATTGCCTTGTCCACTAGCTCTTGATAGTTGTTATAGGTTGCTAGCATTTGTTGCATACTCATCTCATCATTGAGTCCTTCTAGAAACTTCTTTTGCTTCGCAGCGTCAGTGGCCACATCATCTGGCGCATAGCGAGCCAACTGTCTAAAGTCATCCACGTACTACCCCACAATACATTTTCCTTGGCGCAAGTTGCGAAACTCACGCTTCTCCAGGCTCATGGCTCTAGATGAGACATGTGCGGTGCGGAAAGCTTGCTGAAACTGATCTGAAGTAATTGCAGCAAGTGGGTAGGTGGCGGTGTAATTCTCCCACCATGCGGCTGCTGGTCCCTCAAGCTGACGTGCAGCAAAACGCACTCCCTTTGCATCGATGCATCTTGCATTCGCTAGCTCTCTGTCCACCTTGCGGATCCAGTCATCTACAACAATCGGCTCGGTGCTACTAGAGAACACCGGCGGTTGCAACCTTAATAACTGGGTCAAGTTGTCATGGAGAGGCGGAGGTGAGTTGTTGTTGTTGTTGTTCTGATTCTGGACAGGTAGTTGCATCAAAGTGTTCTACTACTGGATCAACTGGGTGAGCTCAGGGGGCAACTCAAATCCGGGCTCACGTCTCGGAGGCTTCTCAGGGTGTCGAGGGGAGAGATTAGAATAGAATGGGTCCTAGGAGAATCACTACGCATATGCACATGAGACAAAAAAATTCATATCATATCACTTAGTTCAAACAAGATCATACAAAAGATCCTATTACAAAGCTAGCGAACGATTCTAGCTAATCGGATTAATACTAAGGATTACAAGGTGGTCATCTAATCACTATCATCTGAAGGCTCCATGATATCTGCTCCAGCTTCGTCTTCATAGTCACTTTCATCACTATCGGTGTCGTCTACCAGAATGTAGTTCTCCATATTAATACCCATCTCTGGTTCTGGCTTCACCGTGCTGGTTATAGCCTTCTTCAGTGCTTCATTCTGCTCCAATAATACGGCGATTTCCTCTTCATATCCATCTCGCACTGTCTTGAGTTCCTCTTCTAGCTCCACTTTCCGCGTTATAACCATGTTGGTTTTCATCATGAGTATGCACATCTGGTTCTCATAGCGTCGAATGTGTTGGTCGATCTCCTGGATGTATGCTGCAATGGATCCATCCTTCCTTGTGCGAAGCATCTCCCGTTGCTCGTCTCGATGTCCACAAATCTGGTAGATGGTGTCCTCAAGATCCTTGTTGTAGACTTCACATATGCGTCCAAATGTGATATGAGCTCCCATACTCTTTCCCAAGCTCCACGTCGGTGCGTCAAAGGCAAGCTCAAGTGGCTCCGTGAATGGTGCAATAGTCCTCCCAGGTACACTAACTTTTATCTTCCAGCACTCCTCTTCCGGTGATGTTGTGTAGAGATTTCAAGTGATAATTGATATTCCAATATGTAAGTACCTAGTGACTTCCTTCAAGTGTCTTCTAAAAGGGGTGTCATTGTCTGGCTGAGTGAACTTGCTCCCTAGGTCTGACATCTATAGAATAGAAATAGAGAAGAATTAGAATGAGTGGATGTCGGTGTACTAAAGTAGGGGTACCTTAGTATCCCGAACTTGTGCACGGGCAGTTGTAGCGTCCCGTGGCAGGGCTTGTCGTGCGACCGCCGAGGTTCTCCGTGGTTCCTTTGGAGCCATTCAAGAACAAAGTATTCCAGTTAAAGAGACAAGACCCCGGCAAGAGGATCTTGCCGGGAAGGCCACTCAAGGCACGGAATCACTCAAGACCACTTCATTGGCTCAAGGCCCTGGCAAGAGGAGCTTGCCGGGAAGGCCAAACATGGCATTTCAAGAGACTTGCCGCGACGTGCCACGCGTCCCGGCAAGGCCCGAAGAGCGACAAGCTCCCAGGCGCGACAAGATAGCGGCCGCGGCAAGGCGCTTGCCGCGGCAAACTTCCACTAATTATCCGCGCTCCAGCACATCCACCCACGCGTCGATCTAGGACCCTTCCAGGCGCACGTGGTGGAAGGCTGTGCAGCCTAGGGTACACGGTGGCAAGCTGCGATGACGAGGCCACCGTCGTGCCGGACGGTGGCACCCTGACGGACGCTTTTTGCACTATTTGGGCCGACGGTGACGGGCATTTAATGCCCTGGTCCCCTGCCGTCGGGGTTAGGTATAGAGCACTATGCAACACTGTTCCAACTACCACCCATTTTACATTTTTACCCTCGACTGCGTTGCCACCTGTCGGTGATCCCTTTGACCTATAAAAGGAGGCACATGCGCAACGTAGAAGAGGTTCCGAACATCGATCACTCTCACGCTCGGTACTGCTAGCGATCAGCACTGTAGCTCTTCTCGCTCCCGAGCCCAGAACGCAATACAAACCAAGGCAGGAGTAGGGTTTTATGCATCCGTGTGGCCTGAACCTGGGTAAACTGCTCGCGTGTTCACCTCGATCTGCTCTTTGTGCATCCTCCGCCCCCTTGCCGTACCGAAAAGGGGCTCCGATCCCATAGGTGTTCGTGGCCGATTAGTTTCCCCAACATCTTTGGCGCGCCAGGTTGGGGGTGCGTCGAGTTTGTGTGAACCTGATCCGGCGTTCACGCGAGCGGAATCTTCACCAACTTCAGCAACTTCATCGACTCCATCAGCATGCCGCCGAAGAAGAAGGCTTCGGAGGCAGCAGGCCCGTCCGCGTCGATCCTGCCACCGCCGGAGCCAACGGCTGGTGGGGTAGACGCCGGCGGAAGGACGGACGTTGGCGAGGAAACTCACGGCGCCGCCAAGTCCAAGGACAAGACAGACGACCGGGCGCACTCCAAGGCCTCGGCGTCCGTACATGCACCGCGCACCTCTCAGGAGGCGCGGGACCGGCAGCGACGTGGTACTCAAGGTACCATACGCTTGCTGGGCCAAGGTCAAGCTGGCGGATCGCGAGACGCTCAAGGCCAACATGCGCATCAACATGCCGGCACGAGCAAGGCCCGGTCGCCGGGGCGAGATGCCGCTCCTTCTAACGCAGTTAGAAGTCTGAGCATATCTCGCTCCTCGCACCGCTCGCCACCGCTACCCACCACTCCAGCAGAGGCTCTAGCACGAGCCCAACTGCTCCTCGACTTCCCTCCAGCGGCAGACAAGGCCGACGACTGGAGGGCTACCATCCAAAGTCTCATCGCCTTCGCCAACGGCGACACACCGCAGCAGCCGACCACGTCGCGGCCGCGGCAAGTTAGCCAGGCGCGGGCCGATGGCGACAAGACTGCCGGGGGTGCAACCACCGTGCACTCCCCGCCACGAAGGCCAAAATCGCCGACTCGCCGAATCAACGTCGACGACGATTCCACCGCGTCGTCGGATCCACGAGCTCGCCGCGATCAGCGCCAAGTCCTAGACGACCGACAACAAGAGGACGCTCGAACTCGCATCAAGCGTCGAAGAGAAGCGCGGCGACAATCCGACCAGCGCGCTGGGCCCGCTGTTGACATGCACGCGCCCGGGGGACCAGGCGACTTGCCGTACACGGCGGGTTGCCCTGCGTTCACCCGTGAGCTGCGACAAGTCCAGTGGCCCAGCATGAAGAACTTCCAGCCCGACGTACCCGAAAAGTACGACGGCAAGACACATCCGTCGGAGTTCCTCAGCATCTAGACCATCGCGGTGCAGGCTGCCGGGGGACGAGACGAGAAGATACTCGCCAACTACTTCCCGCTGGTGCTCAAGCCAAACGTCAGATCTTGGCTCATGCACTTGCCGCAGAACTCCATTTCTTCTTGGGCCGACTTGTGCCACCAGTTTGTCGGCGCCTTCACGGGCGGCCACAAGCCCCATGGCCAGGAGAGTGACCTTCACATACTTGCCCAGAAGGAAGGAGAGTCCCTGCGTAAGTATATCCAGAGATTCAGCCGCGTCCAGCACAACATCCCAGACGTCCACCCTGCCGCGGTTATTAGCGCGTTTCATCAGAACGTGCGTAACCGCCGGATGAGGGAGGAGATGGCGATGTGCAAGATTCGAGACGTCAGTGAGCTATACGCCCTGGCCGACAAGTGCGCACGCGCTGAAGAGGGGAGGAAACTTCCCGGAGAGGATACTGGAGCAGGGGGATCAGATAGTGAGGATGCCGTCCCGGCGAAGAAAAATCGGCGGCGAAATAACCTAACGAAGAAGAACAAGGAAGTGCTAGTCGTTGAGCAGTCCGGCAAGGAGGCTGGCGCCAAGAAAGCCCAGACTGGTGGCTCCGTCAAGGAGACTGCCGCGTGCACCAACTGCCAGGCTGTGGCAGCCGCCGACAAGCAGGACGGCACTGACAAGCAATATTGCAAGATCCACCGCACCAAGGGCCACGATCTCCAAAACTGCAAGAAAGTCGAATACCTCGTCGAATAGCAGAAAGCTGAGTACGAGCGACGCGACAAGGAGAAGGCCCAAGGAGGTGATGGTGGGTCCGGCAAGAAGCGGCCATTCAACGGCCGGGGAGGACGTCGCGGCAAGGCCAAGCAGCGGCAGGGAGATAGACCTCCCCACGGCCGCGACAAGGACGAAGACGAAGACGACGATGAGGACATGGATGATGGAGATAACAGCGAACAGGAGTTCCAGAAGGCCACGGAGGTTTTGTGCGTTGACGGTGGCGCCTCTCTGCATGCTTCTCACCGCCAACTCAAGCAGTGGGTGCGGGATGTTAATGCGGCAGAACCACCCGTCGAGTCGCGCAAACTTCTGAAGTGGTCCAGCACGCCTATCATCTTCGACATTGAGGACCACCCTGATCGCACAACTGCGGTCGGGTGCTTGCCGATGTTGGTTTCACCAACCATCCGCAACCTCAAGGTCACCAAGATGTTGGTTGACGGCGGGGCCGGCCTGAACTTGATCTCCTCAGCTGTGGTCCGGAAACTCCAAATCCCCGACAGCGAGCTCGAAGAGACCGGCACATTCCAAGGGATCAGCCCGGGAAGGAGCAAGCCTAAAGGTAAGGTCACACTGCGAGTAACATTTGGCGGAGAGCTGAACTTCATGACTGAGAGAATCACCTTTGACGTTGCTGATTTTCCATGTCCTTACAATGGAATACTTGGCCGTCCAGCACTCGCCAAGTTCATGGCAGCCTCTCACTTCGCATACAACGTACTCAAGATGCCCGGCCCGATAAGCGTCATCTCTGTCCCCGGCGACAAGAAAGATGCCCTTATCTGCGCCGACAAGATCTATCGGGAAGCAACAGCCGCAGCAGATAGCAAGACACTTTCCACTGAAGCTCCCGGGGGGAAGAACAAGACCAAGTCCGGCGCTCTGGAGCCCACTCTGGCAAACGCACCTCCTCGGAGTGCTGCGCTGCCGTCGAGGACGCACCATCGAGCTCCACCGGCAAGTACAAGAAGACAATGGCAGCTCCACCAACAACCAAGAAGGTGTCCGCCAAGGAGGACCGCACTGCTGGTACTTTCACCATCAGTGCCACGCTCGACCCCAAATAGGAAAGTGTGCTCGTTGCTTTCCTGCGGGCGAATGTCGATGTGTTTGCATGGCAACCGTCTGACATCCCCGGTGTTCCCAGGAAAGTGATTGAGCACAAGCTTGCCGTTTGTCCTCACGCGCGGCCCGTCAAACAGAAAGTTAGGAAACAAGCAGTGGAGCGTCAAGAGTTCATAGCAGAAGAAATCAAGAAGCTGGAAGCAGCAGGCCTTGTCAGAGGTGTACTCCATCCCACGTGGTTGGCCAACCCTGTTGTCGTGCGCAAGGCGAACGGGAAGTGGAGGCTTTGTATAGACTTCACTGATGTGAATAAAGCTTGTCATAAAGATCCATTTCCCTTGCCGTGCATTGACCAGATTGTTGACTCCATGGCTGGATGTGAGTTGCTTTCGTTTCTTGATGCATACTCAGGATATCACCAGATCTTCATGGCTGAAGAAGACGAAGAGAAGACAACATTCATTACTCCATGTGGCACTTACTGTTTCATACGCATGCCTTTCGGATTAAAGAATGCTGGTTCAACGTTTGCAAGAGTAGTCCATACGGCTTTTGAGCCACAGATACACAGGAATGTGGAAGCTTACATGGATGACATAGTGGTCAAGAGCAAGGACGGGACTACTCTGATTCAAGACTTAGATGAAACCTTTGCGAATCTGCGCAAGATCCAGCTCATGCTTAACCCCGAGAAGTGCATGTTTGGAGTTCCCTCCGGCAAACTTCTCGGGTTCTTCGTGTCTCAGAGGGGGATCGAAGCCAATCCCGACAAGATCAAGGCCATCGAGCAAATCGAAGCACCGAAGCGCGTCAAGGATGTGCAAAGGCTTGCCGGCTGCGTGGCTGCTCTCAGCAGGTTTATTTCTAAGTCTGCAGAACGCGCCCTGTCGTTTTTCAAAATCTTGAAAAAGGCAGGTCTGATGAAATGGACTCCGAAAGCGGAGGCAGCGCTGCAAGACTTGAAGAGGTACCTGTCCTCCACTCCAATACTTGTCGCACCTAAGCCACAAGAAAAGTTGCTGCTGTACCTAGCGGCAACCAATCAAGTGGTTAGTGCTGCGTTAGTAGCGGAGAGGGAGGCGGATGATGAGCCAGCGGCCGCGGCAAGCACATCCAGCGACAAGCAGGGGGCCTCCCCGACAAGCTCTGGTCCCGACTAGGACGGATCTGCGCAGATGCAAGAAGAAGTACGGAAGAAGATGGTGCAGCGCGCAGTCTACTTTGTCAGCTCCCTTCTCCAGGGGGCTAGGTCAAGGTACTCTGGGGTGCAGAAGTTGCTTTTCGGCCTTCTGATGGCCTCGAGAAAGCTGCACCATTACTTCCAAGCACATGAGATAACGGTGGTCACTCGCTTTCTGCTGAAGAGGATATTGCAAAATCCAGAAGCAACAAGCATGATTGTTGAGTGGGCACTAGAACTGTCAAGCTTTGGCCTCAAGTTTGAAAGCACTTCAACTATCCAGAGCAGAGCATTGGCAGAATTCATAGCAGAGTGGACGCCAACGCCAGACGAAGAGATTCCAGAGACGAGCATCCCAGTCAAGGAAGCGAGCAAAGAATGGATAATGTACTTTGATGGTGCCTTCTCGTTGCAAGGCGCCGGTGCCGGCGTGCTGCTTGTCGCGCCCACCGGAGAGCACCTCAAGTACATCGTCCAAATGCAATTTCCCAAGGAGCAAGCAACAAACAATACTACAGAGTATGAGGGTTTGCTTGCCGGTCTCAGGATCGCGGCATAACTTGGGATCAAGAAGTTGATTGTAAGGGGTGACTCGCATCTTGTCGTCTGCCAAGTAAACAAGAACTATCAGAGTCCATTGATGGAAGCTTACGTCGATGAAGTGAGAAAGGTTGAAGAGCACTTTGACGACCTACAGATGGAGCACATCCCAAGAGCTCAAAATGACATCGCGGATGGCCTGTCAAAGTGTGCTGCACTAAAGTTGCATGTGGAACCAGGGATCTTTGTGCTCAAGCTGACTCAACCATCCGTAACACCGTCGACTGGACAGAGCGAGAAGAGAAAGTTGGTTTCTTGAGACTATTTGTCGGCAGAGCTTCCCGAAGCCGCCGCCAACAAGGTCCCCAAGATCAACGACAAGACTACTGAGGAGCAGTCTGCTCCTGCAAGCCCTAGGGCTTGTACAGTTGAAGCAGGCGCTCCCGACAAGTTTTGCTCCGGTAAGCTTGCCGGGGAGTATCAAGCTCCGGCTGAGCCATAGGTTCTTGCCGTGGAAGCTGACGCTCCCGCCACAGCACAAGTGCCTTTAGTCCTTGTCGTCGAGCCACAGGCCCCGGCATGGGCACAGCAGATCATCCGTTTCCTCCAGACAGGAGAACTTCCCGAAGAGCAAGAAGAAGTTGAAAAAGTAGCCCGGCGGTCAAGTATGTACCAGTTTGTCGGCAACGAACTGTACAGAAGAAGACTCAACGGTGTGAAATTGAAGTTTATTCCCCGGGAAGATGGACAAAAGCTGTTGGCAGAAATACATGGAGGCATATGTGGCCACCACATTGGCGCAAGAGCACTTGTCGGCAAGGCATTCCGGCAAGGTTTCTTTTGGCCAGAAGCCCTCCAGGATGCAACTGCACAAGTAACCAAGTGTGAAGCGTGTCAGTTCCATTCCAAGCAGATACATCAGCCAGCTCAAGCTCTCTAGACGATCCCTTTGTCCTGGCCATTTTCGGTCTGGGGGCTCGACATCCTCGGCCCCTTTCCCCGCGCTGCCGGGGGCTTTATGTTCTTGTACGTCGCCATCGACAAGTTCACAAAGTGGCCGGAAGTGGAACCAGTGAGAAAGGTGACCGCAGAGTCAGCAGTCAAGTTCTTCAGGTCGATTGTTTGCCGTTTCGGGATCCCTAACAGGATCATCACCGACAACGGTACGGAATTCACAAGTCGCACCTTCATGCAATATGTCCAAGACCTTGGTGCCAATGTCTGCTTCGCTTCTGTTGCTCACCCGAGAAGCAACGGTCAAGCGGAGAGGGCAAATGCTGAAGTGCTGCGTGGCCTCAAGACAAGGACTTTCGACAGGCTGCACAAGTGCGGAAGAAACTGGATCGAGGAGTTGCCGGCGGCTCTTTGGTCGATCAGGACGACACCAAATCGAGCCACCGGGCAGACACCCTTTGCTCCAGTTTATGGAGCAGAGGCAGTTCTCCCCACGGAACTCGTTTACAGGTCGCCTCGAGTGCTCGCTTACGATGAGCTCGAGCAAGAGCAGCTACGACAAGATGACGCGCTGCTCCTTGAGGAAGACCGTCTTCAGGCTGCTGTGCGAGCTGCTCGCTACCAGCAAGCTTTGCATCGCTACCATAGCCGCAAAGTTAAAGCCAGAAGTTTCGAGGAAGGCGACCTTGTTCTTCGGCGCGTTCAATCTGCCAAGAGTTCCAACAAGTTGACGCCGAAGTGGGAAGGCCCTTATCGGGTGAAACGGGTCACTAGGCCTGGCGCTGTCCGCCTAGAGACCGAAGATGGCTTTCCGGTGAGCAACTCCTGGAATATAGAGCACCTTCGCAAGTTTTACCCATAAGGCGCGGTTGCCGTGACCCGTTCCGGCAACCACCTTTTGTACAAGTCTTGCCGCTGTTGCATGTAATCCTTTGTACAAAGCCGGGCGGAGACCTCGTGCATCAGTAAAACTTATGTGCTTTGCACGCCTTGTCATTTTCATGCTTTTTATATTTTTGCATGAGTTATCTGACACCTTGTGCAACACCTATTACCGGTAAGCAATAACGAGCCCAAAGGCTCTGTATCTGCATTTTCTCTTCTCTTCTGTTCTTTTTCATAGCGAAAAGCAAGGTTTCCTCGCGCACAAGTTTGCCGGGGGGGAAGAGAAGATGGTGGTATGGACCAAGTGCCGTTCAAGAAAGTCTCGCCTTCCCGGGAAGCAGACAACACAAAAGCTAAGTTGCCAAAGTTTGAGCAATCAAATTTTTTAATTCTTGAGTTATCTTCCTTGAACGACCGTACTTTGTATGGAAAACCTGTGCGCGGAGGAACCAACTCGTGGCTAGTTGCGCCCTTACCTTGTTTCGAGTTTACTCAACAGCTTAAGTGTGCTGCGACCAGTGTCGCACCCTTACTTTGTTTCCGAGCCCGCTCAACAATTTAAGTGTGCTGCAACTAGTCGCGACAAGGTTTCTTGTCGGCAACGGCATTGCCAGCGAGCTGCTGAAGTTCCGCACTCAGCGCTCGCGGCAAAGGTCCCTACGCCAGCAAGTTTCCTAAAAGCGTAGTGTAAAAACACACAAAGCAAGGAAGTCAAGTAAAGGAAATAACGTTGCATTAACCACCTAAGATAGAGTTATATTACAAAATTACTTGCCGCAATTCTAATAGACTATTGTTCATAACATCGTTGGCAGCGACAAGGAAAGAAGAAAGTAAACAAGACTAATCCGCGCGGTCACCCTCGACCCTCTTGATGCCTCCCACCTTGTTCACAATAGGCACGACAAGGGCCTTGAGCGCCTCCTAGTCAACGTCCGGCGGCAGGGTCATGAGGACGTTGGCGAGGTTGAGGCCTGGGTTGCGGTGCGCTATCTTCATCAACACCTTCTCGAGGGCCCCCCCGCAGAGCCTGCGGGACTCGTCCGCCAGCTGCTTCGGGATCTTTTCCCGAAGTTGCTGGAGGGCCGTCGCCACCCCCGACAAGAATAGAGTAAGCTTGGCGCTGGGGTGGAGGCTCTCGTCGGTGGAGTACCCGAGATACTCCGCCCCCAGCTCTGCCTACTCCTTGTCTATGTCCGCGGCGGCATTGAGAAGGCCTTCCGTCCACAGCTCGACGGTCTGCCTAAAGTTGTTCTGGGAGATGGCGGCGCTGTCCAGCAGCGCCTTCTCGGCCCTGATTTCCTCCTTCAGGGCCGTCTCCCGCTCCCTGGTGCCGTCCAGCGTCGTGGAAAGAGTCGACAGCTTCAGCTACAGATCGGCGATGGAGTCCTTAGCGACGGCGAGCTCCTTGCCCTTGTCGGAGAGGCGAACCTGCAGCTCGGAGTGGTTGTGGGCATCCTTCTCCCACTCAAGCTTGAGGGAGGCAACCTCCTCACCGCTCGTCTTCAAGTTGGCCTCCAACTGCGCCACTTTCTGCTCCAGCTCTCTCTTGGCGGTCTCGGCGGCTGCGGCAGCATCCTTTGCCTCCTGCAGAGCTCCGCCAAGGGATCGCTCGCGCGCGACAAGTTCGTCCTCGTGGCTGTCGAGGTCGACCTTCTGCTGCGTCAACTCACCTTCTCGCCTGGATAGTTCCTCAGCGGCGAGCCGTTGCTGCTCCTCTGCCTCGGCCTTCTCCAAGATAAAAGCTTGATGCGCCTCGGCGAGCTGCTCCCGCTCCTCCGCCAAGGATCGGAGAGCCGCTTGGTTGAAGGCCCGGAGCTCTTCGGCGCGCTTCTCCAGGTCAGCACCCGCCTTGGCGGCCAGAGCCTCTTGGGACTCCAGCTTGGCTTGCCGGGCGCGGTAAAGGGACAGAAGCTTCCGCAGAAGCCGCTCCTCCTCGGGCTCGCTGCTGCTGCTTGGCGCGTCGACGAACTTCAGTCCGGTGGAGGCGAGGACCTCCCAGTTGAAGACCTCCCCCTCGACGGGCGCCCTGGACATGGACGCCCACGGGAGCTGGATGAAGACGCCGTTGCCGGCCTCCAGATAAGCGCCTGGCTCGGTCGCGGCAGCGGGGGGATCGGCGGCCGGCGCAGCGCCTGACGCTCCTGCGGCCTCATGGTCGTCAGTGCGGCTGCCAGACCCCTCCTCAGCTGCCGCGCCAGGAGCCTTGGCGGCCTCGTCGGCGGCGGCCTTGTCAGCACCAGCCCCCCCTTCAGCGGCGGCGGCATCGCCGGTTTTGCCGCGCGCGTCCTCCTCGGCGGCGACCTCCGTCTCCATCGGATCTGTGGCGGACGGATCTGTCAAAAGAAAAGAAAAAGAAAGAAAAATAGTCAAGCAAATATCCAAAAAAGAAGAATCGAAAGGAGAAAAGTCCAAGGGTTTACCTGCGCGGGCCTCCTCCTCGGTGGGGTTCCTTGCCGGGGAGCTCTCCCTCGGCGGCGTGGTGGTAGATCCCGCCGGCGGAGGGCCGCTGGCGCCATCCCTTGGCAGCGTACTCGCCCTTGGCGGAGTGCTCGCCCTTGGCGAGGTGTTCTCTCTTGCCGGGGAGCTCCCCCTTGGCGGTGGGGTCGAGGCGTGCGACACGTGAGGGGAGGTCTCCTGGCGCTCCTGAAGCTGCTGCTCTGCTCCTGCACGAATCAACAAGAAAACGTCAGCAAGGAAAGAGTACCCGAGCGCAGCTGACAGCGGAAAGTGGATAAAGGACTTACGCCGGGGGCTGCGCTGGGGGCTGCTCTGAAGACCAGTCGCCGGGTCAGGCAAGCTCGTCTCGGGCGCCCCCCTGCCGTTGTGGCGGGCTCGTCCTCGATGACGATCACCGGGACCTTGGCCCTCTTCGCCGCTCTCTGGGCCAAAGTTCTGAAGAAGACAGGTTCAGAGTCAGGCAAAAGAGATACAAGACAAGAAACAATATAAAATCAATGAAGTACAAAGATTGAAATACTTACTCTTCTTCCTCCTAGTGGGAGTTGAGCGCGGAGAAGTCAAAATCCAGCTCGTGCACCCCGGCGCGTGGAGGCAGAGGAGTGGCCCCCCTCGGCCGCTTGGCGGGTGCAGGGACGATGGTCTGGGAAGACCCCGCTCCGGTTGCCGCCGAAGCACGAGGAACAGCGGGAGCAGGGGCACTAGCCCGGGAAGATCCCCCTCCTGTTGCCGCTGAAGCACGAGGCGCTCCCTTGGCGGCCTTGCTCGTCGCGGTGGTGCATGTCGGGCGGCTGCTGGCCCGCCGGCCGCCCCGCCACGTCTGCGGCCTTGTGGAGGCGCCTCCTTGTTTGAGCTGGAGGACTTGCTGGTGGCGGTGGGCTACCCGAGGACGAAGAAGAAGAATCGAGGCCCAGCGAGCCGCCCGAGTCCTCGGCAGGATCGCTTGACCCGACGCCCTGCTCGGCAAGCCCGCTCGACTCGGCGCCCTGCTCGGTGGGCTCGCTTGTCCCGGCGAGTCGCCCGGCAAGCTTTCCCGCTTTGCGAAGCTCTTCCTCCTCGGCGAGGCTTGTCGCCTCCGCTGCCTCCGCTTCCTCCATAGTATACCCAAACTCGCCCGCAGCCCTGGCTGCCGCTGCCTCTTCCAGCCTGGTGGCAATATATGCCATCTCCTGGTCGGTGGTGTCGCGGGTGAGGCCCCTCTTCTCGTCGGCGTCGACTGGCAGTTCCACCAGATTGTCGAAGAATGTCTACACAGCTTCGTCGGAAGGTTCCCGCCAAGTGGGGTCGATTCCGTGGGAATCGCACAGCGGCATCACTGCATGGATGGCGCTGAGCGACGAGCTGTTGCACAGCGGAACTACGCCCGGCGGCAACGCAAACCACTCAGGGTGGGCAGAGTCGTACTTGAACAACGCTTGGAGCATTGCGTTGAGCTCCAGGACTATAAGGTTGTAATTGAGGCCCGGGCGCAGCCTCATGATGTCCGCCGCGTTCTCAAACTCCCAGGCGGCCCTCTTCCTCTCCTGCAAGGGGGCGATGCGGCAGCGGAGAAAGTCTGCTCCTACGGGGCCAACAGTGAGCTTGGCTTGCCGGAGGCGAAGGATCCGGGTAGTGGCTATCTTCAGCCTGTCGTCCTCAGGGGCCAGGTCACTCCAGTCGTTGCCGCGTACTACTGCGGTTTGGTGCCGGGAAGTGAATGGCTGCGGGTCATCCTCTACGATCCAACACCAGTTGGCTCTCCACTCATCCCACTTTCCGCGGAGCTCCCCCGTCAAGTAAGCCTCTTTCTTATGGGTCCTAGAGATCCAAGAGATTCCGCCAGACAGAGGTGACCCTGCCTCGACTCGAGGTATGAAGTAATGGCGGAAAAGAGCTACATTGGGATAGACTCCGACGAAATTTTCGCACAGATGTGCGAAAATGGCCATGGTCCAGACGGCGTTGGGGGTGAAGTCAAGAAGATGAAACCCGTAGGTGTTCATGGTGTCATAGAAGAACTCCGAATAGGGTGGGCAGAGCCCGCAGTAGAAGAACAGAGCAAAAAAGGCGTAGCCGGTCGGGAACATCTCGCAGGCTACGGCGGGGAGTACCTTGGTGCGCGGATGCGCCTTTGTCTCCCTCGACCAGAAAAGGTAGAAGGTGTCCTTCAGCTCCTCCGCGTCAAGCTTTGGCGGGAAGACCGCCATCTTCTTCCGCATTGCTGCTAGCCGCAGCGCATCGACGGACTTCGCAGACTTCCCCTTCTCGCCTTTCGGAGCCATGGTGGGAACGGGGGAAGAGGCCGACGGCGCTGGTGGTGGCGGAGGGGAGCGGAGAGCTGCTCTCTTTCGACCTTAAGGGAGGAGGGGAGCGGCGAGGGTTTCTGAAGATTGAGGAAGCAACGGGCGAATGGAAGGGACTGCCTTTGTTTCCCCTGCTTTTAAGGGGGGAGAGGGGGGCGTTCCGCATTTCCCCATTAAAGAAACAGGCCACGATCTCTCCCACGACGCCACGATCAACGCGTGCCGT
Organism: Secale cereale; assembly: GCA_902687465.1. Taxonomy (NCBI): domain Eukaryota; kingdom Viridiplantae; phylum Streptophyta; class Magnoliopsida; order Poales; family Poaceae; genus Secale; species Secale cereale. Next base: position 209,774,054 of record LR738709.1, on the reverse strand, counting down.
TAGGGAGAGGCGCGGTGGATACGGAGTGGGATACGGCATGCCGCAGGCCGCGCGTGCCCGTGCACTGTTTTGGGCCTAGCCCAACAGCGCTCGGCACCGTGTATGGCCCAGGCCCGGGGGCTCCTGTCAGTGTACTAAAGTAGGGGTACCTTAGTATCCCGAACTTGTGCACGGGCAGTTGCAGCGTCCCGTGGCAGGGCTTGCCGTGCGACCGCCAAGGTTCTCCGTGGTTCCTATGGAGCAATTCAAGAACAAAGTATTCCAGTTAAAGAGACAAGACCCCGGCAAGAGGATCTTGCCGGGAAGGCCACTCAAGGCACGGAATCACTCAAGACCACTTCATTGTCTCAAGGCCCTGGCAAGAGGAGCTTGCCGGGAAGGCCAAACATGGCATTTCAAGAGACTTGCCGCGACGCGCCACGCGTCCCGGCAAGGCCCGGAGAGCGACAAGCTCCCAGGCGCGACAAGATAGTGGCCGCGGCAAGGCGCTTGCCGCGGCAAACTTCCACTAAGTATCCGCGCTCCAGCACATCCACCCACGCGTCGCTCTAGGACCCTTCCAGGCGCACGTGGCGGAAGGCTGTGCAGCCTAGGGTACACGGTGGCAAGCTGCGATGACGAGGCCACCGTCGTGCCGGATGGTGGCGCCCTGACGGACGATTTTTGCACTATTTGGGCCGACGGTGACGGGCATTTAATGCCCTGGTCCCCTACCGTCGGGGTTAGGTATAGAGCACTATGCAACACTGTTCCAACTACCACCCATTTTACATTTTTACCCTCGACCGCGTTGCCACTTGTCGGTGATCCCTTTGACCTATAAAAGAGGCCCATGCACAACGTAGAAGAGGTTCCGAACATCGATCACTCTCACGCTCGGTACTGCTAGCGATCAGCACTGTAGCTCTTCTCGCTCCCGAGCCCAGAACGCAATACAAACCAAGGCAGGAGTAGGGTTTTACGAATCCGTGCAGCCCGAACCTGGGTAAACTGCTCGCGTGTTCACCTCGATCTGCTCTTTGTGCATCCTCCGCCCCCTTGCCGTACCGAAAAGGGGCTCCGGTCCCATAGGTGTTCGTGGGCGATCAGTTTCCCCGACAGTGGACATAAGAGCATCATGTGGCTTATCCTAGTGGTCGCGTCGTATAGTCAACGTGTGCTCTGATACCATCTTGTAGCTACCATGATTCCAAGGAATCGAAGTGTCTGTGCTCAGTGTCATCCCTAGATCGGTATGCTGACACACACATTACTCGAGGCTTTATATCAGAGATTCAATCACACTTTATTACATCGAAAGTCCTCGAAGAGGCAATATCCATTACACGAAAATGGCTGAAGGCCATCTAATAAAAAAGACTACGGACGCTATGAAGAGTAGTTGAGTCCATCCAACTCCACGGCAAACATTGAGTGCATGACAACGACCTATCGCACCTTAATCTTCATCCGAAAACTCTGCAACATGATACGTTCCAGCCATGTAGGTTAGCACATTGAATATGCTGGCATGAACACACTGTAGCAAGAATGATGAGCAATGTCTACATCTATATGCATATTTGGCTGGTGGAGGCTGTAAGGTTTAGTTTTGCATAAAGCTAATTTTTCCCTACCACGAAGGAATAAATATTATTTACTACTCAATTGAAAATTAAGCAATATTGAGAGTGGGTACTCCATCTTAATCCCAAATTACCAAAGTCATTAGTAACCCAACAAATTAATTAACTAGAGTGTTGAGATCAGTCCATAATTCAAATACCAGGATACTCAAGATGTCCATAACCGGGGACACGGCTACTCATGAATAGTTTGTACACTCTGCAGAGGTTTGTGCACTTTTCCCCACAACACTCGATCTCCTCCGCTTAATTTCTCGCACTGCATGGTGTTTGAGAAACAGATGACCGAGACACAATCTTTCAGAAGCATTTACTATTTACCCTGTGTAGACCGGTACACCTACTTTCCCCTACATCTGCTAGTCTACCACTGAAAGAGCTCACACAACATACTCAACTATGCCAGAGCCCATAATGGCTTGTGGCTGCACAAGGAATTTTTTAAGCATGAATGATATATGACCCCTTTGAGCCTGGTGGCATTCCATATGATAATCACACGGGTCCTTTGGGATTTCCTAGGATAACATTGGATTCTCCAGGTGCCCTGCAACCAATCCACCCAGTGGTGTGTTAAAGATACCACCTTAATTGTTATTACACTCACAACTTTCATGAAAAACTCACATACCAAACCACGTCTACGAGCATGGCTAAAAAATAAGTAACAAAACGTATAATCGCTTAGGTTGATCTCAAGTCATTGGGTTCCTACCTCATGAACTAATAGCAATACCTCATGTGATCAAGTCCTACTCATGCAATCTTTGAGGATAGAACTAATGCAATAAAAACTGGGTATTGGAAAGTATGATCAAAGTATGAACTTGCCTTGCTGACGACCGTTGAAACCTAGAGACTCGTAGTAGCACGCTTCGCACTCTGGGAATTCTATCGCAATCAAATAATAGCATACATAAGCAATCAAGCAACAATATCGAAAAACAGATCTCGAAAGAATTCAAAAACAAACGAATAACTCTTGCAACATAAAAAATTTCTAACATTACCAAAATTAATTGAATTTGGCCTTATCAGAAAGTTGAGGTCAAGAGCTTCGATTCACAAAAAGAATCAACTCAAACGGAGTTACGAAACTGAAGTTATGATCAAACCAAGTTGAAACACAAATCCGCATGAATTCAAAATCTAAACCTTTCAAAATCAGATTTGAGTTGCGCTACTTGAAAGATAAGATCGAAATGAAGAAATTGGCGTTGGTTTCATCTAATTCCGAGTAACGAGTAAAAAGTAGCGATCGTTTGAAAACGAGGGGCTGATCGGTAAAAACTTTAATCGTGAATAGGTCCTTGACAAAAATAACAGAAAAATATAAACTTAAACTGCGAACGTTCGTTTTCTGGACCTAAACAGCGGCCATTCGCTGCTTAATAAAACCTAAAAAACGAAAATAGGATTTTGTAAAAAAAATCGATCTAGGGTTTTAAAAAAAACGAAAGAAAACCGGCGGGTTTTTACCTCGCGTGTCGGATCGGGTCCGGCTCGCAAATAGGGCGGCGGGTTCGCAGGTACGGGCGTCGGGCGCGGCGGCAGTGGACGGCGGCGGGCGGTGGCGCGGGGCGGCGGCTGGCATTGGGCGGCGAGGGGGGCGGCGCGGCAGCAGCAGCGGCGGCGGCGTGTGGCTGTCGCGACGGCTGCTGGCGGTGAGGAGCTTGAGGCCCGGGGCCTCGACTTATAAAGGGGGGAGGGGCGGGGCCACTTTCTTGGAGGAGGTGCAGCGACGGGCGGCTCTGACCCGGAGTCCGGCGAGGACACGCCGACAGTGCGGGAAGGCGGTGCGGCGCTAGCGGGCCGGCCTGCTCGGCTGGACCTTCGGCCCTGCCGGGCGGGAAACATTTTTTTAAATGGCCGAACAGAAAAATTCAAAAATAAGTATAAAAAATCCTAAAATTTTCAGAAACAATTTTCCTCGTTCCCACCTAATATTTGGGACAAAGTGAACATTTTCTGAAATAAAAATGCCTAAAAATAAAATAACTTTTTCATACAATTTTAAAATAATAAGCTGCAAAATAAAATTCCGTAAAAATTAGTTTTACTCAAAAATCAATTTCAAATATTTTTATTTTGTTTTTGAAGAAGTCATATTATCTTCTCTCATTTATTTTGAATATTCAAAAATGAAATTTGGCAAAAATACTATTGATCCAACCCCACTTGAAAATAATAAAATAGTGGGTTTCTTTTTGGAAAACTTCCAACTCTCTCACTTGGGTCCTTGAGTTGCTTGAAGTTTTGGATCAATTTTTCAAATAAACTCAACTCCAAAGATGCTCAAATGATGAATGCATATGAATGATCAATGTTAACATCCAAATTGAAAACCGGGATGTTGCATGTTTCAAGGAGTTAATCCCGGGAGGAGTTATCCTAAGGGAAAGATCATGTTGCCGGTAACATTTGGGGGAGAATTGAACTACCGGACTGAGAGGATTGTGTTTGATGTGGTTAATCTCCCCCTGCCATACAATGGGATTCTTGGACGCCCGGTACTGGCTAAATTCATGGAAGCATCCCACTATGACTACAACACCTTGAAGCTGCCTAGGCCACTAGGAGTTATCACTATTCCATCAGATAAGACAGATGCAATCATTTGTGTGGACAAGATGTACCAGGACGCAATCACAGCAGAGGCAATGGCAGCAGCAGTTCCTGCCAAGGAAAATAAAGGAAAGAATAAGGATTGTAGAACCTCCGGTAAAGAGTCCGGGAAGTACGCCCCCACCGAGTGCACGGCACCCGTTGACGACATGCCGGAGTGTTCCTATAGCAAGAGATCCAGGGTTGTTGCGCCCCAAATTAAGAAGGTCCCAACAGGGCTGCCTGGTGTTGAAGGTACTTTTAGTATCAGTGCCACCCTCGATGACAAATAGGAAAACGCTCGTTGCCTTCCTGCAGGCGAATATCATTGTGTTTGCCTCGCAACCATCTAATACCCCTGATGTTCCCAGGGAGATAATCTAGCACCACCTTGTTGTTTGCCGACATGCCCGGCCTGTCAAGCAGAAAGTCCGGAAGCAGTCTTTGGAGAGGCAGAAGTTCATTGCAGAAGAGATTAAGAAAATTGAGGCAGCAGGTTTGGTCAGAGGAGTGCTGCACCAAACGTGGTTGGCATATCTAGTGGTAGTCTGGAAGGCTAACAAGAAGTGGAGACTCTGCATAGATTTAACATATCTGAACAAGGCTTGCCCAAAGGACCCATTCCCGTTGCTGCGCATCAATCAGATTGTGGATACCACTTCAGGTTGTGATTTGCTCTCCTTCCTGGATGCATACTCTGGATATCATCAAATATTCATGTCCAAGGAAGATGAAGAGAAGACGTCATTCATCACTCCATGTGGTACGTACTGCTTTGTCCACATGCCATTCGAATTAAAGAGTGCCAGGTCCACTTTTGCAAGGGCAGTCCAGATTGGCTTTGAGCCACAGTTACACAGAAATATAGAAGCCTATATGGATGATATTGTGGTCAATACCAAGGACAGGGCCACCCTTATTCAGGATTTGGAGGAGACATTTGCTAACCTGCGCAAGATCAATTTTAAGCTCAACCCGGAGAAGTGTGTATTTGGTATTCCCTCCGGCAAGCTACTTGGGTTCTTTGTATCCCACCGTGGGATCGAAGCCAACCCCGAAAAGATCAAGGCTATCGAGCAGATCCAAGCGTCGAGGACAGTTAAGGATGTGAGGTTTCTAACAGGATGTGTTACCGCGCTAAGCAAATTCATCTCCAAGTCAGCCAAGCGTGCCCTACCGTTCTTCAAAATTTTGAAGAAGGCAGGACCCATGAAGTGGACCCCGGAAGCAGATGCAACTTTCCAAGAGTTGAAGGCCTATTTATCCTCTATGCCTACCTTGGTTCCTGCCAAGCCATAGGAGCCGTTGTTGCTATACTTAGCGGCAACCAACCAAGTGGTCAATGTAGCCTTGGTGGCACAGCGAGAAGTAGATGAGGCAGAAAGTGAGCAGACGTCGGTAGGGCCAGAAAAGGATTAGGACAGCAGTGAGGACTACAACGAGAGCAACCCCAAGGACGCGGCAAGGGAAAAAGTAGTGCAGCGCCCAGTGTACTTCATCGTCTCTCTGTAACAGGGGGCTAGATCGAGGTACTCTGGCATGCAAAAGTTGATCTTTGGTCTCATCATGGCCTCAAGAAAACTGCACCACTACTTCCAAGCCCATGAGATCACGGTTGTTACACGTTTTCCGTTGCAAAGGATGCTCCGAAACCCTAAGGCTACTGGCAGAATAGTGGAGTGGGCTTTGGGTTGGTAGTTCAAGAGCATGTCAACTATTCAGAGTAGGGCATTGGTAGAGTTTATTGCAGAATGGACGCCAACCCCTGATGAGGAAACAACAGAGACAGTTATCCCCGACAAGGAATCACCCCAAGAATAGATTATGTATTTTGATGGTGCTTTTCCCTACAAGGTGCAGGAGCTGGCATGCTCCTCATTGCCCTCTCCGGGGAGCGCTTGAAGTACGTCGTCCAGATGCATTTTTCCCGGGAAGAAGCAACCAACAATACAGCTGAGTATGAAGGGCTCCTTGCCGGGCTGAGGATTGCAATGGAATTGGAAATTAAGAAACTGATCATTCGAGGAGATTCACAACTTGTGGTGAGAAAAGTCAACAAGGATTATCAAAGTCCACTCATGGAGGCGTACATCCAGGAAGTGAGGAGATTGGAGGGTCACTTTGACGGATTGCAAACAGAGCACGTACCCCATGCGGAAAACAGCATAGTTGATCATGTGTCAAAGTGTGTTGCGCAAAAGCTTCCTCTAGAACCAGGAACTTTTGTTCTCCATCTCACACAACCCTCCGTATCACCAGCAACAATGGCCCGGAAGAGGACAAAGTTGGACACTGGTAAGCCTCTCCCGGCAAAGCCGTCCGCTCCCAGCAGAGACCCTGCTGGAAAAAACTCCTCACAGCCCGGTGGACCACCCGCTCCAGCCGAGTCCACGGACCTCGTGAACGAGACTTGTGCTCCCACAGTAGAGGAGGTGCCGCTAGTCCTCGTTGCTGAGCCCCAGGCTCCAACTTGGGCAAGGCACATTTTCCACTTCCTCCAAACCGAAGAGCTTCCCGGCAACCGAGATGAAGCTGAAAAACTAGCTTGGAGGACTAGTACGTACCAGTTTGTCGATGACACTCTGTACAGAAGGAGGCCCAATGGTGTGAAATTGAAGTGTATCTGCCGGGAAGTAGGAAAGGAATTGCTGGCTAAAATACACAAAGGCACGTGCGGCTCCCACATTGGATCAAGGGAATTAGTTGGGAAAGCATTCCGGCAAGGATTCTATTGGCCCACAACCCTCCAAGATCCAGACGAGCTTGTCACGAAATGTGTAGCCTGCCGGTTCCTGATGACCAAAAAGTATAGGGGATCTATCATAGTCCTTTAGATAAGTAAGAGTGTTGAACCCAACGAGGAGTAGAAGGAAATGATAGGCAATTTTCAGTAAGGTTTTCTTTGCAAGCACTGAAATTATCAGTAACAGATAGTTTTGTGATAAGGTAATTTGTAACGAGTAACAAGTAATAAAAGTAAATAAGGTGCAGCAAGATGGCTCAATCCTTTTTGTAGCAAAGGACAAGCCTGGACAAACTCTTATATAAAGGAAAGCGCTCCCGGGGACACATGGGAATTATCGTCGGGCTAGTTTTCATCACGCTCATATGATTCGTGTTCGTTAATTTGATAATTTGGTATGTGGGTGGACCGGTTCTTGGGTACTACCCTTTGTTGGACAAGCATCCCACTTATGATTAACCTCTATTGCAAGCATCCGAAACTACAAAATAAGTATTAAGGTAAACCTAACCATAGCATGAAACGTATGGATCCAAATCAGCCCCTTACGAAAAAACACATAAACTAGGGTTTAAGCTTCTTTCACTCTAGCAACCCATAATCTACTTATTACTTCCCAATGCCTTCCCCTAGGCCAAAACAATGGTGAACTGTCATGTAGTCGACGTTCACATAACACCACTAGAGGAAAGACAACATACATCTCATCAAAATATCAAACGGATACCAAATTCACATGACTACTTATCGCAAGACTTGTCCCATGTCCTCAAGAACAAACGTAACTACTCACAAATCATATTCATGTTCATAATCAGAGGGGTAAGGATATGAACATATGATCTTCCATCGAATAAACCAACTAGCATCAACTACAAGGAGTAATCAACACTACTAGCAACCCACAGGTACCAATCTGAGGTTTTGAGACAAAGATTGGATACAAGATATGAACTAGGGTTTGAGAGGAGATGGTGCTGGTGAAGATGTTGATGGAGATTGACCCCCTACCACTGAGAGGATCGATGGTGATGATGACGGTGATGATTTCCCCCTCCCGGAGGGATGTTTCCCCGGCAGAACAGCTCCACCGGAGCCCTAGATTGGTTCCACCAAGGTTCCGCCTTGAGACGACGGCGCTTCGTCTCGAAAGCTTTGCTCCTATTTTTTCCAGGGCAGAAGATACCTTATACCAGAAGATGGGCATCGGGGGGGTGCCAGGTGGCCCACGAGGCAAGGGGCGTGCTGAGGGGGGTAGGGCGCGCCCCCCACCCTCGTGGACAGTGGGTGACCTCCCTCTTGTGCTTTCTTCGCCCGATAGTTTTAATATATTCCAAAACTGACCTTCGTGGAGTTTCATGACTTTTTGAGTTGTGCAGAATAGGTCTCTAATATTTGCTCCTTTTCCCGCCCAGAATTCCAGCTGTCGGCATTCTGCCTCTTCATGTAAACCATGTAAAATAAGAGATAAAAAGCATAAGTAGTGTGACATGATGTGTACTAACAGCCCATAATGCAATAAATATCAATATAAAAGCATGATGCAAAATGGACGTATCAAATCCCCCAAGCTTAGACCTCGCTTGTCCTCAAGCGGAAGCCAATATTAAAAAATATGTCCACATGTTTAGAGATAGAGGTGTCGATAACATAAAATGTAGACATGAGGGCATCATGACCAGAAAATTCATAGAAAACTAGCAAACTATAATCTCGGTCATTGAAGCAATTGCAATTTATCATAATTTCGGGCAGAGTCAACATAAGAGCTTTTCAGGAATTCCACATACTCAACTATCATTTAGTCTTTAACAATTGCTAACACTCACGCAATACTTATGGGTATGGAGTTTTAATCGGACACAGAGAAAGATAGGGGCCTATAGTGTTGCCTCCCAACCTTTTACCTCAGGGGTAAAATCAACAATAATAGTTTATGATAACTTACATCCAATTGGGTATATATGTCAAGATATTTCCAACACGATGTATTTGCCAAAGGATAAAATGTAAAAAGGAAAGGTGAAGATCACCATGACTCTTATATAAGGTATAAGACAAAATAAAAGATAGGCCCTTCGCAGAGGGAAGCAAAGGTTGTCATGTGCTTTTATGGTTGGATGCACAAAATCTTAATGCAAAAGAACGTCACTTTATATTGCTACTTGTGATAGGGACCTTTATTATGCAGTCCGTCGCTTTTATTGCTTCCATATTACAAGATCGTATAAAGCTTATTTTCTCCACACAAATAGATCATACATATTGAGAGTGCAATTTTTATTGCTTGCAACAATGAAAACTTACTTGAAGGATCTTACTCAATCCATAGGTAGATATGGTGGACTCTCATGGCAAACTTGGGTTTAAGGATATTCGGAAGCACAAGTAGTATTTCTACTTGGTGCAAAGAATTTGGCTAGCATGAGGGGGAAAGGCAAGCTCAACATGTTGGATGATCCATAAAAATATACTTTACTTCGGATATAAGAAAACATAACCCATTACGTTGTCTTCCTTGTCCAACATCAACTTTTTAGCATGTCATATTTTAATGAGTGCTCACAATCATAAAAGATGTCCAAGATAGTATATTTATATGTGAGAACCTCTCTTTCTTTATTACTTCCTATTAATTGCAACGATGACCAAAACTATGTTTGTCAACTGTCAACAACTTTTATTCATCATACTCTTTATATGTGAAGTCATTACTTCCCATAACATCAATATGATCTCTTTATTTATTTTTATTCTTTCTTTATTCCCTCATGATCATAGTGAGATAATTAAGCCCTTTACTAAAAACTAATCTTTATTATATATACCTCACGGACTCGATTACATAGATAATGATCATAAAGAAAAGCTCACACCTAGATCATACTAAACTTTATTCTACTAGATCAAGATATAACCAAAAGGATCGAACTAACAAAAATGGTAAAGATAGAAGTGTGATGTTGATACGATACAGGGGCACCTCCCCCAAGCATGGCAGTTGCCAATGGGAGTGCCCATAACCGATACTCAGTTCTCCTTCTTCGTAGGTGGTGATGTGATATTCTTGGCAATGGTACCCCTCGTGATATGATTCTCATCCTCGAGCTTATTGACTTGCTGCTTGAGTTACATTATTTCCTTACAAAGCTTACCTGTGACAGCTAAAGCTCCTTTCACCCAAGGATGATGCATAGCTGCGGGAGAATAAGTAACAATCTTTTTCATACTTTCAAAAGAAAGAAATCTAACATTGGAAGGGATGACCGAGTTTGGAATAGCTGATCTCTGTAGTTCCCCCATCGTGAATCCGACTCGAAAACAAGAAGTAACTTCTTGATCCTCCTCCATGGCATATATCCTTTTCAAGTCAGCCTCCATCTCTTCCCCTGTTGATGGCCCAAAGTGGTCAGTATCGTTGTTTGCCCCTGGTCCCGGTGTCGGATGAGACACCCGACTCTCTCCAACTGACTCTTGAGAAGACATCTTGCTCTAATCTGCGGCAGAAATAGCTTGAAACAAAAACAGAGGATTTTGTCGTGTTACCGTGGTCAAAACCTCCGGGATATTATATAATGAATTTTGACCGACTGAGAGAAGTATCATGCAAGAAAATAGAGTCAGGAGAGCACACGAGGTGTCCACGAGGCAGGGGACGCGCCCAGGGGGTAGGGCGCGCCCTCCACCCTCGTGGATGCCGCATGTCCCTTTCGGACTACTTATTTTCCTATTTTCTTAAATATTCCAAAACGGAGAAAATTGCTATTATAACTATTTTTGAGTCAGTTTACTTACCGTACCACATACCTATTCCTTTTCGGAATCTGAAACGTTCTGGAAAGTGTCCCTTATGTATTCCTCCAAGGTTACGGTTTCATTGACATTAGTTTCAACATTTATGGGATTACTTGAGATCTAATGTTTGGTTATTTAACCGTTCACCACCTTTGGATTTTTTCCTACGAAGTTGTTGATTTTTATGGCACCAGAACGATAGACTTCCTCGATAACGTAAGGACCTTCCCATTTAGAGAGGAGTTTTCCTACAGAAAATCTTAAACGAGAATTGTATAGCAAAACATAATCACCTGCATTAAACTCATGCTTTTGTATCCTTTTCTCATGCCATCTTTTAACTTTTTCTTTAAACTGTTTGGCATTCTCATAAGCCTGGGTTCTCCACTCATCAAGTGAGCTAATGTCAAATAACCACTTCTCACCGGCAAGTTTGAAATCATAATTGAGCTCTTTAATGGTCCAATATGCCTTCTGTTCTAGTTCGAGAGGTAAGTGACATGCTTTTCCATAAACCATTTTATACGGAGACATACCCATAGGATTTTTATATGCAGTTCTATACACCCATAATGCATCATCAATTTCTTGGACCAATTCTTTCTAGATCTATTAACGGTCGTTTCCAAAATTAATTTTGGCTCCCTATTACTCAGCTCTACTTGACCACTAGACTATGGGTGGTATGGGGATGCAATTCTATGATTAACATCATCCTTAGCAAGCATTTTACGAAAAGCACCATGAATAAAATGTGAACCACCATCAGTCATTAAGTATCTAGGGACTCCAAACCCCGGAAAAATAACTTCTTTAAGCATCTTAATAGAGGTGTTATGATCAGCACTACTAGTTGGAATAGCTTCTACCCACTTAGTAACGTAACCAATAGCAACTAAAATATGTGTATACCCGTTAGAGGAAGGAAACGGTCCCATATAATCGAAGCCCCAAACATCAAATGGTTCAATAACAAGTGAATAGTTCATAGGCATTTCTTGACGTCTAATAATATTACCAATTCTTTGACATTCATCACAAGACAAGACAAACTTACGGGCATCCTTGAAGAGAGTAGGCCAATAAAAACTGGATTGCAATACCTTATGTGCAGTTCTATCTCCAGCATGGTGTCCTCCATAAGCCTTGGAGTGACACTTGCGTAGGATCTATTCCTATTCATGCTCAGGTACACAACATCTAATAACACCATCTACTCCTTCTTTATAAAGGTGTGGGTCATCCCAAAAGTAATGTCTTAAATCATAGAGAAAACAAATCTTTTGCTGGTATGTGAAACTAGGTGGTATAAATTTAGCAACAATGTAATTATCATAATCAGCATACCAAGGAGCAGTGCGAGAAGTATTTGTGACAGCTAATGGTTCATCATTAAAGCTATCATCAATAGGTAGTGGGTCATCAAGAACATTCTTTAAGCTAGATAAGTTGTCTCCAATGGGGTTCTCAGCTCCCTTTCTATCAATAATATGCAAATCAAATTCTTGTAGTAGGATAACCCATCTAATAAGTCTAGGTTTAGCATCTTTCTTTTCCATAAGATATTTAATAGCAGCATGATCAGTGTGAACAGTTACTTTAGAATCAACAATGTAAGGCCTGAACTTATCACAAGCAAATACAACTGCTAAAAATTCTTTTTCAGTAGTACCATAATTTCTTTAGGCACTGTCTAGAGTTTTACTAGCATATTGGATAAAATTTAATTTGTTATCAACTCTTTGTCCTAGAACGGCACCTACCGGATAATCACTAGCATCACACATAATTTCAAAGGGTAAATTCCAGTCAGGTGCCTGGACAATAGGTGCAGAGATCAAGGCTTTCTTAAGTATTTCAAATGCTTCTCCACAATCATCATCAAAGACAAAAGGAACATCTTTTTGTAAGAGATAACTTAGAGGCCTAGAAATTTTTGAGAAGTCTTTAATGAACCTCCTATAAAAACCGACATGACCGAGGAAACTTCCTATACCTTTAATGTCCTTAGGACATGGCATATTTTCAATAGCATCAACTTTAGCTTTATCAACTTCAATACCTCTTTCAGAAATTTTATGCCCCAAGACAATACCTTCATTAACCACAAAGTGCCACTTCGCCCAATTCAAGACAAGATTAGTTTCTTTGATCAAGGTTGCTCAAGCAATCATCAAAAGAAGTTCCATAAACGGAAAAACCATCCATGAAAACCTCAACAATCTTTTCACAAAAATCAGAGAATATAGCCATCATGCATCTTTGAAAGGTAACAGGTGCATTACATAAGCCAAAAGGCATACGTCTATAAGCAAAGGTACCGAAAGGGCAAGTAAAAGTGGTCTTTTCTTGGTCCTCTTTTGACACAGGTATTTGAGAGAAACAGGAATAGCCATCTAGAAAGCAAAAATGTGTATGTTTGGATAATCTTTCTAGCATTTGATCAATAAAAGGACGGAGTTAGTGATCCTTTTTAGTAGGTTTATTTAATTTGCGGAAGTCAATTACCATTCTATAACCTGTAGCAATTCTTTGTGGGATCAATTCGTCTTTATCATTAGGAACGACAGTAATACCTTCCTTCTTAGGTACACAATGGATAGGACTTATCCACTGACTATCAACAACAGGATATATTATACCTGCCTCTAGAAGCTTTAGTATTTCTTTCCTTACAATTTCTTTCATTCTAGGATTTAACCGTTGTTGGTGATCAACAACCGGTTTGGCGTCTTTCTCCAATTTTATTTTGTGATGGCACAGAGTGGGACTAAAGCCCTTAAGATCATCAAGAGTATATCCAATAGCAGCACGGTGTTTCTTCAGAGTTTTCAATAATTTCTATTCTTCTAGCTCTGAAAGGTTGGCACTAATAATAACAGGATATATCTTATTTTCATCAAGATAAGCATACTTAAGGGTATCAGGTAAAGGTTTGAGCTCAAACACGAGATCACCCTTGGGTGGAGGAGGATATCCTAGGATTTCAACGGGCAAGTTGTGTTTCCATAAAGGTCCATGTTTAAAGAATATTTCATCTATTTCCCTTCTCGCATAATAAAAATATAATTTTCATGGTCTAGCAAATATTGTTCAAAAGGATCGTTAGGAGGCACGTCAATAGAAGCAAGACCAATAATTTCATCTTTACTAGGCAATTATTTATCATGGGGTTGTCTACGAAATTTAGCAAAGTTAAAATCATGAGACATATCCCCTAAACCAACAGTAAAAATATCCTTTTCGCAGTCTATGCTAGCATTAACAGTATTCAAGAAGGGTCTACCAAATATAATGGAACAAAAGTCATCTTTTAAGGAACCAAGAACAATAAAATCAGTAGGGTATTTAACTTTCCAACAAAAGACTTCAACATCTCTAACAATCCCAACTGGTGAAATAGTATCTCTATTGGCAAGCTTAATTGTAACAACAATACCTTCCAGCTCAGCAGGTGCAATATCATGCATAATTTCTTCATATAAGGAATGAGGTATTGCACTCGCACTAGCACCCATATCACATAAGCCATGATAGCAATGGTTTCCTAATTTAACGGAAATAATAGGCATGCCTACAATAGGTCTATGTTTATTTTTAGTATCGGGTCTAGCAATTCTAGCAGCTTCATCACAAAGGTACATAACATGCCCATCAATATTATCGACCAAAAGATCCTTAACCATAGCAATACTAGGTTCAACTTTAATTTGCTCAAAGGGTGTAGGTGTTCTAGTATTACTCTTACGAACCACAGTTGAAGCTTTAGCATGATCCTTTATTCTAGCAGGGAAGGGTGGTTTTCTCAATATAAGCGGTAGGAACAATAGGATCAATATTATAAGTGATAGTCTTTTCTTCAACTTTAACAGGTTCAACTACTTTTACTTCAATGGGAGGATGATATTTAAACCACTTCTCCTTATGGAGATCAACATGAGTAGCAAATGATTAATAGAAAGAAGCTACTATCTCAGAGTCAAGTCCATGTTTAGTGCTAAATTCGCGGAAAACATCGGTATCCATAAAAGATTTAACACAATCAAACTTAGGTGTTATACCTGACTCCTTAACTTTGTCGAGATCCCAATTTTCAGAGTTGCATTTAATTCTTTCCAATAAATCTCGTTTGAATTCAATAGTCTTCATCATAAAAGAACTAGTACAAGAAGTATCGAGCATGGAGCGATAATTGAGAGAAAGCCGAGCATAAATTTTTTGAATAATAATTTCTCTTGAGAGCTCATGATTGGGCCATGAATATAACATTGACTTAAGCCTCCCCAAGCTTGAGCGATACTTTCTCCTTCACGAGGCTAAAAATTATATGTATAATAACGACCACGATGAACATGATGCATAGGATAAAACTTCTGATGAAATTCCAATTTCAACCGGTTGTAGTTCCATGATCCAATATCATCGCATAGCCTAAACCATGTCAATGCCTTTACCTTCAAAGATAAAGGGAAGACCGTCTTCTTGATAACATCTTCGGGCATACCTACAAGCTTAAATAATCCACAAACTTCATCCACATAGATTAGGTGCAACTCGTGATGCAATGTTCCATCTCTTGTAAAAGGATTAGCTAGCAGTTTCTGTATCGTACGCAAAGGAATTTCAAAGTAAAAAAAATCAGTAGGTTCAGTAGGTTGAGTAGGAACTCTTTGCTCTACTGGTCGGAGTGAAGATACCCCGAACAAGCCCCTCAAAGGATTATGTTCCATAGTACCAAGTGATAGTAAATTTCAGCACAGTATATAAATTTTTCCTTACCAAGTTCCACTTACCAAAGGCGATTAACTCCCCGGCAACGGTGCTAGAAAAGAATCTTGATGACCCACAAGTATAGGGGGACTATCGTAGTCCTTTCGATAAGTAAGAGTGTCGAACCCAACGAGGAGCAAAAGCAAATGATAGGCAGTTTTCAGTAAGGTATTCTCTGCAAGCACTGAAATTATCGGTAACAAATAGTTTTGTGATAAGGTAAGTTGTAACGAGTAACAAGTAATAAAAGTAAATAAGGTGCAGAAAGATGGACCAATCCTTTTTGTAGCATAGTACAAGCCTGGACAAACTCTTATATAAAGGAAAGCGCTCCCGAGGACACATGGGAATTATCGTCAAGCTAGTTTTCATCACGCTCATATGATTCGCGTTCGTTAATTTGATAATTTGGTATGTGGGTCGACCGGTGCTTGGGTACTGCCCTTTCTTGGACAAGCATCCCACTTATGATTAACCTCTATTGCAAGCATCTGCAACTATAAAAGAAGTATTAAGGTAAACCTAACCATAGCATGAAACATATGGATCGAAATCAGCCCCTTACGAAGCAACGCATAAACTAGGGTTTAAGCTTATATCACACTAGCAACCCATCATCTACTTATTACATCTCAATGCCATCCCCTAGGCCCAAACAATGGTAAATTGTCATGTAGTCGATGTTCACATAACACCACTAGAGGAAAGAAAACATACATCTCATCAAAATATCGAACGAATACCAAATTCACATAACTACTTATAGCAAGACTTCTCCCATGTCCTCAGGAACAAACATAACTACTCACAAATCATATTCATGTTCATAATCAGAGGGGTATTAATATGCATGAATGATATTAACATACGATCTTCCACCGAATAAACCAACTAGCATCAACTACAAGGAGTAATCAACACTACTAGCAACCCACAGGTACCAATCTGAGGTTTTGAGATAAAGATTGGATACAAGAGATGAACTAGGGTTTGAGAGGAGATGGTGCTGGTGAATATGTTGATGGAGATCGACCCCCTCACGTTGAGAGGATCGATGGTGATGACGACGGTGATGATTTCCCCCTCCCGGAGGGATGTTTCCCCGGCAGAACAGCTCCGCCAGAGCCCTAGATTGGTTCCGCCAAGGTTCCGCCTCGAGACGGCGGCGCTTCGTCCCGAAAGCTTCACTCCTATTTTTTCTAGGGCAGAAGACACCTTATACTAGAAGATGGGCATCGGGGGGCTTCCGGTGGCCCACGAGGCAGGAGGCGCGCCCAGGGGGGTAGGGCGTGCCCACCACCCTCGTGGATGGTGGGTGGCCCCCCTCTGGTGCTTTCTTTGCCCGATAGTTTTAATATATTCCAAAACTTACTTTCGTGGAGTTTCAGGACTTTTTGAGTTGTGCAGAATAGGTCTCTAATATTTGCTCCTTTTCCAGCCCAGAATTCCAGCTGCCGGCATTCTCCCTCTTCATGTAAATCTTGTAAAATAAGAGAGAAAAGGAATAAGTATTGTGACATAATGTGTAATAACAGCCCATAATGCAATAAATATCAATATAAAAGCGTGATGCAAAATGGACTTATCAGTTCCATTCCAAGAAAACCCACCTGCCTGCCCAAGCTCTTCAAACAATCCCTCTCTCATGGCCATTTTCAATCTGGGGGGTCGATATCGTCGTCCCTTTCCCCCGAGCTGCAGGGGGATTTAAATTCTTGTTTGTTGCCATCGACAAGTTTACAAAGTGGCCGAATGTAGCTGCCGCGAGAATGGTGACTGCTTAGCCAGCTATCAAGTTCTGGAAAGACCTGGTGTGTCATTTTGGAGTTCCGTCAAGGATAATTACCGATAACGGCACCCAGTTCATGAGCCGCGTCTTCATGCAATATGTTCAAGCTCTCGGATGCAAGATCTCATTTGCCTCTGTGGCACACCCCCAAAGCAATGGACAAGCTGAGAGGGCGAACACTAAAGTGCTGCATGGACTCAAGACAAGAACCTTTTATATGATGTAGAAGCACGACAGGTGGTGGATCGAGGAGCTACCGGTAGTTCTCTGGTCCCTCAGAACGACACCAAACCGAGCTACCGGGCAGACTCCCTTCTCCCTGGTCTACAGGGCAGAAGCAGTTATCCCCATGGAACTCATTTACGGGTCGCCTCGAGTGCTTGCCAACAATGAAGTAGCACAAGTTGAGCACCGGCATGACGATGTTGTCCTACTTGAGGAGAACCTTCTCCGGGCTACTACGCATGCTACACGTTATCAGCAAGCCCTGCATCGCTATCACAGCAGCAGGGTTCATGCCCGGTGTTTTGAGGAAGGTGACCTTGTCCTTAGGTGCACTCATTCCGCCAAGGGTACACACAAGTTATCACCGAAGTGGGAAGGCCCTTACCGGGTAGTACGAGTCACCAGACCTGGTGCAGTCCGTCTGGAGACCAGAGTTGGCATTAAATTGCAAAATGCATGGAATATTGAGCATCTTTGTAAGTTCTACCTGTAAGGCACGGCTGTCGAGCCTTGCCCGGTAGCCACCCATTGTACAGGCATTGCCTCAGTTGCATGTAACCCCTTGTACAAGCCAAGGCGATGACATGTGCAAGAGAAAAATAAAGAAGCATTGTAGGGGGGCCCAAACCAAGATTGCATGCATGCATGAGCATTCCAAGATCACTTTGTAAGCATTTCATGAGCATTTGCATATGCATATAGATAGGATTGTATCCTGCATTCATTCTCATCTACATGTAGCTGTTGGTTCCTGCCGTGAACTTGTCTTCGACAAGGAGGTGAGAAGATTGCCCCGCACCGCAATCCCTGGCAAGCCAAACAGATAAGTTCTACCTCCTGTCCGTTAGTGTTCTGTAAGCTATAACTTGTGCATAAGAAAACCTCACCACTTTCTTGAGGCTCGAGTGCTTCCATCCCAGACTCGAACGCTGCTTGTGTGAGGATGGTTGTAGTAGCCCTTGGTGAAAGGAAGTTTGCAGGGGGCTGGCCCCTTCGTCTGTTCCCCGACAGACAGGATTCTCCGGCAGACAAAAAGGGTGCCGACAAGGTAGCTTGTCGGGAAAAATCATTTATTTGCTTAAAGAGGCATCTCACCTCTGCATGGGCATACACATGCACGGGTCCCCGGCAAGTTTCATCTTTTTCCTTAACATGCTGATAAAAGTACAAGCATTAGAGAACACAAACATGGACTCAAAGGTTACATTATTTGAACTAAAATTTGGCTAGCACCTACAGATTTAAGATTGACAAAAGAGAAGTGCCCCGTAATCCCTTCTTTTCATTTCCCCTCCTTCAGGCACTGCGGCGGAAGGAGGAAAAGATAATAAAAGGAGCACCCAAGCAGGAGCCCGTCCCGATCTCGTCAAGGCCTGTTGGACGCAGCCTGACAAGATTGGGAGTGGCGAGGCTGCGAAGGAGGAGTGTAGGAAGTAGCTCGGCGGCGCCCTGGTCACCACCTTCTGTACCGGCCGGAAGCCCTATCTTGAGTAGTGGCAAGGATACTCGCCGAAGCTCAGCTGGAAAACTACTAGAGGGGAGCGAAGGCACAAAGAGAACATCCCTCCTCGGCCACCACTCAAATAGGCTGGTGACGATGGTGGCGGGGAGGGAGGGGAGGAGCGGAAAGACGAGGTGGCAGGTCCCAAGAAGGGGCGCATCGGGGTCACCATACTCTGACCCGACCCCGCGCCATCCACCTTCTCCGTCCTCCCTTGCTTTCTCTTCGTCACTGTCGTTCCGAGGGAAGGCCAAGACTCCAGCCCGGCGCCTTCCTCGGAGAGACGGCGAGCGGCCAAGATGGCCAGGGGGCTCGAGGCACGCTGCTCCCCACCCTGGCAGGTAGGAAGGCATGCCTCTCGTCGATATCAGCCCCAAGGCTTCCGGGAGGGGCAGTGCTGTGATTACCAACGATCTCCAGCCCCACCTCCCGGCCGAGCTTCCAAGGAACCAAGAGATTCTCCACAACAAGGACCAGACTCACTCCTCGAGCGCCAACACCACCGTGTGGCAACATTAGCCCAAACCAAGTGCCCGGGGGCTGGCCACAGGCTCTTCTGTTTGACATAACCAACAGAAGACAGAAGTGGAGGAATGCGAGGATGTGTGACTCTGTCCTCCTCCACCTCTCCTTTTATAGGAAGGCCAAGGAGGGGAGCCGCTCCCTCAACAGGAGACCACCGTCCTCCTCCGCCAATTCAAGATGATCGGGCCCTCGCCTTAATGCTCTCCCACGACACGCGCCTCCATTACCTACCCCGCGCGATGCATGCAACATACGTGGCTAATGATAATGGCGTGGTGGGAGGAGTGAATTGGAAGTTTCTACCCCATGAGTTAAAGTCATTCACGGGCCATTACTGGAGCGGCCCCACCACTGTTGGCTTTACGCGAAGCGCGGGGAAATCGGAAACTGGACCGGATTTAAGACTCATGAAGAAGCAAAAAAGGAGACCTCAAAGAACCAGCCTCTTCAGCCACCCCGCCTGTGCACTTATTAGGCCCTACCCTGACGACGCTCGGCAGCGCGTTTGGGATAGGCCTAGGGGCTTTTGTCGGTGCAAAAAACCTGGGTCTGTTGCCCTGACTGTGCACAGGCATGGGAGCAAGATCGGGGCACCAACCCAAGTCAGAGTATAAGGAACCAAGAGTTTCAAGGAACGAGAAAGCAGATCAGAAAGATCAAGGCCAAGACAGAGAAGTAAGATATCACCAAGAGAAAGCCCCCCCCCCTTACTAGTCAGGCGAGCCTGGCAAGGGGTGAGGCCACCCCGAGAAGAAGACAACTGAGGCGTTCCGGTAGGGCCTGTCGGGACTCGGAAGCTAAACCGCCTAACCAACCGCTCCTCCATGCCTAACGTCGTACATCAGTGCGGTGTCAAGCTGCAAAGTGACTAAGTGGAAGCCATTGGCCACATGCAGCCTCTCCCTACAGGAAAAACCTATAGATGACACCCGTCCTACGGCGTGTCAAGCAATCACGTGTGGAGCTGGAAAGATAGCCCGACAAGCCTTGCTGGGCAACCAGCGATGTGACATTAAGCGGTGCATTTAATGCGCCATGTCTGCCTGTAGAGTTAGGTATGATAGCACCGTTGCTATCATATTAGTGCATAATGACTACTTTGCCACTGTGGTGACCCCCTAATCTATAAAAGAAATTTCATTGCAATCGTAGATAGTGTTAGAAGATTGAAGAACTCACACACCCATACGCGTGTAGTCGCTGCTGCCCTGAGGCAACCCTTGCCAGGCAAGTGTACTGCGCTCCACCACCTCATTTTCCTCCATCAATCCACCAAAGCAGGAGTAGGGTCTTACACCACAATGGCGGCCTGACCTTGGGTAAAACTGCATGTGTGATCTCTGCCGTGTTGTCCCACACTTGTCTGCTCTTTGTGCAATGCGATGTCCCCCCAGCGAATCAGCAAGGGACCTCCTGGTCCCATTGGTGGTCGTGGTTTTCCCCGACACTTTCTCCCTCCTTTTGTCTATTACCACCTTCTATTCCACCCATAGTGCTATATCCAGAGCTCACGCTCATGGATTGCATGAAGAGTTGAAAATGTTTAAGAATGTTAAAGTATGAAAACAATTGCTTGATTGACACCGGGATAGGCATGATTTATACTTTGTGTTAAGAAGTGGGAGCAGAAAAGACTATATGATTTTGTAGGGATAACTTTCTTTAGCCATGTTATTTTTGAAGCTTCAAAGATTACTTTTAGTATGCTTGAAGTATTATTGTTTTGATATTGATAAACTTTTATTTTGAGTCTTATGGATCTCAACATTCATGCCATGATAAAGAATATTGCATTGATAAATATGTTGGGTAGCATTCCACATCAAAAATTATGTTTTTATCATTTACCTACTCGAGGACGAGCAGGAATTAAGCTTGGGTATGCTTGATACGTATCCAATGTATCTATAGTTTTTTATTGTTCCATGCTATTGTATTATCTGTTTTGGATATTTTATATGCATTAATATGCTATTTTATATTATTTTTGCGACTAACCTAGTAACCTAGAGCATAGTGCCAGTTTGTGTTTTTCCTTGTTTTTGAGTTTCGCAGAAAAGGAATATCAAACAGAATCCAAATGGAATGGAACTTTACGTGGATTTTTCCTGGAACTGAAGACATCCAGAGGACTTGGAGTACATGCCATGGGATCTATGAGGCGGCCACAAGGATGGAGGGCATGCCCTAGGGGTAGGGCATGCCCCCCTACCTTGCGGGCCCCACGTAACCCCCCTGACCTATTTCTTCCGCCTATATATTCTCAAATATTCCAAAAACATCAGAACATCCATGGAAACCACTTTTCCGCCACCGTAACCTTCTGTTTCTGTGAGATCCTATTTGGAGGCCTTTTCCGGTACTCTACCGGAGAGGGATTCGACCATGAAGGGTATCTACATCAACCCTATTGCCCTTCTGATGAAGTGTGAGTAGTTTACCATAGACCTACAGGTCCATAGCTAGTACCTAGCTGGCTTCTTCTCTCTCTCTTTGATTCTCAATACCATGTTCTCCTCGATGTTCTTGGAGATCTATCTGATGTAATATTCTTTTGCGGTGTGCTGGCTAAGATCCGATGAATTGTGGATTTATGATCAGATTATCTATGAATATTATTTGGGTCTCTTCTAAATTCTTATATGCATGATCTGATATCTTAGTAATTCTCTTCAAATTATTGGTTTGGTTTGGCCAACTAGATTGGTATTTCTTGCAATGGGAGAAGTGCTTTGTTTTGGATTCAATCTTGTGGTGCGCAATCCCAGTGACATTAGGGGACATGACATGTATTGTATTGTTGCCATCGAGGATGACAAGATGGGGTTTTCATCATATTTCTTGAGTTAAGTCCGCAGCATCATGTCATCTTGCTCAATGTGTTACTCTGTTCTTATGAACTTAATACTCTATATGCAGAATCGTTTCGGTCGATGTGTGGAGTAATAGTAGTAGATGCAGGCAGGAGTCGGTCTACTTGACATGGACGTGGTGCCTATATGCATGATCATTGCATTAGATATCGTCATAATTATGCGCTCTACTATCAATTGCTTGGTAGTAATTTGTTCACCCACCATAGAATTTGCTATCATGAGAGAAGCCTCTAGTGAAACCTATGGCCCTCAGGTCTATTTTACATCTTATAAGTTTCAGATTTACAATTTTGTAATCTTTTACTTTCCAGTCTATATACCAAAAATACCAAAAATATTTACTTTACAAGTTATCTATCTCTATCGGATCTCACTTTTGCAAATAACCGTGAAGGGGTTGACAACCCCTTTTCATGTTGGGTGCAAGTTGTTTGATTGTTTGTGCAGGTATTTGGCGATTTGTGTGTATAGTCTCCTACTGGATTGATACCTTGGTTATCAAACTGAGGGAAATACTTACTCTAATTTGCAGCATCACCCTTTCCTCTTCAAGGGAAAAGCAACACAAGCTCAAGAGGTAGCAGGCTGCTTTGAGAGAAACTGACACTTCTCATTTAGAGCATCCCATCCTCCGAGGACTTTGAGCGAAAATCATCAAGTGTGGAAAAACCCAACCCAAACACCTAAAACCCAAAGTGATTGAGCATCACTGAAGAGATTGTTCCTATGTGGAACCGACGCTTGTTACCTTTGAAGACTGTACATCTTCTAGATGGTTAGGCGTCAATGGTCTAGAGCAACGAAGAGGAATTGTGGATTGATACGTCTCCAACGTATCTACTTTTCCAAACACTTTTTCCCTTGTTTTGGACTCAAACTTGCATGATTTGAATGGAACTAAACCAGACTGACGATGTTTTCAGCAGAATTGCCATGGTGTTATTTTTGTGCACAAATAAAAGTTCTCGGAATGACCTGAAAATCCACAGAGAATATTTTTGGAAATAATAAAAAATACTGGCCAAAGAATCAAGACCAGGGGGGCACACCCTGTCCATGAGGGTGGGGGCACGCCCCCTATCTCGTGGGCCCCTGAGGCTCCACCGACCTCGACTCCAACTCCAGATATTCACTTTCAGGGAGAAAAAATAAAAGAGAATGACTCATCGTGTTTTACGATACGGAGCCGCCGCCAAGCCCTAATCTCTTTTGGGAGGGCTGATCTGGACTCCGTTCGAGGCTCCGGAGAGGGGAATCCATCGCCGTCGTCATCATAAACCTTCCTCCATCACCAATTCCATGATGCTCACCGCCGTGCGTGAGTAATCCTGTCGTAGGCTTGCTGTACGGTGATGGGTAGGATGAGATTTACCATGTAATCGAGTTAGTTTTGTTAGGGTTTGATCCCTAGTATCCATTATGTGCTAAGATTGATGTTGCTATAACTTTGCCATGCTTAATGCTTGTCACTAGGGCCCGAGTGCCATGATTTCAGATCTCAACCTATTAAGTTTTCATGAATATATGTGAGTTCTTGATCCTATCTTGCAAGTCAATAGTCACCTACTATGTGTTATGATCCGGCAACCCCAAAGTGACAATAATCGGGACCACTCCCGGTGATGACTGTAGTTTGGGGAGTTCTTGTATTCACTAAATGTTAATGCTTTGGTCCAGTACTCTATTAAAAGGAGGCATTAATATCCCTTAGTTTCCAATAGGACCCCGCTGCCACGGGAGGGTAGGACAAAAGATGTCATGCAAGTTATTTTCCATAAGCACGTATGACTATATTCGGAATGCGTGCCTACATTACATTGATGAACTAGAGCTAGTTCTGTGTCACCCTATGTTATAACTGTTGCATGAAGAATCGCATCCGACATAATTATCCATCACTGATCCAATGCCTATGAGCTTTTCACATATTGATCTTTGCTTAGTTACTTTTCCGCTGCCACTGTTACAATTACTACAAAACTGCTACTGCTACTTTTGGCACCGTTGCCGTTACTTCCATACTACTTTGCCACTAAATACCTTGCTGCAGATATTAAGTCTTTCAGGTGAGGTTGAATTGACAACTCTACTGCTAATACTTGATAATATTCTTTGGCTCCCCTTGTGTCGAATCAATAAATTTGGGTTGAATACACTACCCTCGAAAACTGTTGTGATCCCCTATACTTGTTTGTTATCAAGACTATTTTATGGTGCCTTTGCCGAGGAACATAGCTATATTCTTTGAGTCACTTGGGATTTATATATGTTGATCGCTATGAAGAATTGAGAGATGAAAAAACCAAGATCTTTCCATAAACTACGAGGGGAGGTAAGGAACTGCCATCTAGCTCTGCACTTGATTCACCTTCCATTATGAGTAAATTTGCGACACCTACACCTACTATTGAATCTGAGATGTTGCGTATTATTGATGATGCCACTTCTACTATGCATGATACTTATGATGAAACTACTTCTATGTTTGATAATACCGTGCCACTAGGTGAATTTCTTGATGAACAACTTGCTAGGGCTAGAGAGAATGAAATTATTGAAACGGATAATATTGATGAAAGTGATGATGAAGATTCTCCCCCTAGATATGAATTGCATGTTGTGCCTGAGGGTTATGTTATGGATGAAGAAACTGCTAGAGATCTTTTAGCTCACAAAGATAGATATGATCTTAAGAAACTGTTAGCTAAGCTGAAAGAAAAGTCTTTGAATGCTAGAATGAAATATGACCCTGCTTTTTCTATTTCACCTATCTGCATTTCTGATAAGGATTATGATTTCTCTGTCGATCCTGAGTTAATTACTTTGGTTGAATCTGATCCTTTCCATGGCTATGAATTTGAAACTGTTGTGGCACATCTTACTAAATTAAATAATATAGCCACCCTATATGTCGGTGTACAAAAAGGGGGGTACACTTTTTGTACCCCTATGACTGTGCATGGCAGTCTGAGCCACGGTCACCGCCGCACCAAGCAGGGCAAGGGAGGTGAGCCAGGGTGAGACCGAAGCACGATGGAACTGGAGCAACACTGAAGCCAAGACCACAAAGAGCCAAGGGACGAGGCGGGCTCCCCCGGCAAGATCCTTGCCAGGGCCAGCTTTAGCAGCACCGGCAAGACCCTTGCCGCGGCAACTCGCCCCACGCCTACGGAGCATATCACCCTTGAGTCCACTGCCCCCATGGGGCAAGGATTCAGGAGAGATCCCCATAGTGGCATCCAGATCTTTGTGAAGACATTCAAGATTAGATACGCACTAAGAAGATGACGACCCTTGGCAGGATCCCAGCCAAGGAAGACCACAAGACCTCCGACAAGCACCTTGCCAGGGATGGCAGCAGGCGCCGCGGCAAGACCCTTGCCGGGGCCCCGGCAAGGCCCTTGCCGAGGACATCCGCAGGGCCACCATAAGGCCCACGCTCACTAAACTTTCACCGTTGTATGCAGCTGCGACCCAACCAGTTGGGCAGGCACCTGCGTGGCGACATGCAGATCTTCATGAAGACCCACCATTGCGCCACCTCAGTTGCCTGCCTACCTACATGGCATCTCAGGCATCGCTGGCCAGGGCGTGAGTCGACACAAGAAGGAGCGGCGACGGACGAGACAGCTCTCTCCCCCGTCCCCGATAAAGCAAGGACACCTAAGCAAGACGCATTAAATGCGCCTTGTCATGTAATGCGAGGGATAACCTCGCATCACTGTACCCTTTCCACCTCCTGTGTGCCACTGTGGCAACCCCTTTTTCTATAAAAAGGAGGCCCGAGGCGACCAGGAGGAGGATTCGGCTTTTTGGAGCTCCTCACGCCCCATAGCTAGCTGAAGAACACATATATACAATCCACCAAAGCAGGAGTAGGGTTTTACGCATCCTCACGGCCCGAACCTGGATAAACGAACCGTGTGCTATCTGTTTGATCCACTCTTCTCTCAACCCCGCGCCCCGCAACTGTAGTAGGGATTCTTGTGATACCATAGGTGTCGTTTCCAATACACCGACACTATACACCAATGAGGAAAAAATTCATTACTATTATATCCTTAAGCTATTTCCATTCTCCTTAAAGGGTGATGCTAAAACATGGTTTAATTCTCTTGATCCTGGTTATGTGCTTAGTCCCCAGGATATGATATATTACTTCTCTGCTAAATAATTCCCCGCTCATAAGAAAGCTACCTTAAGGGAAATATATAATTTTGTGCAAATTGAAGAAAAGAGTCTCCCACAAGCTTGGGGGGGCTTCTCCGATTACTTAACGCTTTGACTGGTCATCCTCTTAAGAAAAATGAAATACTTGATATCTTTTATAAGGGACTAACCGATGCTTCTAGAGACCACCTGGATAGTTGTGCTGGTTGTGTTTTCAGGGAAAGAACTGTTGATCAAGTTGAATTGCTATTGAATAATATGTTGAGTAATGAAAATAATTGGACACTTCCTGAACCAACTCCTAACCCAACTCCGAACAAAAGGGGTATTCTATTTCTCAGTCCTGAAGATATGCAAGAGGGGCCCCTTTCCTTGCTCCCTCCCCTTGCCTTGCTCCCTCCCCTTGATCCCTCCCCCCGCCGGTGGCCACTCCGGCCCCAGCATCCACCTTCCCTGGTCGGTGGCCACTCATAAGCTTTTCCTTGGGAATGGTAGGAGTTTTGGGCGGCTAAACCAAGCTTTGATCACTCTCCTGCCGAAGTCTCCAGATGCATGTTCGGTCTTTGATTTCCGGCTGATTAGCCTTGTGCACAGCATGCCCAAGATTGCTTCTAAGCTTCTTACAGCGAGACTTAGACAGCGCATGGGCGAACTTGTCCAAGTGAACCAGTCAGCATTCATCAATGGGAGATGCTTGCATGATAATTTTCTTCTAGTGAGACAATGGCACGTTTGATGCATAGAAGGAAAGAAAAAGGACAGTTGCTCAAGCTTGACATCACTAAAGCCTTTGACTCCTTGGCATGGCCGTTCTTGTTTGAAGTGGTAACAGCCACAGGTTTTTCGGAGTGGTGGATATCTTGGGTCGCAACTCTTCTTACCATAGCTAGCTCTAGAGTGATCATCAATGGTTGTGCAGGCGACAAGTTTATGCATGCTAAAGAACTGAGGCAAGGGGACTCGATCTCACCTTTACTCTTTGTTATTGCCATGGATGTCCTTACGCATATCATTATCAAGGCACATGAGGCTGGAGTGATGAGTACCATCAATGGATGTAGCCCAGTGCAGCGACTGTCCTGGTATGGTGACGATGTGGTTCTTTTCATCAAGCCCACACGGTCGGATCTCCTGTTTGTGAAAGAAACACTTACCATCTTTGGAGTAGCATCTTGGCTTAAAGTGAATTTTGCCAAATCTGTGGCTATCATGATTCGGGCGGAACCTGAGGATGAGGAGATTGTGAAATAGGCGCTGCCCTGGAAGATTGTCACCTTCCCATGCAAATATCTAGGACTGCAGTTAAGCATTTGGCAGCTGAAAAGATCAGAGTGGCAGCAGATGGTGGACGCTGCCCTTCACATCTTGCCGGGATGGCAAAGGGGTTTGGTGACTAGACCCGGCAGGCTGGTTCTCGTCAACCAAGTCATGAGAGCGCGGGCTACTCACCACCTCATGATTCCGGAGGCGCCCAAATGGGCTCTTGAAAGAGTGGACAAAGGCTGTCGGGCTTTCTTTTGGGCCGGGACTGAGGAAGTTATGGGAGGCAAATGTGTAGTATCTTGGGCGAGAGTGTGTAGGCCAAAGCACATGGGAGGCCTTGGCGTCATTGATCTACACAAGCATGGCATCGCCCTGAGATTGAGATGGGAATGGCTTAGACGCACGGATGCCTCCAGGACGTGGCAAGGACTCAGCTTGACCGCGGACAAACAAGTTGTGCAAGCGTTTGGAAGCTTGGTAAAATTGAAGGTTGGAGCGGGAGACAAAATTTTGTTTTGGAAGGATAGGTGGCTTCATGGCGCAACCATCGCGGAAATCGCCCCTATGGTTGCGATGTCAGTTCGTATGCAAGTTGCTAATAGGAGACTCATTCGAGATGCTTTGCGTATGCACTCTTGGATGAACGATGTGGTGGGTAACTTGTGCACGGAAGGCTTAACCCAGTTTATAGGCCTTTGGGATATTTTAGAGGAGGTACAACTGGATGCTCGTACCGAGGACAACCCCATTTGGGCCTGGAATGCATCAGGAACATACTCTTCATCATCTGCCTATAAGATGATTTGTGCGGGAGGAGTTAGATTCCATTCCTTTGGAGCCATTTGGAAGTGCTGGGCACCTCTGGCATGCAAAATCTTCATGTGGTTGGCTGTGCAATATCGTTTATGGACATTAGACAGAAGGGCTAGATACGGTCTGCAAGAACAAACATCAAAATGCTTCCTATGTGACCAAGAGGAGGACACGGTAGATCACATTTTACAGCAATGTGTGTTCTCGAGGCAAGTGTGGTTCAGCTGCATTGCTAGGATGGGGCTGACGATGGAGATTTGCCCAACCAATGACTCAAGGTTGGTGCAATGGTGGTCGGAAGCCAGAAAGCGAACTCATAAGCAATCTAGGAAAGGTTTTGACACCTTCGTTATGCTTATCTGTTGGACGTTATGGAAGCAAAGGAACGCGAGGGTGTTTGGATCGGGCGAGATCAAGAACGAGCATGACACTGTGGGCATGATCTTCGATGATCTGAAGACTTGGGCCATGGCAGGAGCGTTTGGAGATCAACGTATGGTAGAGTAGTAGAGTAGCGTGCGAGTGGAGTGGAGGCTTGGTAAGGTCGGCTGTGGCCTAACCGGCAAATATGTAATCCCTTGTACATAATTTCTTCCTTCTATAAAGCTAAGGTACGCCTTTGGCATACCCTCTAAAAAAGATATGTAAGAGGCAAAGAAATCCATGAAAGAAAAAGGTATTAAAGCAGAAGATGTTAAGAATTTACCACATATTGAAGAAATACATGGTCTTGATAACCCGACACAGGTAGTAAAGGTAAATTATCTCTATAGATTTGATGAAGGTGATATTCCTCATAATAAGTCTGTTAGCCAATGCTTAGATGAGTTTGACAATTTTATTGATAAACAAGAAAACTTCAATGCTTATGTTGGTAGATAATTGAAACGGAATGCTTATATGATTGAACACTTGAGTGATTATATGTCTAGAGTTAAGGATGAACTTAAACTCATTAGCAAACATGCTTCTATGGTTACCACTCAAGTAGAACAAGTGCTTAAAGCACAAAATGATCTACTCAATGAATTAAATAATAAGAAAAATGATAATGTTGTTAGAGTTATGACTAGAGGGGGTAGAATGACTAAGGAACCTCTGTATCCCAAGGGCCACCCTAAGAGAATTGAGCAAGATTCTCAGAGAACTAATGTTGATGCACCTAGTCCTTCTAAGAAGAAGAAAAAGAAAAATGATAGGACTTTGCATGCTTCTAGTGAACCTGTTGTTGACACACCTAAGAATCCCAATGATATTTCTATTTCTAATGCTGAAATACAATCTGGTAACGAACATGAACCTAGTGATAATGTTAATGATGATGTTCATGCTGATGCTCAACCTAGCAATAACGATGATGTAGAGATTGAACCTGTTGTTGATCTTGATAACCCACAATCAAAGAATCAACGTTATGATAAAAGAGACTTCCTTTCTAGGAAGCACGGTAAAGAAAGAGAACCATAGGTTCAGAAACCGATGCCTTTTCCTCCTAGACCATCCAAGAAAAAGGATGATAAGGATTTTGAGCGCTTTGCTGAAATGATTAGACCTATCTTTTTGCGTATGCGTTTGACTGATATGCTTAAAACAAATCCTTATGCATAGTATATGAAAGATATTGTGACAAATAAAAGAAAGATACCGGAAGTTGAAATCTCCACTATGCTTGCCAATTATAATTTTCAAGGTGGAATACCAAAGAAACTAGGAGATTCAGGAGTGCCAACTATACCATGCTGCATTAAAATAAACTATGTTAAAACTGCTTTATGTGATCTTGGAGCCGGTGTTAGTGTTATGCCTCTCCCATTATATTGTAGACTTGATTTGAATAAGTTGACACCTACTGAAATATCTTTGCAAATGGCCGATAAATGAACTGCTATACCTGTCGGTATTTGTGAGGATGTGCCTGTTGTGGTTGCAAACATTACTATTTTAACGGACTTTGTTATTCTTAATATTCCCGAGGACGATAGTATGTTGATTATCCTTGGTAGACCCTTTTTGAATACTACAGGGGCTGTTATTGACAGCAACAAAGGCAATGTCACTTTTCATCTTAATGGTAATGAGCATACGGTACACTCTTCGAGGAAACAACCTCAATTCCACGGTATCAATTCTATTGGAAAAATTTCAATGATCACTATTGGAGGGTTTGAATTCCCTCTTCCTACTGTCAACAAGAAATATGATATTCTTATTGTTGGGGACATACATATCCCCGTTGAGGTAACCTAGTGTTATTTGGAAATTACTCGGTTTTATGTTATTCGGAAAGAGTTTGTTAACAAGACTTGATCAACCTTGTTAGTGGATTCCTTTTGAAGAGCATGAGATGGATGAAGTTAGAAAGCACAACTCTCTGTATCCTCCTTTTACTTTCTGTTATTTAGATTAAATAAAGCAAAAATAGTATCTTATGTCTGTTTTCTGAATTATCCTTGCAATAAAAATACCCCAAAAATAAAAGTGCTCCAAATATCCTGAAAATGAAATATGATATTTTGTGTGGAATATTTAAGAATATTTGGCACTGATAACACATCAGGGGGCCACACCACCTGACCACGATGGTCCAGGGCGCGCCCACCCCCTGGGCACGCCCCCTGCCTCGTGGACCCCATGTAGCCCCCCTCCACTTATTTCAGCAGCCACAAACTTCATTTTCCTATAAAAAAATCCTCCCATAGCTCAAACCCTTGTTCTAGCTCATCTTGCTGCCATTTTCGATCTCCTTGCTCAAAGATTTATTCACAAAACTGTTTGGGGAGATTGTTCTTCGGTATGTGACTCCTCCAATGGTCCAATTAGTTTATGTTCTAGTGATTTATTTATTGCAAAATTTTGCTGCTTAGGTGACCCTGTTCTTGAGCTTGCATGTCAAATTTATGTGGTCCCAATTAGTTTCAATGCATGATATAGTCTCTAGGCACTTGTGGGAGTAGTTTCTATCAATATTGTTGAGTTTGGTTCACTTTTGTTTTGAGTCACTAAAAATTTCAGAAATTTTTCAGAGGAAGAAAATGTTGAGGAGATTGTTGAGAGGCTCTTCGAGCCGAAGCTCGGAGGATAAGCAGAAGGAGGTGAAGTTGATGCCCCCTGTTTTTCTAGATTATAAGAGCACATACCTCATCTTGCCAGAAGCCGTTTATGCGTATTGGAGCCTGGCACAAGTTCCAAAGCCTGAGCCAGAGCCACCACTTGACCCTTATCGGTAGTCGGTTTATCAGTGGGATCCCGAGGAGATTGCCAGCCAGTGGCACCCGGAGGACACTCCTCCATACACTGGAAAGAGTAGCTTTGATCCGTGGCCATAAACCAACTTAGGCAAAAAGCCTAAGCTTGGGGAAGTATGTATTTCTCACGGATACGTCTCCAACGTATCTATAATTTTTTATTGTTCCATGCTATTATATTATCCTTCTAGGATATTTTATGGGCTTTTATATACACTTTTATATGATTTTTGGGACTAACCTATTAACCCAGAGCCCAGTGCCAGTTTCTATTTTTCTCTTGTTTTAGGGTATCGCATAAAAGGAATATCAAACGGAGCCCAATTGACCTGAAACTCAACGGAGCTTATTTTTGGGCCATAAGAAGACCAGAGAGTACCGGAGGATGACCAGAAGGTCCACGGGCTGCCCACGATGGTGGGGGCGCGCCCTCTCCCCTGGGTGCGCCCCCTGCCTCATGGAAAGCCCGGAGACCCCGTTTACTTGCCCCCGACTCCAACACCTCCTATATATAGTGAAACCTCCGGAAAATAACCTAGATCGAGAGTTCCGCCGCTGAAAGCCTCTGTTGCCACCAAAAACCAATCTAGACCCCGTTCCGGCACCCTGCCGGAGGGGGAATCCCTCTCCGATGGCTTGAACGGAAAGAATAGCTTCGTGTTATTTTACTACGGACTCTTGAATAGATCTATCAGAAAGGATAACTTTGAGGTGGTTTCGTACCCTACAATAATCTCTTCGTCTGTTCTCCACTATTAGTTACTTTGGACTGACTCTTTGTTGAATGTTGAGGAATAGTTATATGATCCAGTTATGTTAGTATTGTTGAGAGAACTTGCACTAGTGATAGTATGAACCCTGGACCTTGTTTCTAAGCATTGCAACACCATGTATGCTCACTTTTACCACTTGCTGCATTGCTTTTTTTATATTTTCTTATTACAAAAGCCTATATCTACCAACCATATTGCTCTTGTATCACCATCTCTTCGCCGAACTAGTGCACCTATACAATTTACCATTGTATTGGGTGTGTTGGGGACACAAGAGACTCTTTGTTATTTGGTTGCAGGGTTGCTTGAGAGAGACCATCTTCATCCTACGCCTCCCACGGATTGATAAACCTTAGGTCATCCACTTGAGGGAAATTTTCTACTGTCCTACAAACCTCTGCACTTGGAGGCCCAACAACGTCTACAAGAAGAAGGTTGTGTAGTAGACATCAAGCTCTTTTCTGGCGCCGTTGCCGGGGAGGTTAGTGCTTGAAGGTATATCTTTAGATATTGCAGTCGAATCTTTTAGTTTCTTGTTTTATCACTAGTTTAGTTTATAAAAGAAAAATACAAAAAATGGAATTAAGGTTACCTCATATGCTTCATCTTTTTATTATCTTTCGTGAAAATGATGGGAAGGAAAATTGTGCTCATGTACTAGAAGAAGAATTACATAGAATGCTTGGCATAAAATATGTGCATGATGAGCATGATTGCAATGTTGTTAGTGTGAATCCTTTGAATATACATGATGCTAATGATATGCAAAGCCACAAGCTTTGGGAAGCTATGTTTGATGAAGATGATATTTTTTGTCCCCCAAGTTTTGATGAGCAAATTTATTATGATGAAAGCATGCCTCCTACTTATGATGATTATTATGATGACTTGTATGCTATTAATAATAATGATATCCATGAAACTTGTCATCATGATTTTATTTTTCAATTGGATTATGCTTCACATGATAGTTATTTTGTTGAGTTTTCTCCCACCTCTATGAATGAGAAGAATTTTGCTTATGTGGAGAGTAGTAAAATTTCTATGCAAGTAGATCATGAAAAGAATGCTTTATGTGATAATTATATTGTGTAATTCATTCATGATGCTACTGAAAATTATTATGAGAGAGGATCATATGCTTGTAGGAATTGCAATAATATCAAGTTTCCTCTCTATGTGCTTAAAGTTTTTGAAGTTATGCTTGTTTTTCCTTCCTATGCTAGTTGATTATCGTTCCCATAAGTTGTTTACTCACAAATCCCTATGCATAGGAAGTGGGTTAGGCTTAAATGTTCTAGTCATATCCTTCATGATGCTCCCTTTACCTTTATGTTTCAATTCTTATCTTTTATGCGAGCATCATTCAAAATCATCATATGCCTAGCTAGGGGCGTTAAACGATAGCGCTTGTTGGGAGGCAACCCAACTTTATTTTTTTCTTTGTTTTTGCTTCTGTTTAGGAATAAATATTGCATCTAGCTTCTGTTTAGATGTGGTTTTGTGTTTTAATTAGTGTTTGTGCCAAGTAGAACCTTTGGGAAGACTTGTGTGAAGTTTATGTGATCATGCTGTAAAAAACAGAAACTTTTGCGCTCATGAGATTGGCTGTCATTTTTTACTGGAGAGTTATTTTTTGTTTATCCTCTTTGAAGATGATTAATAGACAAATTCCTCACGTCCACCAATTTATTTGAGAATTTTTAGAGTTACAGAAGTATTCGAAAGTTACAGATTACTACAGATTGTTCTATTTTTGACAAATTATGATTTCTATGTGTTGTTTGCTTATTTTGATGATTCTATGAGTAGTACCGGAGGGTATGAACCATAGAGAAGTTGGAATACAGTAGATATTACACCAATATGAATTTAGAATGAGTTCATAACATTACCGAAGTGGTGGTTTTATTTTCTTATACTAACGGAGCTTACGAGTTTTCTGTTGAGTTTTGTGTTGTGAAGTTTTCAAGTTTTGGGTAAAGATTCGATGGATTATGGAATAAGGAGTGGCAAGAGCCTAAGCTTGGGGATGCCCAAGGCACCCCAAGGTAAAATTCAAGGATAACCAATATCCTAAGCTTGGGGATGCCCTGGGAAGGCATCCCCTCTTTCGTCTTCGTCTGTCGGTAACTTTACTCGATGTTATATTTTTATTCACCACATGATATGTGTTTTGCTTGGAGCGTCACTTTATTTTATTTTGTTTTGCTTGCTGTTTGAAAAATATCCCAAGATCTGAAATTTTTAAATGTTAGAGAATCTTCACATAGTTACATAATTATTCAACTACTCGTTGATCTTCACTTATATCTTTCAGAGTAGTTTGTCATTTGCTCTAGTGCTTCACTTATATCTTTTTAGAGAACGGCGGTGGTTTTATTTTGAAGAAATAGATGAACTCTCATGCTTCACTTATATTATTTTGAGAGTCTTTTAGAACAGCATGGTAATGTGCTTTGGTTATAAAACTAGTCCTAATATGATAGGCATCCAAGATGAGTATAGTAAAAACTTCCATATAAAGTGCATTGAATACTATGAGAAGTTTGATACTTGATGAT
Source organism: Secale cereale (assembly GCA_902687465.1). Classification (NCBI taxonomy): domain Eukaryota; kingdom Viridiplantae; phylum Streptophyta; class Magnoliopsida; order Poales; family Poaceae; genus Secale; species Secale cereale. The sequence goes on along the minus strand of LR738709.1, from coordinate 209,738,773 downwards.
TGTTTTCATATATGAAGATGGTGATATTAGAGTCATGCTAGTATAGTAGTTGTGAATTTGAGAAATACTTGTGTTGAGGTTTGCAAGTCCCGTAGCATGCATGTATGGTAACCGATGTGTGACAAATTTGAAGCATGAGCTATTTCATTGAGTGTCATCCTTTGTGTGGAGGTCGGGGGCGCGCGATGGTTAACTCGTACCAAACTTGTAACACCCCATATGTGATACCTTCCATATATGGCAATAAAGCATTTACCATTTGATCCTTGTCCTTTTCCTTGGGGGTTCTTTTCAATTATGCATTCTCATTGTCATTGCATTGTCACATTGTATTTTCTTTATGCATCCATGCTTACTTCATCATCATCATTGCATCATGATCATCATGGTATTCTTCACTTGTCATTGTGTTTTATTCTTTCCTAATATGCCAAGTGAGTGCACCTTGTTCTTGTGTGATGGTGGTGGCAAGATCACAGCCATGCTAAACCCTACCCCTTTTCTTCTAGCACCACTCACCTCTTCACTCCCTTCTTTTCAATTCTTTAAGCATTTTTGCAAGTGGCTTAACCTTCATCTTTAATGTTCATCTCCTCCCCACATCTATGTTCCCTTGCACTAAGCCACCTTGAAAAGCCTTGCCTCATTTTGAAATGATTCAGTCAGGTTAAAAAATGACAGAAGTTTGAACCATATTCAAACTTGTTTTATTTTTCTACCTCTAAAAATGCCCAAGTCATTTTTATAAAATAGGGCATAAATCCAGGATCTAGGGGATATTTCATTTCTCTCCTAGTTCCTTTTCTTTTAGCATGTGCTTTTCATTTTGTTTTTCTATCTGAAGAAAAAGAAAAAGAAAAAGCATCAGCAGCAGCAGCCAGCAGTAGCCCAGCCCAGCAGCACTTGGGCTCGGCCCTCTCCCTAGGCCCAGCCGCCAGCACGTGCTAGCAGCCGGGCAGCAGCCCGCGCGCGTCCCCGCTACCCTTTCTCACCCGCGCCCCCGCATACCCCCGCTGCGTCGTGCCCACGTGGATGCCTAGGGCCCACACGTCAGCATTTGTGGGCAGCAGCACACCCAACTTTTTGGCCTCCTCACGTCGTCGCCATGGGGACCGTGAGCACGATGCCGTCGTCGCTCCGTCGTCGCCCTGGCGCTCTTTTAGGACCCCACCTTGTCCAACCAACCCAGTAGGGTTCCGTCCTCCTTCCTCGCCCGCCGCCAGGCCACCTAGACCCTCAGATCCACCGCGCCACCGCCGTCCCGAGCGCTGCAGAGTGCTCGTCCTCATCGCCGACGTGCTCTCCGGCCGCCGTCGCCCTGGAGATCGTGTCCGTCAAGTCCGCCGTCATCGACTACGGCTCCTGCTACCTCTACGGCCCGAGGGACGCCAAGTTTGACTACCTCCTCATCGAGTTCCCCCGCGTCGGCCTCCGTTCTTCTCCGGCAAGATTCCACCGCCTCTGACCTCGTCGCGGCTAACCAAGCACACCTCCGTGCTTGTGGTGAGTTCGCGCAACTTCCCGACCCCTTGTTCTCCTCGTTTGCTTGCTCTTGCCATGCTAGCCGTGCGAACCCGAGCTCATCGCTGTCGGGCCTCGTCTCCAGTGAGTGCCCTGACCAACGTAGCTCCTCCGCTGGTGTCCATCATCTTCGCCCTGCCACGTAGAGCCTGCTTCGTGCCCTCACCGCTCCGTTAGGCCCCGCAGCTGTCGCGCCATAGTTCGTCGCCGCCGCCTCTGTTGCTTGCCACCGGCAACGTTGTAGTGCTCGGCAGGTAGGTCTAGTGCTTGTCACAGATGCGGAACTCCTCCAGGAGCACACCGCACCCCTCCGCCGCCTGTTTTGGTCGCTGGAGCAGATCCAACGAGCTCCTCCTGCCGGCTCTGTTTTTCCCCTCCGTCTGCATCTTCATGTTATACTTTAGGAAACACTCCCCTTCTTTGTCAGATGCACGCGTATAGCCCAGTGGTGTGTCTCTCCTTCAGTTAGCCAGCGACCAGGGATCGAATCCCGCCGGGGTAGTGGATAAACCCCCTTTTGCAATTTTCTGTGCCACTGATATGCTGGACCCACCTAGCAGCCTCAGCGCCACTCCTACCCACACCCGCTCCCACGCTCTACCACGTCAGTTTCCCGGGACCCACGGGTTAGTGCCTAGGGCTAGTTCAGGCTACGTCAGTTTGGCCTTTTCCTTTTTCTATATTTGTTTTTAATTTCTTTTCTGCATTTTCTTTTGCATATTCATATCTTTAAATATATGCACCTGTTGGAAATGAGTTATATATGAAAACTGCCTAGTTTTTCATGTAGACTAATAAGATGCAGTTTGTTGCCATGTTAACAACATTTAAAATGTTGTTTGATATTATTTTGTGTTTAAAATATGCTCAAACTTGTTAAATTCATAACTAAATAACCACTACTCCAAATTTGACAAACTTTATATGTATTTGTGGTGGGAAAATGTGTAGATTAAGATGGTGCTGTTACTTTGCATGTTTAACAACTTAAAAATATGACTTTCTCATATCTGTCCTATTTGTGTTATAAGGAATTTGGGAGTTTCCGGAAATTGTTGTTTGTTCTTTCCGGCCCATTTAAAATACTAGCATGTTGTTGTTGATCCTAGTTGCACCCCTTGCCATGGTAAACAACTTATAAAACTCGTTGGGTGCTTCTTTAAAAGAATTACATAACCACTTGACTATGCTAGTTTTGTTTCCCATTTTGCTTGTGTTCCTACTTGCTTGTGAACTTGTTCATTGCCATGATACTTGTGCACTCATCTTGTCCCTAGGAGTTGCATCATATCCTACCCATGTCCATATGCATCATATTCATGCATCATGTGTTTGAGCATTGCTTGATGATTTATTGTTGTTCTGTTGTTTGCATTGTTGTGTTGGTTAGAGCCCGGGGACGATTCGGAGTTCAAGGTTCCTTTCAAGACTGAGTTTGAGGAGCAAGGTTACGGTCCCTCCATGGACTCAACAGGCAAGATGACCATTCCCCGATATCACTTCTATCTTTGCCTATGCTAGTTGTCTCGCTCTATTAGATATGCTTCGATGCCTATTCCTGTTTGTCAGCCTCCTATTGTTGCCATGAAACACTCCAACCGCCTTCCTAGCAAACCGTTGATTGGCTAACTACGCATTGCTCAGCCCCACTTATAGCGTTATTAGTTGCAGATGAACTTGTTGTTGGGATAACACAATATATACCTGTTATAAACTAATGCACCTATATATTGGTAATGGGTGGAAGGCTAAGCCTTTCTACTTGGTGTTTTGTTCCACTCATGCCACCTTAGGAACCGATAAACCGGTGTTATGTTCCTTGATTTTGCGTTCCTAACACAGTTGGGGTTTATGGGCCCCCCTTGATCATTCGCTCTGTTTAAAGCTTTTCCAGCAAGGCCCAACATTGGTTTTACATTTGCCTAATAACTAAAACTTTCATAGGGCGTTGCAAACCCGAGTTCTTAATTAACAACCCGGGCCAGTGCTCCTCATGAGTGTTGGTCCAAACTGGGGGTCCTGTAGGGCCGCCTTGGCGAAACCCGAGGTATCTGGTATTAGCTGTAGCATTGCCCATCCGGTCGTGGCCTGAGACGAGATACGCGCGGCTACTATCTGGTTGTCGACACGCCGGGAGGTCTTGCTGGATTAGTTTTACCTTTGTCGAAATATCTTGAGCATGGGATTCCGAGGATACTCGGGTCTTGCCACTTTGGAGTTGCGCCTCCGTAGATCGTGAGCTTGTGATGGGCTAAGTTGGGACACCCTACAGGGTTTGATCTTTCGAAAGACGTGCCCGTGGCTATGTGGCAGATGGGATTTTGTTAATATCCGGTTGTAGATAACTTGTCAGCATATTCATAAGAATGCACTACCTGTGTGAGTAACCGTGATGGTCTCTTTCCGAAGGGCTTCGGGAAGTGAACACGGTGGGGTTATGTTTGATCGTGAGTAGTTAGGATCACTTCTTGATCAACTTGGCGATCGTTGGCACTTGTTCTCTTCTCGCTCTAAAATCGTAAGCTAGTGCTTAGTGCTTGTTGCAACCACTTTTATAACCTTTCCACACCTAAGGCTTGGGTAGTTTTGATACCCGGGAACGGGATTGCTGAGTCCTTTGTGGCTCACAGATTCAACACACACCAGACGCAGGTACCGCTGAGAACAATATAGGAGATGGTTCATAACTTCAGTGGGAGTTCGATGAAGAGCGTGGTCGTTACTATGTTTCGTATCCCGACGATCAGTAGTAGTTCTTACTAGGAGAATCTGGGCTTGTTTTTATGGTATCTTTCTCGTTTGGATTTCGTCCGTAGTCGGACCTATGTTATTTGGATGAGGTATGCTATTGTATTCATTGTGTGACGTGGCGAGTGTAAGCCAACTATGTTTTTCAATTTCATCCCTGAATTTTACATGAGATGTGCAAACATACCATACTTGAGATCATTCTAGTATGTGCTTATGTATTTAAGTCGTGCCTCGACACGTGGGAGAATAGTCGCATACTAGGCACTACAAGTTGGTATCAGAGCCTTCTCCGACCTAGGAGCCCCCTGATTGATCAAATCGCTGACGGTTGAGTCTAGGCACACACATAAAATGTTTTGAGTCCTATATATATCGGAGAGTTGGATTTCTTCTTACTCCTCATCCCTTCATCGCTCTGGTGAGGACTCCTGACGTTGTTCTATCTCCTCTACTCTCAAAAATTCACCAATTTTTTTTAGGATCTCGCGGGTATTGTTTGGATTGTTCCGATATCTTTGTGACGAGAACACTGTTCTCGATGCCTCCTGTCATTTAGGGGTTGTGGCAGTGTCCTGGGGAGTTGAGCTCCGAGGTGCTGTCGTCACAAATGTATCGTAGCGGTTCATAATACCAGAGGCGGTCGACATCGAAAACTCTTCTATGCATGTCTGGTGGTGAGATATCCCCAACGTCACCCAGTACTTGGGAGATAGTTCGGGAGTATTGCCACATCTAGTATAGCGGATGCGTTTCGAAGGTCCGAGGTAAACAGTTTCCGAAGATGACTGGTTATGTGTTGACGGAGGGATACAACTGGATGTAGGTTTAGAGTTGAGTGCGCGGTGCTTCCCCTGTATCCCCAACACGAGATTGCATAACTGGAAAGCTTCGGGAATTAATAGGTGGGTTTCAAGTAGCTCGTAGGTAATCTTCCAACGAGTGCATGGTATGAGGTTTGGCGTTCAAAATCTAGTGAAGAGGTTTCATGGACGTTGTTCTAATTGGGAGTTGCACCTTAAAGGGTCCTTGGCTATGCTGATCCGGGGATTGTAAAACCCTTTGTAACACGTATCGTGAGGCATTCAGCACGAACATGTCAAACAAAACTTCTATCATGTATTTGTTCCATCTGTACCTTGTTGTTTTATTTTATCATTTTGTTCTCCCAAGCGGCTTCTCGACAAGATTGTTGTACCATTAAGCTATGGAATTCATTCGTTCATTTTGTTCGAATGTTCATTGTGAAGACTATATGTTGCAAATATCTAGCCGTTGATTCAGCTTATCTATTTTGCATCAATTGCTAACGGTTGTCATCGTCTTCAGGATGGCTCCTAAGAAGGTTCCCAACCCAAAACAAGAGGGTGAAGAAGAGCGTCCTCATGAACGTCCTCATTCCCCTCCTCCTCCGTCTGAGGCATGGAGAGCGATTATGCAGGCAACCAACCAGAACACTCAGATGCTCATGCAAATGATGCATAATTTCCAAGCAAATCAAGGCAATAAAGGGAACCAAGGCCAAGGAAATCTGTACAATCAACCTCACTTTGCGACACTGAACCAATTCCTGGCAAACCAACCAAAGTCTTTCAGTTACTGTGTGGACCCGCTAGATGCTGAAGATTGGATCACAGACATCAAGAAGCACTTTGAATGCAGTAACGTTAGACCTGAGGATTATGACAAGTTTGCCACTTTCCAACTCAAAGATCAAGTTGTTGATTGGTGGCAACATTACAAAGACTCCAGAGGTGGTCTTGTGATCTCGTGGATCGATTTCTGTAGAGATTTCCTTTCTCATCACATTCCAACCAGTTTCATTGAAGGCATGCGTGAGCAATTCCGTAACCTGAAGCAAGGCACCATGTCCTCCTATCAATACAATGTCAAGTTCTAGAATCTTTCTTGTTATGCGAAGCAAGACATCCCCGATGCCAAGAGCAAGATATACCAGTTCCGAGGTGGTCTGAAAGATGAACTCCAACTATCTCTCACCTTGTTCAATCCGGATGAATTTGACCAATTCTAAATATGGCTCTGAAGCAAGAGGCAGCTTAGCTCAAGTGTAAAGCTTCCAAAAAGAGGATAAGAGATGGTGTCCACTCTTCCTCTTCCTCTCAAGTGGTTGCCAAGCAGCAGAAGTTCTGGCTACCGCCTCCTCCAGTGCTCTGTCCTCCAAGCAACAAGAAGCACTCAGGTGGTCGTGGATTCTCCCACCCACCCAACCCAAGCAACTAGTCCAAGCCTCAGTTCCAAGCTCGAAGACCAAGTGGTCCTTATCATCGGCCTCTTTCAGAAGTTACTTGCAACAAGTGTGGCCAGAAGGGTCACTATGCAAACAAGTGTACTTAGAAGTGCCTTCCGCCTCCTCCACCTGTCAGCAATGCTATTGTCAAGCACAATCCCAAGCATGCAAGAGTGAACTTGATGAATGCAGCTCAAGCAGAGAATTCTTCCGACGTGATAATTGGTAATCTTCCGGTTAACTCAATTCCTGTTAAAGTCTTGTTTGATTCGGGTGCATCATGCTCTTTCATATCTCACCCTTTTGGAACGAAGCACAATTTTGACACCAAAAATTTGCCAAGGGAGTTATCAATTATTTCTCCGGGAAAACGAATGCATTCTAGCATGTTTGCTCCGGACATATCTATTCATATGGGTGATTACAGTTTTCTGGTTTCCCCGGTTGTTCTCGTTAACTCGGACATTGATCTTATTCTTGGGATGGATTGGCTCTCGAAGCATGATGCTCTTATTGATTGTGCAAATATGGAAGTCAATCTAACTCATCCTTCCGAAGACGTGATTATCTTCGCTTCTTGAGATAACACAATCAGGCTATTCTCTCTCAATGACAAGGGCAAGATTAATGCCATTTCTCAGATTCCGGTGGTTTGTGAATATGAGGATGTATTCCCTGAAGAGCTTCCAGGCATGCCTCCCAAACGTCCAGTTGAATTCGTCATTGAACTTGAACCTGGTAAGGAGCCAACATGTCGGCGTCTGTACAAGCTTTCTCCTAAAGAGTTGAAGGAGATGAAGAAACAACTCGATGAGCAGGAACGTATGGGTCTAATCAGACCAAGTACTTCTCCTTGGGGCTGTGGTGTTCTATTTGTGAAGAAGAAGGATGGCACAGAACGCCTTTGCATTGATTACCGGCCATTGAACAAGAAGACACTAAAGAATAAGTACCCGCTCTCCAATATCAATGAATTGTTCGAGCAGCTCAAAGGAGCAGAGGTGTTCTCGAAGCTCGATATCCGGATGGGTTACCATCAGATTCGTATCCGTGAAGAGGATATTCCTAAGACCGCATTCAGAACAAGCTATGGCTCCAATGAATACACGACCATGTCTTTCGGCCTTGCAAATGCTCCACCCACTTTCTCTCGGATGATGCACTTCATATTCAACCATTACACCAATGAATTCGTGCTCATCTACCTCGATGATATCTTGGTATTCTCCAAGAATAAAGAAGACCATGCCAAGCACCTCTGTTTGGTCCTTGACAGGCTCCGTGAGCACCGGTTCTATGCGCAGTTCTCCAAATGTGAATTCTGGCTGGATAAAGTCCTCTATCTTGGCCATATTATCTCTGCCGAGGGAATTTCTGTTAACCCCGAGAAGGTTGAAGCTATTGTCAACTGGGAACCTCCGTAGAATGTCAAACAATTCCGAAGTTTCCTCGGTCTCGCTAACTATTGCAGAAGGTTCGTTGAGAACTTCTCCAAGATTGCCAAGCCTAGTTCCAACCTACTGCAGAAGAATGTCAAGTACTCGTGGACTCCTGATTGTGATGTGCGATTCAAGACACTCAAAGAGAAGCTCATTTCTAGTCCGGTTCTTACTCCTCCGGATGAGTCCAAGACTTATGAAGTCTTTTGAGATGCTTCATTGCAAGGTCTTGGTGGTGTTCTCATGCAAGACAAGAAGATTGTGGCATACACTTCACGTCAGCTAAAACCAAATGAGAAGAATTACCCCACACATGATCTTGAGCTAGCTGCAGTTGTTCATGCCTTGATAACATGGAGACACCTTCTGTTGGGCAGAAAAGTGGAAATCTTCACTGATCACAAGAGCTTGAAGTACATCTTCACTCAGCCAAACCTTAACCTTCGCCAGACTTGTTGGTTTGAAATGATTCAAGAGTACGATCCAAGCATTGAGTATACTCTTGGCAAGGCCAATGTCATTGCAGATGCCTTGAGCAGAAACGCATATTGCAATAGTATCCTTCTCAAACCATTCCAACCTGAACTTTGCGAATCATTCAGGAAGCTCAACCTCCAAGTTGTTCCACAAGGATTTCTTGCCAACCTTCAAGTTGCTCCTACCTTGGAAGATCAAATCCGGGAGGCCCAACTCAGTGATGCTATGGTACAGAAAGTGAAACATGGTATTGCTAAGGGTACTCCCAAGTACGAGTGCTATCGCATTGATGACAGAGACACTTTGTTCTTTGAGGACAGAATTGTGGTTCCCAAAGGTGATCTCAGAAAGCTCATAATGAACGAAGCACATGACTAACTTCTCTGGATACATCCAGGAAGCTCCAAGATGTACCATGACCTCAAGCAATCATATTGGTGGACTCGCATGGAAAGGGAGATTGCCCAATTCGTGAACGAATGTGATGTCTACAAAAGAGTGGAGGTAGAGCATCAACGTCCAGCCGGACTCCTTCAAGCTCTACCTATTCCCGAGTGGAAATTCGATCACATTGAGATGGATTTCGTCACTGGTTTTCCCAAGTCCAAGAAAGGGAATGATGCTATCTTTGTGGTGATTGACAACCTCACTAAAGTAGCTCATTTTCTTGCAGTCAAAGAATCCATGAACGCAGCTCAGCTGGCAGAGCTGTACACCTCCAGAACTGTCTCTTTGCATGGCATTCCTCAAGTGATCTCCTCAGACCGCGAAAGCTTGTTCACTTCCAAGTTCTGGGATTCATTTAAGTCAGCCATGGGCACCAAAATTTGCTTCAGCATTGCGTTTCACCCTCAGACTAGTGGTCAAGTTCAAAGAGTGAACCAAATCCTCGAAGACATGCTCAGAGCTTGTGTCATCTCCTTCGGTATGAAGTGGGAAGATTGCCTTCCATTTGCCGAATTCTCCTACAACAACAGCTTCCAAGCTAGCGCAGGCAAAGCTCCTTTTGAAATCCTCTGTGGCAGAAAGTGTCGTACCCATCTCAACTGGTCCGAGACTGGTGAACGTCAACTCCATGGAAATGATTTGATCTCAGAAGCCGAAGAAATGTGCAAAGCCATACGTGAGAATCTCAAGTCGCGCAATTGCGTCAAAAGAGCTACTATGACGTCAAGCATCCTGACTTGGTTTTCGACATTGGAGGTCATGTCTATCTCCATGTTTCTCCCATGAAGGGCACTCAGAGGTTCGGTATCAAGGGCAAGCTTGCTCCAAGATACATGGGCCCTTTCAAGATTCTTGGCAAGAGAGGCGATCTAGCCTACCAACTCGAGCTTCCCTCCAACTTTGCAAGTGCTTCAAGACGCCTGAACACACTATTCCTTTCGAAGAGATTGATCTTCAACAAGACTAGTCTTATCGTGAGCACTCCATTGCTATCCTTGAAGAAACTGAGCGCAAGACCCGCAACAAGTCCATCAAATTCTTGAAAGTAAAGTGGTCACACCATACCGACCGAGAAGCAACATAGGAACGAGAAGATCATCTCCGTTCCGAGTATCCCTCCTTCTTTCAGTCCTAGATCTCGGGACGAGATCTTTTTGTAGTTGAGGAGAGTTTGTAACACCCCATATATGATACCTTCCATATATGGCAATAAAGCATTTACCATTTGATCATTTTCCTTTTCCTTGGGGGTTCTTTTCAATTATGCATTCTCATTGTCATTGCATTGTCACATTGTATTTTCTTTATGCATCCATGCTTACTTCATCATCATCATGGCATCATGATCATCATGGTATTCATCACTAGTCATTGTGTTTTATTCTTTCCTAGTATGCCAAGTGAGTGAACCTTGTTCTTGTGTGATGGTGGTGGCAAGATCATAGCCATGCTAAACTCTACCCCTTTTCTTCTAGCACCACTCACCTCTTCTCTCCCTTCTTTTCCATTCCTTAAGCATTTTTGCAAGTGACTTAACCTTCTCCTTTAATGTTCATCTCCTCCCCACATCTATGTTACCTTGTCCTAAGCCACCTTGCAAAACCTTGCCTTATTTTGAAATGATTTGGTCAGGTTCAAAAATGACAGAAGTTTGAACCATATTCAAACTTGTTTTATTTTTCTACCTCTAAAAATGCCCAAGTCATTTTTATAAAATAGGGCATAAATCCAGGAGCTAGGGGATATTTTATTTCTCTCCTAATTCCTTTTCTTTTACCCTGTGCTTTTCATTTTGTTTTTCTATGTAAAGAAAAAGAATAAGAAAAAGCATCAGCAGCAGCAGCCAGCAGCAGCGCAGCCTAGCAGCACTTGGGCTCGGCCCTCTCCCTCGGCCCAGCATCCAGCACGCGCTAGCAGCCGAGCAGCAGCCCGCGCGCGTCCCCACTGCCCTTTCTCACCCACGCCCCCGCATACCCCCGCTGCGTCGCGCCCACGTGGATGCCTAGGACCCACACGTCGGCGTCTGTGGACAGCAGCACACCCACCTTTTCGTCCTCCTCACGCCGTCGCCATGGGGACCACGAGCATGACGTCGTCGCCGCTCCGTCATCGCCATGGCCCCTCTTTTAAGCCCCCACCTTGTCAAACCAACCCACTAGGGTTCCCTCCTCCTTGCTTGCCCGCCGCCAGGCCACCTAGACCCCCAGATCCACCGCTCCACCGCCGTCCCGAGCGCTGCAGAGTGCTCGTCCTCGTCGCCGACGTACTCTCCGGCCGCCGTCGCCCTAGAGATCGTGTCCGTCAAGTCCGCCGTTGTCGACTACGTCTCCTGCTACCTCTACGGCCCAAGGGACGCCAAGTTCGACTACCTCCTCGTCGAGTTCCACCGCGTCGGCCTCCGTTCTTCTCCGGCGAGATTCCACCGCCTCCGACCTCCTCGTGGCTAACCAAGCACACCTCCATGCTTGTGGTGAGTTCGCGCACCTTCCCAACCCCTTGTTCTCCTCGTTTGCATGCTCTAGCCGTGCTAGCCGCGCGCACTCGAGCTCGTCGCCGTCGGGCCTCGCCTCTGGCGTGTGCCCCGACCACCGTAGCTCCTCCGCTGGTGTCCATCATCTTCGCCCTGCCACGTAGAGCCTGCTTCATGCCCTCGCCGCTCCGTTAGGCCGCGCAGCTGTCGCGCCGTAGTTCGTCACTGCTGCCTTTGTTGCTTGCCGCCGGCGACGTTGTAGTGCTCGTCCGATAGGGCTAGTACTTGTCGCGGATGCGGAACTCCTCCAGGAGCACACCACACCCCTCCGCCGCCTGTTTTGGTCGCCGGAGCAGCTCCGATGAGCTCCTCCGGCCGGCTCTGTTTTTCCCCTCCGTCTGCATCTTCAGGTTATACTTAAGGCAACACTCCCCTTCTCTGTCAGATGCACGCGTATAGCCCAGTGGTGTGTCTCTCCTTCAGTTAGCCAGCGACCAGGGATTAAATCCCGCCGGGGCAGTGGATAACCCCCCCCCCCTTTTTTGAAATATTCTATGCCACTGACATGCTGGACCCACCTGACAGCCTCGGCGCCACCCCTACCCACACTCGCACCCACGCTTTTCCACGTCAGTTTCCCTGGACCCACGCGTTAGTGCCTAGGGCTAGTTCAGGCTGCGTCTGTTTGGCCTTTTCCTTTTTTGTTTTTGTTTTTAATTTTTTTTCTGCATTTTCTTTTGCATATTCATATCTTTAAATATATGCATCTGTTGGAAAAGAGTTATATATGAAAATTGCCTAGTTTTACATGTAGATTAATAATATGCTATTTGTTGCCATGTTAACAACATTTAAAATGTTGTTTAATATTATTTTGTGTTTAAAATATGCTCAAACATTTTAAATTCATAACTAAATAACCACAACTCCAAATTTGACAAACTTTATATGTATTTGGGGTGGAAAATTGTGTAGATTAAGATGGTGTTGTTACTTTGCATGTTTAAGAACTTAAAAATATGACTTCCTCAGATCTGTCCTATTTGTGTTATAAGGAATTTGGGAGTTTCCGGAAATTGTTGTTTGTTCTTTCCGGTCCATTTAAAATGCTAGCATGTTGTTGTTGATCCTAGTTGCACCCCTTGCCATGTTAAACAACTTATAGAACTTGTTGGGTGCTTGTTTAAAACAACTACATAACCACTTGACTATGCTAGTTTTGTTTGTCGTTTTGCTTGTGTTCCTACTTGCTTGTGAACTTGTTTATTGCCATGATACTTGTGCACTCATCTTGTCCCTAGGAGTTGCATCATATCCTACCCATATTCATATGCATCGTATTCATGCATCATGTGTTTGAGCATTGCATGATGATTGATTATTGTTCCGATGTTTGCATTGTTGTGTTGGTTAGAGCCCGGTGACGATTCGGAGTTCGAGGTTCCTTTCGAGACTGAGTTTGAGGAGCAAGGTTACGATCCCTCCATGGACTCAACAGGCAAGATGACCATTCCCCGATATCACCTCTATCTTTGCCTATGCTATTTGTCTCGTTCTTTTAGATATGCCTCGATGCCTATTCCTGTTTGTCAGCCTCCTATTGTTGCCATGAAACACTCTAACCGCCTTCCTTGCAAACCGTTGATTGCCTAAGTACGCATTGCTCAGCCCCTCTTATAGCGTTATTAGTTGCAGGTGAAGTTTTGAAGACTTCTCCATGATGAACTTGTTGTTGGGATAACACAATATATACCTGTTATAAACTAATGCACCTATATATTGGTAATGGGTGGAAGGCTAAGCCTTTCTGCTTGGTGTTTTGTTCCACTCATGCCACCTTAGGAACCAATAAACCGGTGTTATGTTCCTTGATTTTGCGTTCCTAACACGGTTGGGGTTTATGGGCCCCCCTTGATAATTCGCTCTGTTTAAAGCTTTTCCAGCAAGGCCCAACATTGGTTTTACATTTGCCTAATAACTAAAACTTGCATAGGGCGTTGCAAACCCGAGTTCTTAATTAAAAACCCGGGCCACTGCTCCTCATGAGTGTTGGTCCAAACTGGGGGCTCCTGTAGGTCCGCCTTGGGGAAATCCGAGGTATCTGGTATTACCTGTAGCATCGCCCATCCGGTCGTGGCCTGAGACGAGATACGCGCGGCTACTATCGGGTTGTCGGCACGCCGGAAGGTCTTGTTGGATTATTTTTACCTTTGTCGAAATATCTTGAGCATGGGATTCCGAGGATACTCGGGTCTTCCCACTTTGGAGTTGCGACTCCGCAGATCGTGAGCTTGGGATGGGTTAAGTTGGGACACCCCTACAGGGTTTGATCTTTCGAAAGCCGTACCCGCGGTTATGTGGCAGATGGGAATTTGATAATATCCGGTTGTAGATAACTTGTCAGCATATTCAAAAGAATACACTACCTGTGTGAATAACCATGATGGTCTCTTTCTGAAGGGCTTCGAGAAGTGAACACGATGGGGTTATGTTTGATCGTGAGTAGTTAGGATCACTTCTTGATCAACTTGGCGATCGTTGGCACTTGTTCTCTTCTCGCTCTAAACTGGTAAGCTTGTGCCTAGTGCTTGCTGCAACCACTTTTATAACCTTTCCACACCTAAGGCTTAGGTAGTTTTGATACCCAGGAACGGGATTGCTGAGTCCTTTGTGGCTCACAGATTCAACAAACACCAGATGCAGGTACCGCTGAGAACAATGCTGGAGATGGTTCAGAACTTCAGTGGGAGTTCGATGAAGAGCGTGGTCGTTACTATGTTTCGTATCCCGACGATCAGTAGTGGTTCTTACTGGGAGGATCCGGGCTTATGTTTATGGTATCTTTCTCATTTGGATTTCATCCGTAGTCGGACCCTGTGTTATTTAGATGATGTATGCTATTGTATTCATTGTGTGATGTGGCAAGTGTAAGCCAACTATCTTTTTCAATTTCATCCACGAATTTTACATGAGATGTGCAAAGATACCATACTTGAGATCATTTTAGTATGCACTTATGTCTTTAAGTCGTGCCTTGACACGTGGGTGACATAGTCGCATACTGGGCATTACAAACCTCCCCCCTAGGAGCATGCGTGTAGTACTTTGTTTTGATGACTTGTAGATTTTTGCAATAAGTATGTGAGTTCTTTATGACTAATGTAGATTCCATGGATTATACGCACTCTCACCCTTCCACCATTACTAGCCTCTCTTGTACCGCGCAACCTTCGCCGGTGCCATACACCCACCATATACCTTCCTCAAAACATCCACTATACCTACCTATCATGGCATTTTGATGCGGAGCATCCTACGGACATCACCATGTCAAGAGCCCATTTGGCAAGTGATACGTGCGCCATCTACTTATCATACATAAAGGTGAATCTTCTCCTTTAGACGTGTTGACTTGACCCCTTCGTGGATGGTATACTACTTGACACTCCACTCGTGTGCATGCATAGGTATTGTCGCAGCTTCACGGACGTCGAGGAGGAGCGCAAGCGGCAAGGAACGCCTACACCATCCGCGAGGGAAGCGTGGAAGCAAAGACGGAAGAAGAATGTCATGTCCAGTCCGGAACGGGCGGTACTACCGCTCCCAAGCGGTACTACCGCCCGAGGTCAGGTACTACCGTCCTGCCTGTGCGCAGCCGCGGGCCTTTGGCCTTGTATCCCTTTCGCCCCTCACTTACCCCTTGGTGGCCCTAGACTATATATACTCCTCCACCTCCACCATTTTAGGGTTAGCAAATATGATAGCTCATTTGTATGTGAGCTTTGCTCCTACCTTCTCCTCTTGAGAGAGTGAGACTACTCCATTTGAGGTCAAGACCTCCACCTTGGAGAAGATCCCTAGTGGATGCAAGACCTCCCAAGGGAGAAGAATCCTTGTGGATTATCAAGACCTCTCTCCTCATAGGATTGGGATGAACTCTACCATGTATCTTATTTCCCTTTGATTGTTCTTGTACCTTGTGGATCTCATGTGTTTGTGAGTCTAGTGGATGTGTGATTTGGGCTTGTTCTTGAGTGTTTCTCTTGTGTTCTTCCCTTTGTGCTCCTCTTGTTCTTGGGGATTCCCCTCCAATTCGTGAAAGATCTCCACCTAGGGTTCCACCCCACAACATCATGGTATCTAGAGCTATGGTTTCTCACGAAATTGGAGCCCCCCCTTCTTGTTTCCTAGCCTAATTTTGTTGTCTTCTTGCCCAATTTCGAAAATCCCCACCAAAAATAGCCCCAATTTTTTTTTGTGATTTGTTGGTTTGATGACGTTTTGTTGGATTTGATCCATGGATTTTCTTGGTTTCGAGTGGATCTAGCATCTCCCCAAGTTTCACCACTTTCCATCCACGAAATCCATCCAATTTTGCCCCCGAAATCATCCATTTCCGCCCATAATTCGCCCCGATCCCGATCTGCGAAATTTTCCTGACACCAGCGGTACTACCGCCCCTCCAAGCGGTACTACTGCCTATAACCACAAGTGGTACTACCGCCCTACAAGCGGTACTACCACCCCGCACATTTTCAGCCTTCCAAGTTTCACCGTTTTGACCATAACTAATTCATCCGGAGTCCGATTTTGACGTTCTTGAGCTCGTTTTGAAGCTCTTGACATACCCCATAGCATTTGTGGTTGTTTGAGTAGTGATTTGAGTCTCCCAAGGTGTTTAGGCTACTTAGGGACAATTGCTTCTTCATCAACCACCATCACCACTTCTGCATACCCGTTGCCCACTAAGCAATTCCGCAACACCACCACTTCTCCGCTACCACCATTTGACATTTGTCCTTGAGATTTTGAGTTGTGGTTTTTCCGTTTCCTAAGGTGTTTCGGCTAATTAGGAACGAGTCTACATCAAGAGCACCGCATCTCATCATCATCATCGTACGGTAACTTCGACGACATCTTTGTATATTCCCCTTGCAATTGCATTGTTAACCCCTAGCCCATTTTGCGTCACTTGCCTATCGAGACTAGCCTTTGAGTATTGCCGGCAACGTTACTTGTGCACATTAGTAATCAACGATCCGCCCTTCCATTGTATACATACCATATCATCTTGGTATCATCATATCATCCCTTGTGTCACAAGATTGTTCCCGCATATACACAATTGTTATCTTGGTTTGTGCATCGTGGCCATATACAAAAAAAGCTTTTAAGCAAAAAGAGAAAGACAAAGAATCTTGTAAGAAAGAGCCATAGCATCGCATCATATCATATCATACTTGATCATCTTGGATCATCTTGTGCTAAAAGCACCGGAACATCATACACATAGCATACTTGGGATAGAAAGTTCATACATTTTGCATCTTATAGGTTGTGCATAAGTGTCGTATCCGCCTATTGAGCAATCGTGCTAGCGTCTCTCTTGAGTTGTGCAACAAGAGCATTTTCCGTGGACTCCACATTTTGTGCTCATTCCTTGGTTGCACGACCCCATTTATCTATCCGTGTGTGTGTTTCCGTGTGCCACATATTGCTATTGGTCTACATGTTCCATTTGCGAATTTGTGAATCTCTTTCAACATTATTGACTCTTTCTAACAATTTCATCAAATTTTTGTGCCACTTATCCTAACCAAGCCACTCGATAAGCTTTACTTGATAGGTGTGAGTGAACAAGTCCGGTACCAATTCCACTATTCTTTCATTTCACATTGAGTGAAACGGGATACATCCTCAACTTTGGGAAACGATATCTTGGTATTGTTTATCTCATTTCCTACTCACCCTCTACTCGATTCTCGTGATGGATAGGCAAAGCAAGTCTACTTCGGTCTACAACAACAACGACGAGTTCGGTGCCATGACTAGATCACATCGGCATCGACACCATCACCGACAAGAACGTGAAGGTCACGAGCTCAACATCAACAACCGCTCAACGAATTCACCATCTACCTTGGCATCTTCGCCAAGTGGCTTCAAGGCATCTTCGCCTTCGGACTTGCGGCATCTTCGCCGACCCGCACCTCAAGAGAAGCTTCCCAAGCTCAAGTCCGCGACTTCCACGAGCTACTACGACCTCGTCAACGACCACGAGATTCCTTTCTATGGGACTCAAGAACCCGAGGAGTATCTTGAGTGGGAGCGCAAGATGGACGACTACCTCAAGCTACATCAAGTTCCCTACGAAGATCAAGTGAAGTGCGCCACAAGAAACTTCCACGACAACGCGTCAACATGGTGGCTTCACACAACTTCGACGAGCATCAACGTGAATTGTCCCAAGACGAAGAGAGCTATGCGTCGAGAGTTCGTGCCTCCTACTTACATGGAACATCTTCTTCGCCAATTGGAGAACACCATACAAGGATCCAAGCCCATCGACGTGTACTTCAACAAGATGAAGAATGCCTTGCGACGAGCCGGCGTGGACGACCCCATTTGGATGAAGTTTTACTTCATGATGGGATTGCAACGACATCTCCAAGACTATCTTCCTCGAGAACTACAAGTCTCTCGACGACAACTACATCGGTGCTCTCAAGGCGGAACAAGAACTCATGAAGGCCAAGGCTTCTCCACCGCAAGCACACTTCTCGAAGACCAAGCTCCAAGATGGCGAGCATGAGGCTAGTACCACCACGATGTCCAAGCCCAACGAGCTCCAAGATGATGCTCCCAAGTTCGACTCCACCGCCATCCCTCTTTGTGGCATTGATGATGCCGAGTCTACTTCTCTCTTTTTCAAGATGGTGCGGCGCTGACTACGACTACGGAGCCATTCGAAGACCAAGCTTTGGAGTCGAGCGACAAGGTGGCGAGCGAGGATGATGCTTCCATCTTTGGAGGCGAGAGTGATGATATACCATCTTCGGCCTTCATCCAAGGCGATGATTACGAGATGGTTGAGCATGGGACTTTCCCTTCGACCACGGCGACGTATGATGACTTGAGTGACTTTTTCCACCATACTGAGAGTGAGAGTGACTTCACCACTATCCCCATATATGATGAGATGCCCCATTTCACATGTGAGGAGAGCCACCACAACCACCACTTGAGTGAGATGAGTGACTCCACCATATGTGACTATGAGTGCACCTACCTTGAGGGAGTGAGTGAGCCACCAACACATAGAGAGAGTGAGATAGTTGATAGGTCATGTGAGGCCACTTTCAACACTAACTACTTGCCCTCTACCTCTATTGTGTCTTCTCATTTGGTGCTAGGTCCCATTTATGATGACGAGCCGATTCGCGATGACTTCGTCCTTCGTATGGACAAGAAGATGGCCATGGTGGATTATGACGCACCCCCACATGGTTCCATCAAGATGAAGATGACCACCATTTGGTCTTTTCCACCTCACCTACACCACTTGAGTGGAATGAACAAGGTAATATAAGTGAAGGTGATGCTCTAGTCCCACTAGTGAACATTTGTGACATTGATTACTTGCATGATGTTGATCCACCTATTGCCATGCTTCATGCTAGTTCGACTACCTCATGGGATACATTACCCATTTATGATGTGTATGATGATTGCCATGTGGAGTCTATTAGTTGTGATGCCATGTTGCATAGGATCTCTTGTGATCATTCTTTAGGTCACATCATGTTTGATAATCCACTTGACTTGTCATATGCTATGCATGAGATAACTCGTATGTCATATTTGCAATCTCATCTTAGTAACTATGCATATGCCATTAAGATAAACCCAATTTGCACTTATGGCATAGATGACAAGCCCACAGTTATTGGCATTTGTTTCTCTTGTGATGATATTGATATGCTCCCGTTGCATCATTTATCTCATATGCCATGCCTTAATTACCTAGCTTTGGACATGCATTGTTTTGGATGTTGTTCCACTTCTCCACATTATGCTTCCGATATTGCTAATGAGGAGACCCCCCATAGTTTCCTCATACATGTTAGGAGATTTTGATCCATCCCATCCATTGCATGATCCCCATACTTGTGTGCACAATATGCCCCCCCCATGAATGCAAATGCTATTGTTGTGCCACATACTTGCTCTAATTTGTGTCATGATCATGTCATACACAATAACTATTCTTTCATGAAGGATGACATGTTCTTATACCATGCATCAAATTTGTTTGAGCGATGTTTATCTTGTGCTAACTCACACATACACATACACATCATGATGGATGATGTGTACATTTACCACGCACACACTTTCTTTGGCGTGTGTCTCTTTTGTGTGGTACCCATTCTTACTCGTCAACCTCGCAAGAGCACGAGCTGACGAAACGAGCTCTAGAGAGCAACGACGACCTCGGCTTCCATGGATTATCCTTCCAACTACTCCCTTCGCGCAAAGACTTCGCGCATCTCTTCTACATGGCCCTCACATGGTTATGGGTTATTGTCCATTATACCTCTTATGCCCCTCTTGCCATGTTCACTTTGCATGATATGCTCATTTATATGCCTTTACCATGCATTTGTGACCCATGCTTCACATTACACATGATGATTGATTCTCATACTTGTATGTGTATTTGCAAGCTTGGTGGAGATATCACTTGTTATTGCCATGATCCCTTTGCACCCCATGCCTATTATGATGCTTTGGTCTTGATTTGTGACCGTGCTTGCGATATGTCATGTGCATTGCATGTATCCACTATTTGCTCACATGACATGATTTCTATGAACTCATCTAGTGTGTTGCATCTTCACTCCACTAGTTTGCACGACATGATTGATATTGGTTGTTGTCATATGTCTCCACATGTTGCCTCTCTCATGCTATATGATTGTCCATGCATTGAGCGCAACCATGATTTTAGTCTTGCCAATGAGATTGCCCCCATAGCATTCTCGCATTTATTTGGAGACTTTGATATATTTCTTGTGAAGCATGCTTGTTTTACCTCCTTGCACCATATGCCTAGTGCCATGAATATAGCCATTGTTGCATCATATTATTCATGCACTTTTGCTTCTAATGGTTATGTGCAAGAGAAGAGAACCATCATAATGGATGATGTGTTTATCTACCATGTGCATACGTTCTTTGTTTTGTTGTGTGCATGTGTAGGATACTTGGACTATGTGTCGACTTCCACTTCACGTGAGTTGACCATTCGAGCTCTTGAGAGCGAACCACCTTCTACCACGACGCTTCTACATCGCACTTGCTTGTGCTTCGGCATTGTGAAGAATGCACAAGGACATGCTTTCAAGGTGATATCCTTCTCTTTCGAGAACCCAAAAACCATGAGCACGAATATTGTGGATCGTACTACATGTGTTGCTCGCACCATGAGACTTATTTGTCATCTTGGACCCCTTGATCGCGCACATGTTAGTGATATTGCTTTCTTTCACGATAGCCACATTGCCATGCATCATGTTATATATGCCTTGTGTGTTGCATCCAATTCTTGGATTACTTGTCCCTATCATATGCTTGGTTGCAACAATATCATCTCTTCACATATGCCATGTCCCATTGCTTTTCACATGATTCACTTGATTGCCTCACACATGTTGAAAAATTTCTCTTTCTATTGTGTTGAGTGCCACACCACTTTCACTACACCCAATGCACGCTACGCTCGGATTGTCTTGCACTTGACTCATGTGTTTAGACACTTCATTTTATTTGGTGTTGTGAATGATTCCTATGCGTACCATAGACCTTTCATTGAGCGCTTTATGCATGCTTGCTATGACTTTGAGGTAGATGCTTATTCTCTTGTCACACATATGTGCCTCTCTAACTCACATTTACATGCTTGTTTCCATAATGACCTTGATTGTGATCAATTCATATGCTTACATGCCATGTCACCACCCTTTGTCACACACTATGCTATGCTTGATGACAACACTTGTTGGGTGAATCACCTCTTGAATGCTTGGTTTTACACTAATGCTAACCACATCTGTTTTTCCAAGTGCTTGTTCTTCTTTCTCCTTTTGAAGGAATCACTAGACGGTGCGACATTGGAGAGTGACAACTTTGAGCTTCAAGATGATGAGTACTTGGTGATCCTCCACTTCTACACGGCGACGCCATCTCTTTCCCATGGTGATTTTGTTCTCGATCCGAGGTCGGATCTTTCCCAAGGGGGAGGGGATGATGCGGAGCATCCTATGGACATCACCATGTCAAGAGCCCATTTGGCAAGTGATACGTGCGCCATCTACTTCTCATACATAAAGGTGAATCTTCTCCTTTACACGTGTTCACTTGACCCCTTCGAGGATGGTATACTACTTGACACTCCACTCGTGTGCATGCATAGGTATTGTCGCAGCTTCACGGACGTCGAGGAGGAGTGTAAGCGCCAAGGAACGCCTACACCATCCGCGAGGGAAGCGTGGAAGCGAAGACGGAAGAAGAATGGCATGTCCAGTCCGGAACGGGCGGTACTACCGCTCCCAAGCTGTACTACCGCCCGAGGTCCGGTACTACCGTCCTGCCTGTGCGCAGCCGCGGGCCTTTGGCCTTGTATCCCTTTCGCCCCTCACTTACCCCTTGGTGGCCCTAGACTATATATACTCCTCCACCTCCACCATTTTAGGGTTAGCAAATATGATAGCTCATTTGTATGTGAGCTTTGCTCCTACCTTCTCCTCTTGAGAGAGTGAGACTACTCCATTGGAGGCCAAGACCTCCACCTTGGAGAAGATCCCTAGTGGATGCAAGACCTCCCAAGGGAGAAGAATCCTTGTGGATTATCAAGACCTCTCTCCTCATAGGATTGGGATGAACTCTACCATGTATGTTATTTCCCTTTGATTGTTCTTGTACCTTGTGGATCTCATGTGTTTGTGAGTCTAGTGGATGTGTGATTTGGGCTTGTTCTTGAGTGTTTCTCTTGTGTTCTTCCCTTTGTGCTCCTCTTGTTCTTGGGGATTCCCCTCCAATTCGTGAAAGATCTCCACCTAGGGTTCTACCCTACAACACATTTCCATAGCCATTCCGAGATATATTGCCGTGCAACTTTCCACCGTTCCCTCCATATGACACGCTTCATCATTGTCATATTGCCATGCATGATCATGTAGTTGACATCGTATTTGTGGCAAGGCCCCCATGCATAATTTTTCAAAGATGTCACTCTTGATTCATTGCACATCCCGGTACACCGTCGGAAGCATTCATATAGAGTCATACTTTGTTCTAGTATCGAGTTGTAAATCAATATAAGTGTGATGATCATCAATATTAGAGCATTGTCCCAAAGAAAAAAAGGAAAAAAGAAAAAAAAGGAAAGGCCAAAAAAAAAAGAAAGGCCCAAAAAAAAGAAATGAAAAAATAAAAAAAATAAAAGGGACAATGCTACTATCTTTTTCCACACTTGTGCTTCAAAGTAGCACCATGATCTTCATCATAGAGAGTCTATTGTTTAGTCACTTTCATATACTTGTGGGAATTTCATCATAGAACTTTGCTTGTATATTCCAACGATGGGCTTCCTCAAATGCCCTAAGTCTTTGTGAGCAAGCAAGTTGGATGCACACCCACTTAGTTTCTTTTGTTGAGCTTTCATACATTTATAGCTCTAGTGCATCCGTTGCATGGCAATCCCTACTCACTCATATCAATATCTATTGATGGGCATCTCCATAGCCCATTGATACGCCTAGTTGATGTGAGACCATCTTCCTATTTTGTCTTCGCCACAACCACCACTCTATTCCACATAGTGCTATGTCCATGGCTCACACTCATATATTGCTGAAAGTTGAAAGCGTTTGAAACATTTTAAGTATGAAACAAGTGCTTGGCTGAAACCGGGGTTGACTTTTATCTTGAATCTTTCGAATCTGAACATCCATGCCACAATAAAGAAAATTGCATTGAGAATTATGTCAGGTAGCATTCCACATAAAAATTCTGTTTTTATCATTTACCTACTCGAGGACGAGCAGGAATTAAGCTTGGAGATGCTTGATACGTCTCAAACGTATCTATAATTTTTTATTGTTCCATGCTATTATATTATCCTTCTAGGATGTTTTATGGGCTTTTATATACACTTTTATATGATTTTTGGGACTAACCTATTAACCCGGAGCCCAGTGCCAGTTTTTGTTTTTCTCTTGTTTTAGGGTATCGCAGAAAAGGAATATCAAACGGAGCCCAATTGACCTGAAACTCAACGAAGCTTATTTTTGGGCCAGAAGAAGACCAGAGAGTACCGGAGGAGGACCAGAAGGTCCACGGGCTTCCCACGAGGGTGGGGGCGCATCCTCCCCCTGGTCACGCACCCCCTGCCTCATGGACAGCCCGCAGACCCCCTTTACTTTCCCCAACTCCAACACCTCCTATATATACTGAAACCTCTAGAAAATAACCTAGATAGGGAGTTCCGCCGCCGAAAGCCTCTGTTGCCACCAAAAACCAATCTAGACCCCGTTCTGGCACCCTGCCGGAGGGGGAATCCCTCTCCGGTGGGTATCTTCATCATCCCGGCGCTCTCGATGACGTGCAGGGAATAGTCCACTCTTGGGGCTGAGGGTATGTACCAGTAGCTATGTGTTTGATCTCTCTCTCTCGTGTTCTTGAGATGGCACGATCTTGATGTATCGCGGGCTTTGCTATTATAGTTGGATCTTATGATGTTTCTCCCCCTCTACTCTCTTGTAATGGATTGAGTTTTCCCGTTTATGTTATCTTATCTGATTGAGTCTTTAAGGATTTGAGAACGTTTGATGTATGTCTTGTGTGATCTACCTATGGTGACAATGGGGTATTCTATTGATTCACTTGATGTATGTTTTGGTGTTCAACTTGTGGGTTCCGTGACCTTGGGAATCTATGCATAGGGGTTGGCACATGTTTTCGTCTTGACTCTCCGGTAGAAACTTTGGGGCTCTCTTTGAAGTACTTTGTGCTGGTTGAATAGATGAACCTGAGATTGTGTGATGCATATCGTATAATCATGCCCACGGATACTTGAGGTGACAATGGAGTATCTAGGTGACATTAGGGTTTTGGTTGATTTGTGTCTTAAGGTGTTATTCTAGTACGAACTCTATGATAGATTGAACGGAAAGAATAGCTTCGTGTTATTTTACTACGGACTCTTGAATAGATCGATCGGAAAGGATAACTTTGAGGTGGTTTCGTACCCTACAATAATCTCTTCATATGTTCTCCGCTATTAGTTAGTTTGGAGTGACTCTTTGTTGCATGTTGGGGGATAGTTATATGATCCAGTTATGTTATTATTGTTGAGAGAACTTGCACTAGTGAAAGTATGAACCCTAGGCCTTATTTCTAAGCATTGCAACACCGTTTATGCTCACTTTTACCACTTGCTACGTTGCTGATTTTATATTTTCTTATTTCAAAAACCTATATCTACCATCCATATTGCACTTGTATCACCATCTCTTCGCCGAACTAGTGCACATATACAATTTACCATTGTATTGGGTGTGTTGGGGACACAAGTGACTCTTTGTTATTTGGTTGCATGGTTGCTTGAGAGAGACCATCTTCATCCTACGCCTCCCACGGATTGATAAACCTTAGGTCATTCACTTGATGGAAATTTGCTACTATCCTACAAACCTCTACACTGAGGCCCAACAACATCTACAGGAAGAAGGTTGCGTAGTAGACATCACTCACCGACATTACATTCATGTTCACACACTCTTCCCAGTTGTCGGTGCTCATACTTTTTTATTGTACTATCAATGCTAGTTTATTTTCTTTTCTAAGTCTTTTTCTTGTGTGTTAGAAAAACCATAAGAAAAACCTTAAAATTAGTTGTAGCTTTGAGCTAGCTTACTTTCGATGCCTCTAGTAGTAGTAATTAAAAGAAAACCCAAAAATATTTCTCGTTCTTCTTTTGCTTGTTCAGAGCTTTCCCGTGTAAATAGTTTTATTTCTTTTCTTTTCTTTAGGGGTCAAGAGGAGAATACCATGATGAAAATGTTGAGTGGCTCTCATATGCATTATTGTTGATTTAACCAAGAGCCATATTACCTTGTCTTCTCCCTTGTATTAAATGCTTGCAGATTCCAGCTTAGTACAATGCACGTGCACTATTATTATTATCCACACCGTTCGGTCATGCGAGTGAAAGGCAATAATGATGATATATAATGGACTAATTGAGATGAGAGAAGATGGTATGAACTCGACCTATCTTGTTTTTGTAAGTATGATTAGTTCATCGTTCCTGATTCAGCCTATTATGAATGAAACATGCTTGCAATGACAATTAGAGATTATAGTTGCTTATGCCATGCTTAATTAGCCCGGATTTTATAATGGTTTATCTTGCGTGCCGACATGCTATTAAAATGGTTGTGATGTGGTATGATAGGGTGTATCCTCCTTTGAACGATTCAAGTGGTTTGACTTGGCACATGTTCACGCATGTAGTTGAAACAAAATCAACATAGCCTCCACGATATTTATGTTCATAGTGATTTATATCCTACTCATGCTTGCACTCATTGTTGATTAATCTTAATGCATGTTCATGATTGTTGTCACTCTCTAGCTGGTCGCTACCGAGTCTCTTTCTAGCCTTCACTTGTACTAAGTGGGAATACTGCTTGTGCATCCACTTCCATAAACCCGAAAGTTATTCCATATGAGTCCACCATACCCTCCTATATGCGGTATTTACCTGCCATTCCAAGTAAATTTGTATGTGCCAAACTCTACACCTTCAAATAAAATTATGTTTTGTATGCTCGAATAGCTCACGTATCAACTACGGATGTTTTCCATGTTAGGTGGCTTATTCTCACGATGAGTGGACTCTGTTCACCATTCACGAGAAAATGGCCAGTAATCGGGATGCCCACTCCCATGCTCAAGTCAAATCGAAATAATTAAACAAAACTCCACTAGGACTGTTGTTGGTATGGACGGTACCCATTGTTTTGGGTCAGCCGTGGAGTGTGCTTGTTGGTGGTGGGGGAGTAAAAATTTATCATTCTGTTTGGGAACGGCCTATAATGTGTGTAGCATGGAAGATATCGAGAACTCTTGGTTGTTATGTTGACAATGAGAGTATGCCCTCAAAATATTATTTATCTCTATTTTAAAACTCGAGCTCTGGCACCTCTGCAAATCACTGCTTCCCTCAGTGAAGGGCCTATCTATTTACTTTTATGTTGAGTCATCATCCTCTTATTAAAAAGCAAGTTGGAGAACACCGCTGTCATTTGCATGCATTGCTATTAATTTACATTGAGTATGACTGTGACTGGATCTCTTTTACCATGAATTACAATGTATAGTCAGTCCTTGATCTTCAGAGGTGCTCTGCATTTATGTTTTGCGGTCTCAGAAAGGGCTAGCGAGATACCATCTTGTTATATCACATTATGATTTCTTTGAGAAAGTGTTGTCATCCGAGGTTTATTTTGCTCGCTAGTTGATTATGTCATTGATATGAGTAAACATGAGACCTAAATGTTATTGTGAATGTGGTTTATTCATAGTCTTTGCTGAAACTTGAATGTTGACTTTACATATTTGCAACAACAAGAGCAAACAGAATTTGTAAAAGTTTTTCTTTATCACTTTCAGTTTGTTAACTGAATTGCTTGAGGACAAGCAAATGTTTAAGCTTGGGGGAGTTGATGCGTCTCCAACGTATCTACTTTTCCAAACACGTTTTCCCTTGTTTTGGACTCTAACTTGCATAATTTGAATGGAAGTAACCAGGACTGACGCTGTTTTCAGCAGAATTGCCATGTTGTTATTTTTGTGTAGAAATAAAAGTTCTCGGAATGACCTGAAATTCCACGGAGAAGATTTTTGGAATTTATAAAAATACTAGTGAAAGAATAAAGATCAGGGGGGCCACATCCTGTCCACGAGGGTGGGGGCGCGCCTGCCCCCTGGGCGCGCCCACCTATCTCGTGGGCCCCCTGAGGCTCCACCGACCTTGACTCCAACTCCATATATTCACTTTAGGGGAGAAACAAATCAGAGAGAAGGATTCATCGCGTTTTACAATACGGAGCCGCTGCTAAGCCCTAATCTCTCTCGCGAGGGCTGATCTGGAGTCCGTTCGAGGCTCCCGAGAGGGGAATCTGTCGCCGTTGTCATCGTCAACCTTCCTCCATCACCAATTCCATGATGTTCACCACTGTGCATGAGTAATCCCATTGTAGGCTTGCTGGACGGTGATGGGTTGGATGAGATTTACCATGTAATCGAGTTAGTTTTGTTAGGGTTTGATCCCTAGTATCCATTATGTTCTAAGATTGATGTTGTTATGATTTTGCCATGCTTAATGCTTGTCACTAGGGCCCGAGTGCCATGATTTCAGATCTGAACCTATTATGTTTTCATGAATATATGTGAATTCTTGATCCTATATTGCAAGTCAGTAGTCACCTACTATGTGTTATGATCCGGCACCCCCGAAATGACAATAATCGGGACCACTACCGGTGATGACCGTAGTTTGAGGAGTTCATGTATTCACTAAGTGTTAATGCTTTGGTCTGGTACTCTATTAAAAGGAGACCTTAATATCCCTTAGTTTCCAATAGGACCCCGCTGCCACGGGAGGGTAGGACAAAAGATGTCATGCAAGTTCTTTTCCATAAGCATGTATGACTATATTCGGAATACATGCCTACATTACATTGATGAACTGGAGCTAGTTCTGTGCCACCCTATGTTATAACTGTTACATGAGGAATCGCGTCCGACATAATTATCCATCACTGATCCAATACCTATGAGCTTTCACATATTGATCTTTGCTTAGTTACTTTTCCGCTGCCACTTTTACAATTACTACGAAACTGCTACTGCTACTTTTGCCACCGTTACTGTTACTTCCATACTACTTAGCCACTAAATACCTTGCTGTAGATATTAAGTCTTTCAGGTGTGGTTGAATTGAAAACTCAACTGCTAATACTTGAGAATATTCTTCCCACAAAAACTGTTGCGGTCCCCTATACTTGTGGGTTAGCATGGATCACCGGGTGACCAAGTCTGTGAAGGTTTGGAAGTCACCTTGAAGAGTTACCATGAGTGATTGGGTGAGGTCTGTGTGACCTTAGCTCAAGGGGATTACGGTGAGGACTGTGTGTTCGGGACTGTGTGTCCTCAGGTTAAAATACCTAGCCGCCCTAATGAGACGTACAACTGTCACAACAGTTGGAACTGGTCTACCAAATCATTGTCTTCACCGAGCTACTTTATATTTCATCAACCCTTTCATTCTGCATTCATGTGTTAATGAAATTGATCGTTATTGTTTGAAGACTTTGACTGGAGACTTTCTCAATTTCATCAATCCTATTTTGCTAGTCATTCCGTCTTTTGCCTGCTTATCATGTTTACACGCTACCTGTGCTCCGTGTATGCTTCATTTCATCATGATGACTATGCTACTGGTTTGTTGTGCATGCACCTAAGTACTTATTCCGATGCATGTAGTTCGTTGGTCGGGAAATTCCTCACTTAGAATTTCCTCAGTGACAAATTTGTACAAATTTCCTATTCACTCCCCCCCCCTCTAGTAGATATAATGCACTTTCAATTGGTATCAGATCAAGGTACTCCCTTATTCCGTGTGATTTTAGTTTAACCACCTTGAGTTTTAGTTATGTCGACCGCATGCATGAAGAAAGTGTTATGTATTATCTTTGATGGTCATAACTATCCTAAGTGGAAGGCCATGATGAGGAAGCGCCTCTTGGCGATGAACAGTGAGCTATGGACCATCACCGAGATTGGTCTTACCGATCTATGCAAGACGTCGCATGCCGAGGACATTCACAAATACACTCGGCTGGATATCTTGGCGAGGGATATCATCTGCTCCTGCCTATCAAGAGATGAGTTTATGTGCATTACGTATCTTCGCAATCCGAAGCTTATCTCGGACCGAATCTCTGACGTTTATGAAGGTCATCGAGCACGTCCGGATTCCTGGTCCCTTGAGTTCTAGGAATCACTCAAAACGATGACTTTCGAACCTGAATCATCTTCTTCTGCACCATGTCTCATGGCAAAAGGTGCACAGGTAACCGATTATCCCTCCTCCTCTGAATCTAGTGAAGATGAATCTAACAAAAACTTCAAACCAAGCTATTCCGAACTTGCTAATATTGCCATAAAACAACAAAAGGCTTTGGAAAGGTTCAAAATCTGCTAGACAGAAGTGATGACTTGTTGCATGAGGGAATGGATCGAACTCAAACTCTGACTGATAATCTTCAGTGACTACAGGATAAGTTTGATAACCTTCAAAGTCATCATAACACTCTCTTAGCCGATCATGAGAAGCTTTCCTATGAATTTCTTCAAAGAAAGCAAGATCTTGAGAAGCTAAGGGTGAGTCATGAAGATCTTCAGATGGAAAATGATTCATTGCACGTTCAACAGATCAGTTCCGCTCACGAAGAATTTATTCCACCATGTTTGAAATGCATCGAACTTGAATTCGCTAATTCTTCACCTGAATGTTCAAATGTTTCTATTGCTGTAAATTCTTCAACTGTCTATGTGGTCACAAATTCATCATCTGAGGATACCACAAATATAACTGACGATAACGCGGGGTTGGAGGAATTGTATGTGACAGGCATGTACAAAAGCCTCAAAGAGCATCACACTCTTTGCGATGTGCTTAAAAAGCAGATCTTGAACATGAACCCTAGGAAAGAGGGTATTGCCTTTGAGAGGAAACTCAATGCTGAGGGGACCTACTGGAAAACTGAGCAGTATCCCAAAACCTCATGGGTTGCTGCTAAAGGACCTCCCGTAGACCCATCTACTTTATCTGGCTTTACTTGTGAATCTTCATATTCATCTGATGAGTAATTTTACTCCAACTATAAACTGTTCAAAAATCAGAATTGTGAAGTATTTGCTAGATATGTTGGAACTAACTGCAGGAATGGTCCCCCTATGAAGAAAATCTAGGTTCCCAAAAGGTACCTTGAAAATCTTCAAGTGAATGTCCTCATGACACCACATGTGAAGAACTGGAACCCTAGATGAAATTCTTCATATGGATCAAAGTCCTCGCATGGATCAAATTCCTCATATGAACATCATCGTGCTAATGCTTCTGTTTCACAGGGAAAATATAAGGGTTATGAACATGTGTATTAGTCTTCATGTTCATAAGTCCTCAAAGAATTTCTCTGCTTACTCATATTCATACTCTAACCCCTCTCCTGTGAAACGAAGTGGACTGGCTTCAATGCCACCTTTTTCTTATGGAGCTCGTAGAATGATGAACTCTTTGCCACCCCTTGAGATGTGGGTGGTGAAGAAAAAGAACATATCTATTATGTAGGGTCAGGTCTCCAGACGAACTTGAACATCTCAAGAATTTGCTAGAGACCTGAGTGTGCTTGAAATGACGCAAGCTAATCATGAAGAAATGAATTGCTCATTTCTCACATACTTATACTACTATCTATATAGCACCACTTGATGAAATTCATTCTGATGAACTTGATGTCATATTATTCTCTATGAAGTATATGAGTTCATAAGATGCACTAATTCATCTGCAGGATGAATCACTCAAAGCTATTGAGTGGGTCATCGACAGTGGATGTACAAATCACATGACAGGTGACAAAAACTTATTGATGACTCTACTTTATCTCCATCACATCTGAAGCATATCACCTATTCTGACAAAGGAAAAAGCAAGGTATTGGGTCTAGGTAAGGTCGCAATCTCAAAAGATTGACACATGGACAAAGTTATGCTTGTCGAGTCTCTTGGATTCAACCTCATGTCTGTCTCAATGCTTTGTGATCTTGATATGGTTGTCATCTTTGGCAAATATCGATGTGTTGTACTCTTGGAATCTGACAACTCCAAATTCTTCGAAGGCTTTAGGACAGGAGACATGTATATTTTTTATTTATCTACAGGACCACAGCATGCCACATGTTTACTTGCAAAAGCTTCAGAAGGATGGCTATGGCATCGACGACTCGGTCATGCTGGCATGAGGAACTTGCACATGCTTGTGAAGAATAAGCACATCATTGGTATTAAGGGTGTCAAATTCCTCAGAGATCATCTTTGTGGGGATTGTGAAGCTGGAAAGATGACCAAATCCATGCACCCCTCGAAGACTATCATGACTACCACTCGCCCTTTTGAATTGCTTCACATGGACCTCTTTGGCCCCACTCATTATTCGGCACTAACAAATGCAGCATCTATATATGTCTTTGTAATTGTTGATGATTTTTCTCGTTACATGTGGGTGTATATCATCACATTTAAACATGAAGTGCAGGAAATCTTCAAGTGGTTCTCCTCAAGGGCCTCGATGAATTTCGGGGTGAAGATCAAGCATATCTGGAGTGACAATGGGACCGAGTTCAAGAATACTGGTCTTGATGACTATCTTGATGCACTTGGTATTACTCATGAGTTATCTGCCCCATACAGTCCTTAGCAGAATGGCATCGTGGAGCGTGAGAACATGACTCTTGTTGAGATGGCTCGCACTATGCTTGATGAATACAAGACGCCTCTTCACTTCTGGCCTGAGGCTATTAATATTGCATGCCACATCAACACCAGGGTATATCTCCACAAACTCCTCAAGAAAACCTCATATGAACTCCTCCAATGTGAGTTATTTCAAAGTCTTCGGTGCTAAATGTTGGATTAGAGATCCTCATCACAGTTCTAAATTTGCACCAAAAGCACATGAAGGTTGTATGCTTGGTTATGGAAAGGACTCGCACACCTATAGAGTCTTCAACACCCACCATCACAAGGTTGTTGAAACTGTAGATGTGCGGTTCGATGAAACTAACGACTCGCAAAATGAGCACCTGCCTCCTATGTCAGATGAAATACCTCCTAAGGAGTCCATTAAGCACCAGGCTACTGAGGATATCACGCCCACTGAAGAACCTGCTGAAGAAGTCATTCCAAACCATGAAGAAAATCATACTGGTGCACCTGAAGAAATTGTTGCTGAAGAAAATTCTCAGCCAAACCAAAGTCGTCAACCTGCTCATCCTTGAGTGGCCAAAGAAGTGCAGATTGAGAAAATCTAACTTTTGTGGGCACTTCGCTTTTGTCTCTATCATAGAGCCCACCAACATTGATGAGGCATTTCTGGAGCCTGAGTGGATTCAGGCTATGCAAGAGTAATTGCATCAATTCGAGCTCAGCAATGTGTGGGAACTCGTCAAGCAACCAGATCCTCGCAAGAACAATGCCATAGGTACCAAATGGATCTATCGCAACAAGCAAAACAAAAATGGCCTATTGGTGAGGAATAATGCTTGTCTTGTAGCTTAGGGATACACACAGGTTGAGGGAATTGACTTCGACGAAACTTTTGCACCTATTGCTAAACTTGAAGATATTCATATACTGCTTGCTTATGCTAACCATCATAATATCATCTTATATCAAATGGATGTGAAAAGTGCATTCCTCAATGGTAATCTTGAGGAAGAAGTATATGTTGCTCCACCCCCGTGTTTTGAAGATCCTAAACATCCTGACAAAGTCTTCCGACTCAACAAGGCCCTCTATGGCCTTAGGCAGGCCCCTTGGGCGTGGTATGACAATCTGAAGGAAGGCTTCAAATCTGGTTCACTTGACCCAACTCTTTTCACCAAAACTTATGATGATGAATTATTCGTGTGCCAAATCTATGTGGACGATATTATCTTTGGTTCTACTGACAAACGTTATAGTGATGAATTTGCCTACATGCTAAGTGAAGAATATCAAATGTCTATGATGGGAGAATTGAAATTCTTCTTAGGTCTTCAAATTTGTCGACAACACAATGGCATCTTCATATCTCAAGAGAAATACCTCAAGGATGTACTGAGGAAATTCGGCATGCAAGATTGCAAAGGCGTCAAAATCCCTATGCCCAGAAATGGACATCTCTACACCGACAAAAATGGTAAAGATTTTGATCAAAAGGTACATCGCTCCATTATTGGCTCTTTATTGTATCTATGTGCATCTAGGACAGATATTATGCTTAGTGTTTGTATGTGTGCCTGTTTTCAAGCTACACCGAAGGAATCACACCAAAAGGTTGTGAAGCATATTCTTCGATATCTAGCTCACACACCAACACTTGGATTATGGTATCCCAAGGGCTCGGTTTTTTTTATCTCATTGGATATTCTGGCTCTGACGATGTTGTTGATCGAGTGGATCACAAGTCAACATCAAGCACATGTCATTTCCTCAGAAGAACCTTAGTATGTTGGTCCTCCAAGAAGCAAAACTGTGTATCACTCTCTACTTCTGAAGCTGAGTACATTGTTGTTGGTTCATGATGTGCTCAATTGCGGTGGATGAAGTGAACCCTCAAGGACTACGGCATCAACATGAAGAGTGTGTCTCTCTACTGCGACAATGAGAATGCCATCAAGATTGCTCACAACCCATTTCAGCACTCGAAGACAAAGCACATCCAGATTCATCATCATTTTCTTCGTGACCATGTGTTCAAGGGTAACATCTCCATCTACCACGTGAAGACTGAAGAACAGCTGGCAGATATCTTCATAAAGCCCTTGGATGAAAAGAGATTTTGCAAGTTGTGGTGTGAGCTAAATATCATAGAATCTTTGAATGTTCTTTGAAAGGACACACATCCTACCACTTACGCAAAATTGATGACTTAGATGTGCAACACACGAAGTAACTTTTTCTTCAAACAATGAAGACTAACCCTTTAAGTGTGAAGAAATTAATGAAGATTTTGATTCTCACAACCCTACGACAATTGTACGCGACGTCTGAAATCATCATTCTTATACGATGAGTCATGCCACCAACCAAAGTTGAAATTTGAGTTTTTCTTCATTTTTACAAATTCTTCAAAATTTTCCAATTCCTCAAATTTGCAATTTCTTCAACCTTTCACTGGAATTCTTCATTGGCTATATGTTGTGAGTTTTCATGTCCTCAACGGCATTCACTTATTGCTAATTCTTCTAGTTGATTTTTCCTCTAAGTGAATGTGATCGGACCCTTTCCCCCTCTATGCTGAACT
This sequence comes from Secale cereale, assembly GCA_902687465.1. Lineage (NCBI taxonomy): Eukaryota > Viridiplantae > Streptophyta > Magnoliopsida > Poales > Poaceae > Secale > Secale cereale. The sequence goes on along the minus strand of LR738709.1, from coordinate 209,704,442 downwards.
CAAATCAGTATGTTCACAAATTCTTCATGTGCGTTCTATTTGATACCCGTTCAAAATCTTCACTTTGTCCTTGACAGTTGAAGAATTTGTGAATGAAACATTAAAATTTTCATATCTGAATTTTCGGCTTTTGCCACTCAAACCGTTCCGCATCCCACGATGGATTAAACAACTCACCCACGATCCTCCACTATATCCACTCCTCATAACATGGGTGACACATGTCACTAGGATAGCAAGGGACAAAGGCATGTTTATCCAAATTCTTTGGACGGGCAGTTTTTTCATCGTGGCTATAAATACCCCTCCCTTCCTCATACTTCATTTACTCCGCTCGGCCGCTCCTTGCTCGAGATCTCAGACCTAGCGCCGCCGCTACACACCATCGTCGCCAATGAGGAAGAGCGTCACCGCCTCGACCTCGTCGTCGTCATACTCGCGCCAGTCGCGGAAATCTTCACTCAGCCACCGCTATAGCGGTCTCCCTCCGCCAAGTTAGGATGTGGGAGATCTGGACCGACGAGCTTTTCCAACTCCACTCCTAGTTCGTCGTGTTCTTCATCAAGGGTAATTAAAATCTGATTTTACTGTTGTGGGGACCCCGACTCATAAGTCGAGATCACCGAATGCACCTGTACAGTGATCCCAGAGATCAATGCTCACTGAACACACAGAAGCTGAATAACAAGAGTCTCACATCCATACATACCGTATTACAGAAATTGTGACCATTATGGTCAAGTCTTGAGTATATATATGATCACAGCGGAAATCTTTGTTGACAACTTGGACCCATGCCATCTGCCTTAACCCTACATGCATTCTGACTGGAAGTGTCCTAGCTCGCATGATCGTCACCAAGTGATCTTCATCATATCCAGTTCTTTCATGCCTGGCCAATAAAATAACCAGTGGCAAGACAATGAGTACTTTGAATGTACTCGCAAGCAACCCAAGAGTGATAACGGAATAATTATGCAAGGCTCTACTGCTAAATTGGCAGTTTTGCGGAAAGCTAGTTTTTCTCATGCAAGTATGATCAACATTTATCAAGGACATGCATGCATCTGCAACAAGTATCAGGAGGTTACAGACATCAATATCGAGAAAGAGTTATGAGCAACTCATGCTCAAGCTCATCGTGACTTCCTCAAGAATCACATCATCAATATCACCGAACCGTGTTGCTTTCCTCAGACACACACCAGGTTTCGTAAACATTGGATGTAGCCCAAGAGCGGTTATCCAACTGTCCTTGACCGTGGACACGGCTATTCGAATAGTTTTACACTCTGCAGAGGTTGCACACTTTACCCACAAGATCCGGGGAACTTTCGTGTCAGCCACGACCCGTGGTACCTCAAGTACCCGGGGTAAGCACCCGATCACTATCTTTCCCTAGACGACACTAAATTAGAGTCCACTCGATTGGTAACAATCCCCGTGCCCAACATTTCACATCTTAAAATTGTGGAGCCACGCTCCCATATTCATCACATACCACAAGCACGGGGTACCAACGGTGTGTTCGGTGCCCTGTAAAAACAGTCATGGCCGCCTATCCAAGCACGACCCCGTCCCGAGAGTGACCTCGTGTCACCCCCATCACTAGTAATGCGGGCACCATGCTAGTATCGGCCTAGGTAATCAATAATGCCCTTTCCCATATAAGGGTAGAGTGGTTGCGCATGTACGGTTGGAATAACGGTCGCAACTTAAACCAATCCCTTTTGAAAACAACACACACACTTGCCTCCGTACACCACTTCGTCATCAAGTGGTTACCCAACTCATCATCTCCCTCGGGCATAAGTGGCACTCGACGGGGTTTTCGAAATGTCTTTTGAAAGTACTCTTCCTCCATCGGCATGCATATTCCCGTCCCATTTGCGTAGCTACTACTATAGCATCCTATCTACTCCCACCCGCATAACCCTCATAGGAAGGTAGGGTCATGCTTGATTCAAGTTTCAATAGGAAAGTAACAAACGCAACAACCAAAATGGTCACCACCTCAACATTATTTTGATGCATTGATATGAGGTGCAATATGGCATGCATAAAAAGGTTTCTCAAACATGGTCAAAGGGTTGCTTGTCTGGTTCATCAGAGCCTTCAAAGCTTCTGGACCATCTCCAAGTGCTCCGTATCTTCGTCAACTAACGTCGGAAACAATCACAATAAGAAACACAACAAGGCAAAAATAAAAGTGCTCTAAAAATAGGAGTTGGAATTTTCTAGGATACCTCTGGTCATATGAATAATGACCAAGGTGGTTTCATAGGCATTGGATCGATGGATAATTTGGAACATTTCAATATGATGGAATCAAGGGGTTTAATGGATCTGTAAGAAGTGTACAGATGAATTATTTTGAAAAATGGGCAAAGCCACCAATTTAACAAGGAAATATTTTAGAAGCATCTAGGAGTTAGTTTCATTGGATTTGGAGTTCAAATGATTTTCTTATGAATTTGCAAAGTTGGCTATACATGGATATATAGACCAATATTTGATGTGGTATAGAAGGTATTGGGAAAAATGTTCAAAAACTAGGTTATGAGCATATAAGTATACATGAATTTCAATCATGGCATTTGGATCAACTTTGAGCTCTGTGTGATTTTCTAAAGTTTATCACGGAAATGGAAAATAGGATTTGCAAATTATTTGTGAAGGAAGTTTTTCTGGAAAAATGTGCAAGTTACACCATGTGATAGAGCATGATTTATGAATTCACTAGAAACTTGAATCATCAAATTTGGAGGTCTAATGAATTGATTATGGATTTAAGAAACTTACTAAAAAAGAAAAAGAGAAAGAATTTACCTAAGTGGGATGGATTTAACTGTGCGCTAGCGTGCACGGAGCGATGCGTAGCGCCGGAGCGCTGCTGGGCCGACCCGGTGGCTCGGCCACACGGGCAGAGGGCGACGTCGAAGGTGTCGTCTCCGGAGTACGTCTTCGACTGGGGGAGGCGGTTCTAGCCCGGCGTGTCTCCACTTAAACCGTGCGGCTGGCTGGCGGGGTCACTGACCTGCGGGCCCCACTCGCATAGTCATCCCCTTCCTCCCGCGCCCGCGACAGAGAGGCTCAATGCCTCGGCTGCACATCGGTCAGCGCTTGCCCAAGGCGGCATAGGCCCCCCCAGCCAAGATTCCGGCACCAAAGGGGTTGCCGGGAAGCGAATCGTCAGGGGAAGCCCTCGGCGACGGCGGGAGACGGCCGAAGCGCCCCCTACACCGGCCGCGACGAATGGCCTCGTCGGGCGGTGGTGGTATGGGAACCACGGGGCACGGGAAGAGGCGGCGAAGGGAGGAGAAGCTCCGTAGCCCAATGGCAGTTCTCCTGGAGGTCGAAGGGGAGGTGGACAAGCCCTGGTTCACCAGAGCCAAGCGGAGAACGACGGTGACCGAGGTGGCGAGGGAGAGGCAAGGAGTGCTAGAGGGAGAGGTAGAGCATGTCCAGTAGGTAGTTGGGAGGGAGAGGGAACCAGAGGAGGCGGGAGATGGAGCTCGGGGTGGTTTATATGGGGGGAATCGCCGGTGCACCGTGAGCATGGTCCATGCCACACTCGCGCAAGCTCACAGAGGGGACAGGAGAGAGGTTCCAGTGGGGGCCGGCAACGTGACGTGTCCCGGATGTCGATATGACCTCGGGGGACATGAGGGGGAGGCCGCAGGTTGTCTGGCAGCTCGGGCAGAGGGCCGCTACAGTGCGGGAGCGCACTGTAGCGCGCTCTAGAGCACGCCATTGGCATGCCAGGGCGTGTCATTGGCAGTTGCGCGTGGCCAAGCTTGTCCACTAGCTGTGGGGTGGTACTGGGATGCTCTGAGATGCTTAGGAGGTAAGGTAGGAGGGAGGGGTAAGAAGTAGGAGGGTAGAAAGGTGCTGCCATGGTGAAAACATAGAGCTAAATGGGGTTTTTACCCCATCCAATGATTGATCTAGGGGCGTGGGTGAGTTAGTTACTGGAGTTAGAAGGGGTCTAGGAGATGCTGTGGTAAAAAGCTTAGCTCATGGAGAACAAGAAAAGAGGTGAAAATATCAGTTTTGGAAAATCACCAGAAGGTGTTTGATGGTGTTTTGGGCAAGCAAATGGAGTTCAAATGACATGAGACTTAACAGGGTGAAATGTAACATGAAAATAGGGTGTTCCACCAAGTTTGAGATCATTTGAAGAAAGTTGCCAATGTAACTTTGGTAAACCCTAGAAATCAACAGAAATGGATTTTCCAAGATTTAGCCATGCAAATCATCTCTCCTTGATTCACCACTTGGTGTAGTGTCATCATTTGGGGTTGTGATCATGTCCACAAAATTTGAGGTCACAAGTAAAAAGTTGACAATGTAGAGTTGTTGAAATTTGGATCTGGTCAGAAAGGGTTTTGGGGCACTTTCATCAAGGTATCCTCCTCCAACACTTGTGCCATTTGGTATACATGCATAATTAGACCATTTTAGCATGTGAACCAAGTTTGAGAGCATTTGGACAAGTTTGGCAATGTAAATTTGCTCAAACTTCAAAATGGATAGAAATGGTTTTGAGGGGATTTGATGATGTTTTCTTGTTCTCCAAGGCATGAGGCATGGCAAGATCATCAAATATGTCACATTTGACATGATAGAATTTTCCAGGAATTTTTAGAGAATATTTCCTTTGTAAATATTTCAAATGCTTGAAATATTCGGAAAGGGTTTTTCTGGGATTTGACCAATATTCTGAACATAACCATGTGTTGAAACTCTTATATATGGACAATATATGTCCTATGAGCTTCCCTGAATTTTGACAAATATTTTTGAAACAGTTAAATAATTTTAACCTATTAAAGACCATTTCTTGCCTAAAGAAAAAGCCTTTAAATAAAATATAAAAATAACTTTTAAAATTACAATTTTTTGGTTTAAGGGAGTACTATACCTAATAGGAGTCAAATATACTTTTTGAAAGATTTTTCACACCCCAAATAAAGTACTTGCTGTACAAACCTCAATTCAGGGGTTTTTGGAAAACTAATTTTAGAAAATACTATTTGCCCAAATTATTTTTATAAGAAAATACTATATTGTTCTATACACATGGCATGATCATTGGGAAAAGGTTTTGGATCAAGGAGATGAAGTATAAGAGTTGGATGATTTATTTTGTTTTACGAACATAGTGGACCCCTAAAAATGAATGTCATCAGTTGAAGACTTTGGTTTTCTTGAAGACTTTGAAAGTGAGGAAATTGGTGTGACCTTGAAGACTTTCATATTGATGCGAGGATTATGAAGTGTGAAGACTTTAATTTTCGTAGTTTCATTTTCTCTTTCTTGAGTGATAGGAAACATCGTACTTTTAATGGGGGCGAGGTAAAACTAAGGAAACACTTTCCAAGTGATGCTCATCTCAAAGCCTACACTACCCAATCCTTTCGAGTGAAGCCATTGGACATCTCATACAGTTCAGTCAATTTCTTCAGTGATAGAGACGAAGATCTTATGTTCTCTGAGGAAATTATTCTGACCGAGGAGTTAGGAATTCGCCAGTGCGGATTGCCAACAAGTGAGGAACATGATAGCCCTGAGGAATTTGAAAGCTCAAATTTCCAACCGTTGTTGTGCTACGTGCTAGCTGTCCCAAAATATCTTATCCACCTAACGATCATATCATTGAAGTGCATTTATGTCTTATCATGTCGGTTTGTTCTCTAGGCTATAAATAGCGCCCGCAACAACCACTAGTTGGTTGGCTGCTCCGAGAGAAACTGACACTTGTCATTTGAGCATCCCATCCTCCGAGGACTTTGAGCGAAAATCATCAAGTGAGGAAAAACCCAAAAACCCAAACACCTAAAACCCAAAGTGATTGAGCATCATTGAAGAGATTGTTCCTGTGTGGAACCAACGCTTGTTACCTTTGAAGACTATGCATCTTCCAAATGGTTAGGCATCAATGGTCTAGAGCATCCAAGAGGAATTGTGGATCCCCGAGTGACCAAGTCTGTGAAGGTTTTGAAGTCACCTTAAAGACTTACCACGAGTGATTGGCTGCGGTGCGTGTGACCATAGCTCAAGGGGATTACAGTGAGGACTATGTGTTTGGGACAGTGTGTCCTCAGGTTTTAATACCTAGCCACCCTAACCAGACGTACAACTGTCACAGCAGTTAGAACTGGTCTACCAAATCATTTTCTTCACCGAGCTACTGGTTCTATTTCCTCATCCCTTTCATTTCCTCATTCATGTGTTGATGAAATTGATCGTTACTGTTTGAAGACTTTGACTAAAGACTTTCTCAATTTCCTCAATCATATTTCTTCAGTCATTCTGTCTTTTCCCTGGTTATCATGCTTACACGCTACCTGTACTCTGTGTATGCTTCATTTCATCATGATGACTGTGCTACTGCTTTGTTGTGCATGCACCTGAGTACTTATTCCACTGCTTGTAGTTCGCTGCTCAGGAAATTCCACACTTAGAATTTCATCAGTGACGAATTTGTAAAAATCACTTATTCACCCCCTCTAATCGATATAACGCACTTTCATGTCTATATACATGATCATTGCCATGAATAACATCATAACTATGCACTTTTCTATCAATTGCCCAACAGTTATTTGTCTACCCACCATATGGTATTTATTCGAGAAAGAAGCCTCTAATTAAAACTATGGCCTCGGGCCTAATTTTATCATATTACAAAAACCAAAATTACCTTGCTGCAATTTATTATCTTTTATTTTGTTTTGCAATTTATATATCTACCGCTACCAGATTTGATTCTTGCAAGTAACAAGTTCAAGGGGATTGACAACCCTCTTGTCTGCATTGGGTGAAAGTATTTGCTCTTGTGTGTGTAGGTAAAGTTCACCAGGCTTTGTGTGGTTTTCCTATTGGTTTGATAACCTTGGTTCTTAATGAGGAAAATACTTATCAGCTATTATATTGCTTCACCCGTCCTCTTCGGGGGAAATCCCAACAAAACTCAAAGGAGTAGCCCCCCTTTATAAGGCGATAACGGTGGATAGCCCAGAGCATCTACATCATAGACATAGTCTTGATAGGTACAATCATCTCATATTTGGACTCCCCTCGCATGCAGCGCTTTCCTCCATCAATTAAATCAACGCATGAGTAGGGCATTGATAGTGCATTTATTACCCAAGATGGGTTTTGGTAATGCATGCATCATATATCTCAAAGAACTAATGATGCTTCAAGTTTATTTCACATAAAGCTTTTCTTTGGAACAACAGTGGAATGGAAGGTAACCTATAAAAAGCTTCAAAGAAAGTGTTGGTCAAGCCATGGTATTCTTCGTTTTCATTTTAGTGATCCAAGATCACATTGATTCCTTACGCATATCAATACTATAAAAAGGGATGATGATGTGACAATGAACTCTTTGCTCTAAGAGCCTAAAGATTAAATTCTAAAAATTACTTAAACAACCTCAACAATTTCATTATATCCATCTATCCTTGTTCACTTCGGTGCCGCCGAATCATTCACATCCGGAGCCACCGAGACACTCACTTAGCCGTTTTTTCCACACCTTAATTTGTTCGGAGTCTCCAACATTCCACTCGGATTCACTAAAGCAACATGGCAAACCTTATGTCATCATGTCGGAAATTTCAAGCAAAACAAGAACTTTTGAAGCAACTACACAAAGTTTGCCAAGCTCTAAGGTACTCACCTCGGAGCCATCGACCGAATCTTTTCGGACCATCCAATTGAAATCAATGTTTTGACACATGAAAGTGCGTTATATCGACTAGAGGGAGGTGAATAGGCGATTTTTACAAATTCGTCACTGAGGAAATTCCTAAGCAACGAACTACTAGCAGCGGAATAGATACTCAGGTGCATGCACAACAAAGCAGTAGCATAGTCATCATGATGAAATTAAAGCATACACAGAGCACAATTAGCATGTAAACAGGATAAGAAGGTTGCAGATAAAAGACTGAAGAAATAGGATTGAGGAAATTGAGAATGTCTTCAGTCGAAGTCATCAAACAATACAGATCAAGTTCATCAACACATGAATGAGTAAATTAAAGGGTTGAGGAAATAGAACCAGTAGGCTTGGTGAAGGCAATGATTTCATAGACTAGTTCCAACTGTTGTGACAGTTGTACGTCTGGTTAGGGCGGCTAGGTATTCAAACCTAAGGACACAGTCCCGGACACACAGTCCTCACAATATTCCCCTTGAGACAAGGTCACACAGATATCGCCCAATAACTCATGGTAAGTATTCAAGGTGACTTCCAAACCTTCATAGACTTGGTCACCCGGCGATCCACAATTCCTCTTGGATGCTCTAGACCATTGACGCCTAACCATCTGGAAGATGCACAGTCTTCAAAGCTAACAAGCGTCGGTTCCACATAGGAACAATCTCTTCAGTGATGCTCAATCACTTTGGGTTTTAGGTGTAGGGGTCTTGGTTTTTTCCTCACTTGATGATTTTCTCTCAAAGTCCTCGGAGGATGGGTTGCTCTAATGAGACAAGTGTTAGTTTCTCTCGGAACAGCCAACCAGCTAGAGGTTGAGGAGGGCGGCTATTTATAGCCTAGGGAGCAGCCCGACATGATAAGACATAAATGCCCTTCAATGATATGACTGTTAGGTGGATAGCATATTTTGGGACAGCTGGCGCATAGCGCAGCAACGGGCGGAAATTTGTGCTTTCAAATTCCTCAGGGCTATCATGTTCCTCACTTGTAGGCAATCCGCACTGGAGAATTCCTAAATCCTCACTCAGAACAAATTCATCAGAGAATAGAAGAACTTCGTCTCTGTCACTGAAGAAATTGGTTGAACTTTATGAGATTTCCAATGGCTTTACTTGAAAGGATTGGGTAGTGTGGGCTTTGAGATGAACATCACTTGGAAAGTGTTTCCTTAGTTTTACCTCGACCCCCTTTAATAGTACGGTGTTTCCTATGACTCAAGAAAGAGAAAATGAAACTACGAAACTAAAAGTCTTCACGCTTCATAATCCTCACATTAATATCCAAGTCTTCAACGTCACACCAATTTACTTATTTTCGAAGTCTTCAACAAAACCAAAGTCTTCAACTGAACACATACATTTCTAGAGGTCGACTTTCATCGTAAATATCAAACTACTCAGAGACTTATATAACATGTGTACACTCACAAACACATTAGTCCCTTAACCTATAAGTCTTCAATACACCAAAATCACTAAGGGGCACTAGATGCACTTACAATCTCCCCCTGTTTGGTGATTGATGAAAAATAGGCTAAGTTTTCAACAGGGATAAACATATCAAGTGTAACTACTAATATTGAGGACTTTGATTGCAAGATATATAGAAGAACTCCCCTATAGATGTGCATATTTGAGGATTTTTCTTGAGTAGCAAATGCACATTGTAGAGTAATATCATGGAGATCTCCCACTATATCTTGTAATTCATACACGCATTTGACATATAATATGAAGAATTTAAAATGTGTGATGGAATATGGTGTCTGACGAAATTCAGCATGCGTGCATTAAGGTACTTGAGGAAATAAGCATGTAGAAAGGAGTTCAAAAATTGTCAGACCACCATCGAACTTAAGTTTACAGCTCACCAGAGAAAACACCTCGGAAGAGTAAGAGTTGTAACTTAACGAAAATATAGCTCATATATAAGAGACCCGCTTGAAGACTAACTCAAATTTCTCCCCCTTTGTCATCTGTTGGATCTTGGGTTCCTGCAAAACCCTTGAGGTTCGAACTCTGGGGTGCGCACGAAGATCTCCCCTTCCGCCCTAGCTCATCTACTCGTTGATCCCTAGGCCTAGCTTCATATCTAAAGGACAAGGGACACAAGGTTTATACTGGTTTGGGCCACCGTTGTGATGTAATACCCTAGTCCAGTGTGGTGTGGTGGATTGCCTTGTAGGCTGAGGAAGAACTAGTACATGGATGAACTGCCACCTGGGGAGAGGGGTTCTGGTGCTCGAGTGAGCTTGTGGTGTGTGGCCTGCTATCTGATCAATTCAAGATGACCTGATCCCAATGGTGGTGGCTACTCCTATTTATAGTGGCCCGGGTCCTCTTCCAAAATATTGAGCGGGAAGGGATCCCACAACGGCCAATTTTGAAGGGGGCAGCTAGTACAAGCTATCCGGACAAAAGGCGGTCTTCGCCTGTCAAAGGCTCTCGTGGTGACGACGTCGTGGGCTCCGCGATGACCTCCATTTTGCCATCATGCTGGTCTTGGTCTTGTTGTACCGATATGGAAACCTTTGACTGATGCCTCGGGACTCCTCACCTGCACCTGCTTCTTTAGCACCAAAGAGGAAACTGGCACTATACGCCCGCTGGCGCCCGCCTGGCCTTGGTCGTCACTTCTCACGTCATGAGGACCTCGCGAGGTACCCCTTGCCTTGATATCTTCGATCCTCATGAGCCGGCCTAGTGTGGCCGCCCCAGGGGATGTTGTCACACCCTGCATTTTTGTAACATGTCATTTGCATCATTAAAGCATGAAAATTTGGACCAGCAAATTTTTTTGGCATCATTTGGATTTTATTTGGAATTATGTTTTTCTCCCTGTGTTTTTCAAGTGCTCTTTAAAGTCAACTACTCCCTCTTGTAGATTTCATCTCCTTACCCAAAACTTCTGCCCAATGATCATACCAAGTGTTTATAGCAGTATAGTATTTTCTTATAAAATTAATTTCTCCAAAATGTATTTTAAAAAATTAGTTTTCCAAAACCCCCTGAATTGAGGTTTGCACTGCAAGTGCTTGATTCAGGGTGAGAAAAATATTTCAAAGAGTATATTTGAAACCTAGTAGATATAGGACTCCCATAAAACCACAAAAATATAATTTTAAAAGTTATTTTCCTATTTTATTTAAAGGCTTTTTCATAAGGCCAGAAATGGTCTTTAATAGGGAAAAAATTATTTAATTATTTCAAAAATATTTGCCAACATTCAGGGAGACTCATAGGACATATATTGTCCAAATATAAGAGTTTCAACACTTGGTAATGTTCAAAATATTGGTCAAATCCCTCAGAAACCCTTTCTGGATATTTCAAGCTTTTGAAATATTTACAAAGGAAATATTCTCTAAAAAATTCAGGGAAATTCTATCATGTCATATATGACATATTTGATGATCTTGCCAAGCCCCATGCCTTGGGAAGCAAGAAAACATCATCAAAACCCCTCAAAACCATTCTGTCTGTATATGAAGTTTGAGCAACTTTACATTGCCAAACTTGTCCAAATGCTCTCAAACTTGGTACACATGCTAGAATGGTCTAATAAGGCACCTAGACCAAATGGCACTAGCTTTGGAGAAGGGTAACTTGATCAGAGTACCCCAAAACCATTTCTGTTCAAATTCAAATTTGACCAACTTTACATTACCAACTTTTTACTTGGGGCTTCAGACTTTGTGGGCATGATCACAACCCCAAATGATGACACTACAGCAAGTGGTGCATCAAGGGGAGATGATTAGCTTGACTCAAACATGGTGAAACCATTTCTGTTGATTTCTAGGATTCACCAAAGTTACATTGGTAAGTTTCTTCAAATAAGCCCAAACATGGTGAAACACCCTATTTCCATATGCCATTTAATCGTGTTAAGTGTCATGGCTAGTGGAGATCATTTGATTGCTCAAAACCCATCAAACACCTTCTGGTGATTTTCCAAAGTTACCATTTTCACCTCTTCTCCTGTTCTCCTTGAGCCCAACTTTCTACCACAGCTTCCCCGGGTCCCCTTGCACCTCCAGTAACTTCCCCATGGCCAGAGCTCAATAATAGAGGGGTGAAAACCCCATTTTACTCTGCTGGACAGCCCATTTTTCACCTTCCCTAAACCTCCCTCCACTTCCATTGGGTAACCAAGGCATCCAAGGCCACAGCCCACTTGTTTACTCCATACCTGACCCCCAGACAAGGTAGCCGCTTCCAGCAAGCCAAAGGCATGCCCTGGCATGCAATAGGCGTGCTCGAAAGCGCGCTACAGTGCATGCCCGCACGGTAGCCTCCTCCAATCAGCAGCCCCCAACCACCTCGTGCTTCCCCCTCGCGCCACTCGATGCGCCTCGACATCCGCAACACGCCCCGGTGCTGTACCCCTCCTCCTTCTCCCTCCTATGGCTGCCCTCGCACGCACGCCGGCCGCCCGAAGCTCCAATCTTCGGCCTCGCACGCTCGCTGCTCTGGAAGCTTCCCCCGCTCTCTCTCTTCCTCTCCCCGACCCTGGACCGCATCGAGCAACTCCGCAAACACCACCTCAGCTCCTCCCGGGCCCTATTTCAACGAGCAGAAGCTCGCCGGCGCACAGGTCCACGGCACCTCGCCGTTCGCCTATAAAAGGATCCCCCGCGCTCCTCCTCTCCTCACCAACTGCTCTCTCACCCACCTAATCTTCCCCCTACGCCCCTCACTCCAATCTAGACAGTCTCGAGCTCGAGATCGAGCTCGAGCTCCGCCGCGGCGGCTCGCCGTCGTCTGCTCGGTACAGGCCCTCCCCGCCGCTCCTCTCGCTCGATCTAGCACCACGACGTCCCACTGATCCTTTTCCCCCTCTTTTCCCTCTCTACAGCTGCCAGAAACGACCAGAGCAACCTTCACCCGACGCCCCTCCGCCGCGTGACCTCGCCACCGGCAAACCAGGTCACTCCGTCGACCCACTCCACCTCCACCAGATCGGCGACACCTCGCTGATTCCGTCCCTGCCCTTAGCTAGCCCTGCCGTGCCCCGAATCGTCGCTGGTGAGCTCGCCGGCCCTCTGTCGGAGGGTTAGGGATGACAGGCGGGCCCCGCCTATCAGCCTCTCCTCGCCCTCGCCTCTCTCTCCTCTCACTGACGCCGGGCCCCGCCCGTCAGGTTTGAAACCTGGCGCGCACGCGCTGGCGCCCGTGCGATGGGCTGATTCGCCCTGGGCCTGCTGCACTGTGGCCGTTCTGGCACAGTTGCACAGGACCTTTTTTCTTTTTCTTTTTTGTGGGATTTTCAAATAATTCCACAGGATTAAATATTTATCCAATTGAATTAATTCCAGTTCCTAAAAACTTGTAAAAATCCAACATATTTAATGGTATCACTTTCACCCATATCCATGAACCTTTTCTGTTCTGTTCAAATTTGAATCTATATTTGAACATTAAAAACCTCTGTTCAAAAATCCATGTACCCCATTCTGTCACTCCAAATCTCAAACTAGGAATTTTTCCATCTTAGTTTTCCCTCTAGTATTTGATAAAAATAAGTTGACATTTTTCTGAGCACTTTGGTTTTTCTGTTTTTATTATGGTCTTATTTTCCCATTGTTTATTGCGACGATTAGATACCGTGTTTGACGAGGTTGCTGAAGAAGAAGGATGGGAAGGATTTGAAGACCTTGAAGACCAAGCCAATCCAGGCAAGCAGCCCTTTGACTATGATACCCTTGTGTTCCTCGGAACCCTTTTATTTCCGAATGCATGATGATAAGAGTGACGGTGGTGACCTAGTTGAGAGCCACCACATGATGCATACCCTACTCATGATCTTTACCATGTGTTTAGATGTAATGACAAATGATTAGTAGTGGTCCATAGTGATGCATGTGTGCCATGAATCCTTCGTGGTTGCAATCTTTTCGAAAACCCCATCGGGTGCCCCTAATGCACGAGGGTGATGTTGAGGTCATCACTTGAGGAAGAAGTGGGGTGCCAAGAAAGATCTTGTGTGTGGGTGAAATGATGGATTAGATTTATGTGTGACTACCGTCCCAACCAAACATGTGCAACCACTCCACCCCTTATGGGACGGGGCATTATTGATTACTTAGGCCGATACTAGCATGGTGCCCACATTACTAGTGACGGGGAAGACTTGAGGTCTCTCCCGGGACGGGGTCGCTCTTGGATAGGCGACCATGACTGTTTTCACATGGCACCGGACACACCGTTGGTCCCTTCGTGTATGCGTGACAATGCAAAAAGGGCAAGTCCCATGATTTACCATTTGTACACGAGGGTCGTGCACCAACGAGTGGACCCTATGTTAGTGTCGTCTAGGGAAAGGTAATGACCGGGTGCTTCCCCCGAGTACTTGAGGTACTACGGGATCGTGGGTGACACGAAAGCTTCTCAGATCTTGTGGGTAAAGTGCGCAACCTCTGCAGAGTGTAAAACTATTCGAATAGCCGTGTCCACGGTCATGGACAGTTGGGTGGTGCTACTTAAACTATGTCCAGAATTTTACAATCTCGATGAAAGTATGTGTGTGTGTTGAGTCAAGGTGGTGACTCGACTCGTTGAATTAAACTCTATTCACGTTGATATCTGTAACCTGTCTTCGAGGTTACCCACACTTATTGATGCATGTTACATGATGGTAGAATAATTAATCTAGCTTGTAGCTAGGTTGCTCATTGTTGTACAATTGCATTATTACCTTGAACCAAATCATCGGTTGCTTGCGAGTACATTCAAAGTACTCATTGGCTTGCCACTGGTTATTTAATTGGCCAGGCATGGAGGAGCAGGAATTTGAAGAAGAATTCTATGGAGACGAACATGCGAACTAGGACGCTTTCCCAGTCAGAATGCCTGTAGGGTTAAGGCAGATGGCATGGGTTCTACTTATCTACGAAGACTTCCGCTATTCGAGTTATTTGCTATTCAGCCCTTGAGGCTTTATCTATGTAAGACTTGGCCATAATGGTCATAATTTGTGTAAGACGGTATGTATGGATGTAAGACTCTTGTTATTCAGCTTCTGTGTGTTTAGTGAGCATTGATCTCAAGGATCAGTGTAGACGGACATTCGGTGATCTCGACTCTTAAGTCGGGGTCCCCACAGAGCTGGTATCAGAGCCATCCTGACTGTAGGAAGCCTTAGTTAGCATGGGCGTTAGTTAGGTGAGACCCTTTTCAAAAACCTTCTGAACCTCTCTTCTTTTCTAAACCTTACCAAACCTGAAATATCATCAGCTTATTAACCTCTCCTATTCAACCTTTGTAGATGGCCGATGTACCTGAAGAGAACCTGACCACTGGGTTCCCCTTGCTTCTCGAGGATAGCCTCCAGGAGTGCCAGTTCCACTAAGAACCCATCCTCACCTACCATGAGCATTGGGTTAACGACACTGAGGCGGAGTCCCATGTGGAAGTGATCGTGAAGGCAAACGATCCTCCCACAAGTTGGTTCTTCGAGGGACCCCAGATGGAAACAGTACCCCTCGCTGTCGAGGCTGCTGCACTCAAGGCACTAACCCGTCTCCGCGAGCTTCTTCCGGAGATGGCAGCCAAGATGACAACCCGCTTCTTGCCTTACCGGAAGGAAGGTAAAGATGAAAGTAGCGCACAAGCCCCTCCACTGAAGGAAGGACTTCCACTTCAATTCCAGACCTACTTCAGCCTATGTGCCGACAGCTTGGCACAAGATTTGGCCTCGGAATCGATGAAGCTCCGAGAAGAACTTCACAAGACCGAGGCACTTCTTCGTCGAGCACAAGAGAAGACAGATAGGATCAAGAAGGAAGGTGTTGACGCACAAAAGTGGCACAATCGTAAAAGTTACTTTAATCTATGTCAAGATTACTTCAAACTTATGATTGGAAGTCACCATGAGATGGCTTTCTTTGAGAAGATCAAGATGGATATGAAAGTGGTCTAAAACGGAGTCCGGATGCAAAAGTTATGACAAGTTCAGAGATGCTCATGGTGACACCAGATTAAAGAATGTCTTGAAACCCAATTCAGATGGCTTCAAATGGAAAAAGTTTCAGCATTAAAGTTGTGCGTCTCGTCGAAACGGTTGATTTTGATATACAAATTGTCCCAATCCGAGTTCGTATGCAAAAGTTACAGCCATCCGAACACATCCCTATCATAGAGCCATAAGTGGCGCGCCCCCACCAGCCACGTGTCTGATGGGTAGCGCGAATAACAGCCTGTATTGCATGACCGTTTTATCCTAGAAGATGGCTAAGAATCAAAAACGTACAACATGAAAGTTGTTCGTCTCGTCGTAACGGTCAAGATTGCTTTTGGGCTCTTTTCCATCCGAGGTCGTTTACCACCTCAAAATTACCCGCAAGGTACAGCTAGTTTAAACCGAACAGTTTTGGAAAGTTCGAACAAAACCAATCCGAATTTGGCTAGGGTTTTGGACGTGAATCCAAGCATTTTCCTTGCACGGGAAGTCCACCCGCCTCTTATATACCTAAGGGGTGACGGCCGATTAAACAACACAATCGAACAAACACATCTACCACTTTTTACCCTTTACCTTTATTTCTCTCCCTTGTTCTTCTTCTTCCTTGTTCTTCGTCTGTTCTTCTTGTTGCAGGGCGGTGAACCTCGAGGCCCTAGGGGCGATCAGGTCGACCTAGGGCAGCCCATAGCCGTCGCGCACCCTGACGGGGTCCCTCCCGGGCGTGTGGGGTTTCGGGTCCTCAAAAGCACCCGTCGGATTGCTTGCGTACCGCGCTTCCGGACGGGTCTCCTTTGACGTGAGCTGCGGTGCATCACCCCCGGCGTCGAGGGTACACGGTGACGTGTTCGTGTGCAAACACACTTTTTGGCGACTCCGCTGGGGACGAAGCTTTGAACGGTCTCCGGCCCGTTCTTGCTACGAAGAGATCGTCATCTAGGGTTTGCAATCTACAAAGGTAATATGAATTCCCAATTCACATATGTAGATGCAAATAATACATATGTTGTTGCTAGATCATCTAATGCGCATAATGTATCGGCTAGCCCTAGCTTTATCAATCATGCATCTAATTATGTGTAAGGGCCGATGCGACGAAATCTCCATGATTCTATTCCATATAATTTTAGCAACATGCAGCATATGTATCCCAACTCCCATGCACCGGCAACCCCACAAATCCATATGCCGATGAACAACATGATGAGTTCGGTTAATCAAGTTGAAACACCCCATGTAGGATCTTTCAATGGCATGCAACATAGTGTTTCATCTTTTTATTCATCGGCAACTAATTTGCAACATGTTAATCCAAACATGCTGGTGGATAGGGGAATTGACCATGCTACTACTAGTTATTCGGCCAAATACCCTCAAACATCATATGCTACACCTCATGCTACTAGTTTTTTGGCACCATACGCAACTGTTCATGTCCATAATTCGGCTCCGCACCTTAATGGTCATGGCCGAATAAGTGAAACTTCTGCAGGAGCACAAATGCCTTCACCTACTACCGTGGCATATCATGTCCCCCCTACACAATTACAGAATTTCGGCAACATCTCATTGCCGAAAGAGTCTAAAAGCATTGGGGGGCAACCATATCCAGACTAGGTAATTGAGAACAACCTTACATTCTCTTGGGATTTGTGAAACTCTATTCGCCAGGAACTAATAGAAGGCGGGAAGCCTCATGATTTTGCTGCTGCAAAAGCTAGAGTTGTGCAAATGATGCATTTGCCCAGTGATGTACCATCCAGTATACCATCTAAACAATCGCAAAGTTTTGGCACCTCATTGCCCAAAGAGTCTCAAAGTATTGGGGGGGGGGGGCAATCTCATGACGAGTGGATGGAAATTGAGATGAAAAAGTTTAAAGCTCGCCAAGCTGAGATGTGGGCTAAAATTAGACGAGAGCGAGAAGCCTTGCAAATTCAAAAAGATAAAGTTGTTGATTCAGGTAACAAAGAAAATTCAGTTATTAGAAAAGCCGAATCAAGTAGTATATATTATGAGTCCATCAAATCCAAAGAGGCAAGCATTATTGAGAAAGGGCATGGAAAGCATAGCAAAACAGTCATACTTGATTTTTCCGAAGTCAATGGAACCTACTTCCTACCATATGAGTTCCGTGCCATAGAAATTGACAAGCCTTAAGGACAAGAACAAGTAGCCGAACAAAGTTCGGCTGACATGGATCTTCAAAGCAATGATGCACGGAATCAAGAAAAAGATGATGAAAAGGTGTTGGGGAGCCATCCAAAGATGGAGCAAGATGTTCTTCAAGTGACACCACCATCATGGTCTCCCAACATATTTGAAGAGGTATGCATAGAGAGTAATTTACCTATTTTCAGATTTGGTCGCGACTTAATTATTGATGCATCTATAAGAAATGTTCTCATAAGTAATTTTGAAAGACCAATGAATAAGGGTAATTTACTTGTTAGCAATAAACTTGTGATGGAATATATCGGTCAACCCATTACGCCATTTATAAAGGCCGATATTGACTTATTGTTACAGCCAAAGCTTTCCCCATTGCTTTATGTAAAGTTCATATCTAGTTGGGTAGCTTTGCTTATTTCGTACTTGGCTTGCACTTGGTCTCAACTGAGACATGTATGTTCTAAATATCTTCGTTTTAGAAATTTAAAGCCAAGGTTAAATTCTATTGAGAAAACTGATGCTAATATAATATCTTATCCAAAGACATCGGAGATAGAGTGGAAAAAACAATGCATAGCCGAATGGGGAGACTACAAATCTGAACCATTCGTTTGCTTATCTCCAAAGCCGTTCAAACAGCAAGATTGGCTAGAGAATAAAAAGTTTACCTTCAATTCAAGCATGTGTGATCAAATATTTGATTTGTTGCTGAAAAATAATTACATAAGAATTCTTGATCACCATGTCAATCTATCAATTCAAGGACGAATGTATTGTAGGTTGCATCATTCGTTCAAACATAATTTTGAGGATTGCAATATGTTTCGTCAAATAGTTAAATCGGCCATTGAAAAAGGACAATTGAAATTTGTTGAAACACCAAGAGATGACCAGTCTATTCCGATTGGTCCCGATGGCAATTTTTTTTGCATTGGCTGCTTCAAGCCGATCCATTTAAAGAGAAGATAAAAACTGCAGGTGATGGGATCAAGCTTTCAAGTAAAGAAGTTGTTGAAGAGCATAATGAACATAATCTTGAGGGCGAGAATTCCATCGAAGCTACAATGGAGACGCCAAGGACTGGGGGGCAACAAGCAAATCCAATGATCGATGAAAGCAAACCAAAAGAAAGCAAAGTCCAAAATAAGCGCAAGTGTAAGAGATCAAAAATCACTTTCGCTGAACTATTGGATAAGTATCAAAAGAAGAGTGAAGAGAAGAATGCTTATCAGCCAAATCATGCAAAGAAATCAAGATCACCCCCAAGGCGCAAGTATGAGGATCGGTATTGGCAAAGTGACAATTTTTATGCAACATATTCATATCCTTATTTTCGGCTGCCAATGCCAATGTCGTGGATGCCTCCCAATGCTCAAGTAGATCCATATCCATCATGGGAGAGGTATGATACAAGGGTGCATTCTCCATCTTATTTTAGACCATCTCACCAATATTATGCAGCTCCGAGAAGATCAACATTTGAACAATCACATGTTAAAGACCGTTTCAATCATAAGGAATCGGTCCGGAGCTCAAGGAAGAAGAAAGAGGTGGTCAAGAAAGTTTACCGTGTTAAAAGAGATGGTCGTAAGAGTGCAACTCCAGATTTGATCTCAAATGAAAAAGAGCCAATTAAAGTGTTGACATTGGCTACTAAAGGCAATGAGATGAAGCAACCAATTATTGAGAGTCAAAGTGTCAAATCTGAAAAAAAGAAGTTGAGAGTGCACAAGGCCAAAAAAGGATTGCCATTAGCCAAGACAAAATCGCAGCCGTGGTGCCCACTCGGCTTATCATATTGGTAAAAGAAGAAATTACAAAAACTTAGTGCACAAGAACTGGAAGAAAGAAACATGGCATGGGTTCCCAAAAGAAGTGCTCAAAATAAGAATTATGTGCAAGCTTCCATTACAAGAAGTGCGGCAAAGGTGAAGAAGGAAAAGAGTGAAAACTATGAAGGACGAAGCCGAAAGTTTCACATCTTCGGTCTACACATTATCCATATTCTTCAAATATGTCATTAACGCCCATGTCATGGAATTCGTCATCAGGTATGATTGGTAACCCTCAATGGGCTTATTTTGATCCATGGATGCCATATAATTTCTTACATCATGAAAGGGTAGTACCAAGTCACTATACATTTGATTAGCTACAAGTTTGTTGCTGATCCAAAGGGCCGAAATACTTAGTTTGTCATTTCATTTGTTTGTTTCGGCTATATATGCTTTGAATGAAGTTTACATGGTAATGGCCGATATTTATCTATCGGCCTAAGAATATGTCAATGCATGGCCGGTGTAGTATTCTAGCATCGTCCTTAGTTCGAATGGAGAGCGAGACAAGGTATGTGCTCATGAAAATTCATATGTATGCCTATATTATGATTGAATGGAGTTGAGACATCATTGAATATATGTTGCATAGACCAATTCATAGTTGCAGAATTGGCTAGTAGGCTTATACTTTGTTTGGATATGATTTGGCTTATGCATCTCTGAGATCTATAAGAGGCGAAAGCATAGTTGATTTTATTACTGAACATCGGATTAATGACATGCATAGCATTGATGTTAGCCTTGTCTCTCTAGTACTATGGAGATTATGTTTTGATGGTTCAATTCGTAGCAATGGCCAAAGTGTTGGTGTTGTTTATATATCTCCTTATGATACTATTTTTTGAAGCCTCATGCCGCTTAGAATATTTTTATGCATGATTCATCAAAGCCGAATATGCATTGTTATTCGGATTGACTCTTTTACTTGCTATAGATGCTATACATATTGAGGCTTTTGGTGATTCGTTATGAGTAGTGCAACAAACATCCAAGGGTTATCAATGTTTTGACGAATCACTTATAGTTTATCTTGAGATATGTCTAGATGCAAAATTTACCTTGGGTTGCTTTAAAACTGTTCTTATATTTAGACATGACAATTCAAAAGAGTTGGCACAACAAGCATCCGGCTACTACGTTAATCATGGTGTATTGCATTTCTCTCAATAGTCGCTGCTTCGTCTCGTCAACATAGGTAAGGCCGAACCGAAGTTCACAGCTTCAGCCACTAATGAATTTTGATGCAGGTGATAGTAAGGATTGGAGAGAGTTTATTGTTGATTATCTATAAAATCCTAGCAAAAGGGGGAACAATATGGTTCGGAGGATGACCTTGAGATACATATCTATGGAACTTTATCATCGGATTGTTAATGAAGTTGAGAAGGTTTCGCCCAAGTTTGCATCAAGGGTTCAAGAACAATAATGGCAGATATATAATTATCATCCTAAGCATATAAATGGCCGATGGGGTGTTGACATCATCCTTAGAACCAACATGATACAAATTATTTTTCGGCACGCTTGCTTTGCCGAAAAACAGGGGGCATGTGTTGACGCTCAAAAGTGGCACAATCGTAAAAGTTGCTTTAATCTATGTCAAGATTACTTCAAACTTATGATTGGAAGTCACCATGAGATGTCTTTCTTTGAGAAGATCAAGATGGATATGAAAGTGGTCTAAAACAGAGTCCGGATGCAAAAGTTATGACAAATTCAGAGATGCTCATGGTGACACCAGATTAAACAATTGCTCGAAACCCAATTAAGATTGCTTCAAATGGAAAAAGTTTCAACATGAGAGTTGTGCGTCTCGTCGAAACGGTTGATTTCGATATAAAAAACGTCCCAATCCGAGTTCGTATGCAAAAGTAACAGCCATCCGAACACAGCCCTATCATAGAGCCATAAGTGGCGCGCCCCACCAGCCACGTGTTTCATGGATATCGCGAATAACAGCCTGTATTGCGTGACCGTTTTTGGCCTAGTAGATGGCTTCGAATCGAAAAATGTTCAACATGAAAGTTGTTAGTCTCGTTGAAACGGTCAAGATTGTTTTGGGATCTTTTCCATCCGAGGTCATTTACCACCTCAAAAATTACCCGCAAGGTACAGCCAGTTTAAACCGAATAGTTTTGGAAAGTTCGAACAAAACCAATCCGAATTTGGCTAGGGTTTTGGACGTGAATCCAAGCATTTTCCTTGCACGGGAAGTCCACCCGTCTCTTATATACCTAAGGGGTGACGGCCGATTCATCAACACATAATCGAACAAACACATCTACCACTTTTTACCCTTTACCTTTATCTCTCTCCCTTGTTCTTCTTCTTCCTCGTTCTTCGTCAGTTCTTCTTGTTGCAGGGCGGCGAACCTCGAGGCCCTAGGGGCGATCAGGTCGACCTAGGGCAGCCCATAGCCGTCGCGTGCCCTGACGGGGTCCCTCCCGGGCGTGTGGGGTTTCGGGTCCTCAAAAGCACCCGCCGGATTGCTTGCGTACCGCGCTTCCGGACGGGTCTCCTTCGACGTGAGCTGCGGTGCATCACCCCCGGCGTGAGGGTACACGGTGACGTGTTCGTGTGCAAACATAAGGTGCGCCTCCCGGACAGTCTGCTATCGCGTACCAAGGTGGAAGGCCCTCAAGAGATGTATCTTACAAAGATGAAGAACCACCCCGGCGACGCCGTATGACGGCAAGGGAATATCGCAAGCTTTTCCCTGCACCACCGACAAAACACCGCCGTATCCAACTCCTACACTCCCCCCACACCCTCAAGTGATAAGGGGGCCCAGACAGATGAAGACAAGGAGGAAGACCCAAAAGAGCCAGAATACGCGACCGAGCATTCCGCCGCTTAGGCATTATTCGCAACTCGGATATGCCAGTTCGTGACCTCTACGGGAGGATGGGTCGTGTAACCCCTATGCGAAGTCGAGTCCTTGTATGGTTCATATGAAGCCATCTAGTATTTGCTTTTGTTGTGTTTGGATGTACGTCGTATTTCTCCCTTCGGGAATATGTAAATGACTGCATCACCCATTTGGATTTTAATGAATGGGTTTTCCCTTTCGGCCCTTGCATGAATTGATTAGTGTCACACCCACCCCCTTACTAGGCACCCATCTTTATTGCTTTCCCTCTTCCAAATCATGAGACCTTTTACCGCTCCAACAGGATGCCTGTTGTAACTCGTACTGGTACCTCTACCCAGCAGCCTAAAGCCGGAGCATCCGCCCAATCAGAGGCCGGCCAAGACCAAACCCACTACCAAGCTCCACCACCACCACCTCCTCCGAACATGGACATGGCTCAGCTTCTCCAAGCTTTCCGAGAGGAACGCCAAGCCAACACCGCAGCCCTTCAAATGATCGCTCAAGCTGTCACCAACAACCGCCAGCCGGCGGGGAATGGCAATGGACGTTCCACGTTGGCAGAGTTCAAGAAGCATGCACCGCCAACTTTCATCGAGACTGCTGAACCCCTGGATGCAGACGATTGGGTCCGCACCATTGAGGACTTGCTGGAACTAGTCGGATGCACCGAAGACCGCGAGAAGGTGGCCTATGCTGCCCACTGCCTCGGGGGGACTGCTAGAGCTTGGTGGGATGGATTCAAGTTCATGCATGCTGGGCAAGACATCACTTGGGACAACTTCAAGGCAGAATTCCGCAAGGCCCATATTCCTTCCGGAATCATGGCTATCAAAAAGCGTGAGTTTTGAGCCCTGAAGCAAGGAAGTTGCACTGTCAAGGGGTACATGCAGAAGTTCAGTGTTCTGTCAAGGCATGCTCCTGAAGATGTCAGCACTAATGCTGCAAAAAGGGAGCACTTCATAGAAGGCCTCAATCAGACTCTGCAGTACTCGCTTGTCGTGCGCGACTGCCCAACCTTAACTGACCTGGTGAACAAAGCACTCATGCTTGAAGACAAGTGGCGTTCTCTGGAAGACACTCACAAGCGCAAGATGGTCAGCAAGGGAAGTTCCAGCAACTAGAAGCCTCGCCCGTGGCAGCCAGCCCCGGTCAAGCCAACCTACCAGCAGCCAAGAGCTCTTGCACCTTGCACCAACTATCAGCCTCAACAGTATGCCAACCCAAGGCCAGCATTCAACCCCAATAACAATGGTGGCAACAAGATCAATAATCCAAACCAAGTCACTTGCTTTGGGTGTGGTCAGTCAGGACACATCTGAAGGGTGTGCCCCCAACAAGAAGCCTGATGCCCCACGCCCCAATGCGCAGAACCCAGGACAAGGCCGCGGGATGCCACCAAGGAACCAAGCTCCTCGCAACCCGCCTAACCATGGGAAGGGGCATGTGAATCACATCACTGCTGAAAAATCCCAAGAAGACCCGGAGGTCGTGCTGGGTACGTTCCTTGTCAACTCGGCACCTCCAACTGTCTTGTTTGATTCTGGAGCCACGCATTCATTTGTCACTCAAAGATTTGCATTAAAAAGTGGCATGACACCTACACCCCTGAATAACCCCATGGTGGTACAAACCCCCGGAGCAGAGATGAGAGCCAAGATAGGCTGTAAAGGAGTCAGTATTACCATTAACGGGGTGGATTTCCTAGCAGACCTTATCATCCTAAGATCGCAAGGCTTGGATGTGATCTTAGGGATGGATTGGCTCAGCAAGCACCAAGGCTTATTAGACTGTGCCAATCGGACTGTCACTGTGACCAATGACCAAGGAGTCGAGGTTAAGTTTGCTTCCAACTCCTCTTCTGCTCAGACCGCTCAAGTCAACTGTCTATCTGAAGTTGGACTGGAGCAAGTACCGCTAGTCTACGAGTATCCCGATGTCTTTCCGGATGAGCTACCGGGAATGCCCCCTGACCACGACATTGAGTTCATCATCGAGCTCATGCCAGAGGCAGGACCCATCTATAAGAAGCCTTATAGAATGGGGACGGAAGAATTAGCCGAGTTGAAGAAGCAACTGGAAGAGCAGCTGAGGAAGGGATTTATCCGCCCAAGTGCCTCCCCTTGGGGATCACCTGTTCTGTTTGTGGCAAAAAGGGACGGTACCATCCGCTTATGCATTGACTATCGTTCCCTCAATGAGGTTACAATCAAGAACAAGTATCCACTTCCCAAGATTGAAGATCTTTTTGATCAACTCAGCGGAGCCAAGGTGTTCTCCAAGATCGACCTCAGATCTGGGTACTACCAGCTGAAGATCAGACCCCAAGATATTCCGAAGACGACATTTGTAACCAGATATGGCTTGTACGAGTGCACGGTCATGTCCTTTGGGTTAACCAATGCCCCAGCTTACTTCATGTATCTCATGAATAAAGTCTTCATGGAATATTTGGACAAGTTTGTTGTTGTCTTCATCGATGACATTCTTGTCTTCTCGAAGACGGAGGAAGAGCACGAGCAACATTTGAGGATGGTCCTAGACAAGCTTCGAGAGCACCAACTATACGCCAAATTCAGCAAATGTGAGTTTTGGCTGCATAAGGTTGGATTCTTAGGTCATGTCTTGACCGAAGAAGGATTGTCGGTTGATCCCGCGAAGATCGAAGCTGTGACCCAATGGCAATCTCCAACGACCGTCAAGGAAGTCAGAAGCTTCCTCGGACTTGCGGGCTATTACCGCAAATTCGTGGAAGGATTCTCTAGCATTGCCCGGCCAATGACTCAGCTCCTGAAGAAGGACAAGAAGTTCGAATGGACGCCAAAATGCGAAGAGAGCTTCCAAGAGCTCAAGAAGAGATTGACCACCGCCCCAGTTCTGGCAACACCTGATATTCACAAGGATTTCGTGATATATTGTGATGCCTCTCGAACCGGATTGGGAAGCATTCTGATGCAAGAAGGCCGAGTCATAGCTTACCTCTAAAGGCAGCTACGACCTCGTGAAGAGAACTACGCTACTCACGATCTTGAGTTAGCAGCAGTGGTTCATGCCTTGAAGACATGGCGACATTACCTCCTAGGGAAACGGTGTGAGATATACACGGACCACAAAAGTATGAAGTACATTTTCACCCAAAAGGAATTGAACATGAGGCAACGAAGATGGTTGGAACTCATCAAAGATTATGACCTCAGTGTTCAATATCACCCCGGGAAGGCTAACGTGGTAGCCGATGCTTTAAGCAGAAAGGCTTGCTCCTTGATTGCCATAATTCAAAAGAGGCAGCCAGCCCTGTTTAAAGAGCTGGAACAATTCAGTTTGGAATTGGTCACCCCTGGATTTCTAGATCATCTGGAAGTCAAACCAACCCTGATGGACAAAGTCAAGAAGGCACAAGGTGGGCACGCAAGCATTGAAGGCATCAAGAAGAAGATGAAGCTAGGCAAGGCCCCAGGATTCTCCGAGGACAAGCACGGGATTGTTTGGTACAAAGGCCGCATCTGGGTACCAAACAAGATGGAGACGAAGAACCTGATCCTGCAAGAAGCCCACGACACTTTGTATTCCATCCACCCCGGAGGAACCAAGATGTATCAAGACTTGAAGGAAAGATTCTGGTGGCACGGGATGAAAAGAGAGATTGCAACCTATGATGCGAAGTGTGATGTGTGCCAAAGGGTCAAGGCTGAATATCAGCGACCCGCTGGATTGCTCCAACCACTCCAGGTTCCCGAGTGGAAGTGGGATAAAGTCAGAATGGACTTTATCACTGGATTACCAAGGTCGAATAAAGGACATGACTCCATCTGGGTCATAGTCGACCATTTGACCAAGGTAGCCCATTTCATTCCTGCCAAGACTACCTATGATGGCAACCGGCTGGCAGCTCTCTACATCGACAGAATCGTAAGCCTTCATGGTGTTCCCAAGGAGATTGTGTCAGATCGAGGAACCCAGTTCACCTCAAGGTTCTGGAAGAAGTTCCAAGAAGCCTTGGGAACCAAGTTGTCTTTCAGCACGGCTTTCCACCCGCAGACCGGAGGTCAAACATAGCGAGTAAATCAAATTCTCGAAGACATGCTCCGAGCCTGTGTCTTGGCCAATGGAGCCAAGTGGGAAGATTGCCTCCCTTTTGCCGAGTTCTCCTATAACAACAGTTACCAGTCAAGCCTTCAAATGGCACCATTTGAGGTGCTGTACGGACGCAAGTGTCCACACCCCTCAACTGGTCAGAGACTGGAGAAGGACTAGTCTTTGGGCCAGATATTCTCCGCGAAGCAGAAGAGCAAGTCCAACTAGTCAGAGAACGTTTGAAGGCAGCCAAGTCAAGGCAAAAGAGCTATGCTGACACTCACCGCGGAGATATGAGTTTCCGTGTCGGAGACCATGTGTACGTGCGGGTAACTCCTCTAAAGGGAACCAAGCGTTTCCACATTAAGGGGAAGCTCGCACCAAGGTTCATTGGACCCTTTGAGATCACTACTCGGCGAGGAGAAGTGGCTTACCAGTTGGAACTACCACCTGAGCTATCCGATGTGCACAACGTATTCCATGTGTCACAACTCCGGAAGTGTCTCCAAGTTCCGAACAAGCCTGATCTCTACAAGGATATTGATCACCAAGCTATTGATCTTCAGCCTGATTTGACCTACCGCGAGAAGCCCATTCGCATTCTGGATGAAGCTGAACGACGGACGCGAAGCCGCACCATT
This sequence comes from Secale cereale, assembly GCA_902687465.1. Lineage (NCBI taxonomy): Eukaryota > Viridiplantae > Streptophyta > Magnoliopsida > Poales > Poaceae > Secale > Secale cereale. The sequence continues at coordinate 209,677,154 of LR738709.1, read as the reverse complement.
AAGTACTTCAAGGTCCAGTGGAGCAACCACACGGAAGCTGAAGCAACCTGGGAACGTGAAGACTATCATAGATCCGAGTATCCCGATCTCCTTTAAGACCTAGTCTAGGAATCCCGGGGACGAGATTCTTGTAAGGGGGGTAGGTCTGTCACACCCTGCATTTTTGTAACATGTCATTTGCATCATTAAAGCATGAAAATTTGGACCAGCAAATTTTTTTGGCATCATTTGGCTTTTATTTGGAATTAAGTTTTTCTCCCTGTGTTTTTCAAGTGCTCTTTAAAGTCAACTACTCCCTCTTGTAGATTTCATCTCGTTACCCAAAACTTTTGCCCAATGATCATACCAAGTGTTTATAGCAGTATAGTATTTTCTTATAAAATTAATTTGGCCAAAATGTATTTTTAAAAATTAGTTTTCCAAAAAACCCCTGAATTGAGGTTTGCACTGCAAGTGCTTGATTTAGGGTGAGAAAAATATTTCAAAGAGTATATTTGGAACCTAGTAGATATAGGACTCCCCTAAAACCACAAAAATATAATTTGAAAAGTTATTTTCCTATTTTATTTAAAGGCTTTTTCTTAAGGCCAGATATGGTCTTTAATAGGGAAAAATTATTTAATTATTTCAAAAATATTTGCCAAAATTCAGGGAGACTCATAGGACATATATTGTCCGTATATAAGAGTTTCAACACTTGGTCATGTTCAAAATATTGGTCAAATCCCTTAGAAACCCTTTCTGGATATTTCAAGATTTTGAGATATTTACAAAGGAAATATTATCTAAGAATTTCAGGGAAATTCTATCATGTCATATATGACATATTTGATGATCTTGCCAAGCCCCATGCCTTGGGAATCAAGAAAACATCATCAAAACCCCTCAAAACCATTCTATCCATATCTGAAGTTTGAGCAACTTTACATTGCCAAACTTGTACAAATGCTCTCAAACTTGGTACACATGCTAGAATGGTCTAATAAGGCACCTAGACCAAATGGCACAAGCTTTGGAGAAGGGTAACTTGATCAGAGTACCCCAAAACCATTTCTGTTCAAATTCAAATTTGAACAACTTTACATTACCAACTTTTTACTTGGGGCTTCAAACTTTGTGGGCATGATCACAACCCCAAATGATGACACTAAACCAAGTGGTGCATCAAGGGGAGATGATTAGCTTGACTCAAACATTGTGAAACCATTTCTGTTGATTTCTAGGGTTCACCAAAGTTACATTGGCAAGTTTCTTCAAATAAGCCCAAACTTGGTGAAGCACCCTATTTCCATATGCCATTTAACCCTGTTAAGTGTCTTGGCTAGTGGAGATCATTTGATTGCTCAAAACCACATCAAACACCTTCTGGTGATTTTCCAAAGTTACCATTTTCACCTCTTCTCCTGTTCTCCTTGAGCCCAACTTTCTACCACACTTCCCCGGGTCCCCTTGCACCTCCAGTAACTTCCCCATGGCCAGAGCTCAATAATAGAGGGGTGAAAACCCCATTTTACTCTGCTGCACAACCCAGTTTTCACCTTCCCTCAACCTCCCTCCTCTTCCATTGGGTAACCAAGGCATCCAAGGCCACAACCCACTTGTTTACTCCATACATGACCCCCCCAGACAAGGTGGCCGCATCCAGCAAGCTAAAGGCATGCCCTAGCATGCAATAGGCGTGCTCCAGAGCACGCTACAGTGCACGCCCGCACTATAGCCTCCTCCAATAAGCAGCCCCCGACCACCTCGTGCTTCCCCCTCGCGCCACTCGATGCGCCTCGACGTCCGCAACACGCCCCGATGCTGTCCCCTTCCTTCTTCTCCCTCCTATGGCTGCCCTCGCACGCGCGCCGACCGCCCGCAAGCTCCAATCTTCGGCCTCGCACGCGCGCTGCTCTGGAAGCTTCCTCCGCTCTCTCTCTTCCTCTCCCCGGCCCTGGACCGCATCCAGTAACTCCGCAAACACTACCCCAGCTCCTCCCGAGCCCTGTGGCAACGGGCAGAAGCTCGCCGGCGCACAGGTCCACGGCACCTCGCCGTTCGCCTATAAAAGGACCCCCCGCGCTCCTCCCCTCCTCACCAACTACTCTCTCACCCTCCTAATCTTCCCCCTACGCCCCTCACTCCATTCCAGACAGGCCCGAGCTCGAGATCGAGCTAGAGCTCCGCCGCGGTGGCTCGCCGTCGTCCGCTCGGTACAGGCCCTCCCCGCCGCTCCTCTCGCTCGATCTAGCACCACGACGTCACACTGATCCTTTTCCCCCTCTTTTCCCTCTCTGCAGCTGCCGGAAACAACCGGAGCAACCTTCACCCGATACCCCTCCGCCGCGTGACCTCGCCGCCGGTGAACCAGGCCACTCCGGCGACCCACTCCACCTCCACCAGATCGGAGACACCTCGCTGATTCCGTCCCTGCCCTTAGCTCGCCCTGCCGTGCCCCGAATCGTCGCCGGTGAGCTCGCCGGCCCTCTGCGGGAGGGTTAGGGATAACAGGCGAGCCCCGCCTGTCAACATCCCCCCGCCCTCGCCTCTCTCTCCGCACACTAACGCCGGGCCCCGCCCGTCAGGTTTGAAACCTGGCGCGCGCGCTGGCGCCCGTGCGGTGGGCTGATTCGCCCTGGGCCTGCTGCACTGTGGCCGTTCTGGCCCAGTTGCATAGGACCCTTTTTCTTTTTCTTTTCTGTGGGATTTTCAAATAATTCCACAGGATTAAATATTTATCCAAATGAATTAATTCCAGTTCCTAAAAACTTGTAAAAATCCAACCTATTTAATGGTATCACTTGCACCCATATCCATGAACCTTTTCTGTTTAGTTCAAATTTAAATCTATATTTGAACACTAAAAACCTCTGTTCAAAAATCCATGTACCCCATTCTGTCACTCCAAATCTCAAACTAGGAATTTTCGCCATCTTAGTTTTCCCTCTAGTATTTGATAAAAATAAGTTGACATTTTTCTGAGCACTTTGGTTTTTCTGTTTTTATTATGGTCTTATTTTCCCATTGTTTATTGCGACGATTAGATACAGTGTTTGTCAAGGTTGCTGAAGAAGAAGGAGGGGAAGGATTTGAAGACCTTGAACACCAAGCCAATCCAGGGAAGCAGCCCTTTGACCATGATACCCTTGTGTTCCTCAGAACCCTTTTATTTCCGAATGCATGATGATAAGAGTGACGGTGGTGACCTAGTTGAGACCCACCACAGGATGCATACCCTACTCATGATCTTTACCATGTGTTTAGATGCAATGACAAATGATTAGTAGTGGTGCTTAGTGATTCATGTGTGCCATGAATCCTTCGTGGTTGCAATCTTTTCGAAAACCCCATCGGGTGCCCCTAATGCCCGAGGGTGATGTTGAGTTAGGTCATCACTTGAGGAAGAAGTGGGGTGCCAAGAAAGATCTTGTGTGTGGGTGAAATGATGGATTAGATTTATGTGTGACTACCGTCCCAACCAAACATGTGCAACCACTCTACCCCTTATGGGACGGGGCATTATTGATTACTTAGGCCAATACTAGCATGGTGCCCACATTACTAGTGACGGGGAAAACTTGAGGTCTCTCCCTGGACTGGGTCGTGCTTGGATAGGCGACCATGACTGTTTTCACAGGGCACCGGACACACCGTTGGTCCCTTCGTGTATGTGTGACAATGCAAAAAGGGCAAGTCCCATGATTTACCATTTGTACACGAGGGCCGTGCACCAACGAGTGGACCCTATGTTAGTGTCGTCTAGGGAAAGGTAATGACCGGGTGCTTCCCCCGAGTACTTGAGGTACTGCGGGATCGTCGGTGACACGAAAGCTTCCCGGATCTTGTGGGTAAAGTGCGCAACCTCTGCAGAGTGTAAAACTATTCGAATAGCCGTGTCCACGGTCATGGATAGTTGGGTGGTGCTACTTAAACTATGTCCAGAATTTTACAATCTCGGTGAAAGTATGTGTGTGTGTTCAGTCAAGGTGGTGACTCGACTCGTTGAATTAAACTCTGTTCATGTTGATATCTGTAACCTGTCTTTGAGGTTACCCACATTTATTGATGCATGTTACATGATGGTAGAATAATTAATCTAGCTTGTAGCTAGGTTGCTCATTGTTGTACAATTGCATTATTACCTTGAACCAAATCATGGGTTGCTTGCGAGTACATTCAAAGTGCTCATTGGCTTGCCACTGGTTATTTAATTGGCCAGGCATGGAGGAGAAGGAATTTGAAGAAGAATTCTATGGAGACCAACATGCGAACTAGGACGCTTTCCCAGTTAGAATGCTTGTAGGGTTAAGGCAGATGGCATGGGATCTACTTATCTACGAAGACTTCCGCTATTCGAGTTATTTGCTATTCGGCCCTTGAGGATTTATCTATGTAAGACTTGGCCATAATGGTCATAATTTGTGTAAGACGGTATGTATGGATGTAAGACTCTTGTTATTCAGCTTCTATGTGTTCAGTGAGCATTGATCTCTGGGATCACTGTACACGTACATTCGGTGATCTCGACTCTTAAGTCGGGGTCCCCACAGATGTCTTGCGTCGTCCCCCTCGTGAGGCTCGGCCCCTCGTGAGGGTCTTGAGTGGTTGCTGAAGATGTTGGGCCGTACCAGGCCGCATGATGAGCCACGCCCTGGGCCGCTGGCAAGCAAGTCTTGGTACCCCCATTCCCTGAACGCCGACAGTAGCCCCCGGTCCCAAGGTGCGCTCTTGCTTGGATTCGCGGCGAAGCCAAGGGCCAAGTACGGAGCGTCGTAGGTCCCAAAAGCCCGCGGCCTTGACTAACGCGTGGCGATTGATTGGACGTGGGCGTCTGCGCTTCCCCACGCAGCCTCGGCGACTGCCCGACTCCACAAGTCCCTACATGCACAAAAGATCATCATTACCTGTGATTATGGAGGCTGGCGGTTGGCCTTCTCCCGGCTATAAATAAGGCGGCGAGTGGGCGGTCCTCGCTGCCCATCTTCTTCCTTTGTTCCTCTCGCTTCTTCTTCATCCTTGCCCTTTGCTCGACCGAGCTGCTCATGGCACCGATCCGGCGATTTTCTGCCAATGAAAAGGTGAAGACTCCTCGTGAGGAGCCAGAGGTACTCCCTTCAAAGAAAAGACCATTCCGCCCTGATGGCGCCGCCATGAGGCCGGAAGTGTTGAGGCCTTGGCCCGAGCGGCCTCCCCCCGGCTACCCGCTGCTCCTGTACGCCAGGGCACTAGGGCACGGAGGGGAAGTAGGTGCCCAGCGCCACCCGCGCCATTGCCGCGCTGACCGCGCTGTAGTGGTGCACGCCGTTGTCCAGCGAGCACATGCTAGAGGCTCCTCGCGTGAGTTCGTTCTATGGGTGGTGATGCCTCCTAGATCCTGGATACGCTTCCCGCCATTCATCGCCATGGAGATGCCGTCGAGGGGCCCGCTCGGGCTATGGTTGTGACACGCCGAGTGCCAGTCCCCGGCGATGAGGGCTGAGGTTGAGGTCGTCTCCCCGGGCAAGGTCTTCATGACCCGCAGATGGGGCAAGGTCGCCCGCGAGATTGGTCCCCTGCCGGAGGAGCAAGCTAACGTGCTTTTCTTCTTCCGCCTTGACGCGCATCCTTAGCCACCTGCACCTTTGCGATCCCAACGCCGATCTCCGAGTACTGCTCGAGCCCGTGGAGGCGGAGCTCTGCAAGGCCACCACTGAAACCGTGAAGGACCATGTGGAGGCCTTGCTGAAGAAGTTCCTCCTCATCAACCCTCCTCCTCCAGCCGATGGCGCCACCGATCCTGCAGTCAAGGCCGACTCCTCAGGGCGTGGCGATGCCGCTGGCAAGGAGGCGCTTCCTGGCGGTAGCATCCAGGGCTGAAGTAATGGCCTGCTGGTGAGTAACGGCGCTCCTCCTTATCTTCGTTTCCCTGTGACATGTACGAGCCACGTGGAGGCATTAAAACTTCTGTTTGATGTTTGAAGGACAATTCGACTTGTAATAATTGCTAGATATTCACGCTTCCCTTCCTAGTAATCGTTCTACGTCGGCAGAGCCCGGCCCCGCGCATACCTCAGCCGTCGCTGGCTTGTCCAGGTCACTTGATCAAGACCATCTAGTGAGGGGATACATGGCCAGTTAGGCTCCTGAGTCGCCATGCTCAGGAGTCCCCCTTGACGTGCAAACAGTCCCTAGGTAGGAAGCGCTAGGCAGGGCTTTGGTATTCTGCGTTGGCAGGGCCCGGCCCCGCGCGTACCTCAGCCGCCACTGGCTTGACCGGAAACCAGGACAAGACCAGGGAGTGAGGGGCTACGGGACCAATTAGGCCCTTGGCTCACGATTCCCAAGGGTCCCCCTTGACGTACGAACAGCCCTGAGGGAAGTGGTGCATGAGCCGGCCTTAGCGTTCTGCGTCGGCAGGGCCCGGCCCCGCGCGTACCTCAGCCGCCGCTCGCTTGACCGGAAACCAGGACAAGACTAGGGAGTGAGGGGCTACGGGACCAGTTAGGCCCTTGGGTCGCGATGCCCAAGGGACCCCCTTGACATGCGAACAGACCTCATACCTATCCTCGCCGGGCTTGCACTCGGGAGGGTTGCGCGTTGACCAGGCCCGGGGGACCTGGCGGGGCGTACGCCAGGCGTGACCTGAGCGCAGCCCCCGTGCCCAGCCCCCTCACGCTACCCTCTCGAGGGGAGCGCAGCACGGTGGGGCTGGTCACTGAGCCGAGGGGCTCTCTGAGGTTAATGCCGCCGTGAGGCCACCCCCAATTGTTTATCACCAGTGTGGAGCATGGCGCTACCGTTCTTGCACGGGCATACCCGCTCCTCGACCGTGTCGTCTGCCAGCGCGGAGCATCGTGCTTCCACTGGACCGTGGGAGGGGATTCCCTACTTCGGAGAGCCCCCGGGCGTATACAGCCTCGCCCGAACGCGTGGCTGGCACGGTGGGGCTAGATGAGGTGTATCTGGCCACCCGTGAGCTAGCGCGGGACTCACGAGGCCCTACCTAAAGGCAGGTTGCGCCTGGTCTTGAATGAGAGCGCTTGGGGTGACCCTGCAAGATCGTCAGGCAACCTACACCGGGTGAATCCCTCGAGGCCACCATATGAGAAGGCCGGACACCAACGACCCCAGGAGGTGACGTGAATGGGGCCGACCCGCCAGACAGAGCTCAGCCATTGGATTTATCGACGGTGCAGGGACGGACCCGAGCACTGACGCCGTGACTAGTCTTCTCATGCGGATGCCCTAAGAAAAGACAACCGCCGCGCGGCTCCCGCAGCAGCGGGGCATAGTATCGTGTGCCCCAACTCGCCTGCTGGCATTTGGCTCGAGCGTGGGCGAGGCACCAAGGGCCATGGGAGGTGACGTACACGGGGCTGGCCCGTGAGCCAGAGCTCAGTCGCTTGGATTTGCCGACGCTGCAGGGACGGACCCAAGCACAGGCGCCGTGCCCGCCCTCGATCATAGGACAGGTGCAAGCAAGCTTGTGAGGGTGCAAGATGTTCATGCTATAGGAGTGACAGCCAGATGGATGAGTGATCCTAATGCAGCTTATCGAAATGGTAAGGCTAGCTCGGGTAAAATGCAAGGGAGATACATGCCACAAGGACGGACCTGTGCGGCCTGGGGATGATGTAGCCCGAGGGGCGCCCCCAAGGTGAGCTAAGATGCAAAAGTATACACGCCATAGGGACAGGCCCGTGCGACCTGGGAATGATGCAGCCCGAGGGGCGCTCCTAGTTGAACAAAAACCCAAAAAATGTCACCTGGCGCAGTTGCTGAAGTAGTGTTAGTGCAGCTGAAGATGCTCAACGCAGATGCTGCTCCTCATGTGCTACCGGGCTACTGCGCCTCGCGAGGCTCTGGGGCTCCCCAGATCTCGCGGAGGGCCGAATCCAACTCCGCCTGGATCTCCTTATGCATGGCCTCGCGAGCCGCCAGGACTTCCCACATATGGTGCTGGTGCAGGGTCGCTTGGTTCGGCAGGCCGAAGGGCATGCGAACGTAGCTGTGAGGGGGACCCTGGACCGGCCCACCTGGGAAGGCCAGTAGAGCTCCTGAGATGCGATCATGTTGAGTGCGGGGACATTGATGGAGACACATAGCCCGTCGCCCGAGCCTAGGCTGGCAGCTACACTCAGAGGCACCGGACAGCCCTCACCCCGCATTACCCTTGGTACATGTAGGTCTTTGATGGTCTGGCTGATGAACTCCTGAGCGCTTGGTGCCTCACTCCTTGAGGCCTTCGAAGGGAACTATGCGGTGAAGAACTCCTCCACAGGGTGCCCGAGCGCCTCCCTCGTGACATTGGCTAAGTCAGAGGCCCTCCAGAGGAGAGCCCCCAAGCCCACCCTGAGGGGGGTGCCAGCGCGCCTTCCTATGCGAGAGATTGAGGCGGCCCCTCCCTAGGTGTAGGTCCCGAGGTGCTGCCGCATGGTGCTGCATCCCCGTGAGGCTCCAGGGTGAGCAGCCGCTTCTTCTTCTTGCGACGACCTCAGGTGGGTAGATGATGCTGTCATTGTCTGGATCCTTGACTGCTGCCACCTGGTAAGCGCGCTCGAGCGAGCACACTGCATTCTTCTCCTCACAGGCGATGGTGATGACACCGCCGCTTCTCGACATCTTGGGGATGTTGTAGCCGTGGTGAGTCACTGCCATGAACTTTACCCGAGGATGGCGTTGTAAGGGAGATGGATGTGGGCGACATCAAAGTCGATGAGCTCAGTGTGGTAGTTGTCTCGCTTGCCAAAGGTGCCAGGCGGGCGGACCTGCCCTACGGGGGCGATGGAGCCATCAGTCACTCCAGAGAAGGGCTTGGTAGGCAGCAGCTGATCGTAGGGTACTTGGAGGCTATCGAATGTCTCGATGGACGGGATGTTGAGCCCTACGCCACCGTCGATGAGGGTCTTGGTAACTTGGACGTTGCTGATGACGGGCGAACAAAGCATCGGGAGGGCGCCGGCCGTAGCCACGCACTTGAGCTGGTCTACTGAACTGAAGGTGATGGGGCACCTGGACCACCTGAGTGGGTGAGTAGCCTCGAGCTTGGGGAGAGCCGTGTTTACTTCCTGGGTGAACTCCTTGAAGAGGCGCTGAGAGGCTGGGGCCTGTGCTCCGCCCAAGATCCAGGCTATGGCACGTGGCTCCTGGAAGCCCCCAGCCCCCTTGTCCTGGTCGTCGTTTCTCCTTGGTGGTGGCAGAGGTGGGAGGTCGGCCCTGCCCTGAGGACGGTCCTCCCGAGGCTGGTCCCTCTTGGCGTCCTCGCGGGGCTGGCCGCGCCAATGGTCCTCCCGAGGTTGATCACGCCACTCCTGGCGGGGGGCGCGGTCGTCCCAGCATCTCCCAGTCCGACTTCCCTCGCGGTCGTAGCCACGGTTGCGGCGCTCGGGGCATTGGATGACGCGTCCTTCGCGGAGGGCCCTGAGCTCCTAATAGTCGTGGGTGTTGTGGCTATGCACGTTGTGGAAGGCGCAAAACGCCCGGCCGTTCTTGGAGGGTTCTGGGTAGTCGCGGCTGCGCTTCATCTCTGGTTCAGCCGCGAGCACGCGCGCTCCCTTGCGCTTTACGTCCTTGCTCTTGGCCTTCTTATCTACAGGTTCAGCAGCGGGGAGCTCGACGAGGGAGAGGTGCCCCTCCTCAGCTTTGGCGCACTTGGTCGCAAGGTTGAATAGCTCCAAGGACGTGCACTAATATTCGTGGATGGCGAGCTCCTCCTTCATCTTGACGTTGCGGACGCCATATGAAAACGCCGAAATGATGGCCTCATCCGTGACCTTGGGGATCTTGACGCGAACACTGTTAAAGAATTGGATGAACTTCTGTAGGTTTTCTCCTGGTTGTTGCTTGATATGCCGCAGGTCACCCGCGGCGGGGGGGCGGTCCGGGTGCCCTGGAAGTTGGCAATGAACTACTCGCGCATCTAGCTCCAGGTGGAGATCGATCCCGCAGGCAGGTTCAAGAGCCACGAGCGCGCGCCATCTTTGAGGGGCCATGGGGAACCAGTTCGCCATGATCTTCTCGTTGCCGCCGGACGCTTCAATGCCCAGCTCGTACAGCTACAGGAACTCCGCCGGGTCGGGCGTGCCGTCGTAGCGTGGAGGCAGGTCGGGCTTGAATTTCCTAGGCCAGTTGACGTTGTGCAGCTTGGGGGCGAGGGCCTTGCAGCGTGTTGTCGACACCAGAGCTTGATGGGGAGGTGGAACTTGATCGTGGTCCTCGCGTGCCACCGCGGCGAAGGGCGCGTGGTCTTGACTCGGCGGTGGAGGGAGCGCTGGCGCTCCCCCACGGGGCCGCTGGATCTCTTGGCAGCTTCCTTCTTCATGCACTGGTGCCGCGCGTGGGCGGTCATACCGCGGGGCCACCTGCCTTGGGTCTTGGACGACGGATTGACGCGAGGGTAGCCGTGGACCTTCATGGGCCTTGTCGTCCGCATGGGAAGGCGGACGAGGCAGGGAGAGGGACAGTGCTGGAGAGCTACCAGCAGCGCTGACGAGAGCTCGGCGATGCGGTCGAGCCAGTCTTCATAGAAGTCGTCGACGTGGCGAAGCGCAACAGCTCGCGTGCCATGAGCAGCGCAGCCTGCGCATCCGTGTGTCACTTCCCTAGTCTGTACTTGCATTAGGACTAGCTAGAGTGTGCATCATGTTTAAATTTTTCAGAAACTTGTAATGGGGATAACAGAAACCCCAACACCCCTCTTCTTTCAACTAGGATTTAATAAAATCTTTTCCAATGTACCCAAAATGCCCTTCAAAAATGTTCATCATCTTTGCCTTGGTCTTAAACCTCTGGAAAAAATGGTGCACAATTTTCTAGGACATCCTAAGGTCACTGGATTAAATCATATTGTATTTGCATTTGGGCATTTAAATGCTATATAATATTTTAAATGCCAAAATAATCATAAACCAAAATGTTCCGTGTTGCTTATATAATATACAGTGGACATGGTCAGTTTCATGATTTATAAAAATGATCTAGAATTTTTAATAAATCAACACAGTTGCAGAAAAACAGAAACAGAAAACTAAATTAGAAAAGAGGAGAGAGAGAGAGAGAGAGAGAACTTACCTGGCCAGACCAGCCCAGTAGCCGGTACTTGCAGTTGCTTCCTCTCACCAGGCAGGCAGAGAGGAGCACGGCGGCGGGCTTGCGGACGCCACGCAGCTCCTCGCCGCTCTGCTTCACCCCCTCTCCACCACGACGCCCTGGACGGCCTCCGCGTCGTCGCCCGAAGCCTATGGACATCTCACTTCTCCCCCGGCCTCTCTCACTCGCCCTCTCCTCGCCATGGCCGACGCGCCCGCGAGCTCACCGTCGTCGTAACCGCAGCCACCGTCACCCCATCGTCGCCTCGCCGTGTCAAGAAGAACCACTGTCGTCCGCTTCGCCGAGCAGGCCGAACCCCGAGCGCTTGCTCACCCCGGAGCCACCGCCACGAGCACGCCCCCGACCGCCACCGCCGGAGATCCCCTTCGCCGCACCAACCACTCCAGGTCGTCCCCAAGCTCGACGAACGGCTCGTCGTCTCCGCTATGAGCCACTGACCATCCCCGTCCTCTCCGCTCACCCTGCCGTGCACCACAGCGACCGCAACAAGCTCGTCCGCCTGCTCCGCCGTGGATGCTCGTCGTCGGCGTAGCTCCGGCCACGCAACGGCCTTGCCGCCATGTCCATCTTCTTCACCGCTTCGCGTAGATGCTGTAGGACCACTTGATACGTCCAAAACGTATCTATAATTTTTGCTTGCTCCATGCTTCTTTTGTGTGATATTGCTATGATATTGATGCACTTCCATACACTTTTGATCATATTTGGACTAACCTATTAACTCAGTGCACCACAGTGCCAGTTCCTGTTTTCTGCTGTTTTTCTATTTCAGGTTTCCCCCATATTAAAAGTTCTCCAAAAATTCCAGGAAAAATATAGGAAAAATCAGCGTACAGGAAGCTTCGTGAAGAACCAAAGATGGGCCAGAGGGGAGCCAGGGGAGGCCCAGGCGGCCACCTGGAGCGGCCCCACCCCTGGCCGCGCCAGGGGGGGCGCCTGGGGCCCCTGCTGCGCCTCTGGCTGCCCCCCTTTGCATATATATTCCTCTCATCCCGAAACCCTCGAGGACAGAACCCTTTTTCGCGATCTCGCCTCTGTTCTGTCGCCGCAGCGCTTCCAAGATCGGGAGCATCAGGAGAACTCTTCCCGGCACCCTGCCGGAGGGGAGAACCACCACCGGGAGCTTCTCCACCACCATGGACGCTTCCCGGATGAGTCGTGAGTAGTCCACCTTGGACCATGGGTCCATGATCAGTAGCTATGTGATGTTCTCCTCCCCTCTTTGCTCTTCATGGTTTAGACCTCGTGAGCTGCCCTATATGATCGAGGCACATATGTAATCTTTCTGCTGTTGCTTTGCTGAGTTTGCTGGGATCTGATGGATTATGAGACTATGTTTAGATTGTGTTTGAGTAATATATTTGATTCACCTCTTTTTTATCTTTGTTCTTGAGTAATTCTTGCATGTTCTCCGTTGCTGTTTATTGCTTTGGCCGAGTAGTAGGTAGTAACACCAAGAGGGAGCGTTATGCTTGATTGTGGGTTCATGCCCCCTGATGACTAGCTTGAGTGACAGAAACATGAGTCTAGGGGATGTGATGTTGCCACAAGGGAGAAAACAACGGTGCTTGTACTTGCGGGTGCAAGGATTGTTTACTTTACGCAAAGTTCTTTTAATGCAGTTGTCTGTTTCTGGTGATGGGAAGAAGCACTAGCAAACACCTCCACTCCTACTCCCATGGCGAACTTCCCAGTCATGCCCTTCCAGTTCATCCCTGGCCCCCTCGCCATCTTCAATGGCCCCGCTGATAGACTCCAGAGGAACATGATGGTCGTCGGCGCTCCTCCACTGCACCACGAAAACTATGCGCTCGTCCTCACCAACCCTCCGACGCCCGATCTACAGCGTCCTATGGTGCTCGCGGAAATCCTACAAATCTTGGCTGAGGACTTCAATGCTGAGGTGATATACTCTGACATCTTTCATCTAGGCGTCGGGATGATTGGATTTAGATCAGCTGCTGTCAGAGATTTTCTTATCACTACTGGGCCGCATCCGATAGATGATGATAGGACCTTTTACTTCGCCCGCCATGATGAAGGACCTAACATGCGCATACCGATCTTTGAAGCTGTTGCTTGGGTAGTATTCCTGGGTTTTCCTCTTGACTACCAGAATGAGTACTATGTGAATAAGGCTGTCAGCTGCTTTGGTAACTTCGAGATTTGGCATAACCCTGGGCAAGTCAAGACTAGAGTTCTTGTTCGTGTGCTTATCAATCAATTCTCCAATGTGCCGCATAGTTTGATCATTAAAAGGGCCAACGTGTTTGGAGGTCTGGGAAGATCATGGACTGTTCCAGTCTATATTCTGACTAACTGGCCAACCAACCCGCCTAATGCGGGCACAGAGGAGCCGCCGCCACCGATGAACGCCTCGCCGCATCCCAGGGAATTGCCGTTCCTGACTGCTTCCCAACAGGTATCCTTTGAAGCCATGGTTGCACAGCAGCAACAGGCGAATGCGGCCTGGGGGCAAGATCTTCAGCCACCTCCACAGCAGCCACTGGCCAATGGATGGCAACCCTGGCCTGAAATCCCACCGCAATACCAGGGTGAGAGTTGGCGTCAGATCATTGAATACACTGGCCCGTCCATGATGGACGGAGTAACACCTGAAGAAAATGTTCTTGATGATGGTCTGGAGGCCTGGAATGTGCATGTGGCGCAGGTTGAACTGGCAGCGGATGACATCGTTCTGGGAGCGCACCACAGCACCATGACTTTTGTCAGAGGAACGGCGGAGGAGGCAAACCTCCGTGTCTTACCTTTCGCAAGTTTGATCTCCTTTCTCAGGAAATACATCTACAAGCCCATGCTCCCCATGATCCTCCCTGCTGACGATTCCTTGGAGCAGACCACCCAGTTCTGTAACTCGCTCCAATACCTGTTTGTGGCATATGCAATCAGATCCTGGTATACCCCAATTGCCACAATGTCAGACACCCTCCTTGTAAAACTGGACAAGCGCAGCTGGGATGAAGCCTTTGCTCCGCTTCTTCGCCAGCCGATGGATGCCACTGTGGTTGCCGTTGAGGAGCCACGGGATATGCCCCGAAAGAATGCGGTGGTGATCACTGAACATGTGGATGACACTCGGGTGCGGGCACGCTCTGTCAAGAAGAACAAGCTGGCAGGCGATTCACTGCCTCTCCGACGCAGCACCAGGAATAATCGCTATGATGGCTTTAAGGCTCCTTCCATGGCTGAAGCGCGCCCGTACAAGACTAAGGTTAGACCACGGCAAACACCTTTGGCTCCTCTCAGAGTTTCTTCAACCCTTGCACAAACTACTGCTGATGAGGCCCCGCCACCAACGCCTATTTCCCAGATGCAGAGGATCGGCACGGTGCGCTGTGGAATTCCTGTAGCCGAGCTCTCCGAGTCCAAGCTCATGGCGCCGCTGGAGGAAGAGGAGCCCGCTGCCACCACCCCCACCAACTAATCTACATGGCTAACCAAGTGCACTGGAAGGTGCTGGTGTGGAATATCCGTGGCATAAATTCGGAGGAAAAAACCTTAGCAGTTAGAAATGCGATTGCAGCTTCGGGTTGTAATATCGTGTGCCTTCAGGAGACTAAACGAGCCTCTTTTGATCTTGCTTTCATTAAGACATTCTGTCCACGCCGTCTTGATCAATTTGCTTTCGTTCCTTCGCGTGGTGCCTCGGGGGGTATTCTTACAGTCTAGAATGGTTCTCTATTTGATGGGAACAGGATTTTCTTGGATTTCTTTGCTTTAGGAGTAAAGTTAACTTCGAAGGTGTCCGACCACGCATGGACGCTATTCAACATCTATGGGCCATGTAGGGGGGATGATCGAGTGATGTTCACTGATTGGCTCTATGAAATGGACATACCAGATACGGATGATTGGCTCCTTGTAGGAGACTACAATTACATTCGATCATCAAACAACAGAAATAAGCCAGGGGGGATGCCAATGACATACTCATTTTCAATGACATTATACGTACACAAGCCTTGGTAGAAATCCCTCTTAAAGGACGTTCCTATACTTGGAGTAATATGCAGAATGACCCTTTGTTGGAACAGCTAGACTGGTTTCTCTCATCGTGTCACTGGACCCAATCGTACCCAAACACAATTGCCACCCCACTGGGAAAACCTGTGTCTGATCACACACCATGTGTGGTCGAAATCAAAACCACCATACCCAAGAGCAAGGTCTTTCGGTTTGAAAATTATTGGACTAACCACCCGGGTTTTTTTGAAGTGGTGCAGGGGTCCTGGGATAAGTACTGCTATGCAAAAAATACCTCTGCCCTCATATGCAAAAAGATGAAGCGCCTAAGGTATGATCTTAAAAAATGGAGCAAAGGAATCTCCCGCCTCTCAATACTCATTCAAAACTGCAATTGGGCCCTCGCGGAGCTTGATGGGCTGGAAGATCGGCGGCCCCTCACGGTGCCTGAGAAAAACTTCAGAAAAATTATCAAGGCCCACCTGCTTAAACTACTACAATACCAGAACCGATACTGGAGAGAGCGGTGCACGATTCGTTACATCAAATTTGGAGAAGAAAACACGAAGCTGTTCCATGCTTTGGCAACTGAACGTTATAGAAAAAACTTCATTTCCTCCCTTAAACTTCAAGATGGATCTGTGGTCACAGACCATAAATCGAAGGAGCAGGTACTGTTTGATACATACAAAGGGAGACTTGGAGCTTCTTCCACCCCGGCTATGAAGTTTAACCTAGCCTCAATCATCAACAAGATAGATGGTCTTGAAGCGCTGTCAACCCCTTTTACACACTCTGAGATAGATGGAGTGGTTAAAAACATGCCCACTGATCATGCCCCTGGCCCTGACGGTTTTAATGGACACTTTATTAAAACCTGTTGGCACATCGTCAAGGAAGACTTCTATAAACTGTGCGAGGACTTTTACAACGGCAACCTTGACCTCACCAGCATCAACACGGGGTTCATCACGCTCATCCCCAAAACCAACTCGCCTGAGTCGGCTAATGACTTCCGCCCAATCACTCTCTTAAACTGCTGTCTGAAGATCATTACAAAGCTACTTGCAAACAGGCTGCAGACCGTTATCCTCAAGATCATACATAAAAACCAATACGGTTTTTTGAAGAGCTGGTCCATCCAAGACTGCCTGGCGTGGGCTTTTGAATATATCTATCAATGCCAGCGATCAAAAAAAACCATTGTGCTGCTCAAACTGGACTTTGCGAAAGCTTTTGACACTATCAACCATTCTGCTATGATGAAGATCATGCAACACATGGGCTTCGATGATCGGTGGATGGGGTGGATCAAGAATATTTTTGGATCAGGCAAATCCTCGGTCCTTCTAAACGGAATTCTCGGACGACAATTTGACTGTAACTGCGGGGTACGGCAAGGGGACCCGCTCTCTCCCCTCATTTTTGTCCTCGCGGGTGATCTGCTGCAGGCTGCCATCAATGACGCGTACCGGAACGGCCTTATTGAACTGCCGATCCCCTCCCGTACTGGAATGGATTATCCGGTGGTGCAATATGCTGATGACACAATCCTGATCATGCCGGCCGATCTAGCGCAGGCACAGACCATGAAGCAAATCCTGATGGACTACGCGGACTCGATCGACCTCAAAATAAACTTTAGCAAATCCCTTCTAGTGCCACTTAACGTGGATGATCGCCTTGCTGCGGATCTAGCACAAATCTGGCAATGCTCGGTTGGGGGCATGCCATTCACCTACCTGGGACTACCCATGGGAACAACCAAACCTACGGTGAATGAGCTTATGCCACTGGTGGAAAGGGCGGAACGTAGGCTCTCTTCTTCCCTATGCTTGATGAACTATGGGAGTAAGTTGACGCTGCTGAACTCCATGATTACCTCCCTCATGATTTACCCCATGTGCACTCTCAAGTTCCCGCTCAAATTGATTGAGCATCTGGACAAGATCCGTCGCCGTTGCCTGTGGCGCAAAAGAACGGAGCAAGGGGAAACTTGTAACTCCCTGGCCTCTTGGGCTCTCGTGTGTAGGCCTAAGAAACATGGGGGTCTGGGTGTTATAGACATCAAAATCCAGAACGAAGGGCTGCTTCTCAAGTTCCTTCACTGCTTTTATAACAAAAAAGATACCCCCTGGTGCTCTCTTATCTGGGAAGCGTACTATGAACACCAAGTCCCGCACGCAACGGATGCATGTGGCTCATTCTGGTGGAGAGACGTAATGAAGTTAAATGACAAGTACAGAGGTATTACTAGGGTTGTGGTGGGCGACGGCTCGTCGGTGCTGTTCTGGAAGGACTTGTGGCTAGCTGAAACCCTTGAGCTCTCGCATCCACGGGCCTTTTCCTACACTACGATGGAAGATGCGTCGGTCAAGGAATTCCTGTCAATCACAGACATGCAGCAAGGGTTTTATTTGCCCCTCTCCCAACAGGCTAGGGACGAAGTGCTGGAAATGCAAAACCTCTCGAGAGACACCACCCCCGTAGACGACCTAAGTGATTCCTGGACCTGCTTGTGGGGGGACCGCTATTCCTCGCGCAAATACTATGCAAACTACTTCAAGGAAGTGATGGTGGATGGGGCTTTCAAATGGATCTGGAAAAGCAGATGCACAATGAAGATTAAAGTATTTGCGTGGTTGCTGCTGATGGATCGGGTGAATACCAAAAATATGCTCAAACGGCGACACTACAATGTTTCGGAGGGGGTGGCGTGCGAGCTTTGTGCGAGTGGAGCTAAAGAAACCGTGGAGCATCTCTTCTTTAACTGCAACTTCAGCAGAACCTGTTGGGGGAGGCTGGGAATGGACTGGACACATAATGGAGACCGCATGCAGATCGTGCACTCCGGGCGGCAGCGATGGACCAAACCCATGTTCATGGAGATCTTTCTCACGGCGGCCTGGAGCGTATGGAAGGAACGCAACGGCAAGGTGTTTAGGGCGACCCCCCCCCTCGGTTACCTCCTGGCAGGAGAGGTTTAAGAAAGATCTTGGCATGCTTGTACACCGGGTTAAACCCTCCCTAGAACAGTTTGTAGGAGACTTCTTAAGAACACTAGACTAAAAAGCTAGAACCCTTTCTCTGAACAGTTGGATCTGGGGGGTGCTTGACTTGATGGAGGGCCCCTGACCTGGGGGACCACATCTTGTCCTGCGGAACACCCTGACAATATGTAACCTTTGTTTGTATATGGGAAGTCAGTAGGATGCTCTCCTACTGTCATTGATATTTCAAAAAAAAATGCAGTTGTCTGTTGCTTTGAGTTTACACTTTGGGTGGGATTCGCAACTTAATACCAGCGAGATGTTCTGGATAGATATCTCAAGGTGGATGATTAGTAGTAGATGCAGATGGATTTCGTTCTACTTGCCTTGGCGTACCGCCCATGCTTTTGAGCCTCTACCTGTCTTTGCAGCATAGTTAGCATTGGTTTGCGCACATAATCCTGTCAATTGCCCAGCTGTAATTTTTTTACCTCGCTTTGTTGTTTTATCGTCTTTTAGGAGAGAGACATCACTAGTGAACATCATAGCACCCCGGTCCATATTACCACCGCTGATCACACCTTCTATTTACTTCCTGTTTTTATTTCCTAGTTGCGGTCATAGCTATCATTATTATCTCTTGTGTTTGATCCTTTGTAAACAACAAGGCCGGAGGGATTGAAAACCTCTCTGTACTCGTTGGGAGCAAAGTTATCTGTATCTGTGTGCAGGTCCCGTCAACCGCTAAGTTTCTGGCGCCGTTGACACCTACTTGTCGACCCTCGGAGTCTCACGGGATTCGATCCTTGGTATCTTTGCCAAGGGAAATTTGCCGCTACGCTACATCTCAACCTTCCACTTGGGGTAACCAACGAGGGGCGAGAAGCCATCAAGCAAGTTTCTGGCGCCGTTGCCG
Source organism: Secale cereale (assembly GCA_902687465.1). Lineage (NCBI taxonomy): Eukaryota > Viridiplantae > Streptophyta > Magnoliopsida > Poales > Poaceae > Secale > Secale cereale. Next base: position 209,658,194 of record LR738709.1, on the reverse strand, counting down.
GGGACTCCACTCTTCAAGATAGGGGAGTTGCACGCTATCTTTTATCTTTGCTTTTTAGTCTTGTTAGTTTACCTTTCAGTTTTTGCTTTAGTGTCCCTTACCAAAAATCACAAAAATAGTTATCTTGCTTGCTGCTGCTATGGGTTCCACCGAGAACACCAAGTTGTGTGACTTCACTAGTCATAACAACAATGACTTTATCTGCACACCTATTGCTACACCTGCCACTTCAGCACCTTCTTATGAGATTAAACCTGCTTTGCTGAACCTAGTTATGAAAGATCAATTCTCCGGTGCTGGAGATGATGCTGCTTTGCACTTAAATAATTTTGTTGAGCTCTGTGATATGCAAAAGTACAAAGAAGTAGATGGTGATATTGTTAAGCTTAAGCTTTTTCCTTTCTCCTTGAGAGGAGGAGCTAAAATCTGGTTTCAATCCTTGCCTAGGAATAGTATAGATTCTTGGGACAAGTGCAAGGATGCCTTTATTGGGAAGTACTATCCCCCTGCTAAAATTATCCAATTAAGGAGTAACATAATGAATTTTAAACAATTGGATAATGAACACGTTGCCCAAGCTTGGGAACGCATGAAATCTCTTGTCAAGAACTACCCTACTCATGGTTTGACTACTTGGATGGTTATCCAAACTTTTTATGCAGGCTTGAACTTTACCTCGCGGAACTTGTTAGATTCGGCCAAGGGAGGAACCTTTATGTCAACTACACTTGGTGCTGCCACGAAACTTCTCGACGAGATGATGACCAATTATTCCCAATGGCACACCGAACACGCTCCAACAGGTAGGAAGGTAAACTCTGTCGAGGAGATTTCCTCCCTAAATGAAAAAGTTGACTTGATCATGTCTCTACTTTCTAAGCAATCTTCTATTAATCCTCATGATGTTCCTTTAAATTCTTTGATTGCTCAAGATCAAGTAGATGTGAACTTTATCTCTAGAAACAATTTCAATAACAATGCTTATAGGAGTAATTTTGGTAGCAACCCTAGACCGTTCCCCTCTAATTCCTATGGGAACAACAATGCTTATCCTAGCACCAAGAACTCCACTTCTGAACTAGAGAGTATGCTTAAAGACTTCATCACTACCCAAAAGGCCTTCAATAAGAGTGTAGAAGAAAAACTAGACAAACTAGATAATCTCTCTTCGAAGGTAGACAATTTAGCCCATGAGGTAGAGTTGCTTAAAATTAGAACTTCTCCTCTTGAGGAGAGGAAGACCACTCCTATGAATGCTATTCAAGTGCAAATTAAATAAAACATTAGGATGATGGCTAAACTTAAAGAGAGATGGGCTAGAGAAAAGGAGGAAGAAGATAGAATTAAGAGCCTTCCTACCCACCACACTGTTGCTACTATCCAAGTTGTTGAGGATATCCAAACTCTTAGCACCCAATGCACTCCTAATCCCATTGGACCTATTAATGGTAATGCTATGACCTCAACCGTAGAAGAAGAAACTCCTATAACCATAGAAGCTACCAAACAAGTGAGCCTAAAGGACACCACTACCACTTGATAGGAGTGACCTTGATTTTGATAATTGCACCCTTTCTGAAGTTATTGGTTTTCTTCACAAGATGTCTAGAGATCCCCACACTAGCACACTTAATCTTGCCTTCACGGAGCATATCACTAATGCTCTCATCAAAGCTAGGGAGGAGAAGCTTAGGGTAGAAGCCTCCATACCTAGAAATCTAGAAGATAGTTGGGATCCTATGATTAAAATTAAGTTGAATAACTTCTCTTGCTATGCTTTATGTGATGTTGGAGCTAGTACCTCCGTTATGCCCAAAAGAATGTATGATATGTTTGAATTGAAACCTTTTGATCCTTGTTCTTTTAGTGTTCGTATTGTTGATTCTTCCGTAAAGAAACCTTTGGGGAAGATCGATGATGTTCTTATCATTGTCAATGACAATTATGTTCTCGTTGATTTTTCTATTATGGATATTGAATGTGAACCTTCATGTCCAATTATTTTGGGACGTCCTTTTCTTCGCACCGTTGGTGCTATCATTGACATGAAAGAGGGGAATATAAAATTCCAATTCCCTCTCAAGAAAGGGATGGAACACTTCCCTAGAAAGAAGATTAAGTTGCCTTTTGAGTCCGTTACACGGGCTAGCTATTCTCTTACTCCTGATAAAACTTGATCTTCTCTTTTTGCATCATGCCTAGCTTAAAGGCATAAAAGAAAGCGCTTTTGGGAGGCAGCCCACAACGAATTAGGTTTTATTTTGCTTTTGTTGTGTCTTGATGTTTGTTACTACAGTAGCATCATCATTGTATCTTTTCTTTTCAGCTTTGTGCCAAGTTTAGCCTCCGATTGCAAGAAAGTTCAAAAGTTGTGACGTGCTGTCCAGAAAACAGATTCTGTCCTTGGACAGAAAAATTCGAATAAAATCACCAGATCATCTTTTTTATCTGATTTTTTTTGACAGGGTGTATACTATTGGCTTTCGAGCTTTTGTTCTGAGTTTTTTGATTTGAGTTGCAGAAGTGCCCCGAAAAAATTATTTACTACCTGCTGGTCTGTTTTTCACAGATTCTGTCTTGTTTTGCCTTTTCTTCGTTTTGCAAACCTTTAGCTTGCTTTTTCTTTGCAAAAACCTTTTGGCAATCTTGAGAAACAGTAGCTCTTCAAGATTATCTTTATTTCCAGTAGGGAAAAATTAGTTTATTGTGGGTACTAACCTCGCTAATCAGATTATGATGAGTTATGTATGAAGGGAGTTTTCAAGTGTGCGAGGGAAGATGATAAAAGAAGATTCAGGAGGGTCAAACGCTCAAGCTTGGTATGCCCCCGTGCACCCCCAAGAAATATTCAAGAAGTCTCAAGCGTCTAAGCTTGGGGATGCCCCCATGCATCCCCTTCTCCATCAACAATTATCAGTTCGTCTTTCGTTCCACTATAATTTTATCACTTCATGCGTTATGTGCTATGCTTGGAGCGTCTTGCTCTTAGTTTCTTTTTTTAGTTTTCTTTAGCTTTGCTTGCTGTTCATAACAAGTTAGAACCCAGATTTCTTTGTGTGGGAGAGAAACACGCTCCACTTCAACCTAGAACACAACATAGGATTTTCATGCTTATCTTTGATGTGTGTGTTCTTTGTCTTTCCATAGCTGCTGTCATGTTTAGCTCTTAGTTTTCATGCTTTTCTTTTTAAAGAGCTTTTGTTTAGTTGGTTGCTGAACTCTCTTGAGTTTTCATGTTTATCTTGTTAAGAGAGTTTGCCTGTTGCACTGAGTTGTGTGTCTTAACTTAAAGTAGGTAATTGAGGTTGCTATTTAATTTTAGTAGTAACTTGCAATAGTTTTGAGGTATTGCCATGAGTAATGTCTAAACTTTTGGTGTCAAGAGCTTTAGCCTATTAGTGATAGATGTCGTATTTTGGGCAATCCGTGTTTATTTTCGAAAACCTACAAAATAGTTGAGAACTTTAGCTACTAGATGGATCACTAATCTTTGGAGGGATCGAATATTAGAGTACACTCACGTACCATGAGTCGAGGATGCGCAAGGATAACCAAACCCCCATACACTCCTCCTCGGGGTACTTGTCTCTTTGTGAACCTCCTAATTAGATTGAGAGTTACCGATAATAAGTGCATGAGTTCTTCGGACTAACGTGAGTATTCGAAAGTTGACACTTCCACCTAGCCATATTTTTCTAGCCTCTTCGGTACCGTGCATTGCCCTTTCTCACCTCGAGAGTTGGCGCATACTTCGCCTGTGCATCCAAATCCTTGGCACGATACGCTCTGTCATCATAAGCCTCATTATATCCTTCCTCAGAACAGCCACCATACCTACCTATCAAGGCATTTCCATAGCCTTTCCGAGATACATTGCCATGCAACATCCATCTTCTCATGACTTGATCTTCATGTCATACATGCTTTTTGCTTGATCGATGAGCCGCATGCTAGTTGGGCCTTGCCCTAATCATTGCTACATGACGCGCTAGTATCATTGCATATCCTGCTACACCGACAGAGGCATACATTTGCATACATCATAATAGTTTCATTTTCTTTATGTTGAGTACTTTTGTAAAGTGTGAAAGATCTTCTATACTTCTTGTAATATATAGAGTGTTGCCCCTAAAGTGAGGAAAAGATCCCAAAGAGGACAAAATCAAAAGATCCCAAAGAGGACAAATGAGAGTTAAATAGAAAGAGCCATTGAGGCCACAAAAAAAATAAAAAAATAGAAAAAAGAGAAAAAGAAATAAGATGAGAGAAGGGGGCACACTACTATTCCTTTTGAGATATCCACACTCGTACTCCATCTTATACCTTGTACTCCATAGAGATTATCATTCATGCATATAGCTATGTGGGGACCTTCACACTATAGAACTTGGCTTGTATATTCCAATGATGAGCCTCCTCAAAAGAGCTCTAGGTCTTCTTGAGCGAGCAAGTTGGATGCACCCCCACTAGTTCCACTGGAGAGCTTACCTTAGCTCATATGTGCATCCGTTGCATGGCAATCCCTACTCCTCACATCATATCTATCATTTGGCTTTCTCTCGCCTATGATTGTCCTCATTGATGTGATCCTTTCACACCTTTTTTGTCTTCCCCCTCCATCATTTTTCTCTCTTTGCCATCCTAAGTGTCAACTTTCTTGCTTACGCTCATCCATTGCATGAGTGCTCAAAATATCGAAAGGGAGTGGATCATTTTGACTTGTACCTGGCTAGTGGTCTGGGGATGAGTCAAGATAAGATTCCAAAGAAGACCAAGTGTGAAACTTTAGTAGATTAAGTTCTCAACAATACAAAAACTATGTGTTACTCTCTCGTATATCCTTATCCCCTTTCTTGCACGCAAACACCATTTGGAGACATTCGAGTCACAGACAGCGAGAGCTCTTGCACCTTTATGTTCTTATGTTGCTTGTTACAATGCTAATATAGACTCTTGCTTGTTATGACTTGAATTGAATTACATGCTTTGATTGCTTTACTTAAAAAGTTCTTATATGGTTGGTAGCATGTCACCACAGAAATTATGCTTGTTATCATTTACCTACTCGAGGACGAGCAGGAATTAAGCTTGGGGATGTTGATACGTCCAAAACGTATCTATAATTTCTGCTTGTTCCATGCTTCTTTTGTGTGATATTGCTATGATATTGATGCACTTCCATACACTTTTGATCATATTTGGACTAACCTATTAACTCAGTGCACCACAGTGACAGTTCCTGTTTTCTGCTGTTTTTCTATTTCAGGTTTCCCCCATATTAAAAGTGCTCCAAAAATTCTAGGAAAAATATAGGAAAAATCAGCGTACAGGAAGCTTCGCGAAGAACCAAAGATGGGCCAGAGGGGAGCCAGGGGAGGCCTAGGCGGCCACCTGGCACGGCCCCACCCCTGGCCGCGCCAGGGGGGCGCCTGGGGCCCCTGCTCCGCCTCTGGCTGCCCCCCTTCGCATATATATCCCTCTCGTCCCGAAACCCTCGAGGACAGAACCCTTTTTCGCGATCTCGCCTCTGTTCCGCCATCACAGCGCTTCCAAGATCGGGAGCATCAGGAGAACTCTTCCCGGCACCCTGCCGGAGGGGAGAACCACCATCGGGAGCTTCTCCACCACCATGAACGCTTCCCGGATGAGTCGTGAGTAGTCCACCTTGGACCATGGGTCCATGATCAGTAGCTATGTGATGTTTTCCTCCCCTCTTTGCTCTTCATGGTTTAGACCTCGTGAGCTGCCCTACATGATCGAGGCACATATGTAATCTTTCTGTTGTTGCTTTGCTGAGTTTGCTGGGATCTGATGGATTATGAGACTATGTTCAGATTGTGTTTGAGTAATATATTTGATTCACTTCTTTTATATCTTTGTTCTTGAGTAATTCTTGCATGTTCTCCGTTGCTGTTTATTGCTTTGGCCGAGTAGTAGGTAGTAACTCCAAGAGGGAGCGTTATGCTTGATTGTGGGTTCATGCCCCCTGATGACTAGCTTGAGTGACAGAAACATGAGTCTAGGGGATGTGATGTTGCCACAAGGGAGAAAACAACGGTGCTTGTACTTGCGGGGTGCAAGGATTGTTTACTTTACGCAAAGTTCTTTTAATGCAGTTGTCTGTTGCTTTGAGTTTACACTTTGGGTGGGATTCGCAACTTAATACCAGCGAGATGTTCCGGATAGATATCTCAAGGTGGATGATTAGTAGTAGATGCAGATGGATTTCGGTCTACTTGCCTTGGCGTACCGCCCATGCTTTTGAGCCTCTACCTTTCTTTGCAGCATAGTTAGCATTGGTTTGCGCACATAATCCTGTCAATTGCCCAGCTATAATTTTTTTACCTCGCTTTGCTGTTTTATCGTCTTTTAGGAGAGAGACATCACTAGTGAACATCATAGGACCCCGGTCCATATTACCACCGCTGATCACACCTTCTCTTTACTTCCTGTTTTTATTTCCTAGTTGCGGTCATAGCTATCATTATTATCTCTTGTGTTTGATCCTTTGTAAACAACAAGGCCGGAGGGATTGACAACCTCTCTGTACTCGTTGGGAGCAAAGTTATCTGTATCTGTGTGCAGGTCCCGTCAACCGCTAAGTTTCTGGCGCCGTTGACACCTACTTGTCGACCCTCGGAGTCTCACGGGATTCGATCCTTGGTATCTTTGCCAAGGGAAATTTGCCGCTACGCTACATCTCAACCTTCCACTTGGGGTAACCAACGAGGGGCGAGAAGCCATCACCACTCCACGCGCCTCCACGAGCACCGCAGCCACAAGTTCGGCCTCACCCGAACTCTGGCAGCCGTTGGACTCGTCGCCGGTGTCGTTTCCGGCGACCCCGAGCTCCAAGTCCTGCACCACTCGATGCGGCTCACTCCCAGCTCCACGTAGGAAGTCTCCGCCGTCGATTTGGTCACCGGAGGACCAAATCCGAGGCGCTCCACCGCGTCTGGCCTCGCCGGCGACAAACCGCCGGTGAGTTTGACTCGCTGACCAGGGGGTTTTACCTCCCCCTGTGCCACTGACAAGTGGGCCTAGTCGTTGACTATTTTAGTTTTAGGATTAATTAGTGTTAAACTAATTCTGTTAATTAGTTGACCCACTGACGTGTGGGCCCGACACTGTTAGTCTTTAGTTAGTTTATACTAACCCTTTTGTTTAACTCTGTTAGACTGACATGTGGACCCCACATGTCAGGTTGACCTAGACCAGCCCTGTTGTCCTACTGACGTAAGCATGAAGTCATGCTGACGCAGTAAGTATTTTCTGGGATTTAAATAAATCAGAAATGATTTATTTATTTTCAGAAAATGCCCTAACTTCTAAAAATCATATAAATTCAACAGTAGCTCAGATGAAAAAGATTTATATGTGAAAAATGATCAGTAAAATCCAATCTTTCCATTGGTACTGGTTTCATGCATGTTTATGCAAACTAACCTAGCTGTTCACATCAAAACATGATAATGCACTTTAACTAATAATAGCTTGGGAATGAATTCAAATCTTTGATTCAAATAAGCTCAAACCTTTCTTTCTATAGTTGCATTTGCTCAAAACACATTCATCTTGCCATGTCATGAGCATGCATCATATTGTTGCATATTGTTGTGTATTGATTGTATTACCGGTGTTCTCCGTGGTAGGTTCTATTCCCGAGGATACATCTGCGTATCCAACTGAAGAGCAGTACCCGACAACCAATCTGTCAGGCAAGCAACCCATTGATCATCCCGATACAAACCCATCTTCTCGCTTCTGCTCTCTTTTACTGCATTAAGGCAACAACATGTGAACTGCTGTTTACTGCGGTAGTTGAACCCCATTCCTTTGCATGACCTGTCATTGCCACAGTAAATATTTAAAACCCACTAGCATGTGTAGGAGTTGATTGAGCCATGTTAATGTGCTTCCTACCATGCTATACATGTTATGCCTGCTATGCTTAGAGTTGTGTCAAGTCTGGTTCATCTGGGTGATGGATCAGAGTGAAATGATCCTGTCTGGTAATGAGAGTGAAGTGTGGAATTTGTTTTGGTAAAGGTATCAATGAAAGGCCATGTAGGAGTACATGGTGGGTTGTTTCATTGGAACCGTCCATAGGACCTGAGATCTGTATCTGTGATTTAAGATCAGCTACTACCACACATTGGGCCCTGAAATATGACCCCACTCGACTTATTGACTGCCCTTGTTCTCTGTCCAGGAGTTGCAACTAGTTTCTGGTGTTTGTAGTATACTGGTGGTCGTGCGCAGCGCCGACCCTCGGGGTGGGCTGTGATGCGGCAGGTACGTGGCACGGTGTACCGGTCGCCCGTTTGGTGACTCGGAAACCCTGTACACATTGTTTGGGGCCGTGAACGACACCCCGGCCGGATCTCCCCACTAATGGAACCCAAATAGGCGATAAACCTGGACTAGAGACTTGAGTGGTTGGTTAGGTCGTGATCTACACCCACGTCGGCTTTCGCTTGAAGTCTGCAGAGCACATGTCGTGTGCAGACGCTAAGTGGTGGAAACATGTGTGAAGAAGTACACCCCTGCAGAGTTACCAATCTATTCGAATAGCCGCAGTTCGCGGTTAAGAACCACTTTGTTGCTTATACAGTTCATAGACAAGTCAATGATTACTCCTAAAAGTCTCAAGACAAGTGTGAGTGCCGTGGATGGCCCTTCCGTAGGATGACGGGAGAGGATCCACGGTAGTGTATTGTTGTGGTGTGTAGTGGACTCGTGTGCGTAGTATCATCTTTGCAATCTGCTGAGAGTTGTAGTATAGGTTAGCCAAGAGTCAAAGCTGTCTTGCTGCATTAAACTCCACTACGCTTGTTGATAATGATGCATGTATGATAGGTTCTGATGTAAGTCTTGCTGAGTACCTTTGTACTCATGTTTGTTTAATAACTGTTGCAGAGGAGAACCCCGCCCCCTCTGGTGGGTTCTACATAGACGTGGACGTCGATGAGTAGCTTGCTGCCCAGACGGCAATCTTGAACTTGTGAAGGGCCTTGTAGATAGTCAGGCTACACCAAACCTGTTTTCTTTCCAAGTTGTCTGTACTCAAACAAGTTAGCTTCCGCATGTGCTTGTATGCTTGTATGACTTGAGTGTTGGGTCATGTGACCCCTACCTGTATGGATATATTATGTATGTCTCTTCGGAGCCTCTTAAATAAAGTACTTTGAGTCATAGAGTTCTGCTGTGTTGCAATGTTGTATTTGCACATATCGAGCATATTGTGTGTATGTTATTGAAATGCTTGGTATGTGTGCGATCCGACACCTAGTTATTTACCCTTGGTAGCCTATCTTATGGGGAAATGCCTCCTAGTGCTTCCACTGAGCCTTTGTAGCTTGCTACTCCTCCGGAACACGTAGGCTGGCCGGCATGTGTCCTTCTTCATTCCTGTGTCTGTCCCTTAGGGGAAATGTCACGCGTTGTTCCTTTAAGTCCATGTAGTTTGCTACGACTTGGGTTCATACGTTGATGACCGACACGTTCGTTGCTGGGACATGGATGCATGTCTCTGTAATTTAGTGCCACTTTTGGTTTATAACTAGCCATGTCGGCCCGGGTTCTCTGTCATATGGATGCTAGCGACACTATCATATGCTTGTGCCAAAATGCGCAAACGGTCCCGGGCCAGGTAAGGTGGCACCCATGGGGATACCGTGCGTGAGGCCGCAAAGTGATATGATGTGTTACATGCTAGATTGTTGTGACTTAGGATCGGGGTCCTGACAGCGTTGGCATCATAGACGGACTGCCTGTAGGTTCTTCAAGCCAAACTAGTCGATGTTGAGTCTAGAAATTCGTAGTTATATGTGTAGGGGAATTGATTGTGGAAGGGAACGTAAGGCTCTTTTTACTTCTTTACCTTATGCCCTTTTGATCTGAGTCACCCTATTCTTTCTACGGGGGTTTAGGACTAAGCCTCTCATCTTTACTAGGTTCATGTGTTACTAATACGTAGACTCTTACGATTGTTGGTTTCAAGCCTCAATTCAGTTTCTACCTTCCGGTATGTTGATTAGTTGGACCCGGAACCTTGATATGATGTTGTTGAGTGGCTATACTATCATTTGTATGATGTCTCAAAATCTTTTTTGAGCATTTACAGCCATGTTGGTCCGTGTGTTAACCGAGACTGGCTACCGTTGGTATCCGGAGTATACTGTGGAAGAGGAGTACTGTGATTTCAACCAGAGCAAGTACTTCTGCACAGTCCGTATATATCCTTCATATCCCGGAGGTACTGACCCCATCCACTGGACGTATGGACTCGGGGTTACCATCGAGATGGCAGTGCAGGATGCCGCTTACTCGATGATGACTATCATCCAGGCTAGGCATGCCTTGCTGCTGAACACTGAGTTCTGCTACATGCCAGCCTCACTGCCTGGAGAGGAGGGCTACTACATTGGTATCTACACTGATGCCGCTCATGACGAGCCGCTACTTCAGACTACCACGCAGATGCTGGAGGATAGGAACCGTGAGGTCCGTGCCCTCCGGATGGAGCTCTATAACACTCGAGCCGACCACTGGGCCACTCTGACACGGCTTGCACCGTCCGTGCAGGCCGGATATCTGGATATGCGGGATTTGTACCCCGTGCGGACTGGTCTGCCCGACCGTATGGATTGGCGTGACGTTGGAGGCATTACATCTCCACGTGGGCGTCGTTTGCCACCAGCAGTGGGACCGAGGCCACATCCGTGTCCCTATGGTCCACAGTCTCCAAGTGCTCGAGAGTTTCCAGATCCACATGTACCACTTCTAGGCTATGGGGGTAATCTTTGTGAAGATTACTACGGAAATGTCTGAGCTAGACCGTGGCAGTAGTAGCATCGTAGTAGTTGTATTTCCACAGTCCTGCGTGTCTTGTGGAATATGACTTAGTGTGTACTGAGTTCCGGAGGCGTAGATAAATAATGTATAGGAGCTTGGAATGCCTCTGATGAGATGTATCGTCTGTCACCGCATTTGTACTTTAGCCTTGGCTTGTACCAAACTATGTATGGTGTGTATGACCAATGGTGTATATATGGCAGTTTCTATATTACCATGTCGTACAGATGAACATCTTTGCATTCCGTGTCATCCATTACATTCTGCACTCCTATGTCACAGTTTTGCCATCCTTGTCTAAACTGTTGTTTTGTTTTCCTAGGATGGTCAACACTCGCAGCACTCCTGCTGCTCAGGAGCAGGGTGAAGCCAATGGGGCTAGCGACGAGAATCTACCTCAACCACCCTCCTTGGTTGAAGTCATGCTGGAGGCAGAAAGGAACAAAAGAGAGACCAACCGTCTGCTGGAACGCATAGAGTAGAATACTGCTTTTCGCCAAAGGAATGACGTGGTGTCAATTAATGACTTTATCAAGATGTGCCCACCAAAATTCCATCACTCCGTTGAGCCTCTTGATGCGGATGATAGGCTTTGCAGTATCACCCACAAGCTACATTCTGCCCGTGTGGCCGAAGCTGATAAAGTTACCTACGCTGCCAACCATCTTGAGGGCCCTGCTAGCCTTTGGTGGGAAAACTATGAGGCTATGCGTCCCACTGGCCAGATTACCAGTTGGGCAGAGTTCATCGAGGCATTCCGTGAACATCACATTCCGGAAGGTCTTATGGATCGCAAGCGGGGGGGAATTTTGCAATTTCACCCAGGGCAGGCTAACCGTGGATGTCTATAGTCGTGAGTTTGGTAACTTGGCACGCTATGCCCCCGAAGAGGTGTCCACCGACGGCAAGAAGCAGGCGGGGTTCTGCAAGGGACTCAGCCCTGAACTTTGCCGAGATCTCCGTTTGCACGAGTGCACCTCCTTCCAGAAGCTAGTGAACAAAACCATCAGTGCTGAGACAGGTCAGACTGATTATGAAGCCACACGCAAGCATTCCCGTGACTTTGGTTCCTCATCCAGCTCTGGCTCTCACAAGTGCCGTGTGTGGGTTCCGAACACAGCTCTGCCACCCAGGTTCACTCTGAGGCCATCCTATGAGGCGCCTCGCCCAACCCAGCAGTATGCACTGCCCAAGACTTATGGAGGACCATCTGCCAATATTGCTCCATGCACTGGCACTATGACATGCTTCAAGTGCGTAGAACCAGGCCACTACATGCGAGAGTATCCTCAGAACTTGCCAGGAAGGTCCGTTGGCCGTGGTAAGCCAACAGGAAAGGTGAACTATGTCAAGCCAGTCACCACTGCACGTGGTCATGTCAACTATGTCTCTCCTAAGGAAGCTTATGAGGATCCTAACGTCGTCCTTGGTACGCTCCTTTTAACTGCCATCTGGCATCTGTTCTTTTCGATACTGGAGCATCTCATTCGTTCATATCTGAGAGCTATGCTCGAATGCACAACATGACTTTTTGTGACATGCCCACTTCCATGGTAATTCAAACTCCTGGTTCGAAATGGCAAACTTCTAGAGTAAGCCATGGGAATGATATTCTTGTCGATAGACTTGTTTTTCTTGCATCCCTAATAGCTCTAAAGTCCTCGGACATAAACATCATCTTGGGTATGGACTGGATGACAGCTCATTACGCCAAGATTGATTGCTACACTAGTACTGTTCAACATACACACCCATCCGGCAAGACAGTCAATGTTTTGGCCCGAATGGCTGAGCGTCAGCTCTACTCTCTTAATGCCAGCCCTCTACCAGAACTCGAAGATATCCCGATAGTCTGTGACTTCCCGGATGTCTTTCCAGAAGAACTGCCAGGTCTTCCACCTGACAAAGATGTAGAGTTCGTGATAGACCTTGTTCCAGGAACTGTCCCAATCTCTAGAAGACCCTATAAGATGGCACCCTTAGAACTAGCTGAGCTTAAGAAACAACTCGATGAGTCCTTGAAAAAGGGTTTCATCAGTCCTAGTTGTTCTCCTTGGGCTTGTCCCGTCCTCTTCGTCAAGAAGAAGGATGGAACAGATCAGATGGTTGTAGATTATCGACCTGTCAATCTGGTCACCATAAAGAACTAGTATCCGCTCCCCAGGATCAACGACCAGTATGATCAGCTCGCCGGATCCTCAGTCTTTTGCAAAATGGATTTGAGGTTGGGCTACCATCAAATCATAATCAAGAACGGGGACATTCCCAAGACGGCCTTTGTTACTCGTTATGGCCAATACGAGTACACCGTCATGTCCTTCGGGTTAACCAATGCCCCAGCTACTTTCTCCCGGCTAATGAATTCTATATTCATGGAGTACTTGGATAAATTCGTCGTGGTATACCTCGATGATATACTCATTTACTCCAAGAACAAGGAAGATCATGCCGAGCATCTAAGGCTGGTATTGACGAAACTACGAGAGCACCGCCTTTATGCCAAATTCTCCAAGTGTGAATTCTGGTTGCCAGAAGTGACCTATCTGGGTCATCTAATCTCTGGTAAAGGTATTGTTGTCAATCCCGAGCGAGTTCAGGCCGTCCTTGATTGGACTCCACCTGAATCGGTCAAGCAAGTTAGGAGTTTCCTTGGCGTAGCGAGCTATTGCCGACGCTTCATCGAGAATTTCTCCAAGGTTTCTAAACCTCTAACTGAACTCCTCAAGAAAGATAAAAAGTTCAAGTGGACCCCACAGTGGGAGTTCAGCTTTCAGGAACTGAAAAGACGCCGGACATCTGCTCCTGTACTGGTGCCACCAGACTTTTCCAAGGACTTTATTATCTATTGCGACGCCTCGCGACAAGGACTAGGTTGCATACTCATGCAAGATCATCAAGTGATTCCTACGCATCTCGACAGTTGCGTCCACATGAGGATAACTATCCTACACATGATCTAGAGCTTGCAGTTGTAGTCCACGCACTCAAAACATGGCGACATTACCTTCTTGGTAATCGCTGCGAAATCTTCACTGATCACCAAAGTCTAAAATACATCTTCACCCAACCGGATTTGAATCTCAGGCAAAGACATCGGGTTGAGTTGCTCACATATTATGACTTGGGAATAACTTACACCCCTGGGAAGGCCAATGTCATGGCTGACGCACTAAGTCATAAGTCTTGTTGTAACAACCTAATGTTACAACAAGGGCAACCACTTCTCCATGAGGAATTTCGTAAGCTTAATCTTCACACTATTCCTCGAGGATTCCTTTCCACCTTGGTGGCGAAACCCACCCTTACGAATCAAATCATAGCTGCCCAGAAGCGTGATAAGGGTATATCCCGACTCCAAGAGAGCATTCCTAGAGGAGCTGCTAAAAGTTTCTCTATGGATGATCGAGGTGTTGTGTACTTCGAGAATCGCTTGGTGGTTCCCAAGAAGCAACAACTACGATAGTTGATCCTTAAGGAGGCTCATGAATCTCCTCTCACGATTCATCCCGGTAGTACCAAAATGTATCAGGACCTACACCAGATGTTCTTGTGGACTAGGATGAAGAAAGAAATCGCTCAGTTCATTGCTAACTGCAATGTTTGCCATCGAGTTACAGCAGAGCATCAATGACCTACTGGCACCCTTCAACCTTTAGCTATTCCTGAATGGAAATGGGATAAGATCGCTATGGACTTCATTACCAGATTTCGCAGGACCGGGAAAGGGAATAATGATATCTTCGTCGTTCTCGACCGCCTTTCCAAGGTAGCCCCTTTTCTGCCTGTTCGGGGGAGTATAACCGCTAGTCAGCTAACAGACTTGTATATCTCTCGGATAGTATCTCTTCATGGTGTTCCATTGGAGATTAACTCACACCGTGGAAGTCTTTTCCCCTCTTGATTTTGGGAAAGTTTCCAAAATGCTATGGGGACTCGTCTCTCCTTTAGCACCGCCTTTCATCCTCAGTCAACTGGTCAAGTAGAACAACTCAATCATATTCTGGAAGATATGCTCCGAGCCTCTGTCATCTCATTCGGTATTGATTGGGAGAAGTGTCTTCCATTCGCCGAGTTCGCTTATAACAATAGCTATCAAGCTAGTATGGGCAAGGCTCCCTTCGAAGTTCTGTATGGACGATGGTGTCGAACGCCTCTTAACTGGTCAGAAACCGGGGAAAGACAATTCTTTGGTCCGGATATGATCCAGGAAGCAGAAGAGCATGTTCACATCGTTCGTGAGAAATTGAAAACAGCCCAATCTCGCCAGAAGAGCCAATATGATCAACATCATAAGGCCGTGACTTACGAAGTCGGCGATAAGGCTTACCTTTGGGTTACTCCTTTTAAGGGAACCTATCGGTTCGGTATAAAAGGCAAATTGGCTCCTCGATACATTGGTCCTTTTCGCATTCTTGCCAAACAAGGAGAAGTTGCCTACCAACTGGAACTACCGCCGCATCTTTCCAGAGTTCATGATGTCTTCCACGTCTCTCAACTCAGGCGTTGCTTCTCGGATCCTATCCACGGAGTGGACCACGAAACGCTTGATCTCCAGGATAACCTCACATATCGAGAATATCCCGTTCGTATTCTTGATCAAACCGACCGTACCACTCGACGTCATCATATCAAGTTTCTCAAGGTTCAATGGTCACACCATTCCGAGAACAAAGCTACTAGGGAAAGGGAGGACAGTCTTCGACTTGAGTACCCCACCCATTTTTCCGAAGGAACCTGAATCTCGGGACGAGATTCTTTTGAGTGGGAATGAGTTGTCACATCCCTAGTCTGTTCTTGCATTAGGACTAGCTACAGTGTGCATCATGTTTAACTTTTTTAGAAACTTGAAATGGGGATGACAGAAACCCCAGCACCCCTCTTCTTTCAACTAGGGTTTAATGAAATATTTTCCAATGTACCCAAAATGCCCTTCAAAAATGTTCATCATCTTTGCCTTGGTCTTAAACCTCTGACAAAAATGGTGCACAATTTTCTAGGACATCCTAAGGTCACTAGATTAAATCATATTGTATTTGCATTTGGGCATTTAAATGCTATAAAATATTTTAAATGCCCAAATAATCATAAACCAAGATGTTCCCTGTTGCTTATATAATATAAAGTGGACATGGTCAGTTTCATGATTTATAAAAATGTTCTAGCATTTTTAATAAGTCAACACAGTTGCAGAAAAACAGAAACATAAAACTATATTAGAAAAGAGTAGAGAGAGAGAGAGAGAGAGAACTTACCTCGCCGGCCCACCTGGCCGGCCCAGCCTAGCAGCCGCTCCACGCAGCTGCTTCCTCTCGCCAGGCAGGCAGAGAAGAGCACGCCGGCGAGCCTGCGGACGCCAGGCAGCTCCTCGCCGCTCTGCTTCACCCCCTCGCCACCAAGACGCCCTTGACGGCCTCCACGTCGTCGCCCGAAGCCTCTGGACATCTCACTTCCCCCTGCCTCTCTCCCTCGCCCTCTCCTCGCCATGGCCGATGCCCCCGCGAGCTCACCGCCGTCGTAACCGCAGCCACTGTCGCCCCACCGTCGCCTCGCCGTGTCAAGAAACACTGCGCCGTCCACGCCGTCGAGCAGGCCAAGCCCCGAGCACTCGCTCGCCCCGGCGCCGCCGCCAAGAGCACTCCCGTGACCGCCACTGCCGGAGATCCCCTTCGCCGCACCAGCAACTCCAGGCTGTCCCCGAGCTCGCCGACCGGCTCGTCGTCTCCGCTGTGAGCCACTGACCGTCCCCGTCCTCTCCGCTCACCCTGTCGTGCACCATAGCCACCGCAACAAGCTCGCCCGCCTACACCGCCGCGGATGCTCGTCGCCGGCGTAGCTCCGGCCACGCAACGGCCTTGCCGCCGTGTCCATCATCTTCACCGCTTCGCGTAGATGTTGTAGGACCACTCCACGCGCCTCCACGAGCACCGCAGACACGAGTTCGGCCTCACCCGAACTCCGGAAGCCGCTGGACTCGTCGCCGGCGTCGTTTCCGGCGACCCCGAGCTCCAAGTCGTGCACCACTCGATGCGGCTCACTCCCTGCTCTACGTAGGAAGTCTCCACCGTCGATTTGGTCTCTGGAGGACCAAATCCGAGGCACTCCGCCGCGTCTAGCCTCGCCGGCGACGAGCCGCCGGCGAGTTTGACTCGCTGACCAGGGGGTTTGACCTCCCCGTGTGCCACTGACAAGTTGGCCGAGTCATTGATTGTTTTAGTTTTAGGATTAATTAGTGTTAAACTAATTCTATTAATTAGTTGACCCACTAACGTGTGGGCCCGACACTGTTAGTCTTTAGTTAGTTTATACTAACCCTTTTGTTTAACTCTGTTAGACTAACGTGTGGACCCAACACGTCAGGTTGACCTAGACCAACCCTGTTGACCTGCTAACGTCAGCATGAAGTCATGCTGACGCAGTAAGTATTTTATGGGATTTAAATAAATAAGAAATGATTTATTTATTTTCAGAAAATGCCCTAACTTCTAAAAATCATATAAATTCAACAGTAGCTCAGATGAAAAAGATTTATGTATAAAAATGATCAGAAAAATCCAATCATTCCATTGGCACTGGTTTCATGCATGTTTAAGCAAGTTAACCTAGCTATTCACATCAAAACATGATAATGCACTTTAAATAATAATAGCTTGGGCATGAATTTGAATCTTTGATTCAAATAAGCTCAAACAATTATGTCTATAGTTGCATTAGCTCAACACACATTCATCTTGCCATGTCACGAGCATGCATCATATTGTTGCATATTGTTGTGTATTGATTGTATTACCGGTGTTCTCTGTGGTAGGTTCTGTTCCCGAGGATACATCTGTGTATCCAACTGAAGAGCAGTACCCGACAACCAATCTGCCAGGCAAGCAACCCATTGATCATTCCGATACAAACCCATCTTCTCGCTTCTGCTCTCTTTTACTGCAATAAGGCTGCAATGTGTGAACTCCTGTTTGCTGTGGTAGTTGAACCCCATTCCTTTGCATGACCTGTCATTGCCACAGTAAATAGTTGAAACCCACGAGCATGTGTAGTAGTTGATTGAGCCATGTTGATGTGCTTCCTGCCATACTATACATGTTATGCCTGCTATGCTTAGAGTTGTGTCAGGTCTGGTTCATCTGGGTGATGGATCAGAGTGAAATGATCATGTCTGGTAATGAGAGTGAAGTGTGGAATATGTTTTGGTAAAGGTATCGATGTAAGGCCATGTAGGAGTACATGGTGGGTTGTTTCATTGGAACCGTCCATAGGACCTGAGATCTGCATGTGTGATTTAAGATCAGCTACGACCACACATTGGGCCGTGAAATATGACCCCGATCGACTTATTGACTGCCCTTGTCTCTGTCCAGGAGTTGCAACTAGTTTCTGGTGTTTGTAGTATACTGGTGGTCGTGCGCAGCGCTGACCCTCGGGCTGGGCTGTGATGCGGCAGGTACGTGGCACGGTGTACCGGTCACCCGTTTCGTGACTCGGAAACCCTGTACACATCGTTTGGGGCCATGAGCGACACCCCGGCCGGATCTCCCCACGGATGGAACCCAAATAGGCGATAAAGCTGGACTAGAGACTTGAGTGGTTGGTTAGGTCATGGTCTACACCCACGTCGGCTTTCGCTTGAAGTCTGCCGAGCACATGTCGTGTGCAGACGCTAAGTGGTGGAAACATGTGATGCAATGTTGTATTTGCACATATCAAGCATATTGTGTGTATGTTATTGAAATGCTTGGTATGTGTGGGATCCGACACCTAGTTGTTTATCCTTGGTAGCCTATCTTACAGGGAAATGCCTCCTAGTACTTCCACTGAGCCTTGGTAGCTTGCTACTGCTCCGGAACACGTAGGCTGGCGGCATGTGTCCTTCTTCGTTCCTGTGTCTGTCCCTTGGGGGAAATGTCACGCGTTGTTCCTTTAAGTCCATGTAGCTTGCTACGACTTGGGTTCATACGTTGATGATCGACACATTCGTTGCTGGGTCATGGATGCATGTCTTAGTAATTTAGTGCCACTTTTGGTTTATAACTAGCCATGTCGGCTCGGGTTCTCTGTCATATGGATGCTAGCGACACTATCATATACGTGTGCCAAAATGCGCAAATGGTCCCCGGCCAGGTAATGTGGCACCCGTGGGGATACCGTGCGTGAGGCCACAAAGTGATTTGATGTGTTACATGCTAGATCGGTGTGACTTAGGATCGGGGTCCTGACACCGCGGGTCCGCGACGAGAATGGGATGACGATATTGCTGGGGTTAGCGATGGGGTTGCGGTGCGACCGTCTCGCTGCACGGAGGGGTGCAGGGACGAGGCATGTTGTTCATGCCGCGTCGGGCCGGTGGCGGCGTTGGCAGCAGGTGATGGAGAACGGCGGGGTGGTATGTCGGCAGGAGCAGTCTGAGCGACGCGGGCGGCAAGGGTAGCCCGCCGCTTAGCACGGGCTGTGCAAGCATCGGCCATGGAACTGACGGAACGATGGAGCGCGGATCGATGGAAGGGAAGTTTCGGCACACCCCTACCTGGTGCGCCAAATGTCGGATCTAGGGATCTGACAAAACCCTTGAGGTTCGAACTCTGGTGTGCGGACGAAGATCTCTCCTTCCGCCCTAGCTCATCTACTCGCTGATCCCTAGGCCTAGATCATCAGATCTAAAGGACAAGGGACACAAGGTTTATACTGGTTCGGGCCACCGTTGCGTGTAATACCCTAATCCAGTGTGGTGTAGTGGATTGCCTTGTAGGCTGAGGAAGAACTGGTACATGGTTGAACTACCTCCTGAGGAGCGGGGTTCTGGTGCTCGGGTGAGCTTCTGGTGTGTGGCCTGCTATGTGATCAACTCAAGATGACTTGATCCCAATGGTGGTGGCTAGTCCTATTTATACTGGCTCAGGTCCTCTTCCCATATATTAAGCAGGAAGGGATCCCACAATGGCCAATTTTGATGGGGGCAGCTAGTACAAGCTATCCTGACAAAAGGTGGTCTTCGCCTGCCAAAGGCTCTGGTGGTGACGCCGTCGTGGGCTCCGCGATGAGCTCCGTTCTGCCGTCCTGCTAGTCTTGGCCTTGTTGCACCAATATGGAAACCTTTGCCTAATGCCTCGGGACTCCTCGCCTGCACCTGCTTCTTTAGTACCAAATAGGAAACTAGAACTTTGCGCCCGCTAGCGCCCGCCTGGCCTTGGTCATCATTGCTCACGTCACGAGGACCTCGCGAGGTACCCCTTGCCCATATATCTCCGATCCTCATGAGCCGACCTAGTGCAGCCGCCCAAGGGGATGTCTTGCGTCTTCCGCATCACGATGCTCGGCCCCTCGCGAGGGTCTTGAGTGGTTGCTGAAGATGCTGGGTCATACCAGGGCGCCTGATGAGCCATGCCCTGGGCCGCAGGCAGGAAAGTCTGGGTACCCCCGTTCCCAGAATGCTGACATCATCAAATGACCAAACGGGACGAAAAATGAGGACTAACGCTCCTGAAGTATATCATCATGATGTCGATGGAGGAGCGCCAGTGTTGTTGAGGTTGTTCGTTGAGGTAGGGACTGCAGCAGTGTCGTCAACTCTTCAGGTTCATCCATCTCCCGTGATGAAGAAAATGAACTTGCAACCAGCTGGGGAACTTTGACCTTCATGAATTTCTTCGAAGGTGGGTGGCTGAGACCAGTCAAAGTCCTGTTGAAAGTCCATCTCCTTGAGTTCTTCAGCACTGTAGAGATGTGAAAGAATAGCCCAAGTGCGCTCGAAGATTTCATGCTCATAGTAGTGATTCTTCTTCACAGAGTTTTGCGTGATAGTCATATTATGAAGAATTGAAGCAAACTGGTGCTTGACCCACTTGTGATTGTGATCGACCTTTTGATGAAGACTTATGAGAAGCTCACGATCAGTCATCACTCGTGGAACAGTGGCTTGAGGAATGTGCTTTGAAGCTTTTGCGGCAGAATCTTGGGTAGCAAAGTCATCATTGGTGGAATAGGATGCAGCTTTGTGAATCTGGCCATCTAGTGTACGAGTACCTTCATCAATAACAACAGCTTTGCCTTTTCCAACAGCTGAGGAAATAGTCTGTTTGAGGACTTCAATAGGAGGCAAATAGTTGAGGTGATTCTGACAATCTACCTTGTAGTTGATTGAAGACCTTGTTCTGATGAATTCATGATCCAAGGAGCATAAGGTTTCAACTCAAACCGTGACAGTGCAACATTCTCCAAAGTCCCCATGAAGAAATCATGATAGTTGATGGGAATCTCATGCATGATATTGAACATCAGATTCTTCATGATGCCAACAACGTCTTCTTCTTCAGAGTTGTGGCCCTTGATTGGACTGAGGGTTTTGGTCAAAATACGCTAGATTGTCCTTGGCACATACATCAATTCCTTCACAAGAAAAGTGGTTCTTGGAGGTTGGCCATCCTTCAAAGGCTTCATCATGACTTGCATCAGATGATTTGGAAGTTTAGGTTCATCATACATCAGTCTTGCATCTTCTCTAAAAATGTAGAAAAAAGGAGTCTGTGCGCCGAGATTCTCCATAAAAGGTCTGATCCGACCAAGAGAGAAGGCAGGGTCAAGCCGACGCCGCCCTTCCTCACCTGCCTGAATGGAATGAATATCTCCTTCGTCTAGTCTGTTGTGACCAGAGGTCGGGAGGCAAAGACGAAAGGTGTCGGTGTCAAAAACGGCAGATCTCGAGTAGGTGGCCCAAGCTGTGCGTCTGAAGACCGATAGTAATAGGAGGTTAGGGACACGATGTTTACCCAAGTTCAGGCCCTCTCGATCGAGGTAATACCCTACTTCCTGCTATATTAATATGAGTGGATATGAATATAAGAGTTGATCTACCTCGAGATCGTAATGGCTAAACCCTAAGTCTAGCCAATGGGGATATTGTAATGACGATGATCCCCCTACATACTAAACCCCTCGGCTTATATACACGCCTGAGGAGACCTAGGGTTACAAGGGTGACTTGGGGAGGAAGTAATTAACACATCCGGACTCAAAACATTCCTTTCTACGTACATAGGAGTTGTGACCGAATACGGGGGAAGGTCTTTTGCTTCTTCTTTATGCGGCCCACCAATGCGGCCCAGCTTCATTGACCTAGATGCGCGAGGATACCTGAATACAGGACTCCCTCAGTAGCCCCCGGACTTGCCATCAAGGACGAGATTGTATCCGGCTTCATGTCTTCGGTCTTGCAAGGTGAGTCTTTCTGGATGATAGTTTGACTTCTTTAAATATTATAACCTGCCGGTTCCTCGCCGTCGTCGCCTTGGCTTCCACATGTCCAATGAATGCGAACCTTGTGGGCGTATTTTGCAAATACCCCCCTGACAGTTTAGAGAAAACGCCTACATAAGATAATAGATCCAACTGCTTCTCCATCTCATGCCACGCTGAAGAAACCCTAGTGCCTGCAAAAAATCTTCAGATATGGTCAGGGTCCCAAGCTCCTCCTCTCGCCCTCATGGCCCTCGTGCAGGAAATTGGAAAAAAATGATTCGTGTCCCATGTGCATCTGCGAACACTGCAATCACAGGGGTATCTCCCTCCGGAGGATCTAGTCCCCGTCCGGGCCGGACTAACGTGTGTTGACAACCAAGCCCTGGCAGAGAGCTTTCCCAACCCCTCCAATGGAGAGTGGGTATGTTTAGTCCCCTACCTTCTAAAAGGTGCTGGGTTCCCTGTCCATCCCTTTCTTAGGGGACTCCTGGAGTTTTACAGCCTCGAACTGCGCAATCTTACTCCAGGGTCAATCCTGCACATTGCGGGTTTTGTCGCTTTATGCGAACTGTTTTTGGGCTGCGAGCCCCACTTTGAGCTATGGAGAAGGTACTTTTGCCTCGTTCCTCGATCGGAGGAAGGATCCATATTTGAAGTTGGGAGCACCGAAGTATGGCGTATAGCCGGGACAGGTTACCTACCCGGTACTCCGAATAAGGCATCCGATGAGTGGCCCTCGTAGTGGTTTTACATCAAGGATGTCGCTTGCCGGATCCAGTTCGGCAAGGATATCCCCCGTATTCCTAGTGCTCCACCAAAGAAGCTTTTTAACTAGCGTCCCCGGGGTCCCTCAGAACAAGAGAGAGGTGAGGTTAACCGACTGGCCGGCAAGATCAAATTGCTTTCATGTTTGGGATTAACCATAATCCTAGTGATGGCCATTTCGATGAAGCGACGTGTGCAGCCGCTCCAAGCCAGAGGTCTTCCAATGTATCACTATAATGGTCAGAATGATGCCTCGCGCTGCCTGTGCCTGGATCTGGATGACCTTGTCATTATAGGCGCTGTCCTGGAAGACCTCTATAAGTGAGAGAAGTAGGATTTTATCCGTTTAACATGTCGGGAAGGCCTTTCCATGTACAATCTTCCCGACTTGGTGTGTCCTTCTCCTTGGCCGCTGAAATGTTATTAATTATGATACATTAACTGAACTGTATTTGGTTGCTCCCGACAGGAGTGGAGGAAGGTGGTCAGGGGGATTAACAATCCTGCCCCACAACTGGAGGACCCATTCCGAAAAGCGGGCCCTAGATACGAAGAAGATCTAGATGTAGGCATAGAGTTGGAAGAGGGAGTCTTCTATCAAGCCTGCCGTGGGGGCACCTTGGTGGCTATAGTGGCCGATTACCCAGGCCTCATTCCTTCTTCTAGTGTAAGTAATTTAGGGTACATCTCGCCAACGAGAAGAATCCCAGTGCGCATTTAACCATTGTATTCTATTATGTTTAAACAGGGACGACGCTCCTCACGCTGAACTATGCGTAGGCCGCCAACCCGGAGGGTGGGGCGCACGTCGGGCGAGGTTTTGAAGCGGAAAAGGACCATGATCACCAGCGGACCTTCAAAGAGGTATGTTTGTTTTATTTTGTGCTGGGTGGTGAAATCGTTATTATAACTTTCCACATTGTCTATTCCTTTTAGGAGAAATACAAGCCAGACTGTCTCCGGAGGCAACGCGGGCCAAGTTCCAGCCAATCCGACACTAGGCCCGTCAACGGTGAATGCTAATTCGATGCCAGAATGTCCTCTCCAGGAGGATTCGAGTGAAGTATCCGCTACCAATTCTGAAGTGGAGGTCGTGATGATTCATCGGCGGCGGAAAGAAGCCATGCGTGACCCTGGTTTCTCTGCGGAGGTGTTCAACGCCCTTAATTCTGTGGATGCCTATATCCGAGCCGCTCAAGACGGACTCGCCGGAGCCACTCATCAGCTTTCAAAAGATATGAGGCTAAATTTTTGGTGTTTGAGTATTTCTCACATCCCTAGTGTCGGTGTATTTGGATCGACACCTATGGGATCACAAGAATCCCTACTACGGTTGCGGGGCGCGGGGTTGAGAGAAGAGCGGATCTAACAGTTAGCACACGGTTCCTTTACCCAGGTTCGGGCCGCATAGATGCGTAAAACCCTACTCCTGCTTTGGTGGATTATATGTTTGTGTTCTTCAGCTAGTGAGGAGCTCCAAAAGAGTCGTGGGGAGTTCTAAAAAGCCGAATCCTTCTCCTGGTCACCTCGGGCCTCCTTTTATAGGAAAAAGAGGTTGCCACAGTGGCACACAGGAGGTGGAAAGGATACAGTGATGCGAGGTTATCCCTCGCATTACAGGACAAGGCGCATTTAATGCGCTTAGCTTAGGTGTCCTCGCTTTATCGAGGACGAGGGGAGACGTCTGTCTTGTCCGTCGCCGCTCCTCCTTGTGTTGACACGCGCCCTGGCTAGCGGTGCGTGAGGCGCCATGTAGGAAGGCAGGCAGCTGAGGTGGCGCAACGGCGGGTCTCCACGAAGATCTGCATGTTGCCACGCAGGAGCCTGCCCAGCTGGTTGGGTCGGCAGCTGCGTGGGGTGGTGGAAACTCAGTTGGTGCGGGCCTGACGGTGGCCCTGTGGGTGTCCTCGGCAAGGGCCTTGCCGGGGCCCCGGCAAGGGTCTTGTCGCGGCGCCTGCTGTCATCCCCGGCAAGGTGCTTGCCGGAGGCCTTGTGGTCCTCCTTGGCTGGGATCCCGCCAAGGGTCGTCGTCCTCTTAGTATGTGTATCTGTCCTTGAATGTCTTCACAAAGATCTGCATGCCACCACGGGGATATCTCCCGAATCCTTGCCCCATGGGGGCAGTGGACTCAAGGGTCTTGCCGAGGCCGCCAGAGCCGGCCCCGGCAAGGGTCTTGCCAGGGATGCTGAAACTGGCTCCCGACAAGGATCTTGCCGGGGGAAGCCGCTTCGTCCCTTTGCTCTTTGTGGTCCTGTTCTTGGCGTTGCTCCAGTTCCATCGAGCTTCGGTCTTACCTTGGCTCACCTCCCCTGCTGTGCTTGGTGTGGTGGTGCCCGTGGCTCAGACTGCCCGTGCACAGTTATAGGGGTACAAAAAGTGTGCCCCTCTTTTTGTACACCGACAGGAGCCCCCGGGCCTGGGCCACACATGAGCACGACGCGTTGTTGGGCCAGGCCCAGAACGGCGCGCGGGCAGGCGGGGCGGTTTTCACCATGGTAAAATTTTCCGCGTGCTGCACCTCCCACGACCCGCGCGCATGGTGTGGGGTGGAGGGGCGTGCGTGACGTGGGCGGCATGCGTGGGGCGGTTTCCGAAGGCATGCGTCACATCGGAGTAAATACGACAGGAGGCGGCTTCGCGTTTTCCCCCATAAAAAGGAATAACCGCAAGCGCGCTGCTCACTTCCTCCATTTTCCTCGCGCCTCTTCCAATCTCAGAGCCGCTATTCCCTCTCTTCCTTCCTTCCAAAGCCTCTGTCATCGCCTGTCGCCGTTGCTTCGCCATCCCTCTTCCTCAGCCATCCAACTCAGCTGCCATGGCGTCCAAACCCGCCAAGGGCAAGGGGTGGCCAAGGGCGCCGAGCCCGTGGGGCCGCCGGAGGGCGCGTTTACGGGGGACCGGACGAAGGCTGCTTTCTTCATCCCGTCGACGGTGGACGTCCACGAGCTCCGGGCTGCCTTCAAACCCCTTTTGGTGGTGGAGACGGGGGGAAGAACTTGGGTCATCCGACGACGTGCATCGTTCCGGCCGCTTGCGCCCAACCTGGCCCAAATCGGTACCCCTTCTTTGTTGATTACTTCTCCTGCGGGTTGTGTCCCCCCTTCTCCGATTTCTTCTGTGATGTCATGCACACCTTTGGCTTCCGCCTTTTGGATTTTACTCCAAATGCGGTGGCGTGCATGGCTTTCTTCATGCACCTCTGCGAGGGCTTCGTCGGGGTGCAGCCCAACACGACGCTCTTCCGCCACTATTTCACCCCTCGGATCCAGCCGGGAGGCGCCGTCTCTGGATGCATCACCTGGATTCCGAGATCCAAGGGAACGTACCCGGAGGGCGCCGTGAAGGAGATGTGGGACGAATGGCACGGCCAGTGGTGCTGGATTGAAGAAGACGAGCCGCCAACATTCTGCAGGGTCCACCGGGTGCCGCCGGTCCGTGGCAGCGACTGGGGCGACGTCGATGCCGCCGACGGGAGGCTCACCATCGCCATCACCAGGATCAACCGGCTCGCCCAAGCCGGGCTCACCCTTGAGATGATCGGGGCGGACTTCATTCGCCGTCGGATCGCCCCGCTGCACAACAAGGGGAGCCCAGCCTGGCTCTTTAGGAACCCGGCTGACGTCATGCGGCTCCGCCCTGGCCTCGACCACAACCTCACAGTGATGGGACATGCCCATTTCTGCCAGCGGCTCTTCCAGCTGGATGTGGGTCGCGACGGCGAAGTCGAACGGACCGGCAAGGCCGCGAAGGCTGCCGCAAAGGCCGGCAAGGCCGTCAAGGGGCAGCTCTTCAAGCTGCCAGCGGGGGTGGTCCCGCTGTGCAACAATTCGCGCCAGTCCGAGATCGTCGCCATGATGCCGGAATGCAACACGCACGTCCCCGTCCCGAGCTGGCAAGAGCTGGCGGACGAGGTCGTGCAACAATTCTTCGACACTCTGGTCGAGGTGTGCGTCAAGCATGACGCCGAGCGGTGGCTTGTCAGGGACACCATCCCGGAGGAGCTGGACTACATCGCCTCTAGGGCGAGGGAGGCGCAGCTCGTCATGGAGGCCGGCAGCGCCGGAGGTATGGAGGACAAGGATGCCATAGCCACGGAGGAGGAGGAGCTCGCCCAGTGGGCGGCGGCCGCCGGAGAGGCTAGCAGCGCCAGCAGCGGAGCTCCGCTGGTTGAAGACACGGCCGATTAGTCTTCGTTGGAGGAGGACGCGGCGGCCGGCCCGGCGCCAGCCAGGGGAAGAGGGCGAGTCCTGCGGCGGGCCTGTTCTGGTGGGCCGGTCCGGCCCGGCAAGATTGCGGGGCCTCAATTGGCCCTGGAGGGGTCCGGGCGTCACACGAGGGCCACGGCGGCGAGGAGGTCGACGAAGGCCGCCGAGAAGAAGAAGGCGGCAGCCCTTTCTCCATCTAGGCGCGCAGAAACTCCGCCCCCTTCTTCGCCTCCCCCGGCAGACGTCGACTCGGATGGCGACGCGGAGTTCCCCTTCGATCTCGGGCCCCTCAGCCCGAAGAGGAAGAGGAAAGCGGTGGAGGAGGGGGAGATGGACGACGAGTAAGTATTCCATTTCTTACTACCATTTCTATCTTCCTGAACCATGCCACTCATCTTGATCTGTTCTTGCTTCTTCAAAGACGCAGAGACGTTGGCCCACAGGATAAAGAGGGCCAAAGCTTCGGCGAGCAGCCAGCCCCCGGCTGGGGCTTCAGGGACACCACTGGTGGTGTTGAGCAGCCCAGACGGCATCCCCCGGCACAACCCCCAGCGTAAGTTCATCATCCTCTCCTCGCTCGACATGCAGTAGGCGTTTGATGCTAAGGTGATCACCTTGCCGGTTTTGTAGGACAGGAGCAGCAGCAGGAGGAGCCGCAGGGGGCTACCCCCAACGCACCACCCCCATCGACAACGCCGCCGCGAGGGGCGTCCCCGGCAAGGGCACCAAGCTTGGAGCCCACACGCGCGGAGGAAGAGGGGAACTTGGGCGCTGGTGGCTCTGCCACGGCGCCGGACGCCGGCGGGGAGGGGACTTCCGCTTCACAGCCCGGCACTGGTGAGTCGCCAGTGTTCTGGCTTTGCTTTTCCCTTATCCTTTTTCTTGGCTTCATCATCCCCATCACTGCCCAGGCTCTCCTCCAATAGATGTGGAGGACGTGGACACCGTCATCAAGGACGTTGCTAAGGAGGCCGCGGTAGAGGCCGACAAGATCGCCGCCGAGGAGGCTGCCAAGGACGCTACCGGGGCCGCCGCGGAAAAGGCCACCGAGGATGCCGCCAAGGGTGCCGCCGAGGGTGCCGGCGGTGGGCCTTCTGGGGAGGCCGGCAAGGCCACAGCCGAGGAAGAGGCGATTGATGATCAGCCTTCTTCCTCCACAACCTCGGGCCCCGGCAGGTACCTGAAGGTGGGCGACGACCTCTTCGTCAATCTCGCCGGGGCGTCAAGCTCCCGAGTGCCCGCCGGAGGGGAAGTCTTCGATGGCGAGGTGCTCGCCGCCACCGGGCTCGAGGTTGTCGATGAACCGGGCGCCGGCGGTGACGGCTCTTCGGAAGGGCAGCTCTTTCGGGCCATGGGGGCCAACTTCCGGAAGCTCCAGGTCCTCTACCGCGCCTGTCTGGACAAGGTTAAGTCCAGAACGGCAGCGGTGGGCGAGGCGGAGGTGGACTTCCAGGAGTGCGTTGTCGAGGCGCAAACCTGGTTCCACCAGTCCCGTGAGGAGCACACGGCCTTCCAGGAAGAACTGGCCAAGCGTGATGCGGAGCTCATCATGAAGATGGCCGACATCGAGAAGGCCCAGGAAGAGGCAGCGAACTTGGCTGCTGCGACGGAGGCCGCCCGGAACCAGCATCAAGCCGCCCTCGACTCCCAGGAAGAAGACCTCTCTGCGCGTGAGGTGAGGCTTGCCGCAATGCTTTGCGGCAAGGATGAGGAGCTCGAGGTCCTTGTCGAGCAGCAGATTCGTGAGCTGGGGCTGAGGCACAAAGAGGCACTCGATGCCCAGGCTCTGGCCCACGCCGGCAAGGTGCAAGAGCTGGAGGTGGAGCGGGACGAGCTGGAGGAGCAGGCCCTCAAGCTGTCCGACGAAAAGAACAGGCTCAACTGCGCCTTGACGGAGGCGCAGGGAGTAGTCATCAGCAGGGCTGGGGAGGTCTCCGAGGCACAAAACTCCATCAGAGATCTCAAGCTGAGGCTGGAGAATCTCGAGAAGATGTTGTCGGAGAGCTCAGCTCGGGAGGAGGCCTTGGCCAAGAGCCTGGAGGAGGATAAACAGCTGCGGGCGGACGAGGGTGCCTCCCACCAAGAATATGTGGCGGGTGAGAATAGGTGGATTAGCCGGCTGGAGGACATCGCCGGCAGGGTTACCTCACAGTTGGCCCTCATGGGGATGCCAAACGTGAGGTATGCCCCTAAATGGAGCGGGTCCGTCAACGTCAAGCTGACCCTGTTCTTTGAGGGTGTCCTCAGTGCCTTGACTGATCTTCACTCCAACAGAACGGCCACGCTCACCGGGGAGGCCCGGCGGCTTTGCCGGGGGGTCATGACCAAGGTCCTCGACTTCGAAGCCGCGATGGATAGCTTGCCGGAGGATGCTGACCTCACGGCACTCAAGGAGCGCATCAAGCCCATCATCAGCCGCATCGACGAAATCAAGAGGGTGGAGGGCCAGCGCCGGGATTAGGCATCCCGTTCTTCCTTGCCGCTGCGGGTTCATGACCAAGACAAATTTTATCTTTAGTTAGAACCGCATCGATGACATGATGTAATATAACTTTGAAACATCTTTGAAATTATGCACGTTATTTTCCTGTTTGCTGTCCCCTTTGTGTGTCCGCCCTACTCTAGCTAGGTGGGTTTGCCGGTGCGAAAAACCCAAGGCGGTGTCTTGGGGACGGGTCCCCATTGGCCTGCCGGGCGAGCGTGCTGCCTGGTGAGCCACCTTGCCGCTCTTAACGCAGCCGCTCGAACTGTGGAGTTTGACTCGAGTCAGAGTCGAGAGCCTTGACAATTGCGGAAGGCTACCCTACCATTTCCAACGCAGCCGTTTGAACTATTGAGCGGACTCGAAACAGAGCAAAGGCGTTGCCGATCGGGAAGGGCCCCATTTGCGTGCAGGTTTCTTTTTGCACAAAGAACGACAGCTCCGAGGAAAACAACTTTAAACAATAGGATATAAATATCCAGGGTTCGATGTAACTTAGCTCCTATCTGTAGCCGCTCGAACGCAGATGTTCCGGCCTCCTTCCTTCTCGAAGAGCCATGAAGACAAAGGAGTGCTGGCCCCACTGCTAGAGCCGATTCTCACAACTGCGCCCCCTACTTGGCGCGCCAAAGATGTCGGTGTATTTGGATCGACACCTATGGGATCACAAGAATCCCTACTATGGTTGCAGGGCGCGGGGTTGAGAGAAGAGCGGATCTAACAGTTAGCACACGGTTCCTTTACCCAGGTTCGGGCCACAAAGATGCGTAAAACCCTACTCCTGCTTTGGTGGATTATATGTTTGTGTTCTTCAGCTAGTGAGGAGCTCCAAAAGAGTCGCGAGGAGTTCTAAAAAGCCGAATCCTTCTCCTGGTCGCCTCGGGCATCCTTTTATAGGAAAAAGGGGTTGCCACAGTGGCACACAGGAGGTGGAAAGGATACAGTGATGCGAGGT
The DNA here is from genome assembly GCA_902687465.1 of Secale cereale. Taxonomy (NCBI): domain Eukaryota; kingdom Viridiplantae; phylum Streptophyta; class Magnoliopsida; order Poales; family Poaceae; genus Secale; species Secale cereale. The sequence continues at coordinate 209,627,694 of LR738709.1, read as the reverse complement.
TATCCCTCGCATTACAGGACAAGGCGCATTTAATGCACTTAGCTTAGGTGTCCTCACTTTATCGGGGACGAGGGGAGACGTCCGTCTTGTCCGTCACCGCTCCTCCTTGTGTTGACACGCGCCCTGGCCAGCGGTGCCTGAGGCGCCATGTAGGCAGGCAGGCAGTTGAGGTGGCGCAACGGCGGGTCTCCACAAAGTTCTGCATGTTGCCACGCAGGAGCCTGCCCAGCTGGTTGGGTCGGCAGCTGCGTGGGGCGGTGGAAACTCAGTTGGTGCGGGCCTGGCGGTGACCCTGCGGGTGTCCTCGGCAAGGGTCTTGACGCGGCGCCTGCTATCATCCCCGGCAAGGTGCTTGCCGGAGGTCTTGTGGTCCTCCTTGGCTGGGATCCCGCCAAGGGTCGTCGTCCTCTTAGTATGTGTATCTGTCCTTGAATGTCTTCACAAAGATCTGCATGCCACCACGGGGATATCTCCCGAATCCTTGCCCCATGGGGGCAGTGGACTCAAGGGTGAGCCGCTCCGTAGGCGTGGGGCGAGTTGCCGCGGCAAGGGTCTTGCCAGGGCTGCTGAAACTGGCTCCCGGCAAGGATCTTGCCGGGGGAAGCCGCTTTGTCCCTTTGCTCTTTGTGGTCTTGTTCTTGGCGTTGCTCCAGTTCCATAGAGCTTCGGTCTTACCTTGGCTCACCTCCCCTGCTTTGCTTGGTGTGGTGGTGCCCGTGGCTCAGACTTCCCGTGCACAGTTATAGGGGTACAAAAAGTGTGCCCCTCTTTTTGTACACCGATACCTAGCTTTACCTTGTCCTAAGATAGCACTTGCCTGTTGCATCATGTTTAATTCTCTCAGAAACTTGAAATGGGGTTGTTCAAACCCTAGCACCAAGAGAACTCAACTAGGTTAATATTAAAATCTTTTTCAATGAACCCAAAATTCCCTTTGGAAAAGTTCATCATTTTTGGATTGGTTAAAAACCTCTTCCAAAAATGTTGCACATATATGTAGGACCATTCTGGATTTTTTGAATTAAATCATAAAGTATTTACATTTGGGCATTTAAATGCTACTAATTATTTTAAATGTCCAAAAAATCCTAAACTGAAATGTTCCATGTTATTTATATGCTAAACAGTGGGCATGAGCAGTTTGGTGATTTCTGAAAGTGCCTAGATATTTTTAATAAAGCCACAAAGCTGCAAAAAATAGAAAACGAAAATAGAAAAGAGAGAGAGGTAGAACTTACCTGGCGCTCACCTGGCAGCCCATCTGGCCGGCCCAGCCCACCAGGGGCAGAGAGGTCTTCTTCCTTCCGCCAGTCGGATGCCCGGCGCATGCCTGACGCGCGGACGGCCACCGCTCGCCACCTCCTGCTTGCCGCCGAGGCCTGGACGCGTGGATGACTCCCTCGATGACGTCCCGATCGCGCCGACCGCTCCATTCCTCCCCCTAACCTCTCTCTCGCCCTCCAGACGCCATGGCCGAACACCACTATCGCTGCCGCTCTCCGTAGCCATGGCTACAGGCCACCCCTCGCCCAACCAGTAAGACAACCAGATCCGCCGCTACACCGTGGAGCTACACACTGACGCACGCGACCGCGGGAGCCCTACAGCGTCGCCTCCGACCTCATCTTCAACCTCCGGCTGCCGGCGACCTCGACGTCGATTCGCGATGTCTGGCGCCTCCCCGAGCCTCCTGAGACCCCCGTCGACCCCGCCGTGAGCTCCTACACCGTTCCCCCTTATTTTCGCACTCGTTCCCTCGCCCAGACCGTAGTACCGCCAGGAGCCATGAGCTTCTCGCCGCCAGCGATGTTGCAGTCGTGGCCACGGTCACTGCAGCCCGTGTCCGAGCACACTGGCGTGCTTAGTGCGTCTCCGCCAATCAGTAGGCATCAGCAGATCCCCGTCCCACACTCTCTAGCACCAAACCTGACTGCTCCCGAACTCTGGCCGCTGCCGCGAGCTCGTTTCCGGCGAGCTCGGGCCACCTCAACCCCTGCCGCTTGACCAGATGGATGCGGGCGAGTCCCAGCTCCGTGTAGAGCCTCTCAGCCATCGATTTGGTCGCCGGAGGAGCGTTTCCGATGCCCTCCGCCGTCTCGGGCGTCGCCGGCGATGAGCTGCGGGTCAGCTCCGGCGAGTTTGACCCTATTTTGACCACCTCTGGGTCACTGACGTGTGGGCCCAGGCACTGTTTAGTTATTGTTAAGTTAATTAGTGTTAACTACCTTAGTTAGATTAGATGAGCCACTGACATGTGGTCCCTACCCGGTCTAAGTTTAGTTTAGAATTTAATTAGTGCTAAATAACCCTGTTAATTAGCAGAGCCACTGACGTGTGGACCCCACACGTCAGGTTTGACCTAGACCAGTCCTTGTTGACCTGCTGACGTGAGCATGAAGTCATGCTGACGCAGTAAGTATTTTCTAGGATTTTAAATAAATCAGAAATGAATTATGAATTTCATAATATACCCCAAATTTCTAAAAATGACAGAAAATAATCTATAACTCCAATGAAAATAATTTATATATGAAAAATGATCAGAAAAATCCAAAGAATCTATTTATGGCATTTTCATGCATGTCTGAACAAGTTAAACCTGCTGATCAGGTCAAATCATTTAAATGGCATTTAAATAACCACATGTGGAGTTTGAATTTGAACCCTTGGTTCAAACCAACTCGATTTAATATGGTTGCTAGTTGCATTAGCTCAATCAACAGCATATTGCCATGTCGTGATCATGCATCATATTGTCGCATTCCATTGATTGTGTTCTTTCTCTGTTGCCGGTGTTTGTCCCCTCTGAATAGACGACGTTCCGACGATATGAGATCGATGACACAGATGAAGAGCTTTACTATCTTCAAAAGTGCCAGGCAAGCAAAACCCCTTTGCGCATTTCGATACAATCCCATTCTCTCGCTCTTGCTCTCTTTACTGCATTAGGACAACAACGCTTCAACTATTACCTGTTGCAGTAGTTGAACCCCTTTCCTCTGCATGGCCTTTCATTGCCACAGTAAATAGTTGAAACCCACTAGCATGAGTAGGAGTTGTTTGAGCCATGATGTGCCTAATCATTCATGTTTTCTGGTTATGCTTGCTATTGCTTAGAGTTGTGTCAGGTCTGATTCATCGGGGATGAATTGGAATGTGGTGAACATGTCCTACTGTTGGGAGCTAAGTGTGAGAACACGATTTGGTAAAGGTAGTGATGAGAGGCCATGTAGGAGTACATGGTGGGTTGTCTCATTGTAGCCGTCCTCAGGAACTGAGTTTTGTGTTTGTGATCCATGAAACAGCTACTACCACACATTGGGCTCCGGGCGCTCCAAGATCTCTCGACTTATTAATCAACATGATCTATGTCCAGGAGTTGCAATTAGTTTCTGGTGTTTGTAGTATACTGGAGGTCGTGCGTAGCACTGACCCTCGAGGTGGGCTGTGACGCGGCAGGTACGTGGCCGGGTGTACTAAGCGTTGCCCGTTTGGTGGGCTTGGGAACCCTATGCACATTGTTTGGGGCCGTGAGTGACACCCCGGCCGGATCTCCCCACGGATGGAACCCAAATAGGCGATAAACCTGGACTAGAGACTTGTGTGGTTAGTCAGGTCGTGGCCGACACCCTCGCTGGGCTTCCGCTTGAAGGTTGCCGAGTACATGTCGTGTAAACGGCAGTAAGTGGTGAGAGCGTGTGTGAAGAAGTACACCCCTACAGGGTTATAAATGATACATTTGAATAGCCGTGTTCGCGGTGAAGGACTTCTGGGTTACCTGTACAGTTCATAGACAAGTGTAAGTGGATACTCTAAAACACACAAGATAAGCGTGAGTGCTATGGATGGCCTTCTCGTAGGGAGACGGGAGCGGATCAATAGTGGTGTATTGATTGGTGAATATGTGGACTCGTGTGCGCCACTTCAAAAGAGTTACTTGCAGTCGTAGGTTCAGGATAGCCACCGAGTCAAAGCTGGATTGCTGCAGTCAAACTCCACCACCTCTTTGTTGATACTGATGCATATGTAGCTAGTTCTGATGTATGTCTTGCTGAGTACCTTTGTACTCACGTTTCCTTAATTTATGTTTTTGCAGAGAGACTTCAGTCTCACTAGTGGTTCCGCGTGGACTTCGATGTTTAGCTTGTTACCTCAGCTACGATCTTGTACCCTTGGGAGGGTCTTGTAGATAGTTAGGCTTCTCAGCCCTTTTCTTTTGTAGTTGTCTGTACTCAAACATGTTATGCTTCCGTTGCCTGTATGCTCTGTATGATGGGTCATGAGACCCACTGCTTGTAATAAATGTTATGATGGCTCTTTTGGGCCTTATCTATATGAGTTGTTGAGTTTTGTTGTGATGCCATGTTGTGCAGCACATACTTGCATGTTATGCGTACGTGTAATGTGTATTGCTATGTGTGGGATCCGACACCTAGTTGTTTACCCTTGGTAGCCTATCTTACAGGGAAATGTCTCCCGGTGCTTCCACTGAGCCTTGGTAGCTTGCTACGGCTCCGGAACACTTAGGTTGGCCGGCATGTGTCCTTCTTCATTCATGTGTCTGTCCCTTAGGGGAAATGTCACGCGTTGCTCCTTTAAGTCCTTGTAGCTTGCTACGACTTGGGTTCATACGTTGATGACCGACACGTTCGTTGCTGAGTCATGTATGCATGTCTCTGTAATTTAGTGCCACTTTTGGTTTATAAATAGTCATGTCGGCCCGGGTTCTCTGTCATATGGTTGCTAGCGACACTATCATATACGTGTGCCAAAATGCGCAAACGGTCCTGGGCCAGGTAAGGTGGCACCCGTGGGGATACCATGCGTGAGGCCGCAAAGTGATATGATGTGTTACAGGATAGACCTGTGTGACTTAGGATCAGGGTCTTGACAGCTTTGGTATCAGAGCCTGACTGCCTATAGGATTAGTAAGCCAAACTGGTCAAAGTCGTGTCTAGAAACTCTTTAGTTATAATAAGGAAATTGATTGTGGAAGGGAACGTAAGGCTCTTTTTACTCCTTTACCCTATGACCTTTTGATCTGAGTCACCTTCTTCTTTCTACGGGGATTAAGAACTAGGATTCGCATTCTATTTATCAGGATCACGTTAATGGTGGATCCAACCCTCAGTTCAGTTTCTACTACTTCTGTGTGTTCAACTGTTGGTCTCAGAACCTTGACATTATGATCTTTTTGGGCATTTACAGTCGTTATGATGTCCGAGTCTTCCCAAGTTTCTAAACAATCTGATGCTTTGCAAATCTTTCCTTCATGTTCCCGATGTTCCTTTGGACCAGACTAAGCACACTAGTCGGTGTGTTGAGGTACTCTGTTACCTCGACAAATATGTTGGAGTTATTATTGTGACCCTAGGTGTCTTAGAGAATCACCCAGTAATCTAGCAATGCTCTATATTCCGAGTGTGATGATTCTGGCCACCATTCTCGAAAGCATCCCGTGATGCCATTTAGTTAGTAGGCATTCTACTCCTGGGTTCATGAACCCAAGATCCACCCTACTACCTCGTGTTGTTAGTGTTTGCTTGTTCCTTTAGGATATTAGTAACCTTGTGATAGCCCTCGAGGTCCGTGGTTATCGTTCTTCCAATACCATGAACCATCATGGCAGAAGTTCTTCGGAACCAAAAGATCACAACCAGAGTGCTCTTGAGTAGTACTCCATTCATATTGTGACTCTGCCAGTCCTACCTTTCTGCATGGGTTATCCAGAAGAAATATGTTGGACTAGTTCGACATATTAATCTATGCATCCACAACTCAGAAAGTTATATGTTCCTTTGAGTTGTCCCTTTTTAGTTGTATTATGACCCTCGTCTATCAGTTGATAGTCAGGAGTATTTGTGCATTCGTGTTCATCGATGCCTTTTACTCTTGTAGTCCGTCAAGACATTCTATTCTGGAATGACTAGGAGAAACAAACTCCAGTACCTTATCCATATCCAGGATTGGGTCAAAGAAGTTGTACTTCGCAGATGAAGATTGCTAATCCAGCTTCTAATCTGTTCTATCTTGGAGTATTACGATCTTTATGTCAGGAATGTCATGGGAATTGCACCACCTCCTATGAACTCTTGATACAGTGGTACTTATCAACATCATCGGTTATTCCTCGGTCTTCGTGTTAGCATAACCGGAATACTGACAAGTGAATTGTGATGTGTGAAATCAATACTCCTAGCAACTCCGTTGCTCGGTAGTTAATGGGCAAAAATTCTGTTTTCAGTGTGCTGGTTACTGAATCATCACTCTAAGATTCATCGTGCTACCTAGTTCATCTTACTTGGTGCACTCTTCGATCAATGAGTTAGGATTGTGCCAATCCCTTTCTCTTTTGATCATATCTTCTTGCCTCGAAAAGCAAGGTTGTTCTCGAGATTAGCAACATATCGGTGGTTCGTGATTTCCCGAATATCTCTCGGAAGTATTATCAGATTGTTCCCTGACCGCTATGTTGAGTTTGTGATCAAGTTGGTTTTCTTATAAACCACCCCTTCTCCAAGAATCTGTGTTGGATACCCTGAACTAGTTAGTTAAGCTAAACAACAACTTGGAGAGTTGGAAGATAAAAGCTTTCCTGGCTTAGTTCCTTCCAAGGGAAATCTTGTGTGTGTGTGTGTGTTGAAGAAAGATGATATCTTCATCGATTGAGCCTCGTGATCAATTGTTGGATCTATTGTCTTGTCCGAACTTTGATTTGAGTGTGGGCTATCGTCAAGTCAAATCAGAACCAACGATATTCATAATGTTGTCTTACTCGTGGTTGATCCCTCGAGCATACACCGTTACATCTATTGGTCAGACCAACGCTATGACTTTGTTCACATAGTTATGGAATTCCATTTTATGGAAGCCTGGATGAATTATTGTTGAGCCCATCGACAACATCCTTATCTTCTCCATGATTTTGTAGGACATTAAGCTAGTGTTGGAAAGTTTGTAAGCATTGCCTTCGTGTCCCGTTCATGAGGTATATGCTTGATGTAAGCAGTGGCTTTCTCCCATTTCACGTGCATTATGTGCAAGTTACTGTCGCGAATTCGAGATAGTTTGTTTTGCTTCTTCTGGAATCATCCCAAGTCAGTCATGCACGTGTGAAGTATACTATGGCTTGAGAGATTAGCTACCTCCATCCCATCGGTATTTCCTAGCACACCAAGCCACTGATCGATTTTTTTCAAAGAAAAGAAGTTCATGCGCTAATCCCGAAGGGCCCGGACGGACATGGACAAGACTTCATTATCATAAATGATGGTTCCCGATCAGAACTCGGTAGTATTTCGTTGTAAGACTACTATGTGGTCATGCTTGTCTTGGACAACGTGTTCACATGTATGTAGCAGAACCAGCTCATGTTTTGGAGCTTGCTATCGTAGTTCACTCCCCGAGAATCTCGCAACGCCGTCTTGTCGATTTGTGTTGCAAACTTTCATTTTCCTTTCTAGACATGATGAGTCTGGAATATCCTGACACCAACCAGATCTGAGTCTCAGGCAGATATGATGGTTGGAACATTGCCGACATTTGCATTTTGTTCCCAGCTTGCACCTCAGTAATTGTTGTCTAGGATCATCTTCAAAAGTGGTCCTACCATGGGTCCCATCCATTTCCGGTGATAAGAAAAATCAACCTTGGCGTTGTCTTCAACAAGGTAGTCCACATCATCCATTCTAGATGGAGTATGTTGTTCTCTCGAACTCCGTCAAACGATCATGCGTGATTTGCCTTAGGCTTGTATAGAGAATTTCAATGATCTCTATTTCAAAAATAATTCTTTTTGCCACTTAAGGGAATAACTCTACGAGTCACCTCCTCTAAGGTGCCTGTAGGATCGAAAGTAGGTCTAGAGGGGGGGTGATTAGACTACTTGACAATATAAAAAATCTGCCTTTAGATCATGCAATGTTTTTGGCAGTTTCACAAACAAGATCAGTTCAAGTAACACCCTACACATGCAATTCTAGAGTTTATGCAGCGGAAAGTAAATTGCACATGTAAAAGAGAGGTGGAGAAGATCAAACGCAGTTTGGTGACACGGAGATTTTTGTCGTGGTTCCGATAGGTGGTGCTATCGTACATCCACGTTGATGGAGACTTCAACCCACGGAGGGTAACGGCTGCGCGAGTCCACGGAGGGCTCCACCCACGAAGGGTCCACGAAGAAGCAACCTTGTCTATTCCATCACGGCCTACGCCCACGGAGGACTAGCCTTACTCGGGGTAGATCTTCACGAAGTAGGCGATCTCCTTGCCCTTACAAACTTCTTGGTTCAACTCCACATCACGACGGAGGCTCCCAAGCGACACCTAACCAATCTAGGAGGCACCACCCCCCAAAAGGTAATAGACGGTGTTGATGGTGATGAACTCCTTGCTCTTGTGCTTCAAGTGATAAACTCCCCAACACTCAACTCTCCTCACTGATATGGCTGTGGTGGAAGAAAGATTTGAGTGGAAAGCAACTTGGAAAGGCTAGAGATCAAGTTTCATATGGTAGGAATGGAATGGCTTGATCTCAACACAAGGGTAGGTGGTTCACTTCTCAGAAAGTGTGTGGTAGAAGTGGTGGTACTTTCTGATAGCTCTCCTCACGAATGAGGAGGGGGTGGAGGGGTATATATAGCCTCCACACAAAATCCAACCGTTACACACACATTTGACCAATCTCGGTCAGACCGAAGTGAAAACTCGGTTAGACCGAAAGTTCAAATATAGTGAACGTTGGGATTTTCGGTGGGACCGAAAATACCATCTCGGTGAGACCGAAGTGAGTCAAAGGTTAGGGTTTGCCATTTCGGTGAGACCGAAAATATAAACTCGGATATTCCGAATTGATGTCAACTGATCATAGAAGGTTGGCAGCCCTTTTTCGGTGAGACCGAAACTCAGAATCGGTGTGACCGAGAATCTAGGGTTTGGAGAAACAACTGAAGTGGTTCATCTCGGTGGGACTGAGTTGGAGAAATCGGTGTGACCGAGATTACTTATGGGTGTGTGTTAAGTAGTGAATAGTGCTGATAGTTGAGGGAGTTAGATCACCAAGCACTTGAGCAACAAGAACATTAACACAACCTCATCCCCTTTTAATAGTATTGGCTTTCCTATGGACTCAATGTGATCTTTGATCACTAAACAAAAAGATGGAGTCTTGAGCTTTTGCCAATGCTTGTCTTAGCATTTTGAGGGGTCCACTTCTTCAGACATTTCCATACCCACATCATCGAACTTTTCTGAAATGATTCTCAAGAGAATATTAGTTCAATGATATATATGTTGTTATTAATTACCAAAACCACCCGGGGATTAGTTGCACTTTCAATCTCCCCCTTTTTGGTAATTGATGACAACATATAGATCAAAGCTTCGACAAAAGATATAATCAAAGAATAATATCGTCGCTTTGAGAAGTATGTGATAAACAAGAGCTCCCCCTAAATTTGTGCATTATTTAAAATTTGCGTTTGAATGCAAATGCACAATCAATTAGGATTATGGGTCACTCTTCCATGTCACATACATCTTGGTGGAGCGCACAAAATGATAAGAATGAATAACATGCACTCAATCACCAAGACAAGAGTAAATAGCCATACAATAAGAAATAGCATATGATAAACAATAAGCACACATTAAAGCATAGTATGACTAAGCACTCATTAAGGTAGCATCAAACGTAGTAGCAAGCACACTTAAAGTATCTGGAACCAAAAGAAACCAATGTATCTCAAGGAAAACGGCAAAAGAACGAAAAGACGAAAGAGCACTCTCTCTCTCGAAGCCCTATGATCTATAACAATTTCTCCCCCTTTGGCAACAAGTTACCAAAAAGTTCGAAAAGGTATAGAGCTAAACGTCACTGCGGGCTCGGCTGGCTGCTCCCGTCTGGGTCGATGTTGGTGTAGAGATAGCTGCGTCGGCGAAGACTTCAGCTGATGTCTGCGCTGGAGGAGTGGATGCTGGAGCTGAAGGAACTGCTGGAGCTGTAGCTGGTGCTGAAGTGGTAGCCCTGGAGTCCGTCACTGGGATAGCTGCAGACCTGGATCCTCTGGGAACCGGAGCAGTCTGGCGATGAGAGTCCTGGACTATATCATCCTGCATAAGCTCTGCTCTCTCCTGCCTAGTCTCCTCCATGTCTGCCTCAAGTTTGTTGACAGACACCTGAATCTCAGTCAGCTTCACGTCTAGAGCGTGGATCTTGTCCTCGACGATCCTCTCAAGGCTCTCCTGAGATTGCTCAATGCTGGCCAGGCGTTGTTCAATTCTCCGGGTTGCTTCAAGAATCTGATCTCCAAAGCTCTTTGGCTTAGCTGCTGCTGCTGCTGCCTCTCTGTCAGCTTTGGCTTTCTTTGCAGCTTCGATCTTGGCTTGCCCTTCAACTGAGGTGGGATCCTCTTCATCCATCACAACTACGTTGTCCTCATGCTCTGGCTGCAGTGGTAAGTGCTTCCTATCCAACATGAATTTGCCCGTGCCAAACTTGGCGTTGATAAGCATCTGTATCTGCGGTGCAAACCCACACGACCTCTTCTGGTCAGCTGCAGTCCTCTTGATGGTCTCTACCATCAAGTCCATCACCTTAAAAGGTGCCTTCTCATCGAGAATGTGCAGCATGTTGATAGAATAGCCTCGTATCATCCGGTGGTCACCTGACTTAGGCATCAAAGTATGCCTCAGGATAGTGTTGGTGGTGGTCAGACCTGCCTGGAGATAATACACTGAGCCGAGTTTCCATCCCTCCAAATCAGCAGCTGGGATCTCCTTGTACATATTCTTCATGGAATCATGACTCTTCTTAGGAATCCCATAGACATCAATGTCGTCCTCTCTCTGCACTGGAGCGTTCAGAAATTCTGCCCATTCTGCAACAGTTGAAGAAAACCGTTGACCTTCAGTCATCCATGTGATCTTGCCATCGGGGTAGAAATGGGCTGTGGCATAGAACTGCATGATCATCTCGTCGTTCCATGCTGTCAGTTCTTGACCCACAAAGTCAGCAACTCCACATGCAGTAAAGCTCTCATGCACATGGGGAAAGAAGTCCCGATGCTCTCTGCTGTCAATGTACTTCCAGTCAACATACCTGGTATCAGCAACAATGGGCTTCTTATCCATTAGCACAGTCTCATAGAAATCCTGCTGCTCTTTGGTGTGGAATCTGGGGTCCACAGCAGTCCTTCTTCTTACGGCATATGGATCAGATTGTCTCCATAGCCTGAGACCTTTGTCCTTCCTTGCCTTCATATCCTCAGCTTGAGGATGAGCATCATTGTGGAGTGGCAACTTGGGACGGAGCTTGAGCAACACATGCTCTTCATCTGACTCAGAAGGTGGCATCTCACCTTTGTTCTTCTCAGAAGCTGGAATGCTTCTGGTTGTCCTCTTAGGCTTCGCTGGAGCTGCCTTAGCTGGAGCAGGCTTCTTGGGCTTGGAGGAGGTTTGAGCTCGAATAGCATCACCCATGAACTTAGCTTTCTGAGGAGGAGGCTGGGGTGCATCTTCTTCTTCTTCAGCATCATCAACTTGAGGTTCAGCATAAACAACTCTCTTCCTTTTGGAAGTCTTCTTCACCTTGCTTGGAGCTGGCTCTTCCAAGTTGAGCTTCTTGGCAACTGCAGACTGCTTCACTTTGCTCGTGCCTTTCTTTGGCTGCTGCCCTTGGAGCTCTTTGGCGACCACTTGCCTCTTTGGCTTTGAGGTAACTTCCTCAGCAACGAAATCGGAATCCTCAGAATCAGACGTTCTCTTCTTCCTGGTTCTCGTAGCAGCAGGAGGCAGACCACTAGGGGTGCTCCTCTCACCATCATCACTAGAGCTGCTAGCCTCAGGACTTGTACCTGCCTCTGGAATCTCAGCAAACGGTGATTCGGACCTGTTCTGGCTGTCACTGACATCTGACATGGCTGAAAGACCTGTGAATAGATAAGGTATAGGTAGAGTAGAAGAGTTATCACAACTGCAGAAGTTTTTTTTTTTTGCAAAAAAATGAGTTAAAAACTTAGTTTTGAGTTTTCACAGAATGTATTTCGGTCAAACCGATTTCAAGTTTCGGTGTAACCGAAGTGTTCAACAGAACCTACACACCACTTTCGGTCAGACCGAAATGGGTTTCGGTCCTACCGAAAAACTAGGGTTTCATAGAAACTTCACTTCGGACATTCCGATTTTCACAACTCGGTCAGACCGAACTGTGTAGTGCAATGGTCAGAGACCAAATCGGTCAGTCCGAGTTTCAGGAATCGGCTTCACCGAGATGCATTCCGTGGAAACCTAAACCTAAGAATTTTCCTCGAAACCAAACGATCTGAACAATGTATTGGGATCATATCAAACGTGGATTGAATCAGGGCAGTCCTATCATGCAAGAATCAGAAGTGGAGCATGAATAGGGATCGAGACACACCCTAACTTGGTGGTGTCCCTCTACGGCGGCAACGGAGGAGAAGATTACCGTTGACGGCGGCGGAGACCTGCGGCAAGGGCACACAGGCGACGACGGCGATGATCCTTAGATCAGGGCGGCGGCAGCAGGGGTCTTGGAGGGCGAACGGTTTGAAAGGAATAGATCGCGCGCAGCCCTCAGTATATATAACCCCGTACTGTCGGTGGGACCGAGTTGAAAAACTCGGTGTCACCGAGATGTATTTCTGCTGTGCAGTTACACATATCGGTCAGACCGAGATTTTGAACTCGGTTTCACCGAGATGAAACCTAGATCAATCTAAGTGTTTCGGTTGGACCGAGATTGAGAAGCCGGTCAGACCGAAATAGACTTAGAAGGTTTTGGAAGTCAGCCTTAGACGAATCGGTGGTTCCGAGCGCTCCTCACTCGGACTGTCCGAAAAAAGACTTGTTCAAAGTTGTGATATAAGCATGAATAGAATTTTGAGACAAGATAGCATAGATAGCTAGGGAAAGTGCTTAGGCATTCTTGTCCATCCATTTGGCCAGAAAAAGAAACCAAAACAATCAAAACAACAAATGGATGTCCTTGAATGGATAAAATCATGCATCCAACATGCTCACACAATAAGATAGCAACTGAAATATGTGTCAAACATGCACAACCAAAACTCTAGCTACTAGCACACAAATTGTCGATGACTAGGTCATCTATATATGAGTATATTGACTTAGGAGTCAAATGAGAACATTTGATCATAGGTCATACTCATCGTTTAAGCACAAGTGGGATTACCACTTTTACATAAAGCATTTATGTGTTCACATCATTTGGAGATGCTTTAGCTCATTTTTAGAGCAAAGCTCCCCCTAGATGTGAGAACCCCCTTTTAAAGGGTCAAACTAACCTTGGGTTGTCGTAGAAGACTTCGTGTAGATGTTGAAGATGTGGATGCTCAATGTTGATGTAGATCATCATGAGTTGGGAGCAATCCTTTGGATTAGGGCACTTTCAATACCTACATGGGTTAGTCCCACAAGGAACAAACAAGAATATCCATGGACATAGAGTGAAGTGCACAAAAGATGATGTCCATGAAAGCAATGATTACCTTGTCCCTTGACTTACCAACAAGAGGGTTTGTGACTCCATGAACGAGTGCATGATGTGGAAGTTGATTGCACAAGTTCTTGCCAAAATGAATATAAGTGAAGTTTGTTGGCGGAGTCACCCTCAAGAACCTACTAGTTCTTCTTCTTTGGGATCCACATCATCTTGATGGGAATCCTTGGTGTTGTAGTTGAGCTTGACGAAGTAGAACTTGATGTGTCCTTGGGAACCCACTTGACCATGGCTTGAGGTGCTTCAATGAATGCATCAATCTCCTCTTGAAGCTTGTCCTTGGCCTTTAGCTTGTGGTCTTGTGGTGGAAGGTCATCTTGAGCTTGTTCCACATTGGAAGCAGTAGGATCATACTTCTCCTTTTGTGAAACAAACTGTGGAGTAGGGTATTGACCTTCTTCCCACTCAACACCTTTGGCGTTGAACTTTCGCTCAAAACCAATCCCTTGATTCTTCCGGTGTCTTCCTTGTTTGCGAACAATCTCCTCAAAGTTCTTGCTTCCGGCAAGACTCTTGTAGACACCTTTCTCTATGATTTCCTTCAATAAGCTATTTTCTTGCTCAAGTGTAACTTGGCTTGAAACATTGTTAGTGGAATCAAGAGAACTACTAGAAGCAACAATATTGGATTTAACATTGTTATTGTTACCACTAGAGGAAGAATTTTTCTTATGCTTGTCATGCTTAGTCTTAATAGGTGGCAAGAAATTAGACAAGAGAAGTCGTTTGGCAAGATATGAAGAACTCTTCTTTCGAAGATCGTCATTGATCGCTTTTAGAAACTCATGTTCTTGCTCTAGAGTGAGCTTCTCGAAGCGTAGCTTCTCATGAGATCTTAGGAGCTCTCTATGATCTTCTTGAGTTGTTTCATGAGCTGACTTAAGAGTGTTTAGTTCTTTAGTTAGACGCTCAATCTCCTTCATAGCATTGTCATTCGACTCTTCTCGACTATAAAGACTACTAGCATTTTCATCATTACTAAGCTCACTAGATTTATCATGCAAGAGCTCATCTTCACCAAGTAAGTCATCCTCATCACTATCAAAGTCAATGAACTCAGGGTGTGTTACCTTGGGGCCTTTAGCCATGAAGCATCTTCCAATTCCCTCATTCGGTGAATCAAATAAGTCGTAGGAGTTGGAGTTGGAGGATACGAGTGCAAGTCCGGCAACACCTTCATCTTGACTATAGTCGGAGTCGGAGTGATAGCTTCCATCGGATTGACTGTCAGAGTCGGAGCCGGAGACCCATTCACCAACATGAGCTTGATGTCTTCTTCTTGTGTAGCTCCTTGATGACTTGTCTTTCCTCTCCGAATCCTTGCTTCTCCGAGGAGGTCTTCGTTCATAACGATCATCTCTACTCCTTCTCTCTTTCCGAGGTGACTCATCTCTTGCTCTTCTTCTTGGAGATTCTTCTCTTCTCTTGTGGGGAGCCGTACACTCATTTGAGAAGTGTCCGGGTCTTTCACAATTGTAGCAGTTTCGATCACGACTAGAAGATCTCTTTCCATCATATGATCTAGACTTTGAGCTTCTCTCTTTGCCTCTATTCTTGTAGAACTTGTTGAAGTTCCTGACCATTAGGCTTATGTCTTCATTGGAAACTAACTTGTCACTTGAGGTAGTAGGAGCATCACTTGTAGCTTTGTAAGCACCACTTGACTTGTTGTGAAGCTCTTCCTTATCCTTAAGTGTCATCTCATGAGCAACAATCCTTCCAATGACTTCAGTTGGCTTGAGAGTCTTGTAGTTTGGCATCATTTGGATCAAAGTGCACACGGTGTCATACTTTCCATCCAAAGCTCTGAGAATCTTCTTAATGATGAATCGGTCGGTCATTTCTTCGCTTCCTAAGCCAGCAATCTCATTTGTGATGAGAGCAAGCCTAGAGTACATTTCAGCGACTCCTTCACCATCCTTCATCTTGAACTTGTCAAGCTGACCTTGAAGAATATCTAGCTTTGATTCCTTCACAGATTCAGTACCTTCGTGCATTTCAACCAAAGTATCCCAAATCTCCTTAGCATTCTCAAGACGGCTGATTTTGTTGAACTCTTCGGGACACAAGGCATTGAAGAGAATGTCACAAGCTTGAGCATTGTTTTGCAACATCTTCAGTTCTTCGGGTGTAGCTTCGCGATCCGGAACTTTTCCTTCTTCAAAGAAGTCACCTTGCATGCCAACACAAATAATGCCCCATGCGGCTGGGTTATGACCAAGAATATGCATTTTCATTTTATGCTTCCAACTAGCAAAATTTGTACCATCAAAGTAAGGACCTCTACGATAATTACCCTCACTAGACGCCATACTCTCCTAGGTTGTGAAACCAATCTTATGGAGTCCAATGCAATGGAAACCAAGGCAATGGAGACCAAAGCTCTGATACCACTTGTAGGATCGAAAGTAGGTCTAGAGGGGGGGTGATTAGACTACTTGACAATATAAAAAATCTGCCTTTAGATCATGCAATGTTTTTGGCAGTTTCACAAACAAGATCAGTTCAAGTAACACCCTACACATGCAATTCTAGAGTTTATGCAGCGGAAAGTAAATTGCACATGTAAAAGAGAGGTGGAGAAGATCAAACGCAGTTTGGTGACACGGAGATTTTTGTCGTGGTTCCGATAGGTGGTGCTATCGTACATCCACGTTGATGGAGACTTCAACCCACGGAGGGTAACGGCTGCGCGAGTCCACGGAGGGCTCCACCCACGAAGGGTCCACGAAGAAGCAACCTTGTCTATTCCATCACGGCCTACGCCCACGGAGGACTAGCCTTACTCGGGGTAGATCTTCACGAAGTAGGCGATCTCCTTGCCCTTACAAACTTCTTGGTTCAACTCCACATCACGACGGAGGCTCCCAAGCGACACCTAACCAATCTAGGAGGCACCACCCCCCAAAAGGTAATAGACGGTGTTGATGGTGATGAACTCCTTGCTCTTGTGCTTCAAGTGATAAACTCCCCAACACTCAACTCTCCTCACTAATATGGCTGTGGTGGAAGAAAGATTTGAGTGGAAAGCAACTTGGGAAGGCTAGAGATCAAGTTTCATATGGTAGGAATGGAATGTCTTGATCTCAACACAAGGGTAGGTGGTTCACTTCTCAGAAAGTGTGTGGTAGAAGTGGTGGTACTTTCTGATGGCTCTCCTCACGAATGAGGAGGGGGTGGAGGGGTATATATAGCCTCCACACAAAATCCAACCGTTACACACACATTTGACCAATCTCGGTCAGACCGAAGTGAAAACTCGGTTAGACCGAAAGTTCAAATATAGTGAACGTTGGGATTTTCGGTGGGACCGAAAATACCATCTCGGTGAGACCGAAGTGAGTCAAAGGTTAGGGTTTGCCATTTCGGTGAGACCGAAAATATAAACTCGGATATTCCGAATTGATGTCAACTGATCACAGAAGGTTGGCAGCCCTTTTTCGGTGAGACCGAAACTCAGAATCGGTGTGACCGAGAATCTAGGGTTTGGAGAAACAACTGAAGTGGTTCATCTCGGTGGGACTGAGTTGGAGAAATCGGTGTGACCGAGATTACTTATGGGTGTGTGTTAAGTAGTGAATAGTGCTGATAGTTGAGGGAGTTAGATCACCAAGCACTTGAGCAACAAGAACATTAACACAACCTCATCCCCTTTTAATAGTATTGGCTTTCCTATGGACTCAATGTGATCTTTGATCACTAAACAAAAAGATGGAGTCTTGAGCTTTTGCCAATGCTTGTCTTAGCATTTTGAGGGGTCCACTTCTTCAGACATTTCCATACCCACATCATCGAACTTTTCTGAAATGATTCTCAAGAGAATATTAGTTCAATGATATATATGTTGTTATTAATTACCAAAACCACCCGGGGATTAGTTGCACTTTCAGTGCCCCGCCTGGTGACATCGATCACCATCTTCTTAGGTGTGGAACTATTGCCTACCAAGTGAACCTTCATCATTTGTTTCACTCCATCCCTCTGGAGGAGTGTTCCGTGTCTTAGCTGAAGAGATGCTTCAACGTCTCACTCCATGAGTTGATCTCGAGTTGCTCGATCTTTCACAGGATCAACTATCGCAGAGTTTCTTTCGTCGTCACCGTGTTGGACAACAACCTCGAAAGCAAGGATGTCAAGATCAACATGATGCAAGCAATCAACATTCTTATGAAATGCAATTGGATCGAGAAGATTGTGTTAGCTTGTGTCCCCTTTGATTTCTTACCTCACATCTTGAATCTCGGGACGAGATTCTTGTTTAGTGCGGGTGAGTTGTCACATCCCTAGCTTTACCTTGCCCTAGGATACCACTTGCCTGTTGCGTCATGTTTAATTTTCTCAGAAACTTGAAATGGGGTTGTTCAAACCCTAGCACCAAGAGAACTCAACTAGGTTAAAATTAAAATATTTTTCAATGAACCCAAAATGCCCTTTGGAAAAGTTCATCATTTTTGGATTGGTTAAAAACCTCTATCAAAAATGTTGCACATATTTCTAGGACCATTCTGGATTTTTTGAATTAAATCATAAAGTATTTGCATTTGGGCATTTAAATGCTACTAATTATTTTCAATGTCCAAATAATCCTAAACTGAAATGTTCCATGTTATTTATATCCTAAACAATGGGCACGAGCAGTTTGGTGATTTCTAAAAGTGCCTAGATATTTTTAATAAAGCCACAAAGTTGCAGAAATAGAAAACGGAAATAGAAAAGAGAGAGAGAGGTAGAACTTACCTGGCGCTCACCTGGCAGCCCATCTGGCCAGCCCAGCCCACCAGGGGCAGGGAGGTCTTCTTCCTCCCACCAGTCGGATGCCCGGCACGTGCCCGATGCGCGCACGGCCACCGCTCACCACCTCCTGCTTGCCGCTGAGGCCTGGACGCGTGGATGACTCCGTCGATGCCACCCCAATCGCACCGACCGCTCCATTCCTCCCCCTCGTCTCTCCCTCGCCCTCCCGACGCCATGGTCGAACGCCACCGTCGCCGCCGCTCGTCATAGCCATGGCTACAGGCCACCCCTTGCCCAACCAGTAAGACAACCAGATCCGCCGCTACGCCGTGGAGCTACACGCTGACGCACGCGACCGTGGGAGCCCTACAGCGTCGCCTCCGACCTCATCTTCAACCTCCGGCCGCCAGCGACCTCGACGTTGATTCGTGACGTCTGGCGCCTCCCCGAGCCTCTTGATACCCCCGTCTACCCCGCCATGAGCTCCTACGCCGTTCCCCCTTATTTTCGCACTCGTTCCCTCGCCCAGAACGTAGATCCGCCAGGAGCCGTGAGCTTCTCGCCGCCGGCGATGTTGCAGTCGTGGCCACGGTCACTGCAGCCCTTGTCCGAGCACACCGGCGTGCTCAATGCGTGTCCGCCAATCCGTAGACATCAGCAGATCCCCATCCCATGCTCTCTAGCACCAAACCCGACTGCTCCCGAACTCCGGTCGCCGCCGCGAGCTCGTTTTTGGCGAGCTCGGGCCACCTCAACCCCTGCCGCTTGCCCAGATGGATGCGGGCGAGTCCCAGGTCCGCGTAGAGCCTCTCAGCCATCAATTTGGTCGCCGGAGGAGCGTTTCCGATGCTTTCCGCCGTCTCGGGCGTCGCCGGCGATGAGCTGCGGGTCAGCTCCGGCGAGTATGACCCGGGTTGACCCTGTGTTTGACCCCCTCTGGGTCACTCACGTGTGGGCCCAAGCATTGTTTAGGTAGTGTTAAGTTAATTAGTATGAACTAACTTAGTTAGATTAGATGAGCCACTGACATGTGGGCCTTGCCGTGTCTAAGTTCAGTTTAGAATTTAATTAGTGCTAATTAACCCTGTTAATTAGCAGAGCCACTGACGTGTGGACCCCACACGTCAGGTTTGACCTGGACCAGTCCTTGTTGACCTGCTGACGTCAGCATGAAGTCATGGTGACGCAGTAAGTATTTTCTGGGATTTTAAATCAATCTGATTATGAATTTCAGTAAATACCCCAAAGTTCTAAAAATCACAGAAAATAATCAATAACTCTAATGAAAATAATTTATATATGAACAATGATCAGAAAAATCCAAAGAATCTGTTTATGGTGTTTTCATGCATGTTTGAACAAGTTAAACCTGCTGATCAGGTGAAATCGTTTAAATGACATTTAAATAACCACATGTGGGGTTTGAATTTGAACCCTTGGTCCAAACCAACTCCATTTAATATGGTTGCTAGTTGCATTAGCTCAATCAACAGCATATTGCCATGTCATGATCATGCATCATATTTTCGCATTCCATTGATTGTGTTCTTTCTCTGTTTCCGGTGTTTGTCCCCTCTCATTAGACGACGTTCTGACGATATGAGATCGATGACACAGATGAAGAGCTTTACTATCTTTAGAAGTGACAGGCAAGCAAAACCCCTTTGAGCATTCCGATACAATCCCATTCTCTCGCTCTTGCTCTCTTTACTGCAATAGGACAACAACACTTCAACTGTTACTTGTTGCGGTAGTTGAACGCCTTTCCTCTGCATGACCTGTCATTGCCACATTAAGTAGTTGAAACCCACTAGCATGAGTAGGAGTTGTTTGAGCCATGATGTGCCTACTCATTCATGTTTTCTGGTTATGCCTGCTATTGCTTAGAGTTGTGTCAGGTCTGATTCATCGGGGATGAATTGGAATGTGGTGAACATGTCCTACTGTTGGGAGCTAAGTGTGTGAACACGATTTGCTCAAGGTAGCGATGAGAGGCCATGTAGGAGTACATGGTGGATTGTCTCATTGTAGCCGTCCTCGGGAACTACGTTATGTATTTGTGATCCATGAAACAGCTACTACCACACATTGGGCTCCGAGCGCTCCAAGCTCTCTCAACTTATTAATCAACCTGATCTATGTCCAGGAGTTGCAATTAGTTTCTGGAGTTTGTAGTATACTGGAGGTCGTGCGCAGCGCGAACCCTTGGGGTGGGCTGTGATGCGGCAGGTACGTGGCCGGGTGTACCAAGCGTCGCCTGTTTGGTGGGCTTGGGAACCATGTACACGTCGTTTGGGGCCGTGAGCGACACCCCGGCCGGATCTCCCCATGGATGGAACCCAAATAGGCGATCAACCTGGACTAGAGACTTGTGTGATTAGTCAGGTTGTGGCCGACACCCTCGCTGGGCTTCCGCTTGAAGGTTGCCGAGTACATGTCGTGTAAACGGCGGTAAGTGGTGAGAGCATGTGTGAAGAAGTACACCCCTACAGGGTTATAAATGATCTATTCGAATAGCCCTGTCCGCGGTGAAGGACTTCTGGGTTACCTGTATAGTTCATAGACAAGTGGAAGTGGATACTCTAAAACATGCAAGATAAGCGCGAGTACTATGGATGGCCTTCTCGTAGGGAGACGGGAGCAGATCCATAGTGGTGTATTGATTGGTGAATATGTGGACTCGTGTGCGCCACTTCAAAAAAGTTAATTGTAGTCGTAGGTTTAGGATAGCCACCGAGTCAAAGCTGGCTTGCTGCAGTCAAACTCCACCACCTCTTTGTTGATGCTGATGCATATGTAGCTAGTTCTGATGTAAGTCTTGCTGAGTACCTTTTACTCATGTTTTCTTAATTTATGTTTTTGCAGAGAGACTTCAGTCTCACTAGTGGTTCCGCGTGGACTTCGACGTTTAGCTTGTTACCTCAACTACGATCTTGTACCCTTGGGAGGGTCTTGTAGATAGTCAGGCTTCTCAGCCCTTTTCTTTCGTAGTTGTCTGTACTCAGACATGTTATGCTTCCGTTGCCTGTATGATCTGTATGATGGGTCATGAGACCCGCTGCTTGTAATAAATGTTAGGATGGCTCTTCTGGGCCTTATCTATATGAGTTGTTGAGTTTTGTTGTGATGCCATGTTGTACAGCACATACTTGCATGTTATGCGTACGTGTAATGTGTATTGCTATTTGTGGCATCCGGCACCTAGTTGTTTACCCTTGGTAGCCTATCTTACAGGGAAATGTCTCCTGGTGCTTCCACTAAGCCTTGGTAGCTTGCTACTGCTCCGGAACACTTAGGTTGGCCGGCAGGTGTCCTTCTTCGTTCCTGTGTCTGTCCCTTAGGGGAAATGTCACGCGTTGCTCCTTTAAGTCCTTGTAGCTCGCTACCACTTGGGTTCATACGTTGATGACCGACACGTTCGTTGTTGGGTCATGTATGCATGTCTCTGTAATT
Source organism: Secale cereale (assembly GCA_902687465.1). Lineage (NCBI taxonomy): Eukaryota > Viridiplantae > Streptophyta > Magnoliopsida > Poales > Poaceae > Secale > Secale cereale. Next base: position 209,605,967 of record LR738709.1, on the reverse strand, counting down.
TAGTGCCACTTTTGGTTTATAACTAGTCATGTCGGCCCGGGTTCTCTGTCATATGGTTGCTAGCGACACTATCATATATGTGTGCCAAAATGCGCAAACGGTCCCGGGCCAGGTAATGTGGCACCCGTGGGGATACCATGCGTGAGGCCGCAAAGTGATAAGATGTGTTACATGCTAGACCTATGTGACTTAGGATCGGGGTCCTGACAGTATTATCCTTTTAGTAGCCCCCGAGACTTAAAGCAGTTGGTACAACTGATTTGAGGATCGTTGCATTTTTATAGGTCATTCGAGAAAAGAATAATTCTTTGTCCAAGGAACTTGAGGAGTGCCGGACCCAACTTGCCAAATTGAAAAATTCGAAGGAATCCAGAAAGGTTGCAGTTGGTAAAAATAATTGTGTCCGGAAACGGTAACAGTTCTGCTGATTACTATGATGTATATACTAATGTATAATACAGCAACAGGATCGACCGACCAACTGGAGAGGGAGCTAAGATCTGCCTTAGCGGACAACAAATTTGCCGAAGAGGAACAAGCCGCTGGCGAGCGTGCACTAATGTAGGCGATGGAAAAAAGGAACCAAGTGCAAGATATAAACATTAGGCTCGAACCGGTGCTAAAGGGCGTAAAGGCCCAACTCTCAAGCGCCTTGGAGGAGAACCAGAGGCTAAAAAGCGGCATGTTTAGTATGTCTCTTATACCTAGCCCTCCTTATAGTCTCTTAGTTTAAAATAAAAACTTTTCCTGCAGGTTTTTTGACTGGTCAGCCTGAAAGCGGGGTGTCCAGTTTTGAGGGCGATGTGCTGCAGGAGCTTTCCAGGGTCAATGAACGGACTCGGAACGCCATGAAGAGTATGGACAGAGCTCTATGGCATGGCGACTTCCCTCCAGAATCTATGGAGGACTTGGTGGACCTGTTCAAAGGGGATCGGCGCCGCTTTGAACTATGGAAAGCCTCTGCATGCCGCATGGGTGCTCGAGAAGCATGGGCTATGGTGAAGACGCGCTATACTCACCTTCATCCAAATCACATGGCCCGTGTGGGACCTCAAGGGTTTGATGGTAAAAAAATCCTCCGCGTTTGGTGTATGACCAAGTAGGTTTAGCTGCCAAGCTTTCCCAACAGGACTATATGCTAGACCGCCTGATAGAGGGAATAGAAAATGAATAGTCGTTTGATTCTATGTATTAATGTACTTTTACCATCAAACTTTTCGCCGGCCGAATCTGTATAAAGTTTTTCATTGCCGGCCATCTGCTTCGACCTCCATAAACCCGAAGGCTGGAGTGTGTCCAAATACTATATCTGTGACGAGCACGTGATATGTTCGGAGACCAAGCAATCTGGTCATAATTGCTTGAACAAACGAACTGAGTTCGGGGAGTTATGTTATATTACTATTTGACGTAAGAAACATCTCCCAGGGAGAATAGTTCCGTTAGGTGTTCCTTTCCTTGGGTCGGCATGCATAAATATGCAGGCCTAGGCTTTCAATCCCATGATAGGGATAGTAGGAAGCCATCTCGTGTGATATTGAAAATACGCTTTAGAATACGATATGTCGTGTATGCGCCGACCAATTATTCCCTTAAGAGTGCTACCTTTCGGCTTCACCCAGTCTAAGGTACATATCCGGATTACCCGGCTGTAACAATCGCAGAGGTGCTCCCTTTACACCCTAGCCGAACAATCGGAAATGTAGGGGTAAGCATAGGAGTCACGCAACCCAGCTTGGCCAGAACTTAAGTCATATCGGTGCATATAATGGCAAGGATGAACTGTAAAAACAGGTGACATTTTTAAGCAAGAAGCTTTATTGAGTAATGGGCTTCGTTAAAGAAGCCCCCGGGTATATTTGAGGACGTATTCGTCACGTGGCAGTTTGGGTGAACCGAATACTTGCCAAGAAAATGTAAAGAGAAAAGGGAGAGAAACAAAAATGTAAAAGACAAGACCTAACTTGTAAAGGGGGAAGAATTGCTACCGAACTATCCATAAAATCGTCGGAGTCTGGTAGGATTCTAAGGGTTCGGCTCAAGGTGGTTGTCCAGTGCATTGCGAAGGCGATAATCTCCACCGGTGAGTACTTCGTCAATAATGAAGGGGCCCTCCAATTTTGGTTTGAGCTTGTCCTTTTTCATCTCCGGGAGGCGTAAAATGAGTTCGCCGACGTTGTATGTCTTAGCCCGCACTTCTCTGTTCTGGTATCGCCTAGCCTGTTGTTGGTAAAATATGGAACGTGCTAGCGCTATATCGCGCTCCTCTTTAAGTCCATATAGGTCGTCATGCCGATCTAATTCGGCTTCTCTTTCCTCGTACATGTGCACTCTAGGTGTGTCATGAATAATGTCGCAGGGTAGGACGGCCTGTGCGTCGTACACCATGAAAAAAGGTGTATATCCGGTTGTACGATTGGGAGTGGTCCGCAGCCCCCAGAGTACGGAGTCAAGCTCTTTGACCCAATGTTTATCAGACTCCCGTAGGGAGCGCACTAGTCGGGGTTTAATGCCGCTCATAATCTGACCATTGGCCCTTTTTACCTGACCATTTGTTTGAGGATGGTATACGGAAGCGTAGTCGAGTTTTATACCCAACTTTGCGCACCAATTTTTTACCTCATCAGCTGTGAAATTGGAGCCATTATCTGTGATAATACTATGCGGGACACCATTATGGTGTACTACGTTGGATATAAAATCTATCACGGGCCCTGCTTTGGTTGTTTTCACTGGCTTGGCTTCGATCCACTTAGTTAACTTATCTACCATCACCAGTAAGTAATTTCTTTTATGACTTCCCCCTTTAAGGGGTCCAACCATATCAAGCCCCTAGACCGCAAAAGGCCAAGTAATGGGGATTGTTCTCAGTGCGGTGGGAGGCATGTGACTTTGATTTGCAAAGAGCTGGCAGCCAACGCAATGTTGGACAAAGGTTTGGGCATCTGCTCGGGCAGTAGGCCAGTAAAAGCCAGCGAGAAAAGCTTTACCTACGAGCGCCCTTCCTGCAGCATGGTGACCGCCCATTCCAACGTGTATTTCAGTGAGAATTCACCTTCCCTCCTCTTTGGAGATGCACCTTTGGAGAATACCAGTTGAGCTTTTCTTGTATAGTTCACCTTCATGAACTTTGTATGCTTTAGAGCGCCAGACTATGCGGCGCGCCTCATTTTGATCATCGGGGAGTTCCTGCCTATTAATGTAAGCTAGGAAAGGCTCTGTCCAGGGGGCTATGACAGCCATGATTTCGTGAGCCGAAGGAGTTATCTCAATGCTTGTATCTCCGATGTCATCTTGATTGAGTTCGGCTGGGGGGTGTTTGGATCTGTATTCGTATCGCCGCTCGCGTCCTGCCAAGTTACCAATGGCTTAAACAACAGTTCCACAAATGTGTTCGGTGGGACGGGGTCGCGTTTAGCTCCCATGCGTGCGAGTACGTCGGCTGTCTGGTTATTATCCCGGGCTACGTGATGGAATTCCAAGCCCTCAAATCGAGCCGACATTTTTAATATGGCATTGCAATAAGCTGCCATTTTTGAATCCTTGGCATCAAAATCCCCGTTGATTTGGGAGATGGCGAGGTTTGAGTCTCCGCGTACTTCGAGGCGTTGGATGCCCATGGATACGGCTAGTCGGAGACCATGCAATAGGGCCTCATATTCGGCCGCATTGTTCGAGTCTGTATACATAATCTGTAAAACGTACCAGACTGTATCCCCTATTGGAGACGTTAGTATTACACCGGCCCCTAGTCCGGATAGCATTTTGGAATCGTCGAAGTACATCGTCCAGTGGGAGTATGAGTCGTACTCTTTAGGGAGTTCGGCTTCGGTCCATTCTGCGACGAAGTCGGCCAACACTTGGGATTTAATAGTTCGGCACGGCTTGTAGGATATTTCGAATGGTAAGAGCTCAATGGCCCATTTGGCTATGCGTCCCATGGCATATTTATTATTGATAATATCATTGAGTGGTACCTCGGATGCCACTGTGATCAAACACTCTTGAAAGTAGTGCCGGAGTTTTCGAGATGACATGAAGACTGCATAGGCAATTTTTTGATAGTGGGGGTACCGTGATTTACATGGTGTGAGAACCTCGGATACATAGTATACAGGCTTTAGAACGGGGAATTTATGTCCCTCTTCGGCTCGTTCGACGATGAGCATGGCACTCACCACCTGGTGAGTAGCTGATATGTACAGCAGCATTGGTTCGCCAACACTGGGGCTGGCTAGGATTGGGTTGCTTGCTAGTAAAGCTTTTATTTCTTCCAATCCGGTTGTGGCCGCATTTGTCCATTCAAAATTGTCAGTGCGCCGTGGCAATCTATAAAGTGGCAATGCTTTTTCTCCTAACCTGGAGATGAAGCGGCTTAAAGCCGCTACGCAGCCTGCTAGTTTTTGCACTTGCTTGAGATCGGTTGGTATTTTGAGTTCTGACAGGGCCCGGATTTTGGCTGGGTTAGCTTCGATTCCTCTGTGGGATACGATGAACCCTAATAGCTTTTTGGCTGGAACGCCGAGGACACATTTTTCCGGATTGAGCCTTATGCCATATTCTCGAAGGTTGGCAAACGTAAGGCGGAGATCATCCACCAAGGTCTCGACGTGTTTGGTCTTTAGGACTACCTCGTCAACATATGCCTCCACTATTTTGCCAATTTGTTTTTCTAAGCATGCTTGAATCATGTGTTGATATGTGGCACCAGCGTTTTTGAGTCCGAAAGGCATAGTGTAGAAACAAAAAAGGGCAATACGGGGTAATGAATGTCGTTGTGGCCTGATCGGATTCTTTCATCTTTATCTGATGGTATCTGGAGTAAGCATCAAGGAAGCACAGCGAGTCATGTCCGGCCGTTGCATCGATGATTTGGTAAATGCGGGGCAAAGGAAAGGGATCCTTTGGGCAAGCCTTATTCAAGTTTGTGAAATCGACACAGAGGCACCAGGATTTATCCTTCTTCGGTACCATGACTAGGTTGGCTAGCCAATCTGGATGTTTGATTTCTCTGATGAATCCGGCTTCCAATAGTTTGGCTAACTCTTCTCCCATTGCTTGTCTTTTGGGTTCGGAAAATTGTCGCAGTGACTGCTTGACTGGTTTGAACCCTTTTATAATATTGAGGTTGTGTTCGGCCAGCCTACGTGGGATTCCTGGCATGTCTGAAGGGTGCCAGGCGAATATATCCCAATTTTCCCGAAGGAAGGTGCGTAACGCGTTGTCTACCGTCGGATCTAGCTATGCCCTGATGGATGCCGTTTTGTTAGGGTCCATTGGGTGCACTTGGAATTTGATGATTTCGTCAGCGGGCTTGAAGGAGGTAGACTTCGATCTTTTGGCAAGGATGACATCGCCGGCATCCACCTTTGATCGTAGGGTGGTTAGTTCTTTAGCCGCGAGAGCTTCGAATAATTCTTCTAAGGCCAAGGATGGCATTTTGTTTTCGGCGCGGAGTGCTCTATCCGGATCCCTTATTATTGTGATCGCCCCATTGAGCCGTGGCATTTTAAGCTTCATGTACCCGTAATGGGGTATAGCTTGAAAGCGTGAGAAAGCGTCCCATCCTAGAAGGGCGTGATATCCGCTGTGAAAGGGCACAATGTGAAAGAGTAGTTCCTCCGATCTGTAGTTGTCGAGTGAGCCGAACACTACATCGAGCTTAATGCTTCCGAAACACTTGGCCTCACGGCTTGGTATAATTGCCCTAAAGGTTGTTGTAGTGTGCTCAATGCGGGATTTCTCGACCTGCATATTTGTAAGTGTTTCCTCGTATATGAGGTTTAGTCCGCTTCCTTCGTCTATAAGTACTTTAGTGAGGCGGAAGGCATCTACTATTGGGTCTAGTACAGGAGCTGCTGATGCTCGGATTGGCTGGACTCGAGGTGCGTCTTCGGCAGAAAAACTAATTGTCGTGTTGCTCCATGGGCTTACAGAGCTAATTTGGTAAACCTCGGCAAGTTCGCGATTTGCTCTCTTGCGGTGGTTATTTGAGGAGAACGTCTCAAAGACAGTGAAGACATTGATGTCTTTCTCCCTTGGTGCGGTGGTGGCAAGAATTGCCGTACTGCTTTTTGCTACCTGCCGGAGTACCCAGCATGCTCTAATGCGATGGTTTGGGACATTACCCGGGGTTGCGTGTATTTGGCAAGGTGTATCGAGTAGTTCGTCCAGTACAGACATGTGCATTGAAATAGGCTTGTTCTTCTTGCCAATACGAATGCTATCGGATGACCAACTAGGGTAAGTACGTTTAGCTTTGGTAACGTACTGTCCGGAGATGGATCGTTCCAGAGGTGTATTCTGGGCCTTCCAAGTATTTTCCATTGCGTAGTACTTCCGTACTAACTGCGATAATTCTGTGAAACTCAGAACACGACGTCGGTTGAGGGCGTTCAAGACCCCCTCTTCCGTGCAATTGCGGTGAAATAAAGAGAACGCTTTGTCGTCAGCAGTCATTGATCTTGTTTTTAACAAGTAGGAATCTGGCCAAGAAGTGGTTGACCGTTTCCCCGGGCTGCTGCTGTGTGTTCGTGAGATCATCTATGTCCGGGATTACGGATTTACTTGAAGAGTTTTTCATAGGTTGGGTGTTCGAAATTTTGAATCCCGACCCAGAGTAATATTCGGGGTTTTAGCAACCTCCGTTGGTGACAATCCGGATTAGATGGGGTCTGATTGCCCTTCGGGTCCGGCGTCAGTCCTAGAGCTCAAAGAACATAGTGCGTCTCCTGACTGGGAGGTGTTCGGCTCGATGGGTTCGGAGATCCGGACTATTGCGGTCTCCGTCTGGAGAGGAGAAGTCTCTATGGATCCGTCCTCGACTGCTGCTACCAGATGAATAATTGGAAAAAGGTCGATCTCATCCTGGCTGGATTTAAGTCCGATCCGATCTCCTGGTGATGAGAGCCCCAGGGTGGCGACGCGATCCAGCAGCTCGTTTACGGGCGAGAGTCCTGCCAAAGTCATGTCATTGGAGTAGCCGGAATCGGCGTAAAGGTGATGCTCGACGGCCGCATGGGGTGCGGCCGGCCTAGAGGCCATGTGGGTGCATATAGTGAACCCACCGAGCTCGAGAACCTGGCTGATAGCCAAGTTGTTTCCGAGGGTGATCTCGTCGTCGATGACGAGACGTGCCATCGATCGCTCATTACGAGCGCACAGCGGAGCCCTCAATGAAAGCACCATTGTCGGTGTCAAAATCGGCAGATCTCGGGTAGGGGAGTCCAAGCTGTATGTCTGAAGATCAATGGTAACAGGAGGCTAGGGACACGATGTTTACCCAGGTTCAAGCCCTCTCAATCGAGGTAATACTCTACTTCCTGCTATATTAATATGAGTGGATATGAATACAAGAGTTGATCTACCTCGAGATCGTAATGGCTAAACCCTAAGTCTAGCCAATGAGGATATTGTAATGACGATGATCCCCTTATAGACTATAACCCCTCGGATTATATACACGCCTGAGGAGACCTAGGGTTACAAGGGTGCCTTGGGGAGGACGTAATTGACACATCCGGACTCAAAACCTGCCTTTCTACGTACATAGGAGTTGTGACCGAATACGGGGGAAGGTCTTCTGCTTCTTCTTTATGCGGCCCACCAATGCGGCCCAGCTTCATTGACCTAGATGCGTGAGGACCCCTGAATACAGGACTCCCTCAAAAGGGATGCCCTTTCCCCATCTTGACCGAATGCGTTATCTACTGTCTCTATTAGGATTAACTGGGATGGCATGAAGCAATTCAGATACTGGGGCTTTGTAGTGAGTGGTGTCCGTCATCCAGTCAAGCACCCATGAATTGATATCAGAAGCATCACCAGTGAGGTGCGGAGTGTCATAGGATTGAAGAATGAGTTCTTCATTCCAATCGCATATGTCAGAGCAGAAACTCAGAAGCCCAGCTTCATGAAGAGCATTTAGCACAGGCTGGATGCAAGGGATAGACTCCATGTCAATATGAGGAATTTGACGATGTTCAAATACCTTGCCTTTGTCAAACAGGAGTGAAGAATAGAAGTTCATCTGGCTAGTTGTCCAGAACCTCTGGCATCGAAGTCTTGCTAAGTCATAGGGATTAAAGTCAGTGAAGAAATGATGCTCAACAAAGAAATCATCATCCTTGAATTTATGCATGTTATCATAAGGGTTTTTCTGCTTGGGCTGAAGATTAACAGATGATAACTTTGTAGCTTCTGTATTCAAAATCTCTGGAGCTGCTGCGTGAGGAATTGTAACTTCAGGTTCTTCAATAGTGGTTGGATTCTCCATTTCTTCAGCTGTTGCAGATGGAGTATTTCAAGGAATAGAAGGAGGAGAAGTTGTACGTTCTTCAGAGCCCATATGAATTTCTTCAGTTTGCACAGGGGACTGAGGAACTTGATGCAGTTGAGTGGTCAAGGGTGAATTTGGATGAATATTTTCCCAATAATCATCATTGAGCACAGGAGTTGTAGAGCCAATGTCCACCTCTTCATCTTCTTCTTCCAATTCCTCAATGCCTGCCTCTTCAGCTGTGAACTGAGGCGTGGGCGATGATACCAGTGGTGTTGAAGGGATCTCTTCCTCTTCAATTTCATCATCCAACTGCTCTGAAGAAGCAGCAGAAGGATTCTCTTCATCCATGTCATCGGGTACGACATATTCTTCACCAAAGGGAACAATTTCCTTTGATGGCACTACTGAGATTGGAACAGCATCAATGGGGTTGGTGAAGGAGCTTGACAAAGTCCTCACTTTCTTGGGGGCCGAGGACTCTGCATTTAGTGATGCTTTCCTTTTCTTCACAGTTGTCTTCTCTGCAGCTTTGGTTTTCTTCACTTCTGATGCAGAAGGAAGGCTAATGTTCTTCAATCGTGAAGACTTTGTAGGAGGAGCAGATGAATTGGGTTCAGTTTTTTCAAGCACGACCGATGTAGTCACCCTAGCATTCTTAGATTCTTCAGGCGCTGCAGCAGATTCTTCAGCAGCCCTAGGTTGTTCGTCAGACGCAACATTTGATGTTGCCCTGGCAATTTCATCAGGAGCTGGAATTTTTTTAGCAACCCTGGCAGTTTCAGTTTCTTCGGTAGCTTGATTTTCAGCTGCGCTTTCAGTTTCTTCAGTCAGGTGAATTTCCTCTTGCGAATAAGTTGCACCAGTGAGCTTGAGGGACTTGGAGAGCTCGGCGAATCTTACTTTGTCTCCTAGCTAATCAGCATGGTATCTGTCAAATTCATCAATGAGGCCTTTGACTTTAGTTTGTAGCTTCACAAGGTCCTCAAGAGACATGTTTACAGCATTTTTCTTAAGGAAACGTTCTTTCCTGTATTGGTCCTTCTTGGTTCGTCGGGCTTGTTCAAACTGCCATTTTTCCTCACCAATGAAAGAAGCCAGCATGTGACTTTGTCCAGGAGTGAGGTTCATCTCAGGGAGAGGTACGTTGGGATCCTTGTGCCAAAGATCAATATAGTCTAGGATCTTCTTTGGATCCGGCATGAGAGGCACATAACTGACCTTGGCTCTAGCAGCCTTCATTTGCCTATCTCTGATGATTTCAGCAAGTTCTTCATCATCAGCTTCATCAACATCAAACGGTACTTGGAAAGGCACTTTCTTTTGAGGACTTGGCCTCTTTCCTCGTCCAGCAGTGGTCTTGACTTTTAGCAGAGTTGGACCAGGTGAAGATTGTGGTGGAGCTGATGAACTTGTAGATGCTCCTAAAGCAATTGAGAACCCTACAATCCGTTGACACGTTGCAAGGTGCACAGGTGTTGAGGACTTTGAAGTAGCAGCAGAGGATTATGTTGCAACAGAAGGGATTGGCACAGCCCTCGAAGAAGTTCCCTGAGGAATTTGTCCTGAAGGATTCGACTTGGAAGAACCGGGCCATGAGGGAATTGCTGTTGATGAACTTGGTGGTTTCATAATAGAGTTCTTTAGCATAGCCATCTTGGGCTTACTAGCAGATGCTTCAGCAGCAGCAGTGTCTTCTTTGAATTTCCTCACTTCTTCTCTAGCTGCCCTTTGAAGTTTAGCTTGGCGCTTGGCCCATTCTTTGGAAAATTCATCACCGCGCCTAACACTTGTGGGATCAGTTATTTGGCATGCAGCCAAAGGAGGTCTTGAGCAAGGAGGGTTAACAGCGAATTTCTTCATGTACTTGGGAGTAACATAGTGATATTCCCTCCATTCCTTTGCCCATCTCCTCTCAATTCTCTGGATGCGCACTTTGCGCTGATTCTTGTTCTCTTTGCCATGAATTTCTTCATCAGGAGTGCAATAATCAGCATAGATATATTCGGGGATTTCAAAAGTAGTGTTGGTCTCAAGTCTCTTGCCTCCTTTCTGAGGTCTCTTTCCTTCAGCCATTTTCCTCACTTGAGGATTTTGAACAATTGAAGTTTATGAGGAAGTGTGTAACTTTTCTTCGAGGAATGCTGCAAATGAACTAATGTGGCACCCTAGATCAGAGTGACCGGTTTACCTTGCATTGCCAACCCAGAGACCTTGTCTTCTGGCAACACACAACATCTTGGTACAGAAAACAACCGCTTTATTGATACTAGCGGACCATAGTTTTACATTACAACAGGTAGCGAGGCCAAGCGGCACACCCGGTGCGGCTAGCAATATGCACATTATTTAATGAACATAAAAGGCCTCGGGCATAAACTACGCAGCAGCGGAACGACGTCGTAGCGGAACTCCATCTCACACGGACACCGATGTGGACACGGTCTAGACTCAGACGGCACTCCTTTCCAGCGAAACTTTCCTGAAATCTGGCATGACACGCCAAGTTAGTACGTTGAATGTACTTGCAAGCTTACAGCAAACAAAATCATAATGACAAATAATATCATGATAATTATTCAATTAATAAATATGCAGCAACAAACTTAGGTACATATTAACTAACATGTTGTGCTCATGCCTTTATAGAAATAAAACCTCGATCTGACTTACTCCTGGTGATTATTATTAAACTACAAACTTATTCATACCAACATGACATAAATGGTGACCTTTCCGGCGATCACCAACCTGATCATACTTGGTCTCAAACCATCTCGGTGGCTCTTCCACCAATTTATTACAGTACCAAATTTTAGAAATTAGTGAGCAAAATTTTATTATATGTTGACCCATGGTGTGACTTACTTTCGAGCGTGTCTGTGACCGTGGACTCGGCTATCGATAGATTAATTACACTCTGCAGAGGTAGTGCACTGTACCCACACCACGGAACCCATGGCCTCGTTCTCCCATTCGGGTGGACCAACGGAGTTTCGACAAAACCCTTCCATTGCCATGACACTCCCCCGGCCACTCCGACTCATTTCCCACTAGAACGGTCCTGGGTGGCCCTGTGCCTACCAAAGGCACACCGACCATCATCGTGACCAAACAGAAATTGTCCCAAACGGGGACTCCGTACCAAAAATTAATAACGGGCACACAAGGTTATGTCTGCTTGCCGGGCCAGGGTACTGCATGCCCATAACCTTCCCTATCTGGAGGTACCGACAGGAGGCATGACAATAGACCGAATAAAGACCTTCCCATAAAGGTAAATTTGGTTGCATTGGGAAAAGACTCGATACAGTGGCACCATGACCTGGTCAACAATTTATTCAAGTTGAGTTATTAACAGTTTCAACTAAAAGATGAATAAATAACCGGTGTCATACAATGCCATGGAATGCAATAAACTAAAATGCATGACAAAAACAAATACAAAGCCATACCAAAATGCATTACAAAAGTATAATTGGGTCAACTTTACTTTACTTCAATATTATTCTGGTTATGGTTTACTTTCAATTTAAAACTGAACTTATCCTAGCAAAATTTTATCATAAAACTTATGTAAAAGAAAGTAACTTCACATATGCATATCCATACTCACTCTCAACATCCAAACTTTCTTTTAACTATCTTAATAACTTAAACCAAACTCCAACTTTCTGTATACTAAACAAATACAGCAACCAACAGCAAGTATTTAATAAAATAATTCATATGCATAAATTAAAATCATTTGTTCAAGTTGGAAAAATCACAAATATTGAAATGGCACTATGAAAATGTTGGTGTGGCTTGCCTTAGTTCAAATGAGGCTCATAAGCCTCCTAGTGATCCTCAAGACAGGTTCCCTCTTCTGAAAATAAATAAAAGTATAAAAAGAAAAAAATCAAGACTCATTCAAAAATTCACCAGAAAATCTACACAGCACCAAATAGTCTCATTTTTTGTGTGCTGCAACATTTCTTTACAAGGAACACAATGCAAAAAGAATCAATTCATTCGGACTTACGGTTAAAAAGTTATTGCAGTTTGAAGTTCTTTGTAATATATTTAAATTTAGAAATTTAAATAAACAGAATAGGGGGGTGACATCGAAGGCGTAAACGCCTAGAGCGCCACCACTCGTACCGCTTCGCGCGGATACAGAGAGGCTGACTAGCGGGCCCCGCTAGTCAGGTGAGGGGGAGAGAGGGGGAAGAGCAAGCGCGGCCGCTGCTTCGCCGGAGCGCACGCCGGCAACGCAGCTCCTTGGCCAAGATGGAAAGGATAGATCAACGGAGGGGGTCGAGGCGCACCTGCCCATACCCGTAGGGTAGCTAGGGGTGGTCGGACGGCGTCGGAACAGAGCTCGTAGGCGGAGGCAGAACACGGGGTTGCCGGAGTTGAAGAAGACGGTGAGCAACGGCGTCTCCAGCAGCTCCAGCTAGGTGGAGTGGCTCTACCAGAGAGTGGCGGAGGCTCTGGTAGGGTCGCCTTGGCCTGAGAGGGTCTGGAGCTACCTCGAAGACCTGAGGGGGGATCGCCGGTGAGCTCGAGCTCGGGGATAATGGCCTGTGGCCTGCCCGAACGGGCCACGGGGTTCTACGCAGTCTGTGAGTGTGTGGGAGTGGAGCTGGTTGCCCGGAGCGAGTGGGAGGGGGCCTATATATAGGCGAGCCGAGAGGGGGGAACGGGGCTCCGCCGGCGACGAAATGGCGTCAGTGAGAGGGGGGAGAAGGCGACGAGGTCACGCGGGAGCTGTGGAGGAACGGGGACGAGCACAGGGGCGATGGGGTGTGACGAGCACAGTGCGCACCGCACTATTGCCTTGGCCGGACCGCGCCCGTGCATGCTGCGGCGAGCTCCGGCGTCGGCGAGCACCAGAAGGGTGCTGTAGAGGTTAAGACGATGATGGTGGCGCGGTTTCGCACGCTTGGGCAGGCGAGGAAGCGAGCACGCGCTCTACAGAGCGCTCGGCGGCATCCAGAGCGCGCCGACTGACAGCCATGGCATGGTGTACACGCGTGGTCACCGCGCGAACTATGCCTACTGGCTGACTTGGTGCCAAAATTCATGTCTGGCATGTTGTTCGTGGTAGATAGGAGAGTTACCCGTGGTTGGTTTGTTTCCACACGTAGTGGAAAGAAAATCACACGCTTGGTAAGTTTGTGGACAGAAACTAGAGTTTACTGAGGTAAAATGGTTAAGAGTTGGAGGCTGTGCTTTGGAGGCTAGCCAAGAGTTACTAAGGTGAAGATGCACAAGGAGTTTCAGAAGCAATGGAGCAAGTAACATGGTAGTTGCTGTAGAAAACTACCATTTCTGTCCAGAATAGAAAAGATTTTCTGTAGCAAAAATATTCCAAAAAGTAGTGCAATATTTTTCCTCAGGAAGGTGTCTTAGGGTCCAAAGAATATTTAGGAATTTCCTCAGATTTTTGTGAGCCAGAAAAATAGGGGTTGCTTTGGAGCACAAAGGATTTAGCTTGGGTTTTGGGAAGAAAAGTGAATATTTTTCAAATAAGAAAAATATTCCATAAAGTATATTAGTTTGAGATGGATAGGAGGCACTTGGGTGAAAGTCAAGGGTACCCAAGTGTTTAAGTCCATATGAAATGATTCAAAAATCCCATGATTTAAAATAAATTCAAATAAAGCTCTGGTAATTAAAAGAGGGCAAAAATCAGGTTGTCACAAACCTCCCCCACTTAGAATGAATCTCGTCCTCGAGATTTGGTTGCTTGGGAAAACCATTCCGGATAATATGTCTGTAGGAACTCTTCTTGTTCCCAGGTTGCTTCTGACTTGGTGTGATGCTCCCACTGGACTTTATAAAACTTCTGTACTTTACTGCGGGTGACTCTTTCCATCTGATCCACAATTCTGAACGGCCTTTCTTCATACGTTAAATCCTTTGCCAATTCTATGTCGGTCACGGTAGTCTTTTTCTCGGGCGGGGATATGCACCGCCTCAACTGTGAGATGTGAAACACGTTGTTCACATCAGACAACTCCGGGGGTAATTCCAACTGATAAACAATAGTGCCCACTCGAGAAATAATTGGAAAGGGGCCAATAAATCTAGGTGCCAACTTCCCGGGAGTTTGGAATCTCTTGACTCCTTTCATAGGAGTGACTCGGAGGTATACGTGCTCTCCAGGTTTAAAACTGATGTGTCGGTGCTTTGCATTGTAATAACTCTTTTGTCGAGACTTGGCCAATTGTAATCTATCCCTGATTTGCTTGACTTGTTTCTCAGCTTCCATCATGATGTCCGTTCCGAAAATACGGCTATCTCCAGTCTAAGACCAGTTTAACGGGGTACGGCATTTGCGGCCATATAAAGCCTCATACGGTGACATCTTTAGACTGGTTTGGAAGTTGTTGTTGTAGGAGAACTCGGCGTAAGGTAGATAATCTTCCCATTTAGATCCTTGGGCCAAGACGCAAGCTCGCAGCATATCTTCTAGTATTTGGTTTACCCGCTCTGTCTGTCCATCTGTTTGAGGATGATAGGCTGTACTATATTTTAGGGCTGTCCCCAAGGCTTGATGGAGACGCGTCCAGAAAGCGGAGGTAAAGAGTGAACCTCGGTCGGAAGTGATGGTTCGAGGTACTCCATGCAGACTGACTATTCTGGACACATATAGTTGTGCAAGTTGGTCTGCTCGATAGGTGGTCCTGACCGGAATGAAATGTGCTACCTTGGTTAGAGTGTCCATGATGACCCATATTGCAGTATTGCCTCGCTGAGTCTTGGGTAATCCTGTGATGAAATCCATGCAGGCGTCATCCCATTTCCATTGTGAAACTAGAAGTGGTTGAAGAAGTCTGGCTATCTTCTGATGTTCTGCCTTTACTTTGTTGCATATGTCGCAACAAGCCACAAAATAGGCAATGTCCTTCTTCATCCCATCCGACCAGAATATTTGACGAAGGTCTTCGTACATTTTTGTACCCCCAGGGTGAATGGAATATGAGGATTTGTGTGCTTCTGACAAGATTTTCTTTTTTAAGTCTGACTGATTTGGTACACAAATCCTTCGACAAAATCGGAGAGTCCCAAAGTGATCCTTTAGGAAATCAGGTGCGCGTCCTACCAGCATATTATTGGCATGCTTTTGTAGGATAGGATCATCTGGCTGGGCCTTGCGGATTTCTTCTTCCAGGGTGAGGGTGATTTCCAAAATGTTAGCGAGACCAGCCTCAACGATGTTCAGATGGAGTTGAGCAATCTCCTCCTGAAGTTTAACGGGCAAAGATTTTAGTATGACGTTTAGGCTGACCGGCTTTCGACTGAGTGCGTTAGCCACTACGTTGGCTTTACCCGGGTGGTAATTTATTCCCAGATCATAATCTTTAACCAGCTCAAGCCACCTTCGCTGACGGAGATTCAAAACTGGCTGAGTGAATATATATTTGAGACTTTTGTGATCTGTAAAAATTTGGCACTTCTTCCCGATGAGATAATGCCTCCATATTTTGAGAGCATGCACTACCGCGGCCAATTCTAGATCATGCGTAGGGTAATTTCCTTCGTGCGGTCGCAATTGGCGTGATGCATATGCCACTACCTTGCCGTCTTGCATGAGTACGCAGCCAAGTCCTTGTCTGGATGCGTCACAGTATACATCAAAACTGCGATAGATGTCTGGAAGAGTTAATACGGGTGCGGTGGTCAGATGTTTCTTTAGCTCACTGAAACTTTTATCACACTCTTTTGTCCATTCAAACTTCTTGTCCTTTTTGAGTAGCTAAGTCATGGGTTTGGCAATCTTGGAGATCCTTCAATGAAACAACAGTAATATCCCGCCAGTCCAAGGAAACTCCGGATCTGAGATATGATTGTGGGTGGCAACCAATTGAGCCCATCTTTTACCTTGCTGGGGTCTACGGCTATACCTTTGGCGGATAGCACGTGTCCCATAAACCCGACTTGTTTAAGCCAAAACTCACATTTACTGAACTTGGCGTACAGCTGATGGTCTCGGAGTCGCTCTAACACTGCTCGGAGATGTTCCTTGTGATCCCCTTCACTTTTTGAATATATAAGTATGTCATCGATAAAGACCACCATGAACTTATCGAGGAAGTCCATGAACACTTTATTCATCATGTGCATGAAGAATGCAGGGGCGTTGGTGAGACCAAAGGACATAATTGTATATTCGTAAAGACCATATCGAGTGGTGAATGCGGTCTTAGGAATATCTTCCTTTTTAATCTTGAGCTGATGGTATCCGGTCCGTAAATCAATTTTGGAGAATACCTTGGCCCCACTGAGCTGATCGAACAAATTATCAATCCTTGGCAGCGAGTATTTATTTTTGATGGTGACATCATTCAGCTGCCAATAATCTACACACATGCGGAGGCTGCCATCCTTTTTGCTTACAAAGAGTGCAGGCGATCCCCATGGTGAGGAACTGGGACGGATATACCCTTTCTGGAGCATTTCATCGAGTTGCTTCTTTAATTCCACTAACTCTGATGAGGGCATCCTGTAATACTTCTTTAATAACGGTGCGGTTCTGGGTACCAGATCTATTGCAAATTCAAGTTCTCGGTCTGGCGGCATGCCTGATAGTTCTTCCGGAAATACATCAGGAAATTCACTGACCACAAGAATTAATTCCAACTCAGCCACGGCAGTGAATATCATCCCCTTCTTTGGTATGCTTTTGCGCGAGTAGAATTTTGTAACTTGCCCTTCTTGACTGATCAGAGTGACTTCTCGGGTTGCACAGTTTATGCAAACTTGGTATTGAGTCAGCCAATTCATGCCCAAAATAATATCCAACTGTGATGACTCGATGAGTATCAAGGAAGTTGGAAAGCTTATTCTGTTGATATTGATTTCCAAGTCACGACAGACCAGACTGCTCTTGATTAAAGATCCCGGGGTTTATACCAGCATATTTTTGCCCAAGAGAGAACAAGAAAAAATGTTTTGGGCAACAAAACTCCGAGAAATAAAAGAGTGGGAAGCACCGAGTCAAATAAAATTACTGCAGGTATGCTATTAATAGAAAACATACAGATGACTACTTCGGGGTTTTCTTGGGCCTCATCTGCGGAGAGGTGATTGACGTGCCCGGTGATGTTTTGCTGGTTCGGGTCCGACCCCATGAAGTTGACTTGTGGCCGGAATAAGGCGTTCGCCTTGCTGTTCTTGGGACACTGACGAGCATAATGTCCACTTTGCCCGCAACCGAAGCAAGAATTATTGCGCTGACGCTCCTCTTGTGCTGGGTTCGTGACAACATTCTTGACTTGGGTAGTAGTCTTGTTAACATTCTGTTGCCAATTGGGCTTGTAGTCTACCTGAGTTTGCTGCCAGGTTCGAGCCTTCTGCACCAGTGGTCCTTCTTTTCTTGGTTCAAACTTGCGTTTGTGCTCATTATTAGCAGGCCAGTTTTCCAGTACGAGCTTGTGTTCTCTTTCCGCAATGAAAGCTTTATTTACGAGAGTTTGGAAATCTGGAAAATCAAGCATGCTGAGAGTGCACCTGAGTTGCGAGTTTAACCCTCCAAGAAACATGTTAATCTTTCTCTCTTCCGTGGCCACGTCATACAGGGAATAATGGGCTAGATGGTTGAATTTTTGCAAATATTCTCCCACGGACAGATTTCCTTGGGTGAGTGCAAGAATCTCACGCTGCTTGGTCTTCATAATTCCAGTAGGGATGTAATATTTTCAGAACTGATCCTTGAATTTGGTCTAGGTGAGTGCTTCATCAGCAGGCCACATGGCTTTTGTATTTTCCCACCATATGGCAGCAGCGCCTTCAACATAGTGGGTTGCATATGGAACTTTGTCATCTTCGGCAGTACGGGCAATCTCAAGCTTCCTCTCAATGGTTCGCAACCAATCATCGACATCCAAAGGGTCAACTACCTGACTGAAACTGGGAGGTTGAGTTCGCTGAAAATCTGATAGCTTGGAGTAATGACCGTTCTACTGTCCATTCTGGCCAATCATAGCTTGAACACTTTTTAATATCTCAAGCAGATCATTACTTCTTCTTTCCTCAAACATACACAGGATTTGTTAAGTGGTAGGCGGATTTGGTGGTGGAGGCGGTGGTATGAATGGCTCGGGCGACTGTCCTGCCTGTTGGGTAGAGCGACGAACAGGAACATCCTCGTGAGCGCTGCTACTGTTGCCTCCCCGCGTCATCCTATTATGGATTTTTTCCATGACAACGCAATCGATATGAGAAACATCCAGAAGCAAAATAGGTGGGGAAAGCCAGCAACAAAAATCGAGGGAAAACAGAATTGCGAAGAAAAACAGCGAGTAGAAGATACACAACTTCAGTATAATTATGCAGGGACGCATACATGAAAAAAAATTAACATGCCCGATTACACTACTCTCATACATAAAACATCACGACTCGTACATCCACATTCGTACATCAGTCGGATAACGGCGAATACTCTGGAGCTCTACTGCTCTGCGGGTGCTGCGGGGTTCTCTCCTGAAGTGGACTTGGATCCTGAACTGACGAGGTTAACGAAAACCTCAGGGTTAAAGGTAACACAGCGACGCTACCTCGGAGGCTCTCCTTCCGGGGCGGAAGTAGGGTGGATCATAGGAGCTACAGGGGTAGTGAGGAGTGAGATCCACTCAGCAGGGGCACTAAGAGGAGTTATGGTCGAGGTGCCCGAGCTACTGGGAGGGGTTACAAGTGAAGTAGGGGAAACAGAACTGGGGATGTAAGAGGTGAATCCCAAGGAGGCGGGAATGGTAACAGACCTAGTAGTGGCTAAAGCAATACGAGTGTGAGTCAACTCGCGTGCTAGCCCGTGGATCATGAGGTAACTAGCAGTGATATAACGGGAAAGATGGCTAGCAACGCTATCAGACTCCGGATCAATTTCAGGGAAATGAACACAACCGTTGTCGTGCAGAGAAGGGTAGTATTGGAAACCTAGGTGGTTATGCATGCGGACCTCGCTGTGACGGAGCTCAACAAGGACCTCGAATGCAGCAAATTGGATGGCTTGCGAAGCAGTAGAAGCGTGACCGCTCCGAGAGGTACGAGTATAAGAACTGGAGTCAGAACGGACGCACAGAGTCACCACTGCCTGATATTCATATATTGAGTCAGCTAGACGCTCCCGGTACACACGATAAACTGGGTCGTCTCCATGAGGGTACAGCCAACGCCACACGTTGCGGAGGAGGTGTGGTGACGTGTACGGCATCAGCTGCAACTGGCACGGATATGGCACCGGAGCCATCTACACTCACAACCATTATCGGGTTAGCATAAAAATAATACAAGTATATGTAAAGCAATAACAAACTAGATAGACTACCGGCACTCAATCTAAACGTGTATCTAGCGTTTAAATTGCACGTCTTAGTCTAACGCATCCTACAGTCAGCGCGGCTCTGATACCAAGTGTTGTGGCACCCCGGATCAGAGCGACCGGTTTACCTTGCATTGCCAGCCCAGAGACCTTGTCTTCTGGCAACACACGACATCTTGGTACAGAAAACAACCACTTTATTGATACTAGCGGACCATAGTTTTACATTACAACAGGTAGCGAGGCCAAGCGGCACACATGGTGCGGCTAGACAATATGCACCTTATTTAATGAACATAAAAGGCCTCGAGCATAAACTACGCAGTAGTGGAATGACGTCGTAGCGGAACTCCATCTCATAGGGACACCGATGTGGACACGGTCTAGACTCAGACGGCACTCCTTTCTAGCGAAACTTTCCTGAAATCTGGCATGACACGCCAGGCCAGTACGTTGAATGTACTTGCAAGCTTACAGTAAACAAAATCATACTGACAAACTATATCATGATATTTATTCAATTAATAAATATGCAGCAACAAACTTAGGTATATATTAACTAACATGCTGTGCTCATGCCTTTATAGAAATAAAACCTTGATCTGACTTACTCCTGGTGATTATTATTAAACTACAAACTTATTCATACCAACAAGCCATAAATTGTGACCTATCCGGCTATCACCAACCTGATCATACTTGGTCTCAAACCATCTCGATGGCTCTTCCACCAATTTATTACAGTACCAAATTTTAGAACTTAGTGAGCAAAATTTTATTATATGTTGACCCATGGTGTGACTTACTTTTGAGCGTGTCTGTGACCGTGGACTCGGCTATCGATAGATTAATTACACTCTGCAGAGGTAGTGCACTGTACCCACACCACGGAACCCATGGCCTTGTTCTCCCATTTGGGTGGACCAACGGCGTTCTGACAAAACCCTTCCATTGCCATGACACTCCCCCAGCCACTATGACTCAATTCCCACTGGAACAGTCCTGGGTGGCCCTGTGCCTACCAAAGGCACACCGACCACTTGTCGTGGCCAAACAGAAATTGTCCCAAACGGGGACTCGGTACCAAAAATTAACAACGGGCACACAAGGTTATGTCTGCTTACCGGGCCAGGGTACTGCATGCCCATAACCTTCCCAATCTAGAGGTACCGACAGGAGGCATGACAATGGACCGAATAAAGACCTTCCCATAAAGGTAAATGTGGTTGCATTTGGAAAAGACTCGATACAGTGGCACCATGACCCGGTCAACAATTTATTCTAGTTGAGTTATTAACAGTTTCAACTTAAAGAAGAATAAATAACCGGTGTCATACAATGCCATGGAATGCAATAAACTAAAATGCATCACAAATACAAATATAAAGCCATACCAAAATGCATTACAAAAGTATAACCGGGTCAACTTTACTTTACTAAACATGAACATCACAACTTCAATATTATTCTGGTTATGATTTACTTTCAATTAAAAAAATAAACGTATCCTAGCAAAAATTTATCATAATACTTATGTAAAAGAAAGTAACTTCACATATGCATATCCATACTCATTCTCAAGATCCAAACTTTCTTTTAACTATCTTAATAACTTAAACCAAACTCCAACTTTCTGTAAACTATACAAATACAGTAACCAACAGCAAGTGTTTAACAAAATAATTCATATGCATAAATTAAAATCATTTGTTCAAGTTGGAAAAATCATAAATATTGAAATGGCACTATGAAAATGTTGCTGTGGCTTGCCTTAGTTCAAATGAGGCTCACAAGCCTCCTGGTGATCCTCAAGACAAGTTCCCTCTTCTGAAAATAAATAAAAGTACAAAAAGAAAAAATCAAGACTCATTCAAAAATTCACCAGAAAATCTACACAGCACCAAATAGTCTCATTTTGGGTGTGCTGCAAGATTTCTTTACAAGAAACACAATGCAAAAATAATCAATTCATCTGGACTTATGGATAAAAAGTTATTGCAGTTTGAAGTTCTCTGGAATATATTTAAATTTAGAAATTTAAATAAACAGAATAGGGGGGTGACGTCGAAGGCGTAAATGCCTAGAGCGCCACCACTCGTATCGCTTCACGCGGATACGGAGAGGATGACTAGCAGGCCCCGCTAGTCTGGTGAGGGTGACAGAGGGGGAAGAGTAGGGGCGGCCACTGCTTCGACGAAGTGCACGCCAGCGACGTTGCTCCTTGGTCAAGATGGAAAGGATGGATCGACGGAGGGGGTCGAGGCGCACCTGCCCATACCCGTAGGGTAGCTAGGGGTGGTCAGACGTCATCGGAACAGAGCTCGTAGGCGGAGGCAGAAAAGGGGGGTCGCCGGAGTTGAAGAAGACGGCGAGCAACGGCGTCTCCAGCAGCTCCAGCTAGGTGGAGTGGCTCTACCAGAGAGTGGTGGACGCTCTGGTAGGGTCGCCTTGGCCTGAGAGGGTCTGGAGCTACCTCGACGACCCGAGGGGGGTCGCTGGTGAGCTCGAGCTCGGGGACGGTGGCCTGTGGCCTGCCCGGCCGGGCCGGGCCACGGGGTTCTATGCAGTCTGTGAGTGTGTGCGAGTGGAGCTGGTTGCTCGGAGCGGCTGGGAGGGGGCCTATATATAGGCGAGCCGAGAGGGGGGAATGGGGCTCCGCCGACGACACCTGGCTGAGCCCGGCAACGAAATGGCATCAGTGAGACGGGGAGAAGGCGACGAGGTCACGCGGGAGCTGTGGACGGACGGGGACGAGCACAGGGGCGCTGGGGTGGCGAGGAGCACAGTGCGCACCGCACAGTTGCCTTGGGCGGACCGTGCCCGTGCTCGCTGCGGCGAGCTCCGGCGTCGGCGAGCGCCAGAGGGGTGCTGTAGAGGTGAAGACGATGATGCTGGCGCGGTTTGGCACGCTTGGGCAGACGCGGAAGTGAGCACGCGCTCTACAGAACGCTCATCGGCATCCAGAACGCGCCGACAGATAGCCATAGCATGGTGTACACACGTGGTCACCGCGCGAACTATGCCTACTAGCTGACTTGGTGCCAAAATTCATGTCTGGCGTGTTGTTCGTGGTAGATAGGAGAGTTACCCGTGGTTGGTTTGTTTCCAGACGCAGTAGAAAGAAAATCACACGCATG
Organism: Secale cereale; assembly: GCA_902687465.1. Classification (NCBI taxonomy): domain Eukaryota; kingdom Viridiplantae; phylum Streptophyta; class Magnoliopsida; order Poales; family Poaceae; genus Secale; species Secale cereale. Next base: position 209,583,238 of record LR738709.1, on the reverse strand, counting down.
GTAAGTTTCTGGACAGAAACTTTGAGAGTTTACTGAGGTAAAATGGTTAAGAGTTGGAGGTTGTGCTTTGGAGGCTAGCCAAGAGTTACTAAGGTGAAGATGCACAAGGAGTTTCAAAAGCAATGGAGCAAGTAAAATGGTAGTTGTTGTAGAAACTACCATTTCTGTCCAGAATAGAAAAGATTTTTTGTAGCAAAAATATTCCAAAAAGTAGTGCAATATTTTTGCTCAGGAAGGTGTCTTAGGGTCCAAAGAATATTTAGGAATTTCCTCAGATTTTTGTGAGCCAGAAAAGTAGGGGTTTCTTTGGAGCACAAAGGATTTAGCTAGGGTTTTGGGAAGAAAAGTGAATATTTTTCAAATAAGAAAAATATGCTATAAAGTATATTAGAGTGGTCCAGAGGGAAAAGATAGTTTGAGATGGATAGGAGGCACTTGGGTGAAAGTCAAGGGTACCCAAGTGTTTAAGTCCATATGAAATGATTCAAAAATCCCATGATTTAAAATAAATTCAAATAAAGCTCTGGTAAATAAAAGAGGGCAAAAATCAGGCTGTCACAATTAAGTTGACAAGAACCTAGAGATTCAGGAGCAAACATTTGTACCTGTGAACAGAGTATTGGTGCAAAGAATTTGGAGAGGTCATGTGTGTTCTCAGAATTTTTTCAAAAGAATCAAGTTTGAGGAATTTGACCATGGTAGTCTTGAAGAATTTCACTAAGCATTCTTGTCTTAGGTTCCAGAGTTGTATAGATTATAAATCCACACAATTGAGGAATCAAGAAGAAAAACACAACTTAGAGAAGCGAATCAAGAACAGATTGACTTAGGTGTTTTAAATAGTGGGAAGTTTGAAGAATAAACACCTTTTGACGAAATTGTGGAAATCATGAGAATCAATGAAGGGCAGTAAAATCAGATTTTAATTACCCTTGATGAAGAACACAACAAACTAGGATTGAAGTTGGAGAAGCTCGTCGGTCCAGATCTCCCACGCCCTAACTTGGCTGAGGGAGACAGCTACAACGGTGGCGGAGTGAAGATTTCCGCGACCGGCGCGAGTACGACAACGAAGTGGTCGAGGTAGTGAAGCTCTTCCTCACCGGCGTCGATGGAGAGTAGCGGGGACGCTAGGTCTGATAGCTCAAGCAAGGGAGAGGTCAAGCGGAGTAAATAAGGTAAGGAGAAGGGAAGGGGTATTTATAGCCACGGCGAAAAACTGCCCGTCCGAAGAATTTGGACGAACATGCCCATGCCCTTTGCTATCCTAGCGACATGTATCACCCACATTCTGAGGAGTGGAGATAGTGGAGAATGTGGTTGAGTTGTTTAATCCGTCGTGGGATGCGGAACGGTTTGAGTGGCAAAAGCCGAAAAATTGGATAAGAAAATGTTAATGTTTTGTTCACAAATTCTTTAGCTGTCAAGGACACAGTGAAGATTTTGAACGGGTTTCAAATTGAACACACGTGAAGAATTTGTGAATAGACTGGATTGAGTTAAGCATAGAGGGGGAACGGGTCCAATCACCACTACACCACGACACTCAAAGCAGCGTCAAACAATCTGTCAGCATAGGTCACCTAAGGCGACACATTTAGTGTCTGCAAAGACCTTTGGCGACAGAAAGGAGTTGTCGCCTATAGTCCTGTCGGGAAATGTCTTTAGTGACAAATAAATCTATGCCGACAGACAGTTTGACTGGGTTGGTGAGGGGTATAGCGACAGACTATTCTATGCCGACAAATCTTTTGACGGTGTGCTATACCGACAAATAGTGCAACGGCCGTTGCTACCCCGACAGTTTGTTTGTAAGTACGCTATAGCAACAATATTTGCGACCTCATATTGTTTCGCCGACACATTTGCTGCCAGGGTTATACATTTCAGAACAAATGCAAATGCAACATATATTAATATGAAAATAAATTCAAAATATTCAATTCATGTTCACTTTGCAGTAGATATACCAACAATTACACTCTTCTATTCATCACAAGATGCCATTGACCAACGCATTTATTCAACATATATAGTAGATCCATTAGTTTTCCTTGCTACACCCATTGAAAAAGAATACTGAAGTCAACATACAAGTTGTGGCATGTTACAAAATATAGGACAAGTTCATAAGAGACTTGAGTGTTCGATCACTCTACAAAACACTAGGAAAGAGCCCAAGTCTTCGATCACCAAAGCGACATCAACTTCCATTTAAAGAAATAAAAGATGTACAATAGCCATAATATCTTCGACTTATACTTCCCGCCATTTGACCCTGCAAAAGCACCATATGTTTTTAGCAATATTATCATAGTACATTTGTTCAAACTTCTGAGTTACTCTTGAGTCCAAAGAACCAAAAACATAAGATGTACAACAAACTGGCTTGTTAGTGTTGTCATATGTATAGGTCAAAGGCCCAAAACATACTAATAATTTAAATGAAGTGAAGAAACCGAGTTACATGCACAGTTATCAGGAAGCAGCCATGAGCATATAGCCCAACTTTGTAGAAAATAAAGCATCATACCGGCATTCAACTTCTTACAAACTCATGTGTACAAGTTCTTACAAACACATGCGTATAGATCCATGAGAGTATCTATGTTACATGAAATTAAAATAGCAGAGCAAAGCATTAGATTGCAGACATTAACAATGAAAACATCGTACAATATACAACACATGCTTGGTCGAGGAGCTCACCTAGAGCTTAGGTCCTCTGCCCATTATCTTGGCAGAGGAGATGCATCTTGACACCGCTCTGAATAAAATGTATGGTGATAAGCAAAGGGAAGGTCTAAGGAGTGAGGACAAGCGGAGAGCACAGGAAAGGGATCCTGCTGCAAATTCCTGCACAAAAGGTAACCCTCTACTCAGTATTTGTAGATGTAGGTTCTGATCAAAGTTAATATACAGACCATCTGAGACCATCAGTTTCAGCTTACTCAAAATACGAAAAATGACACATGAATAATACCTCACACATATATATGTAGTTATGTATTAGTCAGATCCACCAATTTACCAAAAAAAAGGAGCATGTTGTTTCACTTACATAAATATATAGACACATTTGTTTTGTGTGCTAAGTAGGCAAAAGGATAGCCCCTTGAAGGTACAATGCCAACGATCTGTTCTGAAATCAATGATAGCTGAGATAATGTTCCTGAAATCGATGACATAATATGAGATCATCTTGAGTAATAGGCAGTCACACCATAACCGAAATTATCAGCAAGCAAAAGACACATTTGTTTTTTGAAGCAAGCAGACAAAATCTATGAATAAATGACAGTTTAGACATAAACTTGTTCAACCTAGATAGATCTAATGAGTTTCTTCCTCAATAAAAGATGCAACTAATGTTGTCTTTGTGTTCTATACCTAATGCAAAACTTAATTATTTTCTTAGAAGTACAAGGAAAGGGAATCCAGAAATTAGATGAAACAAGAGTGTACATTTCACCACTCACTGACATTGTTAAGTTTCACTTTCAGGAACAAATTATAGATTGTAGATGTGTTTCTTTTATCACCACAGATTTTCACATATGATGGGTATTGAAGAAATAGAAGACCTTGGATAGGGAAAATGCGTACTAATAGCAACAAATATATCTATAGTAGCTGCATCTAGATTTCAATTGCAATTTAGTTTAAACTACTTCACAAAACATGTGTGGAGTTTCAATTCATCAAGGCTTGGACTTTCAATCCGTTCGGAAATCATTGAAGACCTAAACTAGAAATTTGTGTTAATTTCTATGCTTTCATTTGTACTTCCAAAATTTATCATTCGCGGTTGTGGAAGTAGTACTATGAGCTTGCTGGAACTATTACTCAATTCTCACTGTCTCAGTGCCTTTGGTCTCAGTTTTTACCTATGCTCTCTGCCTCTCTGTTTCATCATTCTTCTATCAAGCTCCTGTGCAAACATCCATGAGAAAATCACCTGCTGTCATGAGGAGAGAATTCAAAAATGTCAAGTGCAAAAAGGGTTCATTACTAAGACGTTCAAGCTGAGTCAAAATTGATAGTAGAAAACCAGCTCACGTATACACATTAAAAGGAAAACTTCCAAGAAGACCTTTCAAAAAAGCATGCGCATATTTTTTCTTATTGAGTAATGGGTGTGCACCAAAGCCAGTAGGCCTTCCTACACTTGACGAGTGGATAATACAGATTTGGGTTCAGAATAGGTGGGCAGGATTTTGAATTGCAGGAAAATCTAACACGTGAAGCACACTTGCCAGACTTCAGATTATAACATAACTAATCTATTCATCCATTCAAAAAGAAGCTTGTGAAGTGTTTTTTTGAACCCCCTCAAAAAAATCAACTGTTGCAGAAAAAAACAAGGAGGTATTATCATAGTATATCATTGAGATTGACCTATAGTTTTTATACACATTTATTGCAGACTATCTTCTTTACAGTTTTTCAAACTAAAAACTAATAAAATGTCTTTCCCTCACAAAACAGAACAAATGGACAGTGTTTATGACCATTCCTTCCATCCATTTATATGTGTATATATATTGACTCAAATATATTTTTCTCACATGTGTCGCCATGGTTCTTCACATGAATTTCCTTTTCTTTGAGAAATTGTAGCAGTGCCATTTTTTTGACATGATGCAGTGACCTAGAAGTGAACACACACACTAATAAAGTCATGGTTGCAATGCAAATATATGCTCTACTAACTAATGTGCATGCTTCAACTTTTTTTTCACAATTCTGCAAGTATTGTCTCTGCGGCAATACAGTATGGCGGAAAAGCACATGTGTGTGAAGCCACTCAAAAAGAAAATTGAAAACCTGACAAAGACAAGCAAACACTATCATGTATGTCCTTTACTTTTTATGTCCATGTACTGATGTACCCCATACTATCTTCAGCCTAATAATTTTGTGTATTGTGTCGATACTCCTTTCTTTAGGCGGTCAATACTACTTGGTGAGATGACTTATAGTAACAATTCCCATCCAACGAGTGACTGATATTCATTGACAAAACAGAACAACACCACACCACTGATGCCATGACCTAGACCTAGAACCACCCGACTATAATCACGCAAGGCATACCATCAGATTATAAACCATTCACAATAAAATATGGACTCATATACCAACATACGAGAAGATAGGTAAGGAACAAAACTGCATCATAATTGTTGATATCTGGAGGCGGGGCCGGGAAAGGGGCCGCCGATGAAGGAAGAAGAACGGCGGGCTGCTCCTCAATAGCAGTTGGTGCGGTGGATCTTCTAGCGTATGGTGTTGCTGTTCCCGGCGCGCGGCGGATCCTTGTTGGAGGACGGCGCTGTTGTTCCTCGGCGGCGGACGGTGCTCCTCCATCATAGACGACGCTGCTACTACTGCGGACTAAGGGAAGGGAGGTCAGGGTCCGAGATGTGGTGGCACGAGGGGACTGGCGGGAGGTTTGGGGCGGAGGCGCGCAGGTTGGGGGTGGCGGCGCGGTCGGGTTAGGGTGTATGGGTGGCGGGATAGAGAGAGAGGTCAGATTGGGGATTGAACAGGTCGGGGTCGAGGGGTATGGTGTTTTTTGTGTTATTTTGTTTTGCTGGTCTGGTGCGAATCGGGTGCTTGGCATGGCGCGTGCATGGTTATCTTTCCGCGCCATATTTTTCGGACATGGCATGAAGGAATACGCCGACACTTTTTGTGTCCATATGAATCAGCGACACACAAATATACGGCACTCCCCGCATCTGCCGACAGAAATTTTGATGGTGTTTTTATGAGTTTTGGCGATAGATAATGTGTCACAAACTTATATAATACTAATATACTCTCAAAGGCAATACCCTCTTTTATAGGGTTCCTGTTCAAGATCTGCTTTTTGAGCACATCACAAAGAGTCTGAAGACCTTTGAGGATTTTGTAGATGCATGTCACATACAATTCCTTCAGCCCTGCATTTTTGTCAGTAGCATCAGTGGTTTCCTCAGCTGAGGAAATTCTCACCACAGAAATAGTTTAAGAATTTGCAGCAATAGAAGCATTTGAACATTCAGGTGAAGAATTAGCAGTTTCACATTCGATGCATTTCAGACATGGTGGAATGAATTCTTCCTGAGCGGAACTGATTTGTTGAGCAAGTAATGAATCGTTTTCCTTCTAAAGATCTTCATAACTCACCCTAAGCTTTTCAAGATCTTGCTTTTTGAAGAAATTCATATGAAAGCTTCTCATGATCGGTTAGGAGCGTGTTATGAAGACTTTGAAGGTTATCAAACTTAGACTGTATGGTTATGTGAAGTCATTACTTCACATAAGATCGATATGATCTCTTTGATACTCTTTATGTTTTCTTTCTCTTTATCATGACCCAAGTGAGGAAATCAAGCCCTTGACTCAACACTAATCTTTATTATATAGCTCATGGACTCGATTACAAAGGATAAAGCTCACAAAGCAAAAGCTCACAACTAGATCATGCTAACTTTATTCTAATAGATCAAGATACTACCAAAAGGATCGAACTAAGTAAAACGGTAAAGATAGGAGTGACGGTGATACGATACCGGGGTCACTCCCCCAAGCTTGGCAGTTGCTAAGGGGAGTGCCCATACCCATATGGTTATGTCTCCTTCTTCAGGGGTGGTGAGGATGGAGTTGCAAGTAGTGACGGGGGATCCTCATATATCGAGCGTAGGAGATCTTCCAGCTTGCGGATAATACCTTTGAGAGCAGCTATGTAATCCTTCAACAAAAGATTTTCACTTGCGAGATGCTTGTGTCGAATCTGAGCTAACTCAATAATCCTGAAAGCTTCTAGCTTAGTTGAGGTAAAGAGATTAGGAAGGGATTTAGAGGTGTCTTTTTCTCCCGCTGCCGGAGCCGGATCCTCCACCTCCATCTTGATCTTCTTCTCATTGTGGATCTCCTCGGGTCCTTCCCTCTTCAGATCTATCTTCATTATCCAAGCATCGTTGCCTTCGTTGTTGGAGGAGGGAGACGACATGATGCCTGACTTTGCAAACCTTAACAGTAAATAGCTCGAAACGAGAACAGAGGATTTTTGCGTGATACAGAGGTCAAAACCTACGGGAGTATATATAATGAATTTTTCCCGAAGAAAATGAGTAACCCACAAGAAAACGGAGTCCAGGGGACACACGGGGTGTCCTCGAGGCAGGGGGGCACGCCCTAGGAAGGGGGGCGCGCCCTCCACCCTCGAGGGCGCCTCGTGTTTCTTCCGGACTGCGGTTTATTTTTCTAAATATTCCAAAACGAAGAAAAATTGCCTTTAGAACTGTTTTGGAGTCGGTTTACTTACCGTATCACATACCTCTTCCTTTTTGGAGGCTGAATCGTTCTGGAAAGTGTCCCTTATGTATTCCTCCAGGGTTACGGTTTCAATAACATTGGTTTCAACATTTATAGAATTACCTGAGATATAATGTTTGATTCTTTGACCATTCACCACCTTTGGATTTGTGCCTTTGAAGTTGTTGATTTTTATGGCACTGGAACGATAGACCTCCTCGATAACGTAAGGACCTTCCCACTTGGAGAGAAGTTTTCCTGCAAAAAATCTTAAACGAGAGTTGAATAGCAAGACATAATCACCTACGTTAAACTCACGCTTTTGTATCCTTTTGTCATGCCATCTTTTAACTTTTTCTTTAAACAGTTTGGCATTCTCATAGGTCTGGGTTCTCCACTCATCAAGGCAGCTAATGTCAAATAGCCTCTTCTCACCGGCAAGTTTGAAATCGTAGTTGAGCTCTTTAACAGCCCAATATGCCTTATGTTATAGCTCAAGAGGTAAGTGACAACCTTTTCCATATACCATCTTATATGGAGACATACCCATAGGATTTTTATATGGATTCTATAAGCCCATAACACATCATCTAGTTTCTTGGACCAATTCTTTCTAGACCTATTAACTGTCTTTTGCAAGATTAATTTCAACTCCCTATTACTAAGTTCTACTTGACCACTAGTCTGTGGGTGATAAAGTGATGCGATTCTATGGTTGACATCATACTTAGCAAGCATCTTACTGAAAGCACCATGAATAAAGTGTGAACCACCATCAGTCATTAGATATCTAGGGACTCCAAACCTCGGAAATATAACTTCTTTAAGCATCTTAATAGAGGTGTTATGATCAGCGCTACTAGTTGGAATAGCTTCTACCCACTTAGTAACGTAATCAACAGCAACTAAAATATGCGTGTACCCATTAGAGGCAGGAAAAGGTCCCATATAATCAAAGCCCCAAACATCAAATGGTTCAATAACAAGTGAATAATTCATAGGCATTTCTTGACGTCTACTGATATTACCAATTCTTTGACATTCATCACAAGATAAGACAAAATTACGGGCATCCTTGAAGAGAGTAGGCCAATAAAAACCGGATTGCAATACCTTGTGTGCAGTTCTATCTCCCGCATGGTGTCCTCCATAAGCTTCGGAGTTGCACTTACGTAGGATCTATTCCTGTTCATGCTCAGGTACACAACATCTAATAATACCATCTACTCCTTCTTTATAAAGATGTGGGTCATCCCAAAAGTAATGTCTCAAATCATAGAAGAATGTTTTCTTTTGCTGGTAAGTGAAGCTCGGTGGTATAAACTTAGCAACAATGTAATTAGCATAATCAGCATACCATGGAGCAGAACGAGAAGTACTTATGACAGCTAGTTGTTCGTCAGGAAAGCTATCATCAATAGGTTGTGGGTCATCAAGTACATTCTCTAACCTAGACAAGTTATCTGCTACGGGGTTCTCAGCTCCTTTTCTATCAATAATATGCAAGTCAAATTCTTGCAGCAAGAGAACCCATCTAATAAGTCTAGGTTTAGCATCTTTCTTTTTGATAAGGTATTTGATAGCAGCATGATCAGTGTGAATAGTTACTTTAGAATCAATGATATAGGGTCTAAACTTATCATAAGCAAATACAACTGCTAAAAATTCTTTCTCAGTGGTAGCATAATTTCTTTGGGCACTATCTAGAGTCTTACTAGCATACTGGATAACATTCAATTTCTTATCAACTCTTTTCCCTAAAACAACTCCTACAGCATAATCACTAGCATCGCACATAATCTCAAAGGGTAAATTCCAGTCAGGAGGCTGGACAACAGGTGCAGAGATCAATGCTTTCTTAAGTATTTCAAATGCTTCTAGACAATCATCATCAAAGACAAAAGGAATATCTTTTTGTAAAAGATTAGTCAGAGGCCTGGAGATTTTGGAGAAGTCCGTAATGAACCTCCTATAAAACCCAACATGACCAAGGAAACTTCGTATACCTTTGATATCCTTAGGGCATGGCATCTTTTCAATAGCATCAACTTTAGCTTTGTCAACTTCAATACATCTTTCAGAAATTTTATGTCCCAAGACAATGCCTTCATTGACCATAAAGTGGCACTTCTCCCAATTCAAAACAATGTTAGTGTCTTCACATCTCTGCAAAACTCGATCAAGGTTGCTTAAGCAATCATCAAAGAAGTTCCGTAAACGGAGAAATCATCCATGAACACCTCGACAATCTTTTCACAAAAATCAGAGAATATAGCCATCATGCATCTTTGAAAGGTAGCAGGTGCATTACATAAACCAAAAGGCATACTTCTATAAGCAAAGGTACCGAAAGGACAAGTAAAGGTGGTCTTTTGATGATCCCCTTTTGACACAGGTATTTGAGAGAAACCAGAATAACCATCTAGCAAGCAGAAATGAGTATGTTTGGATAACCTTTCTAGCATTTGATCAATAAATGGCAAGGGGTAATGATCTTTCTTAGTAGCTTTATTTAACTTACAGAAATCAATTACCATCCTATAACCTATAACTATTCTTTGGGGGGTCAATTCATCTTTATCATTAGGGACGACAGTCATACCTCCTTTCTTAGGAACACAATGGATAGGACTTACCCACTGGCTATCAGCAACTGGATAGATAATACCTGCTTCTAGGAGCTTTAGTATTTCCTTCCTTACCACTTCTTTCATCTTAGGATTTAACCGTCGCTGATGATCAATAACTGGTTTAGCATTTTCTTACAATTTTATCTTGTGTTGGCATATAGTGGGACTAATGCCCTTAAGATCATCCAGAGTATATCCAATAGCAACACGATGCTTCTTCAGAGTTATCAATAATTTTTCTTCTTCCTGCTCTAAAAGGTTAGCACTAATAATAACATGATATATCTTCTTTTCATCAAGATAAACATACTTAACATTATCAGGCAAAGGTTTAAGTTAAAACACGGGGTCACCCTTGGGTGGAGGAGGATCTCTTAGGATTTCATCAGGCAAGTTGTTTTTCAATACGGGTCCTTGTTTAAAGAATATTTCATCTATTTCCCTTCTCTCATTCATATGCATATCATTTTCATGGTCTAGCAAGTATTGTTCTAAAGGATCATTAGGTGGCACGGCAATAGAAGCAAGACCAATAATTTCATCCTTACTGGGTGGTGCCTTTTCAAGGGGTTGTCTACGGAATTTAGCAAAGTAAAAATCATGAGACATATCCCCTAATCCAACAGTGACAATGTCTTTCACGCAGTTTATCTTGGCATTAACGGTATTCAAGAAGGTTCTACCAAATATAATGGGGCAGAATGCATCTTGTGGGGAACTAAGAACAAGAAAATCAGCTGGGTATTTAACCTTCCCACACAAGACTTCAATATCTCTAACAATCCCAACTGGTGAAATAGTATCTCTATTAGCAAGCTTAATAGTAACATCAATCCCTTCTAACTCAACAGGTGTAATATCATGCATAATTTCGTTATACAAATCAAAAGGGATAATACTCGCACTAGCACCCACATCACATAAACCATGATAGCAATGATCTCCTATCTTAACAGAGATAACATGCAAGCCTACAATAGGTTTATGTTTATTCCTAGCATTGGGTTTGGCTATTCTAGCAGACTCTTCTTGGAGATAAATAACATGTCCATCTAAATCTTCTACCAAGAGATCTTTAACCATAGCAACACTAGGTTAAACTTTAATTTGCTCAGAGGGTGTAGGTGTTCTAGTATTACTCTTACGAACTACAGTTGAAGCTTGAGCATGATCCTTTATCCTAACGGGGAAAGGTGATTTCTCAATATAAGCGGTGGGAATAATAGGATCAACATTATAAGTGATAGTCTTTTCTCCATGTAATGCCCAGGATGGGACTATACCTCCTACGTGTCGAGGCACGACTTAAAGGTATAAGCCCATTCTGGAATGGTCTCAAGTTCGGTATCTTTGCACATCTCATGTAAAAATGGGGATGAAAAGGAAAAGAGATAGTTGGCTTACACTCGCCACGTCACACAATTCATTACATAGCCAAACATCATTCAAATAACATCACAACTCGTCTACGGGTGAAGATCCAAATGAAAGATACCAAACATACATAAAGCCACAGGTCCGAATCGCCCCTAATAGAAACCACTACTGATCATCGGGGTAGTGCACGTAGTAATGGCTACGTTCCTCGTCGTACTCCCAGTATAGCTCTGTGCCGTCACCTGAATAGCTCACCATAGTACCTGCATCTGGTGTGGTGTAGAATCTGTGAGCCACACAGGACTCAGCAATCCCGTTCCCGGGTAACAGAACTATCTAAGCCTTGGGTGTGGAACAAGGCTGAAGAAAGAATAAAAGGCTGCAGCAGCACTAGCACTAGCTTACGTAAAAGAGAGCGAGAAGAGAAGTGCCTCGGACGATAAAGTGATCACGAAGTGATCCTAACTAAAACACGTCAAACATAACCCCACCGTGTTCACTTCCCGAACCCCTTTCGGAAAATGACCGTCACGGTACTCATGCTGGTAGTGTGTTCTGAACATGGTGTCAAGTTTTCTACAACCGGATATTAACAAATTCCCATCTGCCACATAACCGCGGGCACGGCTTTCGAAAGTTCAAAACCCTGCAGGGGTGTTCCAACTTGGCCCAAGACAAGCCCACGATTCGCGGAGTCGCAACTCCAAGGTGGGAAGGCCCGAGTATCCTCGGAATCCCGTGCTCAAGATACTCCGACTAAGGTAAGTCTAATCCAGCAAATCCTCCCGGCGTGCCGACACCCTGATAGTAGCCGCGCGTATCTCGTCTCAGGCCACGACCGGATAAGTCATCCTACAGGTTTTTACCAGACCTCGAGTTTCCTTGAGGTGGCCCCGCAGTCTGCTCATTTCGGACCAACACTCATGTGGAGCACTGGCCCGGGGTTGTTGATTAAGAAGAGGGTTAATTACTCCCTATGCAAGTTTTTAGTTGTTTAGGCAAATAGTACCAATGTTTGGACCTGCTGGAAAAGACTTAGCGCTAAGCTTTTTATCAAGGGGGTCCCATAACCCCAACCGTGTGAGGAACGCAAAATCAAGGAACATAACACCGGTTTATATGGTTCCTAGGGCGGCATGAGTGGAACAAAACACCGAGCAAGAGGCTCAGCCTTCCACCCATTACCAATATATAGATGATTTCATTAAAGAGTTTATATAGTGTGATATCCCAACAAGCTTCAACATGAAGCAAGAATCTTCAAATCTTCACCTGCAACTAGTAATGTTATAAGAGGGGCTGAGCGAAGCCTACGTAGCCAATCAATGTTTTGCATAGGTAGGGTGGTTAGACAGATACATGGTTACAATAGGAGGCTGACAGGAAAACATGGGCATCGAGGCAATAAGCTAAAGAGCGAGACTTCTAGCAATAGGCAAAGATAGTAATGATATCTGGGTCAGGTCATCTTGCATGTAGAGTCGTCGATGGGATCGTAACAGGGCTCCTCGTTCTCAACCTCGGTAGTAACCTCGTTCTCGTACTCGGTCTCGGCTTCCGTCTCTACTCAACACAAGAACACACGAGGCACGAAATCAAACAAGATGCAATGCGCAAACTACAGGATGCATGGCTGATGCACTAAGGAAGCACTGCAGATACACTTAGGATGCACAGCAAGACAACATAGGAAACACAGAGATACAGCACAAGGAACATGACAATATGCATCAAGCAAGATACTTCAAAACATGTTAACAAGATGATATTATGAATCTACATGCAAAACCACACAAGTTTCATATAGAACTTGCTCAAAACGGAGCAACGGGCTAAAAGATACACCCGAAACAAGAAACAATGCAAAGCTGAAATTAACAGCCACATAGCAACTTCGGAGCAAGAAATATATACTCTACAGCACTCAAACATCATGACAAGAAGCATGTACATGAAGTAGACATATCCTACAACAAACAACTCCATTGGAGCATCTCCATAGGAGGCATGGATCAATAGCAACAAGCTACAACATTTTGAACATGACAACAAAAACCTGACAGCAGTATTTTATAGCAACTTGGGAGCAAGAGTTAAATATGCTACAACAACCCAAATTAGCATGTGAGGGCATGGATGGATAGCCAACAACATATACAACAAGGAATCATCAATAGTCACCCCAAAAATATCATGGATTTGCCTAGAACAACAAGCAAACATAGCATCTGGATATTACAGATTCCAGACTTAGTGAAATTTCACTAAGTGTTAAAACAGCAATATTATCATGGCATGTTTGTGAGCATGTTGAAGTCACCTCAAAGCATGGCATGGCAAAAGGTTTGTACCATAGCAAAGTACACATGATGGGGAATCCAAAACATATAAGCATGCAACATGGGGACAACCACATCAATAGCAACGAGCTCCTCAACTAGGCATCTCGTAACAAGTTTAACAACCTAACAGCCACAAGCACTTTTGCAAAGGAGATAAACATGGCAATATGAATTCTATCATGCATCCTATAGCAACCAACATGTAGAGCATCTCATGATGAACATGTGGACATATCATTTGCTTCATTTGGATAAACATGCACCAAGTTATCACATTTCAAACATGGCATGAAAACAACTAATAGCAGCAGTTTACAACAAGTAGCACTCTTCTCATGAAGATTAAGACATCTAGATGGACTCAAACATGCATGACACAATGGAACAAAACATAGTACATGTCACCACGATCATTTTGACATATCATACGCACAAAACGGACAAGCACAGTAAAAGTTATCCTCGTCACAAAAATGCATCAGACACTAAAATCTAAAAAGGACTTAGACAAAACATAGGGGGGTCAACCTGCTGGATCGGGTCAACCGGGTCGGGTCTGGTCAAACGGAGCGGGCGCGCGGGTTGGTGGAGCGGTCAAACGGGTCCACGGGTCGGGCGCCCGTTAGGGTTTCGCAGGCGCCTGGCTTGGGCCGATCCAGATCGGGATCGCCCGAAGCTCGGGATGCAGCAGCGCTCGATCCTCCCGGCGAGGCGGCCAGGCCGGAGGATCCCTGCGGTGGCCCGCGGAACGGCGGCCGGCGGCGAGGGGTGGCCCGCCGGAGGAGGCTGAACGGCGGCGGCCTGACTTGGGGACGGGCCGGAGGAGCCTGGGGTGGCGGTGAGCTTAGGCCCGGCGGCGACAGCTGAAGCTCCCGATGGCGGCGCGTGAACTTCCGGCGGTGGCAGCTGCGAGCTCCAGGCGGCGGCGCGAGAACTCGGTGGGGACGAAGGGTCAGCGCGGGGGCGCGGATCTGGCCCGAACGCGGCGTACGGCGGACCAGGAACGGGCCCTCGGGCCCGCGCGGCGGCGGACGCGGGGTTGACTGGCGCGGCGGCGGACTGTCCGGCCCGGGTCGGACACGTCCGCCCGGCACGGATTTCGAGGCGGCTGGAGCTAGGAGAAGGCTAGGGTTTGGACGAGAAAAATGGAGGGGTGGACGTTTTTATAAGCACAAGGAGCTAGGAGAGTCCAAATGAGGAGCGGTTTTCGGCCACGCGATCACAATTCAACGGCCGAGATGATGGGAAGGGTTGAGCTGGGTTGTTGGGCTGTTGTGGAGGGGGTCTTGGGCCTCAAAGAGGAGGTACTTTTAGCCCACGAGGATACCCGTTGGAGTACCAAACGAACTCCAAACGCGACGAAACTTGACAGGCGGCCTACACGTACCAAAACAACATCGCACGACAAGTCTCACGCCATTCCGGAAACGTTACACGGCCAAACACGAAAGAAGGACTCCGGGAAGCCACGGGCATGTGTGAGAGCGTCGGAACTCGAAACGGACAACGGGAAGAAACGAGTGGGACCCGATGCAAAAGACAACACAAATACAATGCAATGCACATGACAACATGACATGGATGAATGCACACACGCACACGACAAAACGACGAAAACCCGAAAAGACGAAGAACCCGGAATGGACTTGATGAAGCCAAAGTTTATATATATTGCCAAAAGCGGAAAGTGTTACATCCGGGGCATTACAAACTCTCCTCTACTACGAAAAGATCTCGTCCCGAGATCTAGGACTGGAAGAAGGAAGGGTACTCGGAACGAAGGTGATCTTCTCGTTCCCACGTAGCTTCTCGGTCGGTATGGTGTGACCACTTGACTTCCAAGAACTTGATTGACTTGTTGTGGGTCTTGCGCTCGGTTTCTTCGAGAATAGCAACGGGGTGCTCTCGGTAAGACAAGTATTGTTGAAGATCAATCTCCTCAAATGGAATAGTGCGTTCAGGTGTCTTGAAGCACTTGCGGAGTTGAGACACATGAAACACATCATGAACATTAGCGAAGTTGGAAGGGAGCTCAAGTTGATAGGCTAGATCGCCTCTTTTGCCAAGGATCTTGAAAGGGCCCACGTATCTAGGAGCAAGCTTTCCTTTGATACCAAATCTTTGGGTGCCTTTCATAGGAGAAACATGGAGATAGACATGATCCCCAATGTTGAAGGCCAAATCACGATGCTTGTCGTCATAGTAGCTCTTTTGACGCGACTGAGCGGCCTTGAGATTCTCACGTATGACTTTGCACATTTCTTCGGCTTTTGAGATCAAGTCATTGCCAAGAAGTTGACGTTCACCAGTCTCGGACCAGTTGAGAGGGGTACGGCACTTTCTGCCATAGAGGATTTCAAACGGAGCTTTGCCGGCACTTGCTTGGAAACTGTTGTTGTAAGAGAACTCGGCAAACGGAAGGCAATCTTCCCACTTCATGCCAAAAGATATGACACAAGCTCTGAGCATGTCTTCTAGAATCTGATTCACTCTTTCGACTTGACCACTAGTCTGAGGGTGAAATGCAGTGCTGAAACGGATCTTAGTGCCCATGGAAGACTGAAAGGAGTCCCAGAACTTGGATGTGAACAAACTTCCATGGTCTGAGGAGATAACTTGAGGAATGCCATGTAAGGACACAATTCTGGAAGTGTACAACTCTGCCAGTTGAGCTGCATTGATGGATTCTTTGACTGGAAGGAAGTGAGCGACTTTGGTAAGCTTGTCAATCACCACAAAGATAGAATCATTCCCTTTCTTGGACTTAGGAAAGCCAGTGATGAAATCCATTTCAATGTGGTCGAATTTCCACTCGGAAATTGGAAGAGGTTGGAGAAGACCGGCTGGACGTTGATGCTCTGCCTTCACTCTTCCGCAGACATCACATTCATTCACGAATTGGGCAATCTCCCTTTTCATGCGAGTCCACCAGTAAGATTGCTTGAGGTCTTGGTACATCTTGGAACTTCCAGGATGAATCGAAAGGAGGGAATCATGTGCCTCGTTCATTATGAGCTTCCTGAGATCACCCTTGGGAACCACAAGTCTGTCCTCAAAGAACAAGGTATCCCTCTCATCAACGCGATCGCACTTGTATTTGGGAGTACCCTTTGCAATACCATGTTTCACTTTCTGCACCATAGCATCACTGAGTTGGGCCTCACGAATCTGATCTTCCAAGGTAGGAGCAACTTGAATATTTGCAAGAAAACCTTGCGGAACAACTTGGAGGTTTAGCTTCCTGAATGCTTCACGAAGCTCAGGCTGAAATGGCTTGATAAGGAGACTGTTGCAATATGCCTTTCTGCTCAAGGCATCTGCAATGACATTGGCCTTGCCAGGTGTGTATTCGATGCTTGGATCATACTCTTGGATCATTTCAACCCAACGAGCCTGGCGGAGGTTCAGGTTCGGCTGTGTGAAGATGTACTTCAAGCTCTTGTGATCGGTGAAGATGTCGACTTTTCTGCGCAACAAAAGGTGTCTCCACGTGATCAAGGCGTGTACCACAGCTGCTAGCTCGAGATCATGTGTGGGGTAGTTCTTCTCACTTGGCTTCAGTTGCCGAGAAGTGTATGCCACAATCTTCTTGTCCTGCATTAGCACACCACCAAGTCCTTGAAGAGAAGCATCACAGAATACTTCGTAGGGCTTGGACTCATCTGGAGGAGTAAGAACTGGAGCAGAGATGAGCTTTTCTTTGAGAGTTTTGAATGCCACATCACAATCTGGAGACCAGTTGTACTTGACATTCTTCTGCAGCAAGTTGGAGAGAGGCTTGGCAATCTTGGAGAAGTTCTCAACGAACCTTCTGCAATAGCTAGCAAGACCAAGGAAGCTTCGGAGCTGCTTGACGTTCTGAGGAGGTTCCCAGTTGACAATCGCTTCAACTTTCTCGGGGTTCACAGCAATACCGTCAGCGGAGATGATATGGCCCAGATACAAGACCTTATCGAGCCAGAATTCGCACTTGGAGAACTTGGCATAGAACTTATGTTCACGGAGTCTGTCGAGAACCAGACGGAGGTGCTTTTCGTGATCCTCTTCATTCTTGGAGAATACCAATATGTCATCCAGATACACAAGCACGAATTCGTTGGTGTATGGGTTGAAAATGTAGTGCATCATTCTCGAGAAGGTAGGTGGAGCATTAGCGAGGCCAAAAGACATGACTGTATACTCATAGGAGCCGTAGCTCGTTCTGAAGGCAGTCTTGTGGATATCTTCTTCACGAATGCGAATTTGGTGATAACCCATTCGGAGATCGAGCTTTGAGAACACTTTAGCTCCTTTGAGCTGCTCGAACAGTTCATTGATGTTGAGGAGCGGATACTTGTTCTTTATTGTCTTCTTGTTCAATGGCCGGTAATCAACGCAAAGGCGCTCCGTGCCATCTTTCTTCTTGACAAATAAGACACCACAGCCCCAAGGAGACGTGTTAGGCCTGATTAGACCCATACGCTCTTGTTCATCAAGCTGTTTCTTCAACTCCTTCAACTCTTCAGGGGAGAGCTTGTACGGACGCCGGCATGCTGGCTCAGTACCAGGCTCGAGTTCAATGACGAATTCAACTTGACGATGCGGAGGCATGCCTGGAAGCTCTTCAGGGAAAACGTCTTCATATTTGTTAACCACCGGAACTTGGGAGATGGCATTAATCTTGCCCTTGTCATTGAGAGAGAATAGCCTGATTGTGTTATCTCGAGAGGCGAAGATAATCACGTCTTCGTTAGGATGAGTAATCTTGACTTCCTTATTTGCAAAATCAATGTGAGCATCATGCTGAGAAAGCCAATCCATCCCGAGAATAAGGTCAATGTCGGAGTTGCCGAGAACAACCGGAGAAGCCAGAAAGCGGTAATCACCCATGCGAATAGATACATTCGAAGCTCTCAAATTTGAAGTCATGCACTTGCCCGGAGAAATAATTTGCAACTTCTTATCCAGAAATGCCGAAGTGAAATTATGCTTGGTAAAGAATGGCCTTGATATGAAACTGAGAGATGCACCAGAATCAAACAATACTTTTGCAGGAATAGAGTTAACTGGAAGGTTACCAAGTATCACATCTGAAGAATTCTCTGCTTGAGCTGCATTCATCAGATTCACTCTTGCTTGCTTGGGGTTGTGCTTGACAATAGCAGTGCTGACAGGTGGAGGAGGCGGAAGGCGCCTTGGGTTGGGGCACTTGTTAGCATAATGACCCTTCTGAGTGCACTTGTTGCAAACCACTTCTGAGAGAGGACGGTAGTGAGGAGAACATGACTTGGAAGCTTGAAACTGATTCTTTGACTGGTTTCTTGGGTTGGGTGGGTGGGAGAAACCACGGCCACCAGAGTTCTTGTTGTTGTTGTAGGGAGCTCGGATCACTGGAGGAGGTGGAAGCCAAAACTTCTGTTGCTTCGCGACCACTTGAGAAGATGAGGAGGAGTGAACAGCGTCTCTGATCCTATTTTTGGAAGCTTCCATCTTGAGCTGGGCTGCCTCTTGATTAAGTGCCATGTTATAGAATTTATCAAACTCATCAGGCTCGAACAAGGTGAGATCAAGTTGGAGTTCATCCTTCAGACCACCACGGAACTGATGGATCTTGCTCTTGGCATCTGGGATGTCTTGCTTTGCATAGCGGGCAAGGTTCTGGAACTTGACATTATATTGGTAGACAGACATTGAGCCTTGCTTCAGGTTGCGGAATTTCTCACGAATACCCTCGATGACACTTGTTGGAATGTGGTGAGAGCGAAAGTCCTTGCAGAAGTCATCCCAGGAGATTACATGCCCTGCTCTGGAGTCTTTGTACTGTTGCCACCAATCAGCCGCTTGGTCCTTGAGTTGGAAGGCTGCAAACTTCACATAGTCCTCGGGCCTGACGTTACTGCACTCGAAATGCTTCTTGATATTTGTTATCTAGTCTTCAGCATCGAGAGGGTCCACGCAGTAACTAAATGCCTTTGGTTGATTTGCCAAGAACTGGTTGAGCATAGCAAAGTGCGGTTGGTTGAACAAATTGCCTTGGTTCCCATGAGCACCCTGATTTGCTTGATTTGCTTGAATATGCTGCATCATCTGCATAAGCATCTGGGTGTTCTCATTCGTAACTTGCATACTTGCTCTCCAGGCCTCAGACGGAGGAGGAGGGGAAGGAGGACGATCAGGAACCTCTTCACCCTCTGGGTTAGCGTTGGGAACCCTTTTAGGAGCCATCCTGAAAGAGATGACCACTATTAGCCATTTGATTGAAAGAAGATATAAGCTGAAACAACGGCTAGAAATTGCAACATAGCCTTCACAAGAATCATTCGAACAAGAGGAACGAATGAAATTCTCAGTTTAATGATAACAACAATCTTCACGAGAAGCCACTTGGGAGACAAAAGGTAAATAAAACAACAAGGTGCAGATAGAACAAATACAAGATAGAAGCTTCGTTCGACATATTCGTGTTGAAAGCTTATGGAGCGTGTTACAAAAGGGTTTTGCAATCCCCGGATCAGCATAGCCAAGGACCCTTTAAGATGCAACTCCCGATCGGAACAACGGCCATAAAACCACTTCACTCAATGTAGAACCCCGAACTCCATATCCTGCATTCGTTGGAAGAATGCCTACGATCTACTAGATGAACCCACCTATTAATTTCCGAAAGTTTCCAGTTATGCAATCAGGTGTTGGGGATACAGGGGAAGCATCGCGCACTCAACTCTAGTCCTACATCCAGCTGTATCCATCCTTCAACACATAACCAGTTATTTTCGGAAACCGTCTACCTCGGACCTTCGAAACGCATCCACTATACAAGCTATGGCAATACTCCCGAACTACCTCCCCAGTACTGGGTGATGTCGGGGTTATCTTGCCACTAACCGCATAGGAGAGTTTTCGATGTCGGCCGTCTTAAGTATTCAAGAACTGCCGCGATATATTTGTGACAACAACACCTTGGAGCTCAACTCCCCGGGACACTGCCACAACCCCTAAATGACAGGAGGCATCGAGAACAATGTTCTCGTCACAAAGACACTGGAACAATCCAAACAATACTCGTGAGATTCCTAAAAAAATTGGTGCAATTTTTGAGAGTAGAAGAGACAAGAGTAATCGTCAGGAGTCCTCACCAGAGTGAAAAGAGATGAGGAGCAAAAGAAATCCTACTCTCCGATATATATATATAGGACTCAAAACATTTTAAGTGTGAGCCTAGACTCAACCGTCAACGATTCGATCAATCAGTGGGGGCTTCTAGGTCGGAGAAGGCTCTGATACCAACTTGTAATGGTCAGGATGGGACTATACCTCCTACGTGTCGAGGCACGACTTAAAGGTATAAGCCCATTCTGGAATGATCTCAAGTTCGGTATCTTTGCACATCTCATGTAAAAATGGGGATGAAAAGGAAAAGAGATAGTTGGCTTACACTCGCCACGTCACACAATTCATTACATAGCCAAACATCATTCAAATAACATCACAACTCGTCTACGGGTGAAGATCCAAATGAAAGATACCAAACATACATAAAGCCACAGGTCCGAATCGCCCCTAATAGAAACCACTACTGATCATCGGGGTAGTGCACGTAGTAATGGCTACGTTCCTCGTCGTACTCCCAGTATAGCTCTGTGCCGTCACCTGAATAGCTCACCATAGTACCTGCATCTGGTGTGGTGTAGAATCTGTGAGCCACACAGGACTCAGCAATCCCGTTCCCGGGTAACAGAACTATCTAAGCCTTGGGTGTGGAACAAGGCTGAAGAAAGAATAAAAGGCTGCAGCAGCACTAGCACTAGCTTACGTAAAAGAGAGCGAGAAGAGAAGTGCCTCGGACGATAAAGTGATCACGAAGTGATCCTAACTAAAACACGTCAAACATAACCCCACCGTGTTCACTTCCCGAACCCCTTTCGGAAAATGACCGTCACGGTACTCACGCTGGTAGTGTGTTCTGAACATGGTGTCAAGTTTTCTACAACCGGATATTAACAAATTCCCATCTGCCACATAACCGCGGGCACGGCTTTCGAAAGTTCAAAACCCTGCAGGGGTGTTCCAACTTGGCCCATGACAAGCCCACGATCCGCGGAGTCGCAACTCCAAGGTGGGAAGGCCCGAGTATCCTCGGAATCCCGTGCTCAAGATACTCCGACTAAGGTAAGGCAAATCCAGCAAATCCTCCTAGCATGCCGACACCCTGATAGTAGCCGTGCGTATCTCGTCTCAGGCCACGACCGGATAAGTCATCCTACAGGTTTTTACCAGACCTCAAGTTTCCTTGAGGTGGCCCCACAGTCTGCTCATTTCGGACCAACACTCATGTGGAGCACTGGCCCGGGGTTGTTGATTAAGAAGAGGGTTAATTACTCCCTATGCAAGTTTTTAGTTGTTTAGGCAAATAGTACCAATGTTGCGACTTGCTGGAAAAGACTTAGCGCTAAGCGTTTTATCAAGGGGGTCCCATAACCCCAACCGTGTGAGGAACGCAAAATCAAGGAACATAACACCGGTTTATACGGTTCCTAGGGCGGCATGAGTGGAACAAAACACCGAGCAAGAGGCTCAGCCTTGCACCCATTACCAATATATAGATGATTTCATTAAAGAGTTTATATAGTGTGATATCCCAACAAGCTTCAACATGAAGCAAGAATCTTCAAATCTTCACCTGCAACTAGTAATGCTATAAGAGGGGCTGAGGGAAGCCTACGTAGCCAATCAATGTTTTGCATAGGTAGGGTGGTTAGACTGATACAAGGTTACAATAGGAGGCTGACAGGAAAACATGAGCATCGAGGCAATAAGCTAAAGAGCGAGACTTCTAGCAATAGGCAAAGATAGTAATGATATCTGGGTCAGGTCATCTTGCCTGTAGAGTCGTCGATGGGATCGTAAGAGGGCTCCTCGTTCTCAACCTCGGTAGTAACCTCGTTCTCGTACTCGGTCTCGGCTTCCGGCTCTACTCAACACAAGAACACACGAGGCACGAAATGAAACAAGATGCAATGCGCAAACTACAGGATACATGGCTGATGCACTAAGGAAGCACTGCAGATGCACTTAGGATGCACAGCAAGACAACATAGGAAACACAGAGATACAGCACAAGGAACATGACAATATGCATCAAGCAAGATACTTCAAAACATGTTAACAAGAAGATATTATGAATCTACATGCAAAACCACACAAGTTTCATATAGGACTTGCTCAAAACGGAGCAACGGGCTAAAAGATACACACGAAACAAGAAACAATGCAAAGCTGAAATTAACAGCCACATAGCAACTTCGGAGCAAGAAATATATACTCTACAGCACTCAAACATCATGACAAGAAGCATGGACATGAAGTAGACATATCCTACAGCAAACAACTCCATTGGAGCATCTCCATAGGAGGCATGGATCAATAGCAACAAGCTACAACATTTTGAACATGACAACAAAAACCTGACAGTAGTATTTTATAGCAACTTGGGAGCAAGTGTTAAATATGCTACAACAACCCAAATGAGCATGTGAGGGCATGGATGGATAGCCAACAACATATACAACAAGGAATCATCAATAGTCACCCCAAAACTATCATGGATTTGCCTAGAACAACAAGCAAACATAGCATCTGGATATTACAGATTCCAGACTTAGTGAAATTTCACTAAGTGTTAAAACAGCAATATTATCATGGCATGTTTGTGAGCATGTTGAAGTCACCTCAAATCATGGCATGGCAAAAGGTTTGTACCACATCAAAGTACACATGATGGGGAATCCAAAACATATAAGCATGCAACATGGGGACAACCACATCAATAGCAACGAGCTCCTCAACTAGGCATCTCGTAACAAGTTTAACAACCTAACAGCCACAAGCACTTTTGCAAAGGAGATAAACATGGCAATTTGAATTCTATCATGCATCCTATAGCAACCAACATGTAGAGCATCTCATGATGAACATGTGGACATATCATTTGCTTCATTTGGATAAACATGCACCAAGTTATCACATTTCAAACATGGCATGAAAACAACTAATAGTTGCAGTTTACAACAAGTAGCACTCTTCTCATGAAGATTAAGACATCTAGATGGACTCAAACATGCATGACACAATGGAACAAAACATAGTACATGTCACCACGATCATTTTGACATATCATACGCACAAAACGGACAAGCATAGTAAAAGTTATCCTCATCACAAAAATGCATCAGACATTAAAATCTAAAAAGGACTTAGACAAAACAGAGGGGGGTCAACCTGCTGGATCGGGTCAACCGGGTCGGGTCTGGTCAAACGGAGCGGGCGCGCGGGTTGGTAGAGCGGTCAAACGGGTCCACGGGTCGGGCGCCCGTTAGGGTTTCCCAGGCGCCTAGCTCGGGCTGATCCAGATCGGGATCGCCCGAAGCTCGGGATGCGGCGGCGCTCGATCCTCCCAGCGAGGCGGCCTGGCCGGAGGATCCCTGCGGTGGCCGGGGGAACGGTGGCCGGCGGCGAGGGGTGGCCCGCCGGAGGAGGCTGAAGGGCGGCGGCCTGACTTGGGGACGGGCCGGAGGAGCCTGGGGTGGCGGCGAGCTTCGGCCCGGCGGCGTCGGCTGAAGCTCCCGGAGGTGGCGCGTGAACTTCCGACGGCGGCGGCTGCGAGCTCCCGGCGGTGGCGCGAGAACTCGGCGGGGACAAAGGGTCAGCGCGGGGGCGCAGATCTGGCCCGAACGCGGCGTACGGCGGGCCGGGAACGGGCCCTCGGGCCCGCGCAGCGGCGGACGCGGGGTTGACTGGCGCGGCGGCGGACTGTCCGGCCCGGGTCGGACACGTCCGCTCGGCACGGATTTCGAGGCGGCTGGAGCTAGGAGAAGGCTAGGGTTTGGACGAGAAAAATGGAGGGGTGGGCGTTTTTATAGGCACAAGGAGCTAGGAGAGTCCAAATGAGGAGCGGTTTTCGTCCACGCGATCACAATTCAACGGCCGAGATGATGGGAAGGGTTGAGCTAGGTTGTTGGGCTGTTGTGGAGTGGGTCTTGGGCCTCAAAGAGGTGGTACTTTTAGCCCACGAGGATACCCGTTGGAGTACCAAACGAACTCCAAACGCGACGAAACTTGACAGGCGGCCTACACGTACCAAAACAACATCGCACGACAAGTCTCACGCCATTCCGGAAACGTTGCACGGCCAAACACGAAAGAAGGACTCCGGGAAGCCACGGGCATGTGTGAGAGCGTCGGAACTCGAAACGGACAACGGGAAGAAACGAGTGGGACCGGATGCAAAAGACAACACAAATACAATGCAATGCACATGACAACATGACATGGATGAATGCACACATGCACACGACAAAACGACGAAAACCCGAAAAGACGAAGAACCCGGAATGGACTTGATGAAGCCAAAGTTTATATATATTGCCAAAAGCGGAAAGTGTTACATCCGGGGCATTACACTTCAACTTTAATAGGTTCAACTACTTTTACTTCAATATAGGGATGGTATTTAAACCACTTCTCCTTGGGGAGATCAACATGAGTAGCAAAAGATTCACAAAAAGAAGCTAGTATCTCAGAGTCAAGTCCATATTTAGTGCTAAACTCACGGAAAACATCGGTATCCATAAAAGCTTTAACACAATCAAACTTAGGGGTCATACCTGACTCCTTACCTTCATAGAGATCCCAATCTTCAGAGTTGCGTTTAATTCTTTCCAATAAATCCCATTTGAATTCAATAGTCTTCATCATATAAGAGCCAGAACAAGAAGTATCGAGCATAGAGCGATTGTTAAGAGAAAGCCGAACAAAATTCTGAATAATCATTTGTCGTGAGAGCTCATGGTTGGAGCATGAATATAACATTGACTTAAGCCTCCCCAAAGCTTGAGCGATGCTTTATCCTTTGCGAGGCCAGAAATTATAAATATAATTACGATCACGATGAACCTGGTGCATAGGGTAGAACTTCTGATGAAATTCCAACTTCAGACGATTATAGTTCCATGATCCCATATCATCGCATAGCCTAAACCATGTCAATGCATCTCCCTTCAAAGATAAAGGGAAGACCTTCTTCTTGATAACATCCTTGGGCTTACCTGCAAGCTTAAATAATCCACAAACTTCATCCACATAGATTAGGTGTAAGTCGAGATGCAGTGTTCTGTCTCCTATAAAGGGATTTTCAAGCAGTTTCTCTATCATAACCGAAGGAATCTCAAAGCAAACATTTTCAATAGGTGCAGTAGGTTGAGGAGCAACTCTTTGCTCTTCAGATCTGGGAGAAGATACCCCGAACAAGCCCCTCAAAGGATTTTGAGCCATAGTAACAAGTGACAATAAATTTCAGCACACTATATAAATTTTTCCTTACCAAAGGCGCTTCACTCCCCGGCAACGGCACCAGAAAAGAGTCTTGATGACCCACAAGTTTAGGGGATCTATCGTAGTCCTTTCGATAAGTAAGAGTGTCGAACCCAACGAGGAGCAGAAGGAAATGATAGGCAGTTTTTAGTAAGGTATTTTCTGCAAGCACTGAAATTATAGGTAACAGATAGTTTTGTGATAAGATAATTGGTAGCAAGCGACAAAAGGTAAAAGTAAATAAGGTGCAGCAAGGTGGCCCAATCCTTTTTGTAGCAAAGGACAAGCCTGGACAAACTCTTATGTAAAGTAAAGCACTCTCGAGGACACATGGGAATTATCGTCAAGCTAGTTTACATCACGATCATCTGATTCGCGTTCGGTACTTTGATAATTTGGTATGTGGGTGGACCGGTTCTTGGGTGCTGCCCTTACTTGGACAATCCTCCCACTTATGATTAACCTCTAATGCAAGCATCTGCAACTACAAAAGAAGTATTAAGGTAAACCTAACCATAGCCTGAAACATATGGATCCAAATCAGCCCCTTATGAAGCAACGCATAAACTAGGGTTTAAGCTTCTGTCACTCTAGCAACCCATCATCTACTTATTACTTCCAAATGCATTCCTCTAGGCCCAAATAATGGTGAAGTGTCATGTATTCGACGTTCACATGACACCACTAGAGGAAAGACAACATACATCTCATCAAAATATCGAACGAAGACCAAACTCACATGACTACTAATAGCAAGACTTCCCCCATGTCCTCAGGAACAAAAGTAACTACTCACAAGACATAATATTGTTCATGATCAGAGGGGTATTAATATGCATAATGGATCTAAACATATGATCTTCCACCAAATAAACCAACAAGCATCAACTACAAGGAGTAATCAACACTACTAGCAACCCACACGTACCAATCTGAGGTTTGGGTACAAAGATTGGATACAAGAGATGAACTAGGGTTTGAGAGGAGATGGTGCTGGTGAAGATGTTGATGAAGATAGCCCTCCCCAAGATGGGAGAGTTGTTGGTGATGACGGCGGTGACGATTTCCCCCTCCCGGAGGGAAGTATCCCCGGCAGAACAGCTCTGCCGGAGCCCTAGATTGGTTTCCGCCTCGGTTCCGCCTCGAGACGGCGGCATCTGGTCCCGAAAGCCTCCTTATGATTTTTTCCAGGTCAAAACACCTCATATAGAAGAAGATGGGCACCGGGAGCCTGCCGGCTAGCCCACGAGGCAGGGGGGCACGCCCTGGGAAGGGGGGCGCACCCCCCACCCTCGAGGACAGGCGGTGGCCCCCTCATGGGTTTCTTTCGCCGGCTATTTTTATATTTTCCGAAATGATGTTCTGTTGAGTTTCAGGGCTTTTGGAGTTGTGCAGAATAGGTTTCCATAGTTTGCTCCTTTTCCAGCCCAGAATTCCAACTTCCGGCATTCTCCCTCTTCATGTAAAACCTTGTAAAATAAGAGAGAAAAGGCATAAGTATTGTGACAAAACATGTAGGAACAACCCATAATGCAATAAATATCAACATATAAGCATGATGAAAAATGGACGTATCAGAGAGATCTTCATTCACGCCCCTGTGTTCGAACTTCTTGGGTTTGCGGAGCCCGTGATCTGACAAACTTCATCCCTGTGACTAAAGAACTTGAGTGAACTGTATGAGATTTCCAATGGCTTTACTTGAAAGGATTGGGTAGTATAGGCTTTGAGATGAGCATCACTTTGAAAGTTTTTCCTTAGTTTTACCTCGGCCCCCTTTAACAGTATGGTGTAACCTATGACTCAAGAAAGAGAAAATGAAACTACGAAAACAAAAGTCTTCATGCTTCATAATCCTCGCATTAATATCCTAGTCTTCAAGGTCACACCAATTTCCTCATTTTCAAAGTCTTCAAGAAAACCGAAGTCTTCAACTGAAGACATACATTTTTAGGGGTCGACTTTCTTCGTAAATATGAAACTCCTCATAGGCTTATATGACCTATGTACACTCACGAACACATTAGTCCCTTAACCTATAAGTCTTCAATACACCAAAATCACTAAGGGGAACTAGATGCACTTACAACACTATTGTTCAGCTCGGAGACACCAAGCCATTCGTGTCGGAGCCTCTGAGCTGTGTGTAAAGTGTGTAACGGTTATATTTCAATGCTCGCTGTATATACCCCTGTAGGATCGAAGTAGGTCTAGAGGGGGGTGATTAGACTACTTGACCAAATAAAAATCTAGCCTTTTCCCAATTTTAAGTGTTGGCAGATTTTAGCAATTAGGACAAGTCAAGTAACCAACCTACACATGCCATTCTAAGAGTGTAGCAGCGAAAAGTAAAGCATTGCATATGAAGGTAAAGGGAGAGGTTTGGAGAGTGCAAACTATATGAAGACACTGAGATTTTTGGCGCGGTTCCGATAGGTGGTGTTATCGTACATCCACGTTGATGGAGACTTCAACCCACGAAGAGTAACAGTTGCGCGAGTCCATGAAGGGCTCCACCCACGAAGGGTCCACGAAGAAGCAACCTTGTCTATCCCACCATGGCCATCACCCACGAAGGACTTGCCTCACTCAGGTAGATCTTCATGAAGTAGGCGATCTCCTTGCCCTTACAAACTCCTTGGTTCAACTCCACAATCTTGTCGGAGGCTCCCAAGTGACACCTAACCAATCTAGGAGACACCACTCTCCAAAAGGTAATGAATGGTGTGTTGATGATGAACTCCTTGCTCTTGTGCTTCAGGTGATAGTCTCCCCAACACTCAACTCTCTCTCACAGATTTGGATATGGTGGAAACATGATTTGAGTGGAAAGCAACTTAGGGAAGGCTAGAGATCAACATTCTTGTGGTAGGATTGGCATATCTTGGTCTCAACACATGAGCAGGTGGTTCTCTCTCAGAAAATGTGTAGTAGAAGTGTAGGCACATTCTGATGGCTCTCTCACAAATGGAGATGTGCGTGGAGAGGTATATATAGCCTCCACACAAAATCCAATCATTACACACATTTGACCCAACTCGGTCAGACCGAATAGGTGAATGATGACCCACAAGTAAGAGTGTCGAACCCAACGAGGAGCAGAAGGAAATGGCAAGTGGTTTTCAGCAAGGTAATGTCTGTAAGTGTTGAAATTGTAAGTAACAGAGTAGTTGATAGCAAGATATTTTGTAACGAGAAAGTAACGATAGTAGTAGCAAAAGTGCAGCAAGGTAGCCCAATCCTTTTGAGTCATAGGACAGGCCAAGACGGTCTCTTAGAATAAGCAAAGCGTTCTTGAGGGTACATGGGAATTTCATCTAGTCCTTAGGCCCAAATATGGTGAAGTGGCATGTAGTCGACGTTCACATGACACCACTAAGGGAATCACAACGTACATACTATCAAAACATCGAACACAAATCAAGTTCACATGATTACTTGCAACATGATTTCTCCCGTGACCTCAAGAACAAAAGTAACTACTCACAAATGATAATCATGCTCAAGATCAGAGGGGTATTAAATAGCATAATGGATCTGAACATATAATCTTCCACCAAATAAACCATATCGTAATCAACTACAAGATGTAATCAGCACTACTAGTCAACCACAAGCAACAATCTATAGTTCCGGTAACAAGATTGAACACAAGAGATGAACTAGGGTTTGAGATGAGATGGTGTTGTTGAAGATGTTGATGGAGATAGCCCTCCCTAAGATGGGAGAGTTGTTGGTGATGATGATGATGATGATTTCCGCCTCCGGGAGGGAAGTTCCCCTGGCAGAATCTCTCCGCCGGAGGGAAAAAGTGCTCCTGCCCAAGTTTCACCTCGAGACGGTGGCGCTCCATCCTGAAAGTCTTCTCCTTATTTTTTTCTAGGTCAGAATGG
The DNA here is from genome assembly GCA_902687465.1 of Secale cereale. Taxonomy (NCBI): domain Eukaryota; kingdom Viridiplantae; phylum Streptophyta; class Magnoliopsida; order Poales; family Poaceae; genus Secale; species Secale cereale. The sequence continues at coordinate 209,553,343 of LR738709.1, read as the reverse complement.
CTTATATACCACAAGATGGGCACCGGAGGTGGGCCTGGGTGAGCACAACCCACCAGGGCGCGCCTAGGCTCCCTGGCGTGCCCAGGTGGGTTGTGCCCAGCTGGTGGGGCCCCTCCAGTACTTATTTGCTCCAATGTTCTTCAAATATCCCATAAAAATTATTTGTGAAGTTTCAGCTTGTTTGGAGTTGTGCAAAATAGGTGGCCTGATGTAGCTTTTTCAGGTCCAGATTTCCAACTGCCGAAATTCTCCCTCTTGGTGCATACCTTGCAAATTATGAGAGAAAAGGCATTATAATTACTCCAAAAAGCATTATTAGACATAAAAACAACATAAATAATAGAAAGAAAACATGATGCAAAATGTATGTATCAACTCCCCCAAGCTTAGACCTCGCTTGTCCTCAAGTGAAAACCGAAATCAAAAAACATGTCCACATGCTTTGAGAGAGCGGTGTCGATAAAAACAAAATACAGACATAGAAGCATCATGTTGATTGTTATAACAACAACAAAATTAAACATAAGAATTTTATCAAAGGACTTTTATCATATACTTCTCATGAACAAGTAGCAGTTCATCACACAATTGAAGTATAAAGCATAAACTCTATTAGAAACAAACAAACTATGTTCTCAGTCAACTTTGCAACTGCAAATCATCATATTTTCAGGAAAGGTAATGCATCGGAGCCTTTAGGTAAGTCCACATACTCAACCATTATATAGTCTTATATGATTGCTAACACTCACCGCATACACATGAGCAAACGTTTCAACCGGACACATAAAAAGATAGGGGCTTATAGTTTTGCCTCCCAACGTACTCACCTCAAGGGTGATGTCAACAATAAAAACTCATGCCACACATATTCAACTAGACATATGTGCCTAGATCTTTCCTCACCACATGATGTTTGCCGAAGGATAAAATAAAAAGGAATAGATAGAAAACTTCGACTGTCGGTGTACTAAGGTAGGGGTACCCCAGTACCCCAACTTGTGCACGGGCAGTTGCAGCCTCCCGCGGCAAGGTTTACTGCGTGCTCGCCGGAGACCTTCCTGCTCCTTATTAAACCATTCAAAAACAAAGTATAGAAGACATGAGATCAAGGCCCCGGTAAGAGGAGCTTGCCGGGAAGGCCGTACCAGGCTCAAGACTGCTCCACTAGCACAAGACCCTGGCAAGAGGAGTTCGCCAGGAAGACTAGAAGACAACGCCTCGGCACTATATGTGCCCCGGCAAGGGGCCCGGGGAGCGGCAAGCTCCCGGGCCCGGCAAGATCAAGGCCCCGGCAAGGTGCTTGCCGGGGAGGTTGCGCTGTGTGCCCGCGCTCCAGCTCATCGGCCCACGCGTCGCCCTGGGGCCTATCCAGGGACGCGTGGCGGATGGCTGTGCAGCCTGGGGTACACGGTGGCACTCCACGGTGATGAATCCGTCGCCGTGGCGGACGGAGACGCTAAGGCGGGAGCTTTTGGGGTCGACGGCGACGGGCATTAAATGCCCTTGTCCCCCACTGTTAAAGTAGGTATAGACCACTGTACTGTACTGTAGCTCTACTGTTCCCGCACTGTTACAACTACCACCTCTTTTACCTTTTTACCCCCTTTCTCCTACGTTGACACCTGTCGGTGACCCCTTGCACTATAAAAGGAGGCCCATGCACAACGTGGAAGGGGTTCGAAACATAGATCACTCTCGCGCCGGTGTAGCTGCTTCTTCAAGCTCCCGAGCGCCCCAAACTTAATACACAACCAAGCAGGAGTAGGGTTTTACGCATCCGTGCGGCCCGAACCTGGGTAAAAACTGCCCGCGTGCACGCTCCGATCTGCTCTTTGTGCTCCCTCCGCCCTCGTACCGCACAGACAAGGGGCTCCGGTCCCATAGGTGTTCGTGGCGGACAGTTTCCCCCGACATCTTTGGCGCGCCAGGTAGGGGGCGTCGAGGTTGTGCGAACCTGATCCGGCGTTCGCGCGGGCGCATTCTTCATCAACCTCTCCAGCTTCACCAGCAAATTCATCGGCAACAACTCCATGGCCCCGAAGAAGAAGGCTTCGGAGGTCGGAGGCCCGTCTGCGTCTCACCCGCCGCCACCGGAGCCAACGGTGGGCGGGGGAGATGCCGTCGGAAGGGTGGTTGCCGGCGAGGACACTCATGGCGCCACCAGATCCAAGAACAGAACGGATGACCGAACCTCGGTCTCCGTGGACGCGCCACGTCCATCTCAGCACACGACGACCCAGCAGCGTCATACCACAGGAGGTGGTATCCGCTTGCTGGGGCAAGGCCAAACCGGAGGCTCGCGGGACGCCCCGGACCCCCGTCCAGGCACAAGCAAAGCGAAGGCGCCAGCGCGGGACCCCGCTCCTTCTAACGTTGTTAGAAGTCCGAGCGTATCCCGCTCCTCGCACCGCTCGCCCGCGTTCCCCTCCACTCCAGCAGAAGCGCTCGCAAGGGCGCAACTGCTCCTCGACTTTCCTCCAGCGGCCGACAAGGCCGAAGAATGGAGGGCCACTATCCGGAGCCTGATAGACTTCGCCAACAACGACTCTCCACAGCAGCCGTCGACCTCGCGGCCGCGGCAGGCTGAGAAGACGAAGGCTATCGGCGACAAGACCGCCGGGGGTGCGACAAGCGTCCACTCCCCGCCGCAGAAGCAGAAGACGCCGCCCCGCCGGAACAACCCCGACGACGGCTCCACGGCCTCGTCGGACCCGCGGGCCAGTCGGGACCAGCGCCAGGTCCTCGACGACCGGCGAGATGAAGACGCTCGGACCACAATCGAGCGCCGCCGAGAAGCTCGGCGACAATCCGACAAGAGAGCTGGGAACACTGTCGACGTGCACGCGCCCGGTGAACCAGGCGACTTGCCGTACGCGGCAGGCTGCCCTGCGTTCACCCGCGAGCTGCGGCGCGTCCAGTGGCCCAGCATGAAGAATTTCAAGCCCGACGTACCGGAGAAGTACGACGGCAAGACGCACCCCTCGGAGTTTCTCAGCGTCTACACCATCGCAGTGCAAGCTGCCGGGGGGCGCGACGAGAAGATCTTGGCGAACTACTTCCCGCTAGTGCTAAAGCCGAACGTCCGTTCGTGGCTCATGCACTTGCCGGAAGGTTCCATCTCTTCTTGGGCCGACCTCTGTCACCAGTTTGTTGGCGCCTTCACCGGCGGCCACAAACCCCATGGCCAGGAGAGCGATCTCCACATCTTGGCCCAGAAGGAAGGCGAGCCCCTGCGCAAGTATATCCAACGCTTCAGCCGGGTGCAGCATAACATCCCTGACGTTCACCCTGCCGCGGTTATCAGCGCGTTCCATCAGAACGTGTGTAACCGCCGCATGCGTGAGGAGATGGCGATGACGAAGATTCGGGACGTCAGCGAGCTCTATGCTCTTGCTGACAAGTGCGCACGCGCGGAAGAGGGGAGGAGACTCCCCGGGGAAGATACTGGCGCAGGAGGAAGCGACAGCGACGACGCCGCCCCGGCAAAGAAGAGCCGGCGGCGGAACAACAGAAAGAAGGGCAAGAAGGAAGTGCTTGCCGTCGAGAAGTCCGGCAAGGAGGCCCCCGCCAAGCAAGCACAGGCTGGCGGCTCCGGCAAGGAGCCTGCCCCTGCAGCGGCGGGCGATAAGCCGGGTAGCTCCGACAAGCAATACTGTAAGATTCACCGCACCAAGGGCCACGATCTCTCCAACTGCAAGCGCGTCGAATACCTCGTCGAGCAGCAGAAAGCTGAGTACGAGAGGCGCGACAAGGAGAAGGCCCAAGGTGGCGGGGAAGAGCCCAGCAAGAAGCGGCCGTTCAACGGCCGGGGAGGACGCCGCGGCAAGGCTAAGCAGCGGCAAGGGGATCGACCTCCCCGGGGCCGCGACAACGACGAAGACGACGATGAAGACATGGAGGATGACGAGAACAGCGAGCAGGAGTTCCAGAAGGCCACAGAGGTCCTGTGCGTCGACGGTGGCGCCTCCCTGCACACCTCCCACCGCCAGCTAAAACAGTGGGTGCGTGAGGTGAACGCAGCGGAGCCGCCCGTGGAGTCGCGCAGGCTCCTCAAATGGTCCAGCACGCCCATCGTTTTTGACCTTGAGGATCACCCTGACCGCACCACGGCGGTCGGGTGCTTGCCGATGCTGGTTTCTCCCACCATCCGCAACCTCAAGGTCACCAAAATGTTGGTTGACGGCGGGGCCGGGCTGAACTTGATCTCCTCTGCTGTGATCAAGAAGCTCCAGATTCAAGATGGCGAGCTCGAAGAGACCGGTTCATTCCAAGGAATCAACCCGGGAAGGAGCAAGCCCAAAGGGAAGATCACTCTGCCGGTGACCTTTGGCGGGGAGCTCAACTTCAGGACTGAGCGCATCACCTTTGACGTCGCCGATATTCCATTGCCCTACAATGGAATACTCGGCCGTCCTGCCCTCGCCAAGTTCATGGCAGCTTCCCACTATGCCTACAACGTGCTGAAGATGCCGGGACCGATAAGCGTCATCACTGTCCACAGCGACAAGAAGGATGCGCTTATTTGCGCCGACAAGATTTACCGGGATGCGGCAGCTGCGGCCGAGAAGGATACTCTTGCCGCTGAAGCTCCCGGGGGGAAGAAGACGAAGACCAAGTCCGGCAAGTGCTCTGGGGCCCACTCCGGCAACCGCACCTCCTCGGAGTGCTGCGCTGCCGTTGAGGACGTCCCATCGAGCTCCACCGGCAAGAGTAAGAAAGGAATGGCAGCTCCTCCGGCAACCAAGAAAGTGTCCGCAAAGGAGGACGGCACTGGTGGTACCTTCACCATCAGTGCCACTCTTGACAGCAAATAGGAAAGCGCGCTCGTCGCCTTCCTGCGGGCGAATGTTGATGTGTTTGCTTGGCAACCATCTGACATCCCCGGTGTTCCCAGGAAGGTGATTGAGCACAAGCTTGCTGTCTGTCCTCATGCGCGGCCCATCAAACAGAAAGTGAGGAAGCAAGCCGTGGAGCGCCAAGAGTTCATCAACGAGGAAATCAAGAAGTTAGAGGCAGCTGGCCTAGTTAGAGGTGTGATCCATCCGACGTGGTTGGCAAACCCAGTCGTCGTGCGCAAGGCCAACGGGAAGTGGAGACTGTGTATAGACTTCACCAATGTGAATAAAGCATGTCCCAAGGATCCCTTCCCTTTGCCGCGCATTGACCAGATCGTTGAGTCCACTGCCGGATGTGAGCTACTCTGTTTTCTTGATGCATACTCAGGCTATCATCAGATTTTCATGGCCAAGGAAGATGAAGAGAAAACTGCATTTATCACTCCATGTGGCACTTATTGCTTTATCCGCATGCCATTTGGGTTGAAGAATGCAGGCTCAACTTTTGCAAGGGTAGTGTACACTGCTTTTGAGCCACAGATTCACAGAAATGTAGAGGCTTACATGGATGACATCGTGGTGAAGAGCAAGAGCAAAGAAACCCTGATTCAAGACTTGGAAGAAACGTTTCAGAACCTGCGCAGGATACAGCTCAAGCTGAACCCCGAGAAGTGCGTCTTTGGAGTCCCCTCCGGCAAGCTTCTCGGGTTCTTTGTATCACAGAGGGGGATTGAAGCCAACCCCGACAAGATTAAGGCCATTGAGCAGATAGAGGCCCCGAAGCGCGTCAAGGATGTCAGGAGGCTTGCAGGTTGTGTTGCTGCCCTCAGTAGGTTCATTTCAAAGTCTGCAGAACGCGCCCTACCTTTCTTCAAAATCTTGAAGAAGGCAGGTCCCATGAAGTGGACTCCGGAAGCGGAGGCGGCGTTGCAGGATTTGAAACGGTACCTGTCCTCCACTCCTATACTTGTCGCACCTAGACCACAGGAAAAGTTGTTGCTATACTTAGCGGCAACCAACCAAGTGGTTAGTGCTGCGTTAGTAGCGGAGAGGGAGTCCGACGACGAGTCAGCATCACCGGCAAGCGAATCCAGCGACAAGCAGGGGGGTGTCCCGACAAGCTCTGGTCCCGACAAGGAAGACTCTGCGCAGGAGCAAGGAGAGGTACGGAAGAAGATGGTGCAGCGCCCAGTGTATTTTGTAAGTTCCCTTCTCCAGGGGGCTAGATCAAGATACTCTGGAGTGCAAAAGTTGCTTTTCGGCCTCCTCATGGCCTCGAGGAAGCTGCGCCACTACTTCCAAGCCCATGAGATAACAGTGGTCACTCGCTTTCCGTTGAAGAGGGTATTGCACAATCCAGAAGCAACAGGCAGGATCGTCGAGTGGGCACTGGAACTGTCAAGCTTTGGACTCAAGTTTGAAAGTACTTCAACCATACAGAGCCGAGCTTTGGCAGAATTCATTGCTGAGTGGACCCCAACGCCAGAAGATGAAGTTCAAGAAACAAGTGTACCTGTGCAAGAAGCGACAAGTGAATAGGTAATGTATTTTGACGGTGCCTTCTCGCTGCAAGGCGCCGGTGCTGGCGTGGTACTCATCGCGCCCACCGGAGAGCACCTCAAATATGTTATCCAGATGCACTTTCCCAGGGAGCAAGCGACAAACAACACTGCAGAATATGAGGGCTTGCTCGCCGGCCTCAGGATTGCGGCCGAACTTGGGATCAGAAAGCTGATTGTGCGGGGCGATTCTCAGTTGGTGGTCCGACAAGTTAACAAGAGCTATCAAAGCCCTTTGATGGAAGCATATGTCGATGAAGTGAGAAAGCTTGAAGAGCACTTTGAAGGTCTGCAGATGGAGCACGTCCCAAGAGCTCATAATGAGATTGCAGATGGCCTTTCAAAGTGCGCCGCGATGAAGTTACCTGTGGAACCAGGAACCTTTTTGCTCAAGCTGACTCAGCCATCCGTTACACCATCAATTGGGCAGTCCAAGAAGAGAAAGTTGGTCTCTGGCGACTACTTGCCGGCGGATCTTCCCGAAACCGCCGCCAAAGTTCCCAAGATCAACAACAACAACGCTGAGGAACAGTTTGCTCCTGCAAGCCCTCGGGCTTGTGCAGTTGAAGCAAGTGTTCCCGACAAGCCTCGCCCCGGCGAGCTTGCCGGGGGACCGTCAGCTCCGGCAGGACCAGAGGTCTTTGCCGTAGAAGCTGAGGTTCCCGCAGCGGCCCTCGAGCCTTTAGTCCTTGCCGTCGAGCCTCGGGCTCCGGCATGGGCGCAGCAGATCGTCCGTTTTCTACAAACTGGAGAACTTCCCGACGACCCTCAAGAGATAGAGAAGATAACCAGGCAGTCAAGTATGTATCAGTTCGTGGATAACGAGCTATACAGAAGAAGACTCAACGGTGTCAGGTTGAAGTGCATCTCCAGAGAAGATGGACAGAAGCTGTTGGCGGAAATACACGGAGGCATATGCGGCCACCACATTGGCGCAAGGGCGCTTGCCGGGAAAGCTTTCCGGCAAGGGTTCTTTTGGCAAGAAGCCCTCCAAGACGCAACTGCACTAGTAACCAAGTGTGAAGCATGCCAGTTTCATGCGAAGCAGATCCATCAGCCAGCTCAAGCTCTCCAAACAATCCCTTTGTCATGGCCCTTCTCGGTCTGGGGGCTCGATATCCTCGGCCCTTTCCCTCGAGCTGTCGGGGGCTTTGAGTACTTGTACGTTGCAATCGACAAGTTCACAAAGTGGCCAGAAGTGGAGCCAGTGAGGAAGGTGACAGCACAGTCAGCGGTCAGGTTCTTCAGGTCGATTGTTTGCCGTTTCGGGATCCCTAACAGGATCATCACCGACAACGGTACGCAATTCACTAGTCGCACCTTCATGCAGTACGTCCAAGACCTTGGCGCCAAGGTCTGTTTTGCTTCTGTTGCTCACCCGAGGAGCAACGGTCAAGCGGAAAGGGCAAATGCTGAAGTGCTGCGCGGACTCAAGACAAGGACCTTTGACAGGCTGCGCAAGTGTGGAAGAAATTGGATAGAGGAGCTCCCGGCGGCTCTTTGGTCAATCAGAACGACACCAAGTCGAGCCACCGGACAAACACCCTTTGCTCTAGTCTATGGAGCAGAAGCAGTTCTCCCCACGGAACTCGTATACGGATCTCCTCGAGTGCTCGCTTATGATGAGCTCGAGCAAGAGCAACTACGGCAAGATGACGCATTGCTCCTTGAGGAGGGACGTCTCCAGGCTGCTGTACGAGCTGCTCGATACCAGCAAGCTTTGCGCCGCTACCATAGCCGCAAAGTCAAGGCCAGGAGTCTCGAGGAAGGCGACCTTGTTCTTCGGCGCGTTCAGTCCGCCAAGAATTCCAACAAGTTGACGCCGAAGTGGGAAGGCCCTTATCGGGTGAGACAAGTTACGAGGCCCGGCGCTGTCCGCCTCGAGACCGAAGAGGGCTTACCGGTGAGCAACTCCTGGAACATAGAGCATCTTCGCAAGTTTCACCCCTAAGGCGCGGTTGCCGTGATCCGCTCCGGCAACCACGTTTTGTACAAGCTTTGCCGCTGTTGCATGTAACCCTTCGTACAAAGCCGGGCGCAGACCCCGTGCATCAGTAAAGATTTCGTGTTTCTCGCATCGATTGCCTTTTGCATGCTTCTCTTTGCTATTTGCATGATTCTATTTGGCATTTGATGCAACACTCAAGTACACGGTAAGCACTAGCACGCCGAAAGGCCAGATACTTGTTTCCCTCTCCCTTTTTCTTTCCTCTTAAACAGAAGGAACGTTCCTCGCGCACAAGTTTGCCGGGGGGAAGGAGGTGGAGGAGGAGCCAAGTGCTGCTCGAGAAAGAGAAGCCTTACCGGAAAGCAAGCAACATAAGCAAGCAACATATGAAAGATAAGTTATTAGAATTTGACCAGTTCAAATTTTAATATTTTGGTTGTCTTCCTTGAACGATCACATTTTGTATGGAAAACCTGTGCGCGGAGGAACCTACCCGTAGCTTGCCGCACCCTTATCTTGTTTTCGAGTTCACTCAACGATTTAAGTGAGCTGCGACAAGTGTCGCGCCCTTGCTTCGTTTCCGAGTACGCTCAGCAAGCTAAGTGCGTTGCGACTAGCTGCGGCAAGGCTGCTTGCCGGCAAGGACCGTGGCCTGCAGGCTGCTCAGAGTCCAGCACTCAGCGCTCGCGGCAGGGGCCCCTTGTCGGCGAGCTCCCCGGGAGCGTAGGGTGAAAAACATACAAAGTCAAAGATTGGAACAAGGAAGATAACATTGCACTGATTAATCGAAGTAAAGCAAATATCTTACAAAGGATAGTTTGTCGCGATGGACTAATAGGTTCATGACATAATGTGCAGCAACAAAAAGATAAAGATAAATGGAGCCCTAGTCTACGCGGTCGCCCTCCTTCCTGCCAAGCTTTGCCACCTTGGCGATGATGTGGCCGACCTGCTCCTTCAGGGCCTCCGTGTCTGCATCTGTCGGCAGGCTGCGAAGAACGTTCGTGAGGTTGATTCCCGGGTTGCGGTACACGATCTTCGTCAGCACCCGCTCCAGAGTTCCCGCGCAGAGCCGGCGCGACTCCTCGGCCAGCTGCGCGGGGATGCGGTTCCGGAGACCTGCAAGAGCCGGAGCGACCCCTCTGAAGAAGAGGCTGAGCTTGGCGCTGTGCGGGAGATCCGGGTCCGGCGAGTAGATGAGGTGTTCGACCTTCAGCGCCAGCAGCTCCTGGTCAATATTGGACGCAGAAGAAACCAGCTCTTCGGTCCACACTTCAATGGTTTGCCGGAAGAGCTCGGACGCCTTGTTGACGCTCTCCACCCGGGTCCGCTCCTTGCGGAGCTCATCCTTCAACTTGGTCTCCTGAGCCCGGGCAGCATCGAGCGATTCCTTCAGAGTGGTGACCTTCAGCTCCAAGTCCTCAATGGAGTCCTTGGCGGCCTTCAGCTCGTCGCCCCTCTTTGATAGACTCACCTGAAGCTCTGAGTTGGTGTGAGCATCCTTCTCGCGCTCCAAGATGAGCGCGGCAACCTTCTCGGCGCTGACCTTCATCGCCTTCTCCAACTGTTCGACCTTGGCGGCGAGCTCTTTCTTGGCGTCTTCCGCGGCAACCGCGGCGGCTTTCGCCTCCTTCAGCTCCCCGCCAAGGGCAGCCTCGCGAGCGGCAAGGTCTTCTTCATGAGAGTCCAGCTCGACCTTCCGCTGCGCGAGCTCTCCCTCTCGTCGGGACATCTCCACCCCGGCGAGACGTTGTTGTTCATCGGCTTCAGCCTTCTCGAGCACCCATTCCTGGTACTCGCCGGCGAGACGCTCCCGCTCCTCCGCCACCTCGCGGAGGGCTGCCTGATTGGCGGCGCGGAGCTCCGCCGCACGCTTCTCCATTTCCGCCGCGGCCTTGGCGGCAAGGGCCTCCCGGGAGGCAAGCTTCGCCTGCCTGGCCCGGTAAAGGGCCAGGAGCTGGTGGAGCAACCGCTCCTCCTCGGGCCCCTCACTCCCGCCAGGCGCCTGGACGATCTTCAGGCCTGCGGAGGCGAGGATTTCTCCGTCGAATGCCTCGCCCTCCGCAGGAGCTCGCGATGAAGACCCCCACGGCATCTGGATGAAGACGCCGTTGGGGGCCTCGAGATAGTGCCTCTGCTCCTCGCCGGCGGAGGGGCCGGTGGCCGGTGCAGCATCCGATGCTCCCGCCACCTCCGGGTCGGCGGTGGGGCCACCGTCCCCCTCCCCGGCCGCTGCGTCCGCAGCCGGAGCAGTCTCTTGCGCGGCCGGCTCGGCGGCCTCGTCCACCTCCTCGACGACTGGAGCGTCGCCGCCGCCGCCCTGCGCATCCTCCTCCTCGAGGATGATCACCTCCGTCTCCATGGGCACAGGAGGAGGAAGATCTAGAAAGAAGAACAAGAGAAAGAAGTTCAAGACTCAAGCAAATATCCAAAAAAGAGGCAAGCCAAGAAGACAAGTCACAAAGCTTACCTTGGCGGACGTCCTCAGCGGCGGGCTCCCTCGCCGGGGAGCTAGGCCTCGTCGGAGTAGTCACCCTCGCCGGGGAGCTTGGCCTTGGCGGGGTGGCCGCCCTCGCCGGGCTGCTCGCCCCAGGCGGGGTACTCTGCCTCGGCGGAGTACCCACCCTGGGCGGAGCACTCTCCCTTGCCGGAGAGTTCTGCCTTGGCGGGGATGGCAGGGCCTGCGGCTCCTCAGTGGTGGTCTCCGGGCGCTCTTCCCGCTGCGGCTCCACCTCTGCACGGAACAAGACAAGAGATGTCAAGACATGAAGACAAAATCAAAGCCTCAGGCATACCCCGACAAGCTTAAAGAGAGAACCCCAGAACTTACGCTGGGGGCTGCGCTGCGGGCTACGCTGGGGGCTGCTCCTCGGAGCAGCGCTCGGGTCCGGCAGGCTCGGCTCCGGCACGCCTCCTGCGGCCGCCGCTGCTGAGCCCTCCGCGACCTCGGCCTCGGGCGCCTTGGCCTTCTTCGCTACGCGACGAGCCAGGGTCCTGAAATCAGAACAGAAGACAGAGTCAGCGTCAGCGGAAAGATCAAGACAGAAATCAAGAAGATATGAGGTCCCGAATCCTTACTCTTGGTCCTCCTCGTCGTCCTCGCTCAGGGCGGAGAAGTCATACTCCACCGTGGGCGCGTCGGCGCGAGGAGCGGAAGACGAAGGCTCCCTTGCGCGCTTGGTGTTCACCGGGGCTGGGGGCTGCGAAGACCCAGCCCCTGTGGTCGCCGGCGCCCGAGGAGCGGGCGGAGCCGCTGCTCCGCTCCGAGAAGACCCCTGCCGGCTCGCTGCCGGCCTGCGTGGCGCCTCAGTTGTGGCCCGCGCACGGGCCGCCTCCGCTGCGGCCGGTGCGCCGGACGACCTTGGCGCGGCTTGACTCCCCCGGGGAGCTGCCCGACGAGGTGGCTGTTGCCGGGGCGCCTGCGCTCTTTCCCCCGTCGCCGCCTTGCGGAGGCGCTTCGCCGGGGACTGCCTCGGGCTTGCCGGGGGCGGGGAGCTCTCCGACGAGGAGAGGTCGTCGGCGTATAACTCCGTGGATCCGCCGGAGTCTTCGGCCTCCTCCTCCTCCTCCTCCTCTGCCCCGGCCGGCTCGCTAGGCCCAGCGTCCTACGCTGCGGCCCCCTTTCCCTTGGCGCCTCTGCCCCTCGCGGCGCCTCTGCTCCCTCCGGCGGTGCCCTCCATTGCCGCGGCCTCCGCCGCGATCCCATGGATCCCGGAGTGCCTCAGTGAGGGGACCCCGGCGAGCGCGTCGGGTGGAAGATTCAGCAACCTGCGAATCTCCGCCTCCTCCGCCTGGGTGGACGCCTCCTCGGCCTCCGCCTCCTCCGGCGAGAATCCGAAGACTCCTGCCGCCGCGGCTGCGGCGGCCTCCTCAGCCCGAGAAGCAATGTAGGCGATCTCCTGGTCGGTGGTGGCCCGCGTGTGCAGCTTGAGGTCCTCCTTGTTCCTCGCCACCTCGGCGAGGTTGTCGTAGAAGTTGAGGACGTCGATGGGCTTCGGGGCGATCCACGAGCGGTCCAAGCCATGCGAGTCGCACATGGGCATCATGGCGAGGATCCGGTCCCTGGCGGCGTTGTTGCAGAGCGGCACCACTTCCCGGGGAGTCCTGAACCACTCGGGGTGCGTCGGGTCGTACTTGAAGAGCTCCCGTACCATCCCCCGCAGCTCCAGAGTGGTGAAGTTGAAATTAAGCCCGGGGCGCAGCCTCATGATGTCTGCCGGGCCGCCGTACTCCCAGGCCGGCCTCTTCCGGTCTTGGAGAGGGGCGATGCGCCGGCGGAGGAAATCTGCGCCCACCTCGGCAACAGATAGATTGGCCAACCGAAGACGAAGAATCCGGACAAGGGCGATGTTGAGTTTGACATCGTCCGAGTCCAGGTCACTCCAGTCCCTGCCGCGCACAATGGGCGTTGTGCGCGGCGCGGTGAAGGCTTGCGGCTGGTCTTCTACGATCCAGCACCACTCCGCTCGCCATTCCTCCCACTTGCCGCGGAGCTCCCCCGGCAAGTACGCCCCTTTCTTATTCAGACGAAAGATCCAAGAAATTCCTCCGGAGAGGGGGGCATCGGCCTCGGCTCTAGGGGTGAAGAAGTGTCTAAAGAGGGCTACATTGGGGTGGACTCCTATGAAGTTTTCGCACATGTGTGCAAAAACGGCCATGGTGAGAATGGCGTTGGGGGTGAAGTCAAGCAGATGGAAGCCATATGTGTTCATGACATCACAGAAGAAGTTCGAAAAAGGAGGACAGAGACCACAATGGAAAAAGGCAGCAAAGAAGTGATACCCGCCGGGATAGCTGTCCTTGGCGGCGGCCGGGTATGCTCGCGTGCGGGGATGCGCATCGGTTCCCTTGGACCAGAACAAGTAATACTTGTTCCAGAGTTCCTGCACGCCGAGCTTCGGCGGGAAGACGACGTGCCTCTTCCGGTATGCGATGAGCTTGGCCGCTTGCTCCGACTTCTCCTTCTTGGCCTTCTCCGCCTTCTCCTTGTCGGTCTTTGGGGCCATGGCGGACGCGGCGGAAGGAGGGGGACGAAGAGCTCGGCGGCGGCGGAGGTGTGGAGGCGGAGCACAAGAAGGAATCTTTTGCAGGTGGAAGACGACGTAATGAGAGCGCAAGGAGGGGAACCGCGCCCGCTACCTCTGCTTTTATGGGGGAGTGGGGGGCGTTTCGCTCTTTCCATTAAGAGATCGTGGGCACGTCCCATCCCACGGCGCCGCAATCGACGCGTGCCGTTACCGTGGGGTGCGGCGGATAGGGAAGTGGATTCGGCGCGCCGCGGGCCGCGGGTGCCCGTGCACTGTTTTGGGCCTGGCCCAACAGCGCTCGGCACCGTGTGTGGCCCAGGCCCGGGGGCTCCTGTCGGTGTACTAAGGTAGGGGTACCCCAGTACCCCAACTTGTGCACGGGCAGTTGCAGCCTCCCGCGGCAAGGTTTACTGCGTGCTCGCCGGAGACCTTCCTGCTCCTTATTAAACCATTCAAAAACAAAGTATAGAAGACATGAGATCAAGGCCCCGGCAAGAGGAGCTTGCCGGGAAGGCCGTACCAGGCTCAAGACTGCTCCACTAGCACAAGACCCTGGCAAGAGGAGTTCGCCAGGAAGACTAGAAGACAACGCCTCGGCACTATATGTGCCCCGGCAAGGGGCCCGGGGAGCGGCAAGCTCCCGGGCCCGGCAAGATCAAGGCCCCGGCAAGGTGCTTGCCGGGGAGGTTGCGCTGTGTGCCCGCGCTCCAGCTCATCGGCCCACGCGTCGCCCTGGGGCCTATCCAGGGACGCGTGGCGGATGGCTGTGCAGCCTGGGGTACACGGTGGCACTCCACGGTGATGAATCAGTCGCCGTGGCGGACGGAGACGCTAAGGCGGGAGCTTTTGGGGTCGACGGCGACGGGCATTAAATGCCCTTGTCCCCCACTGTTAAAGTAGGTATAGACCACTGTACTGTACTGTAGCTCTACTGTTCCCGCACTGTTACAACTACCACCTCTTTTACCTTTTTACCCCCTTTCTCCTACGTTGACACCTGTCGGTGACCCCTTGCACTATAAAAGGAGGCCCATGCACAACGTGGAAGGGGTTCGAAACATAGATCACTCTCGCGCCGGTGTAGCTGCTTCTTCAAGCTCCCGAGCGCCCCAAACTTAATACACAACCAAGCAGGAGTAGGGTTTTACGCATCCGTGCGGCCCGAACCTGGGTAAAAACTGCCCGCGTGCACGCTCCGATCTGCTCTTTGTGCTCCCTCCGCCCTCGTACCGCACAGACAAGGGGCTCCGGTCCCATAGGTGTTCGTGGCGGACAGTTTCCCCCGACATCGACTCTTTGCAAAAAAGTAAAAGATAGGCCCTTCGCAGAGGGAATCAGATGTTGCCATGCGCTTATTTGTTTGTATGCTCAACCCCTTAGTGCAAAATAACGTCACGTTGCATTTCCCCTTGTGATAGCAACCTTTATTATGCAGTCTGTCGCTTTTATTCTTCACCATCACAAGTTCGTGCAACACTCAATTTTCTCTTACACTAAATGATCTCACACTTTTAGAAGCAATTTTTATTGCCTTATTGCACCGATGACAACTTACTTGAGGGATCTTACTCAATGCATATGTAGGTATGGTGGACTCTCGAAAAAGGTTTGGGTTTAAAGGTTTTTGGATCCACAAGTAGTATCTCTACTTAGTGCGGAATTTTTGGCTAGAAAAGATATTGAGCAAGCACCACATCTTAAAGGATCTATGACAATATGACTTCTATGTGAATATGAACAAACATAAATCATTAAATGTCTTCCTTGTCCAACTTCAACAATTTTGGCATATAATATTTTGATGGGGGCTCACAATCACAAAAGATTTCTAGGATAGTATATTTATATGTGAATCTTCTCTTCCCTTATTAATTCTTTCATGAGTTGCATCATTGACCAATGCTATCTTTGTCAATCTCTAATTAAATTCTCTACTCATACTTTTCCTTATGTAGTGCCATCACCTACCATAAGATTAGCATATGATCTTCTTATTTTATTTCCTTTATTTTATTTATTTATTTATAACCTTTATTTTTATTGCAACAGGAAGGCAAAGAAAGCAAAAACTCAAAACTAAACTTTATTATATATCCTGCACACGGTTACAAGGATAGATCACTAAGCAATCTCTCAAAAAGAAATGATCGAACTAAACTTTCATTTATTCTAAAGCAGAAGATGAAACTAGAATAAGTAAAAGTAAAAGTATTGTGGGGATGATACGATACCGGGCACCTCCCCCTAGCTTGGCGGAGGCCAAGGGGAGTGCCCATACTCGATACTCAGTTTTCTTTTGGTGGTGAAGAAGATGGTGGTGGTGGTGACGAAAGTTTTGCCTTCAGCTTTTTCATATTGTAATCGAGGAGTGTAATTTCCTCCTTTAGATCATCGGCTTTTAGGTCCAACTATAAGATCTTGTCGCAAAAATCCCCTTTGCTTTTCTGCCGAAAATGAAAAGGAATAGATTGGTTTTTAGATCGGTTATCTCTCTTAGGAAGACTTGACTTCTTGAACTCCACATGCATATCCCCATGTTGAGGTAGAGGGACATCTTCCTCCTCCGAGCTTGAATCATCGATCCTCATCAAGTGAGCATCCTCCTCGTCATCCGTAGTCCGGCTATGGGGAGATAAATCGCCATAGGTCTTTGGGTCAGCAATGAGATGTGAGACATAGCTCTCTCCATCGGAGTCATGGAATGACATATTTCCAGAACTGCGCAGAAACAGCAAGAAAATAAAATAGAAGATTTCTCTACGATACGGCGATCAACAGGTTCGGGGAGTATATAAAGATTTTTTATCTTGGGAAATACGCAAACTGTAGAAAAACGGAGTCTGGAAGGTGCCCGAGGTGGGGACAACCCACCTGGGTGCGCCTGGCAAGACAGGCGCTCCCTGGTGTCTTGTGCCCACCAGGGTATGCTTCCTGGAAGTTTCTTATTTTCCTAATTTTCTAAATATTCCAAAACTGAAGAAAAAAATGCGGATGTTTCGGGGTCTGTTTACTTACCGTATCATGTACCTCCTTATTTTCACGGTTCTCGAGTGTTCCAGAAGGACTCTTTTATGTGTTCTTCTGGTGTCAAAGTTTGGATAATATTGCTTTCAACATTAATGGGCATACCTGAAATATAATGTTTTATTTGTTGCCCATTAACAACCTTCAGGTTAGTACCTTCAGCATTATTTATTTTGATAGCTCCAGACTGATAAACCTCCTCGATGACATAGGGACCTTCCCATTTAGAGAGGAGTTTTCCTGCAAAGAACCTGAAACAACAGTTGTACAAAAGAACATATTCTCCAACTTTGAACTCACGCTTTTGGATTCTTTTATCATGCCATCTTTTAACTTTTTCTTTAAATAACTTGGCATTTTCATAAGCTTGGGTTCTCCATTCATCTAATGAGCTAATATCAAACAACCTATTTTCAGCGGCAAGTTTGAAATCATAGTTGAGTTCTTTGATAGCCCAAAATGCTTTATGTTCTAAGTCAAGAGGCAAATGACAAGCTTTTCCATAAACCATTTTATAAGGAGACATACCCATAGGATTTTTATAAGTTGTTCCATAAGCCCAAAGTGCATCATCTAATTTCTTAGACCAATTCTTCCTCGACCTATTGACAGTCTTTTGCAAAATTAATTTTATTTCTCTATTACTAAGCTCAACTTGACCACTAGACTGAGGATGATAGGGTGATGCAATTCTATGGTTAACATCATACTTAGCAGGCATTTTACGGAAAGCGCCATGAATAAATTGTGAACCACCATCAGTCATTAAATATCAAGGGACTCCAAACCTTGGGAAAATAACTTCCTTAAGCATTTTAATTGAGGTGTTGTGATCAGCACTACTGGTTGGAATAGCTTCTACCCATTTAGTAACATAATCAACAGCAACCAAAATATGTGTATACCCATTAGAGGAAGGAAACGGTCCCATGTAATCCAATCCCGAAACATCAAATGGTTCAACAGTAAGTGAATAATTCATAGGCATTTCTTGACGCTTACCGATATTACATGTTCTTTGACATTCATCACAGGATAAGACGAACTTACGGGCATCCTTGAAGAGAGTAGGCCAGTAAAATCCAGATTGCAATACCTTGTGAGCAGTTCTATTCTAGCATGATGCCCTCCATATGCTTCAGAGTGACATTTCCGAAGGATTTGTCCATGTTCATGCTAGGTACGAAACATCTAATAATACCATCTACTCCTTTATAAATATGTAGGTCATCCCAAAAGTAATGTCTTAAATCATAAAATATTGTTTTTCTTTTCTTGGTATGTAAAGCTAGGTGGTAAATATTTAGCAACAATGTATCTAGCATAGTTAGCATACCAATGAGTATTATTAGCAATATTTATTGCAACTAACTGCTCATCAGGAAAACTATCATCAATAGGTAGTGGGTCATCAAGCACATTTTCAAGCCTAGACAAGTTATCAGCTACAGGGTTCTCAGATCCTTTTCTATCAGTGATATGCAAATCAAATTCTTGTAGAAAGAGAACCCATCGAATAAGTCTAGGTTTAGCATCTTTCTTTTCCATAAGATATTTAATAGCAGCATGGTCAGTGTGAACTGTTACTTTTGAACCAACAATGTAAGATCTAAATTTGTCACAAGCAAACACCACTGCTAGGAATTCCTTTTTGGTAGTAGCATAATTCTTTGAGCACTTTCTAGAGTCTTACTAGCATAATGAATAACATTTAGTTTTTAATCAACTCTTTGTATAGAACAGCACCAACAGCATAATCACTAGCATCACACATAATTTCAAAAGGCAAGTTCCAATTAGGTGGTTGAACAATAGGTGCAGAAATTAAGGCTTTCTTGAGTGTTTCAAAAGCTTCGAAGCAACCATCATCAAAAATAAAAGGAACATCCTTTTGCAAAAGATCTGTAAGAGGCCTAGAAATTTTAGAAAAGTCTTTAATGAATCTCCTATAGAAACCAGCATGACCTAGGAAACTACGAAACCTTTGATATCCTTAGGACATGGCATTTTCTCAATTGCATCAACCTTAGCTATGTCCACTTTAATACCCTTTTCAGAAATCTTATGGCCCAAGACAATACCTTCGTTCACCATAAGGTGGCACTTCTCCCAATTCAAAACAAGGTTTGTTTGTTCACATCTTTGCGAACCTCGATCAAGATTGCTTAAACAATCATCAAAAGACTTCCCATAGAAAGAGAAGTTATACATGAAAACCTCTACAATATTTTCACAGAAGTCAGAGAATATAGCAGTCATACATCTTTGAAAGGTAGCAAGTGCATTGCATAAACCGAAAGGCATACGTCAATAAGCATAAGTTCCAAAGGGACAAGTGAAGGTGATCTTTTCTTGATCACGTTGAGAAACATGTATTTGTGAAAAACCAGAGTATCTATCAAGGAAGCAAAAGTATGTGTGCTTAGAAAATCTTTCTAGCATTTGATCAATAAAAGGTAGAGGGTAATGATCTTTTCTAGTTGCTTTATTAGTTTTCTGAAATCAATTACCATTCTATAGCCTGTAACAATTCTTTGTGGAATAAGTTCATTCTTATCATTAGGAACAATAGTGATACCTCCTTTCTTAGGAACATAGTGAATAGGACTTACCCATCTACTATCAGCTCTAGGTGTAATGCCTAGGATGCAGCTATAGCTCCTACATGTCGAGGCATGACTTAGAGTCATAACCGCATTCTGGAATGGTCTCAATCATGGTATATTTACACAACCCATGTAATGAACATGATGAAAGAGAGTTTAATAGTTGGCTTACACTCGCCACGTCACATAATTAATACAATAAACATACATTCATCTAGAGAACACAGAGTCCAACTACGGACGAAATCAAACAAAGAGAAAGATACCACACAAGCTAATCCCGATTGGCCCTAGTAGGAACCACTACTGATCATTGGGGTATGTCATGTACATACGCTCATGATCTTCATCGAACTCCCATTGAAGCTCTTCCACGTCTCATGTGTCAAACTCTGAGGTACCTGCATCTAGTTTGTGTAGTAAACTGTCAGTCACGAGGACTCAGCAATCCCATTCCCGGGTATCAAAACTATCAAAGCCTTTGGGTGAGGAGAAGGTAAAAAGTGGGTTGCAGCAAGCACTAAGCATAGTTGAGGTGGCTAGCTTATGAACTTTCAGAGCGAGAAGAGAAGTCAAATCCAACGATCGTTAACTAGTCATGATCACTAGATGATCATGTCTACTTACGAGTCATTCATAACCCAGTCGTGTTCTCTTCACGAACTCCCTCGAAAACCATCACGACAACTCACACGGTAGTGTATTTTGTTTGAGATTTTGTGTCAAGTTATCTACAACCGGATATTAACAAACTCGAATCCACCACATAACCGTGGGCACAGCTTTCGAAAGATCATAACCCAGCAGGGGTGTCCCAACTTAGCCCATCACAAGCTCTCATGGTCAGTAGAGGTAAAACCTCTTATCTTAGGGACAACCTGATCAGGCTCGGAATCCCGGTTCACAAGATATTTCGATGATGGTAAAACAAGTCCAACAAGACCTCTCGACGTGCCGACACCCTGATAAGAGCCGCGTGTATCTCGTCTCACGCCACGATTGGATGAGCACTACGTACAACAACCGAAGACCCCAGTAAACTGGGTGGCACCGCAAGTGGCTCTAGTTTGGACCAACACTCATGAGGATCACTGGCCCGGGTTGTTAATTAAGAATCCTCGGGGTAGCTACTCCCTATGCAAATTTTAGTTGTTAGGCAAATGGCAAAACCAAAGTTGGGCCTTGCTGGAGGAGTTTTATTCAAAGCGAACTATCAAGGTGGGCCCATAAGCCCCAACCGTGTTAGGAACGCAAAATCAAGGAACATAACACCGTTTATCGGTTCTTAAGGCGGCATGAGTGGAACAAAACACCGAGCAAAAGGACAAGCCTTCCACCCATTGCCAACTATATAGGTGCATTAATTAAGTAAGAGATATTGTGATATTCCAAAATATCCTATCCAACATGGAGCAAACTTCATCTTCACCTACAACTAACAACGCTATAAGAGGGGCTTGAGCAAAAGCGTATCTTAGCCGAACAATAGTTTGCTAGGTAGGTTGTTAGAGGTTTCATGGCGACAATGGGAGGCTGACAAACAAATAGATAGGCAGTGCGACATAGTGATAGAGCTAGACAACTAGCAAAGCAAAAAATAGAGGTGATATCAAGGAACGGTCATCTTGCCTGGGATCCCGCAAGGAAGAAGAATGAGTCCATGAAGAAGACAAGCGGACGTAGTCGAACGAATCCTCACAACTCCGGAATGAAACCGAAGCTAACGAGAGAAGCAAATTGGAAAGAAGCAAACAACATGGTAAACACACAAGCATAAACATGACATATGATGCACAAACAAGTATGATGCATGTTCGATTAAATATGCATGGCATGGAAAAGTGCACAAACAATACTACAAGTTAAGTGGAGCTCAATATGCAACGAATTGCATATCGATGAAACACCGCATTCACATATTTAGTTTGATCTTGGTTATGTACACAACAAGTTTAAATGTTGGTGTCGGTGTACAAAAGAAGGGGTTCTTTTGCACCCCTTTACTTGTGCACGGGAAGTTGAAGCTGCGCTATGGCCGCGCTTGGTGGAGCAGGAGAGGGAAGGCACGAAGCCGCCAAGGAAATTCTCAAGCCAGAGACATGAAGGACAAAGGGGCAAGGTGGGCTCCTCCCCCGGCAGCACCCTTGCTAGGGCGGCCTACGCGACCCCGGAAAGAGCCTTGCCGGGGCCGCTCGCCCAAACACCAGCAAGCCACCGCCCTTGGGTCTGAGAGCCCAGACACCATCGACAATGTCAAGACCAAGATTCAAGGGGCACCTGCGCAGTGCCTTGCAGACCCTTGTAGGGCCAAGGGACCAGAAGGCGAAGACCCCCGGCAAGAGCCATGCCGGGGACGGCCACAAGACCCCGGCAAGCCCCTTTTGTTAGGGGCGTCTACGATGCCACAGCCAGGCCCACGCCCACCAAGATTTCGCCACCCGTGGCCACTCCTACGCTGCGACCAGCTCGCCAACTGGACAAGCACATACGTGGAAGCATGCGGCTCCTACGCCAACTACAAGCACCAGCGTGGTGGGATGTAGATATTTGTGAAGACCCTGCCACCACAGCAGCTGGCAGCCAGCATGGCGCCGCGCCTCGTCAACCTTGACGCGTGTCGGAGTGTGGTGAGGCGGCAATGGGCGGGACAAGCTTTCTTGTCGTCCCAAATAAAGTTGGGGGGCACATAGGCGGCGCATTAAATGTGTTTGTCCTAAGATGTCAGGGGATAACCTTGTACACTATAGTAGCTTTACACCTCCTGTGTGTCGCTGTGGCAACCCCTTGGACGTATAAAAGGAGGCCCAAGGCATACTGAGGGAGGATTCGGACTTTTGGAACAGCCACGCATAGAGGCCAGTTCACGAGCTCAAGAACACCAAATATACACGGACAAGCAGGACTAGGGTTTTACGCATCATCTTGCGGCCCGAACCTGGGTAAAAATTCCCACGCGTTGATCGTCCAGGATGCTCTTTGCACAACTCTACACCCCGCAACCGTAGCATAAGGGATCCCCGGTATCCAATAGGTGTCGTTTTCCCAACATCTTTGGCACGCTAGGTAGAGGGCGCTTGGTTGTGAAAATCTGGTCTGGGAGTTAGCGCGCCTTCTCCTCCAACGCGATGGCTCCCAAGAAGAATGGGATCGCGGAGATCGGACCGTCTGGGGCCACACCTCCCGTACCAGCACGGATGGGCGACGAGGCGGCTGCGGATGATGTCAGAGGCGTGACCCGCGAGCTTCCATGGCACTTTGGCCATCAGAGCCAAGCGAACGACGTTGTTCGTGCCTGAGACAATGAGCCATATGCCGCTAGGTCTAAAAGCGTCGCCGTGCTACCCACGGGCGGCGCGGCAACCTCCAGGACACCTCCGCCGGCACCCGTTCCACGATCTTCTCAGCTCGTACAGGGCAAGCAACACCGCGACGTCGGTGCCTCCAGGCACCGCCGTGGGAAGAGCCCTATGCGTCACTCTCAAGACGCACCGGGCCAGCATACACATGCGGACGCTGGCGGTAGCGGCATGCGGCGGCGGGACCGTAATACAGCTCCTTCTAACGTGCTTAGAAGTCAGAGCGCATCGCGGTCCACGCAGCTTTCACTGCCACCTACACCAGCAAAAGCGTTGGCACACGCGCAACTGCTCCTCGACTTTCCTCCCGTCGCCGAGAAGCTCGACGAGCGGAGAGCCAATATCCGGAGCCTCATCAGCTTCGCCAACAAAGACGAACCGCAGCCAGCGGGACCCTCGCACCGGCGCTCTAGTGAGCAGACGCACACTGGTGGTGGGAGGACCGGAGCGGCTGCGACCATGGTGCACTCTCCTCCTCCACGCCAGCAACAGCAGCCGCCGGCTCGTCGGGCCAACGCCCGTGACAACTTTTACATGGTGTCGTCCGACCCGCGAGCCCGCTGCGACCAACGTCAAGTCCTTCGGGAGCGGGCCCAGGAAGATGCTCGGACCACCATCGAGCGACGGCGGGAAGCACGCCATCAATCAGATAGGCGTGCACGACCTACTATGGACCACCCAACATCGGGGGCCCCTAGCGACTTACCCTACGAGGTGGGTTGCCCGGTCTTTACCCGAGAGCTGCGGCAGTTCCAGTGGCCCTCACACCGCACGTTCAAGCCTGAGGTCAGGGAAAAGTACAATGGCAAGACCCGCCCACCAGAGTTCCTCGGCATCTACACCATTGTGATGCAGGCTGCTGGGGCTCGCGACAAGCCAGGGGGCTCCGGCAATCAGTACTGCAAGATTCATCGCACCAAGGGCCACGACCTCCAGAATTGCCGATAGGTCGAGCTGCTCGTGGAGAAGCACAAGGCCGATTACACGAGGAATGACAAGGAGAAGGGCCCGGGCAGTGCCAAGGCACCCGGCAAGAAGCATGGGAGCTAAGGTGGTTGCCGCAGCCAAGGCAACAAACCAGAAAGGCCCGCCCGGGCCGTGACAAGAGGGAGGAAGATGATGATCACGACAAGGACGACGAGTCCAGCGAGCATGAATTCCAGAAAGCTACAGAGGCTATGTGCGTCGACGGTGGCACCTCACTACATACCTCTCACCGCCAACTAAAACAGTGGGCGCGTGATGTCACTACGGTGGAACCATCCTTCGACGCCCAGAAGCCACTGAAGTGGTCCAGTGCGCCTATCATTTTTGACGTCGAGGATCACCCTGACCGTACAACTGCGGTCGGGTGTTTGCCATTGTTGGTTTCACCAACAATACACAAACTCAAGGTGACGAAAGTGTTAGTTGACGATGGGGCCAGTCTGAACCTAATCTCGCCTGCTGTGATCAAGAGGCTACAAATCCCCGATGGAGACCTCGAAGAGACGGGCATGTTTCAAGGAGTCAACCCAGGGAGGAGTTAGCCAAAAGGGAAGATCGCTCTGCTCGTTACATTCGGGGGCGAGCTGAATTATAGGACGGAGAGGATTGTCTTCGACGTCGCCGAGATCCCCTTGCCCTATAATGGGATCCTTGGCCGCCCAGCGCTGGCCAAGTTTATGGCGGGCTCGCACTACGCCTACAACACATTGAAGATGCTCAGCCCAATGAGCACCCTCACCATTCCTCTGACAACAAAGATGCACTCATCTGCACCGACCAGCTCTACCGAGAGGCAGACGCCGCCAAGGCGCTAGCTCCTACCACCGAGACTCCGGGGGAGAGAAAACCCAGCAAGACCTTTGCCTATGTCGGCAAGGTCCCTCCCGGCAAGGTCTGGAACCCCGGCAAGAGCTCATGCACCCCCTACGGCAATCGTGCCTCTTCGGAGCACCACATTCCCGTTGGGGACGTGCCAGAGAGCTCCGCCAGTGGGAGCAAGAGGTCCAAGGCGGCCCATCCAAACACCAAGAAGGTCCCCGTCAGGGAGGATGGCACGGGTGGGGCTTTTACCATAAGCGCCACCCTCGACAGCAAATAGGAAGGCGCGCTCATCACCTTCCCGCGAGAGAATGTCGACGTGTTTGCATGGCAAGCGTCTGATATCCCCGGCGTTCCCAGGGAGGTGATTGAGCACCACCTTGCTGTCTATCCTCCTATGTGGCCCATCAAGCAGAAGGTCAGGAAGCAGGCATTGGAACACCAAGAGTTCATCATCGAGGAGATCAAGAAGTTGGAGGTGGCAGGCCTAGTCAGGGGAGTCCTCCACCCCACATGCTTGGCCAATCCGATAGTAGTGCGTAAGGCGAACGGGAAATGGAGGCTATGTATCGACTATACGGATATCAATAAAGCCTATCTGAAGGACGCTTTCCCTTTGTCGCGCATTGACTAGATAGTGGACTCCATTGCCGGGTGCGACCTGCTGTCGTTCCTCGACGCCTACTCAAGGTACCACCAGATCTTCATGATGAAGGAAGATGAAGAGAAAACAACGTTCATCACCCCACGTGGCACGTACTACTTTGTACGGATGCCTTTCGGGTTGAAGAGCGTTGGTTCGACGTTTTCCCGAGCGGTACAAATTGGTTTTGAGCCCCAACTACATAGAAACATGGAAGCCTATATGGATGATATAGTGATCAAAACCAAGGACAAGGCCACGCTCGTGCAAGACTTAGAGGAGACATTTGCAAACTTGCGCAAGATCAACCTCAAGCTCAACCCAAAGAAGTGTGTGTTCGGGGTCCCGTCCGGCAAACTCCTCGGGTTCTTTGTATCTCAACGCGGAATTGAAGCAAACCCAGACAAGATCAAAGCGATTGAGCAGATTGAGGCGCCAAAACGAGTCAAGGACGTCCGTAAGCTTGCCGGCCGCGTTGCTGCACTAAGCAGGTTCATCTCCAAATCTGTTGAGCGCGCCCTCCCCTTCTTCAAAATTCTGAAAAAGGCGGGTCCAATGAAATGGACTACTGAGGCAGAGGCGTCGCTGCAAGATCTAAAGAGATACCTCTCCTCCACGCCAACACTAGTCACGCCTAAACTGCAAGAGCCATTGCTGCTATACCTAGCGGCAATGAATTAAGTGGTCAGTGCTGCCCTAGTGGCGCAAAGGGAACTTGAGGAAGAGGCAACAATGGAGGTGGATTCATCGGATGATGGACCAGAGCCCTCCCCGGCAGGGCCCGACGCCGGCAAGGTGGGGCCCCCGGCAAGACAGAGTCTGTGCAAGAAGGTGAGGTTGCCCAGAAGAAGAAGATGGTGCAGCACGCGGTCTATTTTGTCAGTTCCCTCTTGCAGGGGGCTAGGTCAAGGTATTCCGGTATGCAGAAGCTACTTTTCGGCCTCCTTATGGCCTCGAGGAAGCTATGCCACTATTTCCAAGCACACGAAATCACTGTCGTCACTCACCTCCCTTTGCAACGGGTCTTGCACACCCCGATTCAACTGGGAGGATTGTGGAATGGGCGTTGGAGCTGTATAGTTTGGGCCTCAAGTTTGAAAGTACCTCAACCATCAAGAGCCGAGCCTTGGCAGAGTTCATCGCAAAATGGACCTCAATGCCCGACGAAGAGGCCCAGGAAATCACCCTTACCGGCAAGAGGACGAGCCGTGATTGGATTATGTACTATGATGGAGCTTTCTCACTAAAAGGTGCTAGTGCCAGTGTACTACTCGTCGCACCTACCGGAGAGCGCCTCAAGTACGTAGTCCAAATGTGCTTTCCCCGGGAACAATCAACAAACAACACTGTAGAGTACGAGGGACTGCTTGCTGGTCTCGCGATTGTGGCAGACCTCAGAATCAGAAAGCTTATCATCAGGGGTGATTCGCAGCTTGTCGTTAGGCAAGTTAACAAACATTACCAGAGCCCGTTCATGGAGGCCTATGTGGATGAGGTGAGGAAGTTGGAGGAGCACTTCGACGGTTTGCAGGCAGAACATGTTCCCCGAGCAGAGAACATCATTGCCGACGACTTGTCCAAACGCATCGCCCTCAAGCTACCTATCGAACCAGGTACCTTTGTGCTTCAATTAACCAAAACATCCATTGAGCCCTCGGCGGGGCAGAACAAACGAAGGAAGATGGGCCCCGGAAAGAACTTTCCCGCTGAGCTCCCAGGAGTCACCAGCGAGGATGTTGCCGGGTACCTGCTACCTCTTGAGCATGCGTTGTTTTTTCCTTGAAGAGGAAAGGGTGATGCAGCAAAGTAGCGTAAGTATTTCCCTCAGTTTTTGAGAACCAAGGTATCAATCCAATAGGAGACTACACGCAAATCCCTAGTAACTGGACAGACAATTAAGAACCTTGCAACCAACGCGATAAAGGGGTTGTCAATCGCTTCGTGGCCACTTGCAAAAGTGAGATCTGATAGAGATAATAAGATAATATTTTTGGTATTTTTATTGTATAGATTGAAAAGTAAAGATTGCAAAATAAAAGAACAATAAAGATAGCTAGTTGACGAAAGATAAATATGATGGAAAATAGACCCGGGGGCCATAGGTTTCACTAGTGGCTTCTCTCAAGATAGCAAATCTTACGGTGGGTGAACAAATTACTGTCGAGCAATTGATAGAAAAGTGCATAGTTATGAGAAGATCTAGGCATGATCATGTATATAAGCATCACGTCTGTGACAACTAGACCGAAACGTTTCTGCATCTACTACTATTACTCCACACATCGACCGCTATCCAGCATGCATCTAGAGTATTAAGTTCATAAGAACATAGTAACGCCTTAAGCAAGCTGACATGATGTAGAGGGATAAGATAATGCAATATGACATAAACCGCATCTTTTTATCCTCGATGGCAACAATATAATGCGTGCCTTGCTGCCCCTGCTGTCACTGGGAAAGGACACCGCAAGATTGAACCCAAAGCTAAGCACTTCTCCCATTGCAAGAGAGATCAATCTAGTAGGCCAAACCAAATTGATAATTCGAAGAGACTTGCAAAGATATTAAATCATAGATATAAGAATTCAAAGAAGAACCAAATATTGTTCATAGATAATCTTGATCATAAACCCACAATTCATCGGATCTCGACAAACACACCACAAAAAGTATTACATCAAATAGATCTCCAGGAGGATCGAGGAGAACTTTGTATTGAGATCCAAAGAGAGAGAAGAAGCCATCTAGCTAATAACTATGGACCCAAAGGTCTGTGGTAAACTACTCACACATCATCGGAGAGGCTATGGTGTTGATGTAGAAGCCCTTCGTGATCTATTCCCCCTCCGACGGAGCTCCGGAAAAGGCCCCAAGATGGGATCTCACGGGTACAGAAGGTTGCGGCGGTGGAAATAGGGTTTCGTGGTGCTCCCGGATGTTTTCAGGGTATATGAGTATATATAGGAGGAAGAGGTACGTCGGTGGAGCTACGAGGGGCCCATGAGGATGGGGGCGCGTCTACCCCCTGGGCGCGCCCTCCTGCATCGTGGCCACCTCGTGGCTTCCCAGAAGTGTACTCCAAGTCTTCTGGATTGCGTTTGTTCCAAAATCGATCCTCGCGAAGGTTTCATTCCGTTTGGATTCCGTTTGATATTCCTTTTCTACGAAACACTGAAATAGGCAAAAAAATAACAATTTACACTGGGCCTTTGGTTATTAGGTTAGTCCCAAAATAATATAAAAGTCCATAGTAAAGCCCACTAAACATCCAAAACAGATAATATAATAGCATGGAACAATAAAAAATTATAGATACGTTGGAGACGTATCAAGCATCCCCAAGCTTAATTCCTGCTCGTCCTCGAGTAGGTAAATGATAAAAACAGAATTTTTGATGTGGAATGCTACCTAACATAATTCTCAATCTAATTTTCTTTATTGTGGCATGAATGTTCAGATCCGAAAAATTCAAGACAAAAGTTTAATATTGACATAAGAATAATAATACTTCAAGCATACTAACAAAGCAATTATGTCTTCTCAAAATAACATGGCCAAAGAAAGTTCATCCCTACAAAATCATATAGTTTGGCTATGCTCCATCTTCGTCACACAAAATACTCAAATCATGCACAACCCCAGTTTCAGCCAAGCAATTGTTTCATACTTTAGTTTTTTTTCCAAATGTTTTCAACTTTCACGCAATACATGAGTGTGAGCCATGGATATAGCACTATAGGTGGAATAGAGTGGTGGTTGTGGAGAAGACAAAAAGAGGAAGATGGTCTCACATCAACTAGGCATATCAATGGGCAATGGAGATGCCCATCAATAGATATCAATGTGAGTGAGTAGGGATTACTATGCAACGGATGCACTAGAGTTAAAAATGTATGAAAGCTCAACAAAAGAAACTAAGTGGGTATGCATCCAACTTGCTTGCTCATGAAAATTTAGGGCATTTGAGGGAGCCCATCGTTGGAATATACAAGCCAAGTTCTATAATGAAAATTCCCACTAGTATATGAAAGTGACTAAACAAGAGACTCTCTATCATGAAGATCATGGTGCTACTTTGAGGCACAAGTGTGGAAAAAAGATAGTAGCATTGCCCCCCCCCCTTTTTGGGCCTCCTTTTTTGGCCTTTTTTGGGACAACGCTCTAATAATGATGATCATCACACTTCTATTTATTTACAACTCGATACTAGAACAAAACATGACTCTATATGGATGCCTCTAGCGGTGTACCGGGATGGGCAATGAATCAAGAGTGACATGTATAAAAAATTATGCATGGTGGCCTTGCCACAAATACGATGTCAACTACATGATCATGCAAGGCAATATGAGAATGATAAAGCGTGTCATAATAAACGGAACGGTGGAAAGTTGCATGGCAATATATCTCGGAATGGCTATGGAAATGCCATAATAGGTAGGTATGGTGGTTGTTTTGAGCAAGATATATGGTGGGTGTATGGTACCGGCGAAAGTTGCGCCGTACAAGATAGGCTAGCAATGGCGGAAGAGTGCGAGTGCATATAATCCATGGACTCAACATTAGTCATAAAGAACTCACATACTTATTACACAAATCTACAAGTCATCAAAACAAAGTACTACACGCATGCTCCTAGGGGAAGGGTTGGTAGAAGTTAACCATCGCGCAATCTCAACCTCCACACAAAGGATGACAACCAAAGAAATACCTCACGCTTCAAATTTGTCACACTACGGTTACCATACGTGCATGCTACGGGACTTGCAAACCTCAACACAAGTATTTCTCAAATTCACAACTACTCTACTATCACCATCCTCATATCTCAAAACAATCATCAAGCATCAAACTTCTCATAGTATTCTATGCACTTTATATGAAAGTTTTTATTATACCCATCTTGGATGCCTATCATATTTGGACTAATTTTATAGCCAAAGAAAATTACCATGATGTTCTAAAGGACTCTCAAAATAATATAACTGAATCATGACAGATCAATAATTTCTACAAAATAAAACCACCCCCGTGCTCTAGAAAGATATAACTGAAGCACTAGAGCAAAATTATCTAGCTCAAAAGATATAAGTGAAGCACAAAGAGTATTCTAATAAATTCCGATTCATGCGTGTCTCTCCCAAAAGGTGTGTGCAGCAAGGATGATTGTGGTAAACTAAAATGCAAAGACTCAAATCATACAAGACGCTCCAAGCAAAACACATATCATGTGGTGAATAAATATATAGTCTCAAGTAAAGTTACCGATAGACGAAGACGAAAGAGGGGATGCCTTCCCGGGGCATCCCCAAGCTTAGGCTTTTGGTTGTCCTTGAATTTTACCTTGGGGTGCCTTGGGCATCCCCAAGCTTAGGCTCTTTCCACTCTTTATTCCATAGTCCATCAAATCTTTACCCAAAAACTTGAAAACTTCACAACACAAAACTTAACAGAAAATCTCGTGAGCTCCGTTAGTATAAAAAAAACCACCACTTTAAGGTATTGTATTGAACTCATTATTTATTTATATTGGTGTTAAACCTACTGTATTCCAACTTCTCTATGATTCATACCC